>CM067345.1:51403566-51519483 GCA_034190875.2 Urechis unicinctus
ACTCTGAAAGCCTATTATTCACAGGTTTTTCAGTCATTAGTAATTTTCTTCGTAGCACTTGCACTACAAGGTTATATAATACGTATTTTACCTTACAATAATTGTCATTAATGGCTTTGTGTAAACGCAGGTGTTTGTGCTCCGCATTAATAGTGTGACTTACGCTGTATAGCGGTTTTTGTTTTCACTTCGAATGCTTGCTCCGCTCGCATGGAAGTTATTGTATTATCACACAGACAGGTTAATTCGCACAACAACCAATGAACAAGACAAGGATACCGAAATAAAGTGACAGTGACCGGAAAAGTTTGCTCCAGATATGTAAAAAGCGCCGTTTATAAATTGTAAAGAGCACCGTAAATTACAAAAATACAGTTTTGCAATAATCATAAGTTAATACTCTTCATAAGAAGATAAATGCCGCGAAGGAATAGGGCATATTCTTAAAATTACCCTTTTATTTTCAGCATTGTTAGCCACCGTTCAGCCGTTAGACATATCCACTTGATCACCAAGCGCGGATTGTAGCGCCAAGAGCACGTGAAATTTATGCATCCTGTAAAGAGCAATTCCGGGGCTGTGATCTTACAATACGGTAAGAAGTACAAAATATTGCCATCGCCTTATTATGATATCTAATGCTGTTGATCGGTGTAACCAAGGGATTATGTTATTGATTGACTGATAACATGAAAACCCCTCGGCATTAAGGTTATGATACAGCCTGCCAGACAGATTAAAAGGTCTAAGCACTTCAGTCACTACAATTTCCTTCCGAAGTTCTAACATATCTCTGAGACATTAAGGCCTTTGCCTGAGTGCGTTCACTGAATATCATCAATATCATGTTAAACATTGGTCCAGATGAGGTCCACCATGTCAGATTAGCGGTTGGTTTATGGAGGTCGTGGGTAATAAATTACTGGCAAAAATAACGATTAACTGACTGAAATGGCTTTAATGTAGGTATAAAAATATCATGTAAGGCCGGAACTAACGACATCACGCAGCAGGCATAAAACCGCAAAACCTAGTTAGGCTTTTTAATATGGATTCATTTGCACAATAATGTCAGGAGGAAAGCAGGACAAATGTGGTATAAAAACTGGATTGCAATAGCATTGAAAAAACTATTATCACGGCTGCTAATTGTGAAACATAGCTGCTGGTTCGTCTTGCTCCTGGTTTGGTGCCACCTCAATTTATGACAATTTAATCCCATTTTACAAGCGTTGCGGCACACATTGTAGCGACATTTATATATAGAGGCCGTTATATTCCATTTCACCGATGAACATGCAAAGGAGCGATTTATTCAGGTCTTGAAGGTTCCAGCCATTCGTATTAACATAGGTATTGAACCAGAATGTGGAGGGTATTGTAACACATGTAGACATTCCGAGTTGCAATGCTGGCATGACTCTGGTGTATGGTCACATAGAGAACCATGCTGATTATGACTTATTATATCAATCAAGTTATCGACAGCAGACATAATAATCAAATCAGGACATAACTCGCGATCATCCATTTCTTCAATCACATCAATATAGTACCATGCAAGAGTGGATAAAGGAAGCTTGTTGGTGACACAACTGTCGATGACGTTATGCTCTGTATGAATTTTGCGTTGCTGTAACATGTTTATGTCCAGATCTTTTGTACTTGATGACCCTATTCATCGTCAGGTTGTAACATTCGTACATCATTGCAGCTATCTTTTTACGAAAAATGACGACACTACTGACATTAACTACGAAGCCAATTTTGTTTTGCATGTAAACAGCATACTAAATTCGCTTGAATAATATTTTATGACAAGGGGCTTTGTGAGACTGAGACTAATGGAGGCGCCATTTATTAGATATACTAGACATAAGAAGAGAAATGAATGTTATACGCAAATAGGTTTATGGTCAACCGAGCCAGATAAACAACCACGTTCGGCATGAATGCCGCAAGCGCGCGCGCGCGCGCGCGTGTGTGTGTGTGTGTGTGTGTGTGTGTGTGTGTGTGTGTGTGTGTGTGTGTGTGTGTGTGTGTGTGTGTGTGTGTGTGTGTGTGTTTGTGTGTCTGTGTGTGTATGTATGTGTGTGTGAATATGTTTGTGTGTGTGTGTGTTTGTGTGCGTGTTTGATAATGATGAAATAATAGATACCGTTGCCGTTGTGTTTTTTAACTGTGTTTTTTAAGGAATCATCTACTACAGATATTGGGATAAATATTACTGCTTAGTACACCTTATTGAACAACAACTGATTTGAAGATTGTTTTGTTAAATATTTGGAATGAAACCACTGTTGACACACATTACTTCAATAAATCACCATCGGTGCGATAATTACGTTATAGTTGATCGCCCTGCAACAAGCCAATTTATTTTTATCGTCAACTCAGTTGCAAATTATTGCTGTTTTGCTACTTTTATGTCATGCACGGCAGATAGTTAAGATGATCGTCAATGGCTATTTCATGTAAACATTGGGATAACAATTCAACTTACATCATCACAGCACGCAGGCTCACATGTCAGGCTGTTTCAGATGTTATAGCTAGTAACTCTATATTTGAGCGGGCTCACGTAGTGGTCGATTAAATGTTTGTTATAATTATCAAAGTCACGTTTTGTGATAGCTCTTTACAACCCAAAACACTAAGATGCAATTATAAATACTGAGGTGCAATATGTTTTATTTATAAACTGCTATACGCAACACAAGTTTGATACATATTGTTTTAACCCCAATTCATTAACAGGCTAGTCAGTGCTCTGTTGTTCGTGTCACATGAACATTCTTTCCAGTACAAAGAAGCAATATGATACAATAATGTTCACACCAGATACATAGCTAACTGCATTTTACGAATCTACGGCTATGTTTCCAACGTGCATCCAGGCAATACATATGTTAAAAGTGATTATTTCTGGTGCCATAACGATAATGTATAACAACAAACACTCTTTTTAATGAGATAATTTTTGAAAATCCTTACCCTAAACATCTAAAGATGATATGGCCTAAACAGATAAATGCCTTTGATTTAGAATATTTGCTGTGGCAGAAGCGCAAATGTTCAATTTACAAAATTACTGAGAGCTACATCTTTTTTTCAATGGCTGAAAACAGTTGAGTATCGTTCAGACTTTTGTTAATGTTCTATTCTCATTCCTTGATATCTTTGGCCGCGTGCGAAAAGCTTACTCTAATTTAATCACTCTGCCGAGAAAACAAAATAGATGAACCGATTCCTAAGACAAAGCAGGATACATGTGATTTAATAAACACAGTTAATCAATTGTGTATTGCATGTTACTACACTCCGAGCCCTTACCACACGAGCTACCTCAGTGTGTGAAGCATGTCTATGAAAACAAAATCTCTGTCACCGATGGGGATCAATAACCGTCTTTCATGTGATGATTTACTGGAAACTATCTCATGCGGCCTCACATTATTGATAAGGTCATCGTTTATATTTGCCATCGCTACATACTAGCAATATATGTCTCGTAGATATCCATAATACTAAGCACACGTATATGTGACATAGTCGACAGCACCCGCTGTGGTTTGACAAAGTTACCTCAAACTTCTGTACTACGATAGGATGCGGAATTGATTAATGGGTTTATTTGAAGCGCAAACAGTTTGTACCTTCATGGAAGAGCTTGTTTGCCATCCAACCAATCACATGATTGAACTTCAGTTTTACGTAAAATCTCTGAAATACACAAACCTGACTATTTGTTTACAGCAGTAGGAAGTTATTTAACGCAACCATCTCGCAGTACATCATGCAACATTGCGCGGACAAAATGCGTAGCACAAAATGCGGTTTGTATTGCAACTTTGTATTAATCCTTAAGGACGCTGATAGCTGCACCTTGCATTTTGCATACGTTTTATTGACAAAAACAGTCATGGTAGTATGGCGTTAAAATAAATTATCAGCTGGGCAACAAGTCTATTAAACATAATCCTTGGTCGACAATGTGATCCATCTTTCTTTTTATTACGAGCATACATCAACTAGTCTTTTTAGCGCTGTTCAGTCTGATAATATTAATTCATGTCTTGTGCATCATTTTCATTGCTACAAGCTCGCAACATTCGATTTGTGATAACCTGACTGGCGTGTCATGATCACACCAACATAGCAGTCGGACATCATCAAATTGTTTAACGAATGCACATTTTCTGTACCGAAAGTAATAAATGATTCTCTATGCCACAATAATTTGTCGCATGAATTATTCTTTTTCTTTGCTGCATGCAACTATTGTTTGGGCTCATTTTCCTAGTTATTATAGCTATATGCAAACATTATTCTCTTCCATAAGTTATGTACACATATGCCATGTGTTATGTTTTCCGCAATCCGTAAGCTATGCTGAAGTTTTCTATCAATAGAAAAAAAGAATCTAAGACAATTTGAAACCAAATCATCTGGGGTCAAACAAGGCATAAAGATTGATTGCCCCTAGTATGCAGGGAATGTCTGCTTTACAACGGGTGGATTGCTGCAATCAATACCTCCTTGGAGTTGCGATGCATGACCAATATCAATCATACTATCCAATTGATTATAAATGAAACTGTGCTATAAGGTATATGGTATGCTAGGTTAAGCAAATACTGCAGTCAGTGCTCCAAAAAGAAGACAATAAAAACGTGATTTAAAGCAGCTAATTATATTGCAAGGATGAAATAGACTTAAATTGATTTGACTGTTTAGAACAAAGGAATTTAACTCTAAGGATGATATGGTTCAACAAATTAGCTATAGTATTTTATCCTCTTTTACGTTTAAAGTCGCCCTTCTTCTATTCCATAATTTCTCATTAATAATGTTTCTTGTTTCAGGATTAAATTGACCAATGCTCGGCGAGCAGAAAATTGACTATGTTTTTGATCATCCTTTTTCATCATTTTTACTTTACGCAGACAGAGCGCATTGACCATTACTTGTGTCATGATCATATAATGCGAGTTACAAGTAACTGACAACATTCACAACTAATATTTAAATACACCCTTATACTGTAACGAACTATTCGTATAATTTGAACCAGATATGTGGAGAAACATATTGTGAGTGAAGCGGATATTTAAGGTGTATAAAATCAAGAAATGAACATATTTATCATGAACAACACAAACAACGGAACAGAATCGATGTAGGATTGATATTGTGTTGGGTAGTGCAATCGATTTTTTTGCAGGCAAAATGCATTCAGCAAGGTACGATTTGCACGCTATAATAAGAATATACGTGAACATATTAAAGAAATGGCTGAATAATATCGGGACAATATTCCCCAAGTACCACAAATGAAACGCTGCTACAAGTTACGGTGATTATAGACAAGAATTGAAAGTGCCGCATATAATAATAACCACTTTATGCACGCTTAAACGATGTATTGAGTAATTAGATCAAATTTTAAAATTTATTTTTCAGTGCTGTGAAAATAAAATGTGTGGTATTCATATTACCAATCAAAATAGTGCAGCTAGTCGCATCATATGGCATTACCTGTCTTAGTGTAAGAAAATTTTGCTAATGTAAGGGTATGATTTAATGGCTAGGAGGAAGCTGGTTGCTGGCAAGTGACCACGAAATAAAAACATAATGACTTACCGGAATAATTCATCAGAGTATAGTATCAAATGCTTGCTACCGAACAATGGGTTGAATTGTTTGCAATAACGGAGTTTAAAAAGACATGTGCAAGAGAGCTACACGCCTTACATTAATTATATCTTACAAATTTATGGACAATGACGAAGAACGATTATTGATTACCATGCGTTCCACACTTCTTCTAATAATTCACATTTCAGCAAACATTGTTAGTCTTTCCAGTCACATTTTAGCTGCTCTACCAAAAATGCAGCGTCCGCCAGCAGTAAACACTTTATGACGACGATAATATAAGGTTTCATAACCTGAACCCCACAGAATATAAAGTCATATGTAAAATGCTTATTGTCGTTGCTAAGAGTCAATTACACGTGTTGGTATAGATTTACAAACTGAAATACCAATGTATCTTGCAAAGGTACCCTATTGGCATAATCACATATGTACATAGGACTTTTAAGGCACGATTATGTTGAGAAGACTGAAATAACATTGACTCGAACAGGAGCACTCTGTTACCGTAATACAATACATTCTGAATGTGCATATATTCTCTTCTTATTCATTGGGTTAAGATTGTAAGACTTCGATTCTCTTGCTGCAATAAAATATTTTTGAGATGAGAAAAAACAAGAAAAATCACGTGAAAAATGTTGTGTAATGCGAAACAGCTCTCAGCTACCATGTAGAACTACCATGTAGAAAAGTATTATTCGTTTCATTGGCAAATGCCACTTCTTGCGAAGGTTAACGCGTGTATTGCTTCTAAGATGGAGACAAAAAGGTTCCTTAACTTTCAAGTCACGATTAATACAAATACAATGTGCTGCAAAACACCATGCTTTTTAGGACATCTCATTACTGGTTGGTAGCGAGTAAGTGAATCCAATAAACTGTATCTCGTCCCGTATTTGGTGTTTTATGCATAGTAATTAGTTATACAAAAACGCATTGCAATTGGATATAAATGTCACCGAATGTATTTAACTGTCATCAAATATTTCGCCTTCTACAAAAGAATAACTTTTGCTGTTCACTACAAACATGTTACTCTGATGTGAAGTCATATGTGTCAGTTTGAATTATTGGGCTGTAGTTCTGAAAATTGTGTTACATGTCACGTACCATCGCAAACTTCAGGTAAATCGGATGATTGTTTAATGGACAGAAGTATTGAGCGCTAAGGATCTACCACGTTACCAACCAGGCTAAACAATTATACAGTAGTTATTAAGGTAGGATACATAACATTGTTACATATGAAGCATGAATCACGAATACGCGGACAAGTGGTGTTATATCGGTTTTATGCAGCGCATTATAATTGCCTGAAACTTCAAGACATAGCGCTATCAGCAGCAGACCAGGATATGAGGATATTAAATCATGCTGAATGTCCAACAGGCAATAAAGAATCTTGCATTTGTTGATTAACTAAGCTAAACGTTGAGTTAAACAGTAGAACACATGAAAAAATATCCATGCTGCTCGAGTTCAGTTATGAACTACTCTGAGATGCCAGTAACTTGTACGCCTAAATTCATTTATTTGACTAAACTTTGCATGAAATTTCTCGCATTTCTCTAATTTCACCGTTACACATGTTTGCAGTTTCCAAGTCTCAAATGGAATTGTTGATGTATTTCCGGCGAGTAAACTAGCTAGTAGGAATTTCTTGGATGGATTGCTGTTGCGTGCGATAAATTTCGCTGGATCTTTGATTGGTGTGTTGAAACAAGAGATGCTGTGATGAGATTTTTTTATTTGACTAAACGTTGTGTAAAATTTCTCGCATTTCACTAATTTCACCGTTACACGTGTTTGCAGTATCCAAGGCTCAAATGGAATTGTTGATGTATTTCCAGCGAGTAAACTAGCTAGTAGGAATTTTCTTGGATGGATTGCTGTTGCGTGCAATAAATGTTGCTGGATCTCTGATTCGCGGGTTGCAACTAGATATGATGTGATGACATTTATTCTCCTCGCAAACGTTTCTGATTGCATCTAATCTGTCAACATTTCGGGGTATTGCGGGACGTATTCATGGTATCCTTACATAACACCTGGTAATATAATCGCATATGCTATAAATAGACTTTTGTGATTCCAACGAGTAAACTAGCTAATTGAAAATCGATGACAAACATATGATTGATATCCAATGATTTGACAGCTGCCAATAACTTTGCAATGATGTTACAATATTATGTTTGTAAGAAGTTTGTTTGGAACGATATAAACCCCTTACTGATACTACGAATGACTTTACGGTAACAGGCATTAGATAAAATATTAAGTCATAAAAAGCACATCTTCAAGTTCAGTAAAGGTAGCACGTACAAGGTAGGATTATAAGTTTTATCAAGTTTATAAGTCAGAGAACTTAGGTGATTGGGCTAGGTAAAATTTGTTTAACTAAAACTGTGTAAGAGCTTTTCAGCTTATATACTGCAACTTCAAATGAAATAATCAAAACTGCCTTAATGCAAACCCTTTTAATTCGCAAACGGAGTTTGTTTGATATTGTGTCATTGTGTTAGTTTTTGCCTATCTCGCAATATAAGACCGGAAATGCTGATTTCGGTGGCTTGCACCTAGAAATACTGATGAACAGGCTGCTGTTAATTCATTAGTCATTTCCACCATAGGGCTGATCAGCAAAAACCCGGAATACAGCATTAGAGGGACCTGGCAGGCCTATCTAATTAATAGAACCTGACTAGTACAGATGCGGGCTGTGACAATAGCAAAAGGATTAGACCAAACATGAATTGATATTGCCAGTGTCTAGTACAATTATTTGCAATCACAATGGCATCATATTGTCAAATAATTGAGATACAGTCAGTATTGCACGTACGATATGTAATATATGAAGTAATTCAGGTGCCAACATCTACACGAGTTAATACCGGACAATTCTCTAATGGCATTTTGATCTATGTTTCGTAAAGAAAATCAGACATCGGCATAGATGTTCTGATACAATATGGCTCACCGATAAATATAACTAAGTACTTCAATTACTGCAGTTACATCTCCGTTAGACCTCTGAGACATATTAATACTCTTGCTTCAATGCATTCATTGATTATCATGGATAACAGTGCATTTCGGACTTGTAGTTGGCTTATGACGGTCAAGTAAGAATGGATGATTTAACGTCATTCTACTAGTGTAGAGAGGCACATTTTAGGAATGTTCACATTTGTCGATAATTACTTTCTAATGATCCGGTGAAACTGGAAAGTCATGCTGAATGATGTTCAAATGAGATCGACGTTGTAGCTACAATGTAGGGAACGAAACATCAGCACTAAATCATGTATGCACTTGTATGGCTGATTCCAGTTACCGGCCTAGATCATTTTTTCCCCATGAAAGCTCCGAATATTTCTGATTTCAGAGTAAGCATTGACGATATTAACTTGCATTTTTGTGATGTTCTTTCTGAATCCAACTATGTGGGATGCACCTACAAAAGATTTATGGGGCCAAGAAGTACAGATGCTATGATACTGCGATTCGGCGGAGTTTTGCTTATCATGTCGCTACATAAATCAAACGAGCAGAGGTAATTAGCCAATCGGGATTTGAGCAGTTTTTCAGTTAGAACAGTCTCTAGAAGCCCGTTTTGACAAAACTTCTCCAATCGCGAGTAATGCATTTTTTACGAGTTCCATCGTCAACGAATCGCACTAACACAATGAGAGATTTTCAAGTATTTGGTGCAGTTGTGAAGTACTACTCAGCATTGATGTGATGCCGCTGATAATTGTAGCATATGATTTTTACCTTCGTTCTTGATAACGAAATACACAGTTATATTACCTAACATTACAGGATATATTTTGAGTAAACGAAGTGTTGAACCCTTGAAAATGTTATTTAATAAGGTAACGTTTTCATAATGATGACGACTAATTGTATATTCATCATATGATGCAATGGACGGCTGTCGTTTAGTAAACGAATAGTAACGTGTTGATCAACTGTTTTTCAACACAAAGCAATGCCTCAAGTGAAGCTGCAGACCCGGTGATGCATGTTATCGATTATGTTAGCATTATAATCAACCAAATAAATGTTAGGAGCAGCAACTAAGTTCCAGGGGCAAACGTTCTGCCGCTGAGTACGTAGTCAAGATCGATCGCATAATGTTGTACCAATGTTGTACAGAAACAGGTAAATCCAAAATGATAAGTTAAGATAAATGAACACATCACCTGTTCTTATAAGTAAATGAAATTAATGTTTTTGCCACAACAAAGGTGTGGGTGGACATGCACTAATTAAAAAAAAAATTCAAACAGGAGCATTTGAGCGAAGCCTTGTTTATCTCTTGTATTTGATAGTACGCAGTTGATCTTCTAAAGCTTCTCCGTATCTTGCTACAACGCGGACAGATCAAACACAAGCCCTGTAGGATTGATCATCTACTATTTTGCACTCAGACCACCCTCTTTTTATTTTGCGTTGCTTTGCGTAACTATAAAGACCGTTATTTTCAACAATACATATCTTAAAAATTAACAGTGGTTTCACCGCATTTCCATTCTATTCGAACCACGCATGTATTAGAGATTCATTATATATATGATGCTGAAGTATGTCCCAAAATTTGGTTCATGAAACTGTCTGTATAAGGCATATTGCTGATGCATACGATCCACGGCAGAGTGTGTGCGCAACCTATTTAAGTAATCAGAAAATAGGTTGAATAACGAATAATGAAGACAAGTGTCATCATTACAATTAATATTGTGATTAGTGATACCAATATTTGATATAAAGCAAAGTTTTGTTTGGATATGTCATCACGCTTATATCTACCACAAATCATCATGAGTGAAGGCCACAAAATTTAAGTTTAATCAGATCCTCATTTGTGATCCTTTTTATCCGAACCTTTTGTTGGAACACACAACAAACAGAAGATAAACACTCATATCACAAAACACGAAGAGCACGTCTGGCTGTAAAGTGGTACACCTCTATCGCGCCTTTTTCATTCTACAAATCGGTGAGCAGTAGATTCATATATTGATTTATACATCGACATGTGGTGGTATAAAAAAGGTCCTTGTAGCAGATTTAAATGGAATATTTCACCGTGTGTGTAAAAAGTCAGCAAAGATAGTGTTAGCAAATATGGCTTCTCATCAAGCTGCTTAATTGGCGAGCATCTGGATATTTGGCTTTCAGTCATTAATTATTGCCCAGGTGCCGCTATTGCAACAGACCCATTAATTGCCGTTTAATAAGCTTGCTTAGGTAAGGACAGAAGAGGGTATAGTCCAGCGTGGTAATCAAATTATATGACGAATTAGAGGCCTAGGCGATGTAATATACGCCCAAATACGATGATTGATTCCTGTGGGACCCACACAAAAGCGTTGCTAACATAGTAACTCATCAGTAACTATTCACTGTTCTTGACACTTTGTAACAACGGTAATAGTAGCTATTACAATCTTTACTACACGAAATGTCACTTCAAATATGGATCGTGCATACCCTTAGTTGCCGTCTGCATATGCAACTAAAGGTTTACTAAAAATCGTAATATACAGATACGGGATCTAATTCATTACCGCTCGCTGCCCTGAGCACTTCATTTTGCCAAGAACTCATCGTAATTATTATAATATGATGGACTAAATCAACATCGGATGCAACAACTGAAAACATCTCCTACGGACCAGTCATTATGTGGATATCTACTGCGAAATAAAGGATTTATTTAAGGAGCACGATGAGTTTTTCGGGGTTTTAGGAATCGCCTTTATCAATTAACATACTAGCGTTTAGCTTTGCTGAATACGTTTTTTAGTCGCCTGGATAGGTTTCTAATTTGCATAACCGCGTCTGTAAAAGTGACGCTCACATTCTTAAGATAGGGCTAAGAAAAACTGCATTGACATTGACGGGTAGTGGCGAGTGTTGTGAAGTCATTGCACTAAATAATGACAATGCAGGAATACCTATTGAATATTCATATATACGAGGAGGCCTAGTTTTGGTCTAATTACTTTATCTCTTAAGTGGCTCAATAATATATTTGCAAGAAAAGACAAGGATAAGCGATGGAAGATAAATTTGAAACAAAAAACCGTCCATTGTCTTGCAACATGAAAAAGAGGATTTCATATTTTTTCTCAATGTAGAACTTAAACGGCTGCTTGTTGCCCCGTGAGGGTTTATAGGATTATGGTCATCAGTTTCATTGACAAATGCCTATTTCTTGCGAAGATAATGTGTGCCCTGCTTCTGAGATGGAATCATAATGGTCCACTGACTTTCGTGTCACGTAATGCAAAAACGTCCATGTATTGCGTAAATTCATTCACATATATGTATATATGTATATATATATATATATATAGATATAAATAATATATATATATATATATATACATATATATATATATATATATATATATATTCATATATATTTTGATATATGTATATATGTGTACATATATATATATATATATATATATATATATATATATATATATATATATATATATATATATATATATATATATATATATATATATATATCTATATATATATATATATATATATATATATATACATGTATAGATATATGCATAATGTCCTTATCTGCATTCATAATAGTAAAACCCTAGGTCCCTTTGCGTCAATGATTTTGTCGGAGGGTGAATAACAACTTAAAGTATTTTCATTTTCATAAACATACGTGTATGTTGCTGGTTGACACTGGTTGGTTGACCCTTTTAAGCTATCAATCTGAAATATTACTTTAACCATGCTCCCTAGCAATAGACTGCCCCTACGACCCATGGTGATCAATCATCGTCTATCCAACGATCATTCATCGCCCAATATGTCCTGTATTGTGCCGATTTCAATCAATCCGAATCATTGTCGTGTTTTACTCACTACATGCGGGCAATAAGGCTATAACGTGAACCTGCCTATAAATCACATTAATATTCGATGGATGATTTTCCACATAAACAGTGTCGTCCAAGCAGTATCAAACGACGCATGAATTTGATAATTAATCTATGTGGAGGCATTCGGTATTGACAAAGAGGTGTTTTAGTCGTTGCACAATCTAGAATACAAGGCATCATGTGAATCCTCCAATGTTATATATTAATAAAAGTTGTATATGTCAAATTTAACCATCACTTAAAATCCATGAGGATTGAACTTGATATCTGGAACGACAGGGATTTAAAATTTCGTATTTCTTGTCTTATCTACGCATCGGCGGCACATCACCCACTTACTGCATTGGAAAGCCGACTAGGACCGAGGAATTTGTGCAGCATTAACATTTGGTTTTAGTGGGTCTCGCGTACAACTCTCTTTTACATGCACGTGACTATAGAGATAAACATCAGGTACAAGTTGCTAATATAAAACATTGCTTGGGGTAAAATAACGTTCGTGGCTGTTTATGTTTGTATTCGAGCACGTACATTCTCCTTGAAGTGCCACCATTGATAATGCTCATCTTCATTGGACAAAACAACTTATTTAGATAAATCGTAAATTCCGTCAATTTAGCAATTGCAAATGTCCCGTTAACCATGCAAGTCACATAACTAGCAATGTCATACATTCCAGAGAACAGTAATGAGAACCAAGCACTTATTGCACTGATAAACGACGTAGAACAAAACCAGGCCAGACTAACACCATTTATCACACAGCATTATTCTGCGCTTCTTGAAAACATTCAATTGTAACGTAATCATCGATTCCATGAATAAATCAAACAATATACGTTACGATGAGCATCGTACATTTCTACAAATATATTTTATCAACTGCCTCTATGGTCGGCTAATGTAGTAAATTTATAGAAATCACATGCAATGATAATTTTATAACCCACGTGTTGGTGTCACTCCGTTGACGTCATGCAGTGCGTTGCCGGATTTACAATATGGGCAATTTCTCATAGGGAGACAAATAGAAAACCAAACCAACGCCTTGTAATTTACAGGCGACGACCTTTCCATTCACCTTTAATCAACCAATCTGTCCCGTGGTCATTTATCATTACTTGTCGTTAATCATTCGGTCTGTCCTGTGATTATTGTGTCCAATGTCAGGATATATCAGATGGTACCCAGTGACTTTTTTCCGAGATTAATTGTCTTCTCTTGTGTAGTTGACATAAAATAACATTGAGTGATTACAAATTGCTAACTGCGTCTATGTAGGCATATGATATCCTGTGGTTAGCACATTTCAATACTACAGTGCGAAACATAAGGTGCAAAAATTATAGAACCTCATCGTGTCGTTAACGGAAAATTGGCATTGAGTAATTTGGCTGGGGAGAGTAGAAGCATGCAGCAGTATACAAAAGATGTTTCCGAGAATTGGCTACGTCAGGTGAATAATGCAGCACCGTCTTGTTCATTATCGCTCTGTTTATTATCATATATCACTTCTGCCGTATGCTGTAGTATAAAACTGGCCGCATGTATTTGCTCGGCTAAAAGGCCATGTTTTCCATCTTCCTTCCTTCAAAGTGTTATT
This sequence comes from Urechis unicinctus, assembly GCA_034190875.2. Lineage (NCBI taxonomy): Eukaryota > Metazoa > Annelida > Polychaeta > Xenopneusta > Urechidae > Urechis > Urechis unicinctus. Next base: position 51,417,763 of record CM067345.1, read on the forward strand.
TTACCGCAGCTCTATCGCTTGGAGATTATATAGCATCATGATCAATTTTGTTCGAGTTCTAAATAGTTGAAGACATATCGGCAGTTCATCTAGCTAATTTGGAGCATGCCAAGCACAGAGTAGGATGAATTCACAAAATAATATGCTTACTGTGTTGAAATATATTGTTAAATATAGCACTGCTGCAACAGCAAGGAATTATACTCCGATACTTTCAAGTAGACATGTATGCACAATGGTTATAAAATGTATGTCTGTTACTTGACTATCATTTACAAAATTGCAACCCAGCAAATGCGTTAATGGCCTGAACATAATGCAAAAACAACGGAAATTACCAATTCTATTGGTAATAAAAAGACACAAAAGTTTGGTTCAAATATTACTGTACTTCTTTGGAGTGTTACAGAATACAGAGTTATTGTTGTGATACCAATGAAATTTTCAGCAAATCCACAAGGAATATTTCGCTAGTCTCATTTTCTATGTGGTTATGAATAAAACTCGGTTATGATAATGTTATCTTTGACCCATCCTTACTGGCCTGATTTACGGGGACTGGCCCACCTTTTATTGAAATTGTCATAACATAGTAGTCGTGTTGTGTCGGCGGAGCGAAGTGTCTGTTTGAATCTTATGCGAGCGTCGGCGCAACATATTCGCCGTCAAGTGAGGACGGATACTGCGATCCAACTTTCAATGTATAATATAGGTTATTATATGGCGGGTTTAATACTACACAGTTCCTAATTAGTTTGTAGGGTAAGCCAACAACTTTAATAAGTGTGGATTTGACGTAATCTACATAATGAGAAAGGTAACATTATGTAGATAAACAGGTCCGCATAGCAGTAGTTTGTTATTGGGCGCGTGTAATAATTTACGGCCACTACTGATGTGGATCAAGGTTTAAGGAAGGCGCCATTTATCGAGGAGCTGACAAGGCTAAATGAAAGATATATTATAAAGTACATAATGTATATTACAGTCAAATAAAAGGTAGATATATGCAACATATCTTACACCACTTAAAACTACACCTGTTTGTATAAACTGCCTCTTATTACCCCCCTCCCGACACATGTGGCTGTGGCAGTGAGTTCAGCGCAGTGTAGTGCAACAGACTAAATGTTTGGTTTCCCAAGCTAAAGAATATCGGTACGCACGATTAAGAATTAAGTGCTGATAAGAAGCACATGTATGGACATTGTTACCAGCTATAGTTTACCTGACAGTCGCCAATAAATGAAATAATTTAATCTGTCTTCAGTGAAACCGCCCATTTACTTATTGCTGCGTGTTATGATATCGATTGTTCGACATTTATCGCAGTCTTAGTAGAAGTTCGACTTAATAATTGTCATCTGAGTCATCAGTGCTGCAATGTTAGACTTTAATGACAACGCTGCCTATCTTTCCAGTGCAACACATAGGCGCAATGACAGATAACAGACCGAGCTACGGAGATTATTTTAGCTACCAAGGTTTTAAAGCACCCCGTATAGAAATTGACAAGGTAAAGCATCGAATTATCAACAACCCTACTTTGATCGCTAACGGAGATCAATCATATCTCATAATTGTTATAACGACATGTCGACGTCAACAAACCGCATCATATTCAAAGACATCGGGTAACTTCATTGTACTACTTTTGGGATGTTGCAAATCGAAGCGGAAATACGGTATTTTTGTGTTTTAGCATTATTGTATACGATCAAAGCAAAATATATATGTCTGCAGCAACTGTGTTGATTAAATACGTAATGCGGGATAAGATGTTTGTCTCCAAAACAGGAGAGCTGAAATGCTGCAATTAACTGATGCCATATTTGTACTGCTACCTTGCCTAATGGGCTAATAAAGTAGCAAATATATTGTTCCTGTCGTTGAAATACACCGCCGTGAGCAGGCTGATTGTGCGTATAAATATAAAGAGTGATACTGTGTATCGTTATTATTGTAATTGATACTTTTGGCCGGGATGATTTTCCAACAACCTGTGCAGTGGCATTCGCTTTTACCCTGCGAAGCCGTTACTAGTCTAGTTGGTTCCAATTGCCACTATTTCTCGAGTGCAGCCAATTGCAGCGGTCAAATGGTTGACTCAAATAAGAAAGAAAAGAGCTTAAACCTGAAAGGAAGATTAGCAACTGCGTTATGTATTCCAGATCTGTCTTGATTTATCCAAAAGAACGTATTTCGATGGGATTATTACACCATTCTTTAGACAGAACGCTGTGTGTGTCTTTATTATGAAAAAAATATTCGAAATTCTATATAAAGCTACGGTTGGTGTATGCACAATCATCCCCCTTCCTCGATATTTGGTAAGCTAGCTTTCAGAGTTTCCTATTACATCAGGTTAACTGAAACACAATTTATATCTGCCTACCACGGCGTGCAGCAGAACTGTTAACTATGAATCAGGCTTATATATTTTAGAACATGTGGACGCATTTATAGCTGGCTATTATAGATTCCTAAAATACGACTTGTGGGTGATTGCGTGAAAGTAACTGGTAACGAATATTAGTTCATTACGATTCATCATACTGTCAACGCAGACGACCTAATTATCAACTATATCTCGGGAAATCTACTTGGCACATTTACATTGTTCCATCGGCACATGACAGTTTTCAGATTCACGAACCGATCTCTAGCTAGATTTATTCAAACATCAAATCCTATTTCTAATTATATTTTGGTTTTCAAAATTACGCCAAGCATCGTATCAAATTATTTACGAGTAACGATTTATGCCGCATGCAACTAAAGGCGCACTTACCCTAGACCGTTTTTCATTTTGGGTTTACTTCGCAAACCATCTGGCAAATGTGATATAACATGTCTTTACCAAGGTCGTACCTTTTATTGATACAGATTAGTGGAATAAAGACACCTGCTTCCTAATCAACCAGACGAGACCGGGATTAAACATTTAATTAATCAGGAGCATGTTGCAGGAATTTTAATAATGATATATTTAAGCAGCCAAAACACCTTACAGCATTCCAGTCTGCTTTATTTATCTTTCGCATATGCTGCAAACAAATATTCTTGAAAGCTACGACTGCTTTGAGAACGATTGGTTTAGCGCCAGATAGAACCATATCTATTTTGTGTTGATCAATTGCCTTAATCAAACGTCATTTTCATGATATATCTGATGTGTTGCGATTGCGATTAATTGACATTACACTAATGCATCAATATAGTTTATGACGATCTGATCATGCTACCGCCCCCTCCGTTATCCTTTCATGGCCCTCTTACCGTCATAAATCTTTGCCAACCGATATGTTGAATTCTTTTTGTACCTCACCTGATCACACTAATAACGCTATATAATATAAAAATGCTGTTTGACGGCAGTTATGACATTGCCTCGCATCATCACTCCCTTAATGTTAGGATCAACAATATTTCATGCGGAAGAGTGCACGAAGTGGCTTATAAATCAGTCATGAATATTGGACCGAAAATAAGTGATATTTTGTAACATTCCCATAGCGGTAAATTCGTTATATGTTATGACATGTCATCCCTATGTCATTCCTATTACTCCCAAAGTTACTTGCTCAATCTGGTTTTATACCCCCCCCCCTACAATAGATTTAGAATCTGATCCAAGAGTTATCATCAACATATCCGAGCAGAGACGCTTAAGTCTAAAACGGCTGATAAAATAGTTATGCAAGATCAAACAAACGACATCAGTCGGCAAATATATCAGTCATTAAATCATAATAAACGCACAAACCAACACTTACACACACACACACACACACATACACACACACACATAAACACACACACACATATGGTGGGAGTGTCATTGCTTTTAAAAAGGCACTTTATTGTGCATTAAAGTCAATCGCATATCGTCTCATTACCCATTATATGCAGAATAATAAAAGGAACATTCCGAGTACTAAAGATGCAGAATTCCTCTTTTGTGTGAAGCTTTGTTTTAAGCAGAAGCATTTTTATAACACTACCTTGTACGCATTTACTTGCATGGTCCAATAAAGATGGGTAGACATCGGTTGAGAAATACGCATCGTAAATTTGATTTATCCTTGCACAGCTGACTTTGAATGATTAACAATTGCTCATCAAAGGAGAGTTTTCTTTCTTAAGTCAGTATAAATAACCATACTTAGAAAACGCTTTTAGATTTGAACAAACAGTCACTGTACATTGGTGTTTGTACGAGGGATAAACCTGGAGACCGACATTATCCAATTAATTAATGACATATAACCACTTATTTATCTCTAACGTCTCAAAATGGTTTTGACATATTTATAATGATTAGGTTTTATTATAGTATCTCATTGTCGCATTACAAAACAAGAAAAACCTGAAAATAACACAAAATAATTGCAATGACACAAATCTCATGCAATGTTTAAGATAAAGCTGAATTGATTGGCTAGATAACAAGGGGGGTATGCCAAACAAAGTGAAATTCGTTAGATATCGTGTATAGTAATTTATGTCGATATAGACATGTATGTCTTATTATTGTATATTCGTGGTCTCCTTAGAAAACGATAAATGGAACTAACGCAAAATGACGCTCATCTGATGCAATTCGTAACATATCGTTTATAAGAGTTTATGTCGAAATCGATATGGGTGATACAATCATTAGCTGAAAAGATTGCTTCGATAAAGCCTAATCGACTCTTATGCATTACACACTAGTTACCATAGAGAGCTAAAGATAAAAAGCAAAATCGGTGACAAGACATCATCATATAATTAATCGGAAGTTGATCTTTTTGACCTGATGATAATTTGGTAACAATTAAGAACTGGGTATCTTTGACAACCACTAAATTTAAAGGTAAAAAGTAATCCCCGCGACATTTTCGCCTTAACAAAAGTTCTCCAGTGGCATATATGAGGTTATTAAAGTAGCCTTTGTATGTTTGATAAGCGGGGTGCTCCTTAATCAACCAACTCAGGAAACTGGATTACCTCAGCATTAAAACTAAGCATTTGTGTGTTGGCTACCATGAGCCAAGTCCGGTGACCAGCGGTGATCAATTATCATCGTTTCTGGGACCAGTGAACACCCAGTCTGCCTATGTGACTGGCTGCATGGCATAATTAATTCCTGTCATGTCCATCTTTTCTATTACTACACGCCAGGAATATTCGTCTCCTGATAGCAATTCGGCCTACATCCTGTTCAGTTTTCTGTGCAGCATGCAAAACAGCCGTTTTCTTTCGCAATTTGGGGAGAGTGTTCATGTTATCCAGGCTTTTGATTTATAACAATCCGTCTCTGTAGTCTCTCGCATATCACCATATATACTAGTCAATATTATTCGATTGATTATTATGACACTAATCTATTATTGTTTTGCATTTTCGTGTAAGATTATCTGATTAAATTCATAAAATATTTAGTCATTAAATACCATCCAAATTCACCTATCGGTAAAAACTGGGGTAGATTATCATTCCTTTCATCGATTTCTATATCACTAATTGCAGCATCCACTAACTGCACTGTTTAGAATGGCAAGCACTCATTAGCACATATGCAAAATTAAATAATGTAAATTCATCTTGACTCCTCTACAACAACACCACCACAAAAGATCAACCGTACATTAAAGAAATCAACTTGCGTAATGAACGTCCGGTTAAGCAAAATAAGGACAACGACGCCACACAAAGGAAGAATAAGAAAATTTCTCTACGGTCAAGTAATATCATACCATAATACCATAAAACATAACGCCTAGATCCGCAAAAAATATTGTCCCTACCTACAATTACTGTTTTTATTGCCACGTTTTTCACTTAGCTGTTGGCTTGTGTTTATAAATGTTTGGTTGTCATTCGATGGACCGCTACTTATTAATAGATAAGTCCAATCTGCATCTGTAAACACTATTGAGGTTAATATTTGAACTTCCCACAATTAAGATGAAAATGTTGTCTCGGTGTTCCCGAACGATTGCCATGCGATTGAGGCAACCTGTAATACCATACAAAGCATATCCTTCAGAAAAAGATAAAATAACTACAATCACATTCAATATATTATTCAATGTACTTTCACTAGTCGTTAAAGTCTAACCAGAAAGGCTCTAACCTGATATCCATTATGTAATAATTGGACCTTAGGTACGCTGCACACACACTAACCGTACGGCGTAAACAATTTATTAAAAGCTGGACAACCACAAGTTCATTAACAAATGCCTATCTGCCCTGTGGATGATCAATCATTTTCTCTCGAGGGATCATTCATCATCTGGTCCTGTCTTAAGCTGTGCTGCTTAAAACCAAATGCAGGTCACGCCCACCGGGTTTCGGATACGCTACATACCACCCTGCTATGCATATTTACATATGGTATCATGTCCCAATCCCGTATGGTACGCTACGATAATCATATTTTAAAATGCACAACGAAAGACATTATAAAACACGCATGTTGTAGGTTGCGTTGATGGATATGTTGACACGTGCATTTCCTCTTTGTAACGTGGAAACAAAACCATATCCGTTCTATGTCTTTGCCCGCCTTACTGTTTCAGTAAAGTATTAATAAGCCAGTCAGTCCTGACATAATGTGTAACTATCTCTTCTGTCATCGTTGTTGTTTTGCCTGTCATTGGCTCGTTGCATCAAATATCATGATATAAATATTAAGGCATAGTATCAAAATTGTGTATGGTTTATTGCGTCACATACCTTCCATCTGCTCTACCCAGTGTGTTGCGATTGAAAGTACACTATATGTGGTACATAATCAGGAGGTCATAACCAACACCTTCTCAGAACTTATACCTGCGACGAACGCACGAGGAACCGTATTATCATACTAAAGCGTATACTAATGATAATGCGCAATTCAGACACCAATTATACGAATGGTAGAAGTTCATTGTTTGACAAATCTCGGGACACCGATGATTGATTTAATTTTTGACATAATTACATACATGGGAATGCATGGTCTGTATTTGGTGTGTGAAACAGAATAGGTTGTAACGCCATTCACACAGAAGGTTGATGTGTATTCTCGGTAGTTTTACAATGAAAGCAAATAATATTTCTTCATTTGTTCTATTTATAAACCGCATGTTATATATTGAAGGGAAATATCTAAATATTGAACGAAAACAGTTGATTTGATTCGCCCACAAGCTCAGTAAATTGTGGTAAAATTGCAAGAAGTAATTTAATTATGACAATATGCAATAAAAGGCAATGAGGTAGAGTTGTGTACATAATTTGCATCCATACTACCGGTAATCAGGGCAGGTGCGTCGTGATCTACCACCTCTCTGTAGGCAGAAAGAGTCGCTACAGCACATCACAGCTACATGATCTGAGGCCGTATTCACCCGTCTTCAAGGCGCAGCCCTTATTTTGTCGTTTGAGAATCATTGACCTCTTCCCTTTTCAAACCACACACAGATTAATAAACTGTGAAAAAAGAGCCATGACTAACGATAGTGGTATTAAAAGTGCCATCTTTGCAAACTGTAGCGTCCCTATTGACAGAAGTAGCTGTCTTTCTCTTTGTTCGACTACATGTCGGTGAGCGAACATTGTAGTCGACCACTCCCTGGCTCTGAAACGAGACTACAAATTACCTCCGTTTGACACCGATTATTCATTTCTACAATCACTGGTTTAAACTTACGTGTTTTGGACGCGAGCGCACAAAGTTGTTGCGCTAGTCTTAACGCCATACAAATAACTTAGTATCATTATTACCGATTAATAAAAGAGGAAACTATTTTATGATGTGCTGTGAAATAGCAAAAGAACCCGGTGTTTGTTAATCTGTTAGAAATAATATTGTAGAGATATTAAAATCACTCGTGACATGACAGTACAGGCAACTGATCAATCTTAAAAATGTTTAGATTATTAGGTTAAGCAAAAAACCTGGAATTGCCTGCATACTCATGAAAGAGATGAGCATGACCGGAATAAATGATACGATTCAGTGTACCACACACGACCAGACTGGCCAATGAATGACCAGGGGGACGACGATGATTGATCACCTTGCGTCCAATGAGATTGCTAATGCGAATAAACCTTCAGAAAGGGTTATTGATGTTTCTTACTGGTTATTGATGTTGTTTACAGAACGCATGTTTAACCATGGTGTAAGCATTAGCTTGCTGTAATTGCGAGAATATATTTGTATTTATCGATGATACAGTTTTGGTTCGGCTTGCAATCTCACGAATGTATTATTTTCTCAGTTTAGTTATTTATTTCAGCGACCCTACATAAGGTTTATCGGTTTTGCAAGTTATAAGGAAAACTAGTACTAGTACCTGTTCGATATGAACTTAATACAACACGGCTGTAGGGGATATTTGGCAGTGGGATTAAGACCAAAACACTACGTTATAAAAGTAATGCCTGGCTAGATAGGTTACAACAATTTAGGATTTCACTTCAGTATCATTATTATTTGGTGGTTGGCTCATACAATCCATTGTAGGAAAATGGACGAGAGGAAAGAGCCATTGTACAATTGCACCCATGGATGTAAACCCGAATATCAACTAAACCACGACCATATTAGTTGAATGATATTGCATCTATCAAATTAACAAGTATGAGGATACATATTAAATAGTATTATTGTTGTTAAGCGGATTAGAAAGCATTGTTAATGTCAAGCTGGTTAATAAGGATAGACCATAATACAAACAGAAGGTCAGCGATGTCGTCTCGCACTCTCAGTACAGGTCGGAGAAGCTTAATGTGAATATCAAATCATCAGTTGTATTGTTACTGATGAATGAAATAATGGGTCCACTTTAAGTATAGCAAAGCACTGCTAACACCCTCTCTGCCTGCGTGCGAAGGATGTGATAACGAAGAAGCAAGCGGGTATTTAAGTAACATCCTTCTAAAGAAACGCCTAAGAGTAGTTTTCTTATTGGGTAAGATGTATTTAACTATTTATTAAGATTTATTTTACGCTGTAATGTACAATTTATTGGAATATCGTTTTATAGCCACTGTAGTTCTCTGTTACACATATTTAATTGCTTATAAAGGGAATTAATGTTATTTCTATCAATGCTTGTTCAATAATATACATTATGAGATCAATAACAATGTATATTGTGCGAATGACAGCGTGTATTCGCAGCAGAAACATACATTTGTCGAGGTGTTTTGTGGCATGCAGCTATCTCCAAATGTCGCTATTCTCCAAACCACACTTATAATTCAGCAATATTGATTACTGGAGGTACGCCATTTGCGATCAGCTATGGGTTATTTACCCATGCCAAATGGAATATTAGAGATGCGATGTAGTATTTCTAAGGTGATTTGCAGTATCCACCATTTTCAGGTAACATGATGCCGTGGGTATGGATGACTCTAGCAATTATCTCAACATGTCTATATTCTGTTAGACTACACGTCAGTCATATAATAAACTTATGTCCACTAATGACATCGTTTATGCAACAGCAGAGCAGTCGCTATGATAGCACGTTCGTAATGCTGCCCAAAGGGTTAAGTGACAATTTGTTTGACATATATTCATAAATAAAATGGTTTCTTATTTCACATTATAATAGAATACATATTTGTTGAGAGGAATACTTTTTCAACGCAATCGATATTGCATTCAACTGCTCATACCAGCCTCATTACAAATGGTAAGCATATTGAACACTGGTCACTGACGGGGGAATGATCCCTAACCGTTCCCTCTTAATTTAACAACAACTGCAAATACAAGACCCCATCTATTCGTTTACAGCAAGTGTGCTTTACGATTGTACTCGTTTTAACAGCTTCTAATTAGAGTGTGAATTGTGAGATCATCGTATTTTATACAGGTGACTTGATGACGAATGCATCAACCATTAGGGCTATGGTCAGCCATGACAACTATTTACACTTTGTGATACACCTTTGTCCACACACCCTTTTTACAGTTGCATGGGCTTCACATAAATCCGCCCTGATATAAAACATGTAAAATCATGTTTAGAATAAAATATAACCGACGTGTCTTAAACATATTGCCTGTTAATATATACTCTAGGGTTTTCTGCTCGTCAAAGAATTTCATGGCTGACATATGACCGATTAAATATTGAACATTCTATGCATAAAATCAACATTATCAAGGACAACACATGATTCTGCATAGACACAATGTTTCACAAATGATATAATTTTAATTTTGAACGGTTACATACACACAAGTTGCCATTAGGCAGTATCTAAAATAAATTTCGTTAAGCACTGTTTTGCTATAATACAAATCCGAAACTTAATAGATGCTATTAGGTCCAATAGGTGTTTCGAATGATAATAGCAACAACACACCCAACACGCCCCATTTAGCTTATTGATTAATAATCACAATAAAACCAGGCTTTTTGCACTGTGGTTATTATTTACATATTACCATGCGATCATTCTCTGACAAAACGTGCATTTGTTTTACTTTTCCTCTGCGAGAATCACGTATGATATATGTTTTAGTTATGGATAAATACTGCATGCTGGAACATTTATCAGCATCGTATGGTTTTCCCGAAAATGGTTAAATAATGCATACGATTATAAAGCTGCTAAGGTAGAAGAAGTAGTGCCGGTATTTTGTCATGAACTTGCAATATACTGCAGCGTCATACCAATATACAAACAGATTCATTACTATATATCTCAGTAAACTGTCCCACCAACAGAAAAAAAGTGTTGCATTCATCCGATATGGTGTAATTCATGTCTATTGCCTAATGCGTTTAATTGATAGAGATTAATTACAGCACTGAGTTAAACACTTTAATCAGCCGTTATATATCATGTAACTTACATGCGATGTCATACACGCCAATGCACCTGAAATCTGTCGTACGTACCTGCGTCAATAAAATTTAGCAATGGCGGTAGTCATGGCAATGTTAATGAAGCGATTGCCATCTATATATACCGTCTGTTGGTGAGTTACATTTTGCATGAAGAGAAAACTGCGTCCAAAACACAATGTCTCGAGCCACCGTACAATGTACCTATATGATGTAATCAGCGAGGATTCCTGGCTCATTAGATAATATCTTGTTTCCCAAAACGCTGTTATAATCGTCAGGAATTGCCACTATAAAGCGCTCTGTTAATTCTACTGCCTGTATTCAGATATTGATACTGTGAACAATCACCAAACCAGCTGTTAGACGATTAACTTCAACGTTGATGCTTTGGTGAATGTATAATCGCTTACTGGGACATCTTTACCACGGCTATGTCGATCCTTGGTCTTTACTACAGAAACAGAAAAACAAGACTACTTGTTTCTCATATTCGTTCCATATTTTATGAAACATCACACATTTTAGTTACTCATTCAATTTGTTGTTTTATAAACCCATCTGTCATTTCTCCGACAATAACTAAATTTAGTGGCTTTTGATTCACAGTGTTTCCGTTACGCTTTATGAACACCGAGCAAAATTTCTCAATGAGCGAACAGTAAATCTATAAATGGCAGTGTGAGATAATCAGAATTCAAGCATGTTTATTTTTCACAATTTCGTTTCAACACGATCCTCGATAAGTAAGCCATCCACATGAAATATTTATCTAGATACAAATAAGTCTCATTTTGACATGAATAGTCGTTTTCCATAAATACTGATCGCATTTAATCGAGAAAGTTGTATATCTCGCTATTTTGTACGCGTGAAATGTTATTCAGGTATTTTGACGGGATCTGATTACCTATTGTATCATCAAACCCTAACTTGTGATGGTATTTACCAGCAAGTCAATAGATGAATTATGTATTTATCTAAGAATTAATGATTATGGCCTCGTGTAACATCATATCTAATGCTTCATAAATAAGGCAAACTGCCAGACATATACGTTCAGTGTTTATGTTGCCAAGCCGGGTTCAGCAATTCAATGAAATGCAGTAACAGGTAAACATTCACCATAGTACTAGCAAAGGCAAGCTCTGCATGCACACTTCAGATAACATGACAAAAAATTCAAACGACTACATGCACGCTTATAGCAATACACAACCCTCGTATGCCACTCGCTCGTCATAGTGAAAATTAGGGTGTATACAATTGATAACAACAATCGCAACCGTGATATCTGAGCTAAATCTACAATTGATATCCACCGAAACTACTCAGTGTCCGATTATTTGTTGCAACTTTCATGCAATGAACAATATTCAATGGACGATCTAAACTAGCCGTGTTGTTATACCATGTGCATAACCTTTTCGCCTCGAGTTGTGACTCCTAAGAATAGTTTCCCAGTCAAGATAGGTACTTTCGATTCACTGAACTTTTTAACAAGCCACCTCCAAAGGCTTTGAGCAATATTTTTTAACTGGCCGTATTGTTATACCATGTGCATATTTTAGCAATTAGCTGTTACCGATTGGCAGGGCACTAATGGGCCAAACGATGTTTTCATAAGAATCATTAATGTGCCTTTTGGTGAAAGACATTCTTCATGCAAACCACTGAGGAACTATTTATAACTGGTTATTTTTGCAAACAAGTTCGGGGCCGATAGGGATTGGCGGAATGTCGTTCAAAGTTGATGCAAGCATTAAATGAGCAAAGATAACCGGCCAAGTAGGAGATTAGAAGTCGTTCACCATAAACGGTCAGCAGTCATCAAAACCAAATTTTGACATCACCTTTTTCCATAGCGGCGTTTGTTGGCTGATCAAGGGCTTGTTTTGCAAATAGTCGCAATATTAATTTAGTTATGCCACACTTCCCCAACTTTTCATTTGACTATCTACCTGAATATGGAGGTACCAGAATCCAGCTCATGAATAGGCAAACATTAACAATATTTGATGTAATTAGCTGGTTAAATTCTCTCTTAATACAACTAATTACATATTTGAAGGTGAGGAATCACTGCTATCTTTGACCTTTGCCTGCACGATTTGTTGCACCACGCCGGTTACAATAAGCCGATATTTTAATAAGGACGATAATAACAGTGGGGCGTTTTAACAATGATACTGCTTGGTAATAGCTGAAGAACTGGGCGCCATAAGCACACAATTACAGCACTCAAACCGGCAAACTCAGCAATACAAAACTTTTGCCCTCATTAATTAACATTTTATTGGTCGAAGTAAATGTGCGCGTATGCTGCTTGTGAACAGTACTTTCTTTGTCCTTACAAGTGACTAAATGCCATCAATCTTAAGCTTTTCACAAAAGCTTGCTTTCTCACTAATCAAAGCTCGGACGACCAATGGTGATCAATCATTGACTCTCTAATGTTCGTTGATCGGCCGGTCTGCGCTACATTTCGCTGTTATCATTAATTCAAGTCAAAATAGTCCATTGCATCACACTGATGCACCTGATGGATTATCCTTTTTATCCGGTAATTTTCTAAAAACCGTGCACGATTTTGCAAAACAGGATTATTCCGGGTGTGTAATGATTATTGCGTCAATAAAAGTAGATTGGTTTTACACCTGTTGATATCGAAATAGGATAGTATATCACGAAAGAGTGTTTGATGTAAATTTGGGAAATCTCAAACAACTCAATAAATCTGCAAGTTTAACTACACGGATTTGTTGCATTGATATACGTCGATAATTCTGCAGCTTCTATTACTACAGGCAGAACCTAGCCATTCTTGTCGTAAACTAGTACCCTCTCCTCCCTTATTCAACTTACGCAGTACTATGCCGGAATTTAATTCGGAAGGCATTTAACAAACCAAACCTACACTAAAAATATAGTTAGATTTTAGATGAAACAATAACTGAATACCTATCAGAAATGCAACCTCAAAGAACAGTTTATCAATCGGGTAAACACATTATCATCGTGACATATTTCGTAAAACTTATAGTAATAGAGTTGTTTTTGCTGTGGTTATCCGGTTATGCCGTCAGCAGTAAAATTATACTTGTAAATGTTAAGTTTAGAGCACGTAAATTATAACCTTATTAACTGCTATAATTGCCAGCATTATTAATCTGCCATTGCTAACCCATTTTATGACGGAATTAGATACTTCATGCGATATAGCGATTGCGACTGTTTCGGGGTTCCTTGGCAAGTGTTTAAGAGCTAAATCACCATCAATGTCGTAGCTTCCAGTGCTAATCGATTCCTACAGCACGTATAATAAACTGCATTGCGTTGCACTGACTAATGACGTAGAACACAAAGTAAAGGTTTGCAAAGGCTTCACCAACTTGCCTCACCATTAACCATTTATCAACTTGTCTGTCCTGTGATAGTTTATCATATTTTGTTCTGCCTTCGTTCATCATTATGTCTGTGCTATGTTCATTGTGTTTAATGTCAGGGTATGTAGAAAAATACCAGATCAGATTGTTCGGCGTTTATCTTCTTTCTTCGTTTACAAGCATAAATAAAAAATCCCTCGCCCCATCAATCTAGTCCAGATTTAAGAGGATTTGACTGTAGTAAAGTCTCTGGAATAGTGCTAAAATACTCATCTTAGCACTCGGAACGAATTATTGAGAACGTGTACGAAAACTAGGGTGATTTGCAAATATCATGGGTCCCAGGAGTTGGTTATGATAGCTGCTCGCATTCGTTGATGTGTGCTAATAAATTGATATATTTTACACACCGTTTTGTTTAGAAAGGTTCGAATGATAAGCAAAATAGTCTTCTGAAAATAGGAATGGAGTAGTAACAGAAAAGCCAACATCATATATTATAACACATTATACATCTTTATATTTTGTGTCGAACGTATTTGACCAACTTGTGACCAACTTGTTCTATATATTAGTCTGTATATTCATTATACAAGATACCTATTAGCTGTAGGTTTTGCAAAGATTTTGTCTGCTTTCATGTGTTTTTCTCTATGACAACCAAATTTATCTGTACTTCCTAAATTAAATGTGGGGTACAGGATTGTTACGCTGATGCATTGAAGTACATTTAGAGCGCTCCCATTGAGTTCGACATAATGATATCGAACATTGGGTCAAACGGCAGAGACTTGATGTAATTTTCTACAATATTTTAAACTCAATGTGCATTAACAATCTTACTAAGGTTTGCAGGTATTCAATAACACAAAGAAGCAGAACAAATTGAACACATTATAGTTTTTACCGGAAACTCCAATAGAATAATTTGAGAATATAAGGGTATGTTTTTTCGACGAGTTACATCACTACTTTGAAGGTTTTGAACGACATACTAGTATTAAATGAAAGTGAAGTTACACAAAAGCATGAAATTATTCCTTGCTGTAGTCGTGTCAGCTATGAATATTGTATATATGTACATCCGTACAATCACCAATTGTTCCAACGCATGTACATTTTGAACAATACACAAGGCCAACTATATACTTTGAAACCAAGGTTGGAGAAGTCGACTTTGGATATGTTTTACCGTATAATTTTGATATCCACATGTACGGCAGATTTCAAACACATCGGGTGTTTAATCGGAAGCTTATATCTATTGGAATGCCATGTATTGTTTTATTAGGAAAGTTGACAGTTTTATGTAAAGTTGATTTATACAGCCTTGTACACTCATGTGAATGCTCTGACTCGCAGTTAATTATTTATCGATTGCCGATGCAAATATCAACGGTCAATCCCCTGACATATCGCTCAAGACGTATACGCATGCATGAACGAACCAGCATAAGATGCCGCATCTGTAAGCTATGTAAACGCCGATGTTAGTGAGATAGAGAGAAAGGGAGAGGAGAGAGATAGAGATTGAGAGAGAAAGAGAGAGGGAGAGAGAGAGAATGTTTAACGAAGAATGAAACAAATTCCACTATATAACAATATATTTTTGAGAGTAGCAAAAGATATTAAACGCGGGTGTCTGTGCTCTGCATTTTAGTGCGACGTATAGCAGTTTGTTTACGACTAATGCTTGCTCCGCTCACATGGAAATTATTGTATTACCACACAGACACGTAAATTCGCAAAACGACCTATGCATTCCCTAAAGAGCAATTCTGGGCTGTGACCATAGAAAACGATAAGAAGAAAAAAGTATTGCCGTCGCCTCATTATGATATATAATGCTGTGGATCGGTGTAGCCAAGGGATTATGATATTGATTGACCTAAAACGTGAAAACACCTCGGCATTAAGGTTATGATACAACCTGGCAAACAGGTTAAAAGCACTTCAGTCACCACATTGTGAAGTTCTATCACATCTCAGAGGCATTAAGGCTTTTGCCTGAGTGCTTTCAATGAATATCACAAATATCATGTTAAACATTGGTCCAGATAAGGGCCACCATGTCAGACTTGCGGTCGGTTTATAGAGGGCGATTGTCTGTGCTATGAATGCATGAGTTTGCAAATGTCATCTGATATATATATATATATATATATATATATATATATATATATATATATATATATATATATATATATATATATATATATATATATATATATATATATATATATATATATATATATATATATATATATATATATATATATATATATATATATATATATACATGCAACTGAGTATCAAATCCATCTTGCTCCTGGTTTGGTGCCACCTATATTAAGGACAATTAAACCCCATTTTACAAGCGTTTCAGCACACAATGTAGCGACATATATATATAGAGGAGATTATATTCCATTTCACTGATGAAAATGCATAGAAACCATTTAATAAGGTCTTGCAGGATAAACGGAATTACAGCTTTGATCGATGCCGTCGCTGGTGTTATTATTTATATAGTCAATAAATGTATTGAAGCAGATTGTGGAGTGTATTGTAATATATATCGAAATTCCGAGTTGCAATGCTGGCATGAATGGACACATATGAATGAGTGGATAAATGGATCTTATTGGCGACATAACTATCGATTACGTTATACTCTGTATAATTTCAGCGTAGTATGTTTATGTTCAGTTCTTGCACGCTTAATGACGCTATTCATCTTCAGGTTGTTACATTTGTACATCAATAAAGCTACCTTTTTACGATATATGACGGCATTGCTGACACGAACTACGAAGTCACTTTTGCCTTTCATCTCAGCAGCATTATAAATTCACTTGAATAACATGTTATGTCCGGAGGTTTGAAAAACTGAGACTAATAGAGGCGCTATTTAATAAATATACTAGACATAAGAAGAGAAATGAATGTTATACGCGATTAGGTTGTTGGCCAATTGAGCCAGACAATCAACCGCGTTTGGCATAAATATGTGTGTGTGTGTGTGTGTGTGTGTGTGTGTGTGTGTGTGTGTGTGTGTGTGTGTGTGTGTGTGTGTGTGTGTGTGTGTGTGTGTGTGTGTGTGTGTGTGTGTGTGTATGTATGTATGTATGTATGTACGTGTGCGTGTGGTTTGTTTTGTGTGTGTATGCGTGTTTGATAATGGTAAATTAACAAATACTGTTGCCGTAGTGTCAGAATACTAAAGAGAAGAAATGGCGTGTATTCACGTATTCATATAACATTAATTTGACGTAATGTTTGGGTGATTATTACTGTATGGAACAAATTAGCAACTGGTTTAAAGATTTTGGTTTTTGATATTGTATGAGACTATTATGTAGGATTCATTGTCCGATCCAAGTCTTATCTCTTGATAAAATGTACTTCATTGAATGAGCATACCACGACATGGCACCATATATATTTGAAATGAAACAACTGTTGTCACACATTAGCTCATTAGCTCACCATCGATTAACGTTTGATAGTCGGTGCGATATTTAAGTTATAGTTGATTGCTATGCAACATGCCTCTTTTTACATCAATTCAATTTTTCAGCATAAAAGTATTGCTGTATCGCTACTTACATGTCATGCATGAAGGGTACAAAGATTGAAAATAGTTAAAATCTTCGCCAATGGCTTTTTCATGTAAACATTGGGATAACAATTCAACGTACATCACGCACGCAGGTTCACCATTCAGAGGTAAAGGTTGAAGTCAGTTACGCTTTATTAGTTAGAGCTCACGTAGTGGTCGAGTAAATGTTTTTTTATAATGAGCAATTTCACGTTTTCTCGTTTCAGTCCAAAACACTCAGATGCAATCACAATATTTTATGGCGCCAGAATGTACGTTCTCGTGCTAAGGAAATGTCGAATAAGGAACGTATTGCACATTTAGTTGATATATGCAACAGATGAGTAAAGATAATGAGACAATTGGAAGCTCAGAATATCTGCTCCAGGAAAGGTAAACAGTTATGAGGAGTCAATATAGACATTACCACTCCACTGGGGATCAAGTTATGTTCCATCAGTTTATAAAACATTTTCATAATATTCGAAAATGTTTCTATTTAAGGCACACTACAACGAAGCGTTCACAGGCAGCAATCGCAATCAATCCAAAGTGTTTTACTTTGCCTGTGGTAAGCAGCTGTTAATGTTTATACGGGCGATTATACCTTGCGAAGTTTGAAACGGAAATTAATTGTATATAAATTCACATCAGTTTACTTTATTCATGTTTAAGTGAGTATGTGAGTGCATTATCTCACTGATTGTACCTGCATATGTAGGAATAACCCGCAAATACTTCTGGTAACAACACAACGTTGAACATAAAAACCAACTCGTTGTTAGCTAACTGAAAATATACCCAATAATCGTATAATTCCTGTGCCGTTTCCATAAAACGATCGCATATTTTTGACACTGCTATGTTCGTCCAGACAAATAACACGATAGTAATCTGAAATGCTCCACAAAGCCGTGGTCCTTATCACAGTTCAGCTTCTTGGACGCATGGTGATCAATCATTGCCTTTACAATGGTCATTCATCAATCGGTCTGCAATTTATCATAAATTTCATTCTAATTCGTTTTTCCACCGCTGCAGGATAGCAATATCTGCCGCAGCGTTAGCCTTTCTGTTATTAATATTTCTATGGTATGGATTGTCAAAAACATGAAAGTTTATCTTCTCAGGAATTTTTAAGAGAAGCATAAAGCCTACACGACATTCCTGCTGAATAGGCATTCCGTTTGATCAGTGGTCGTAAATGCACAAAATCATTATTAAATGTAGAATACATTTGTTTTGCAAAGTGATCTCAAGTTTTATATGTTTAACGGACAAACTTAAGTGATTAATTGGTTACATAATCGGAAATTGGTCTATTCTAAAACATTGTCGCATGGTTTATCGTGTGATTGCAGACGATTCATGCCAATGGGCATTGTGAGTTGTGAGTTGGCCCTAAAAAAGCCTGTTAAGAAGCGCTACTCTACATGCATGACTAATAAATAAATTGCTAAAGCATAAATGTCTGGTTTGCTGAGCAGACAATGTAGTTATATAACGTTAGAGCACATGGTTGTAATAAAAACAGACTTAAACATTATTGTCTAGTGAAAAAACCTGAGGTGCAATATGTTTAATTCATAAACAGCTATGCGCAACACCAGTTCGTTACATATGCCAAAACAGATCGTTCCTCGAGTTGTTAAACCCCATTTCATGACCAGGTTAGTCAGTGCTCAGTTGTTCTTGCCACATAAACATTGTTTCCAGTACAAAGAAGCATTTTGAGACAATAATGTTCACACCCGATACATAACCAAATGCATTTTACGAAGCTACAGCTACGTTTCCAACGTGCATCCAGGCAATGCATATGTTGAAAGTGATTATTTCTGGTGGTCATAACAAAAATGTACTACCACAACCACTCTTTTTAATGAGGTCATGTATGAAAATCCTTACCGAAAACATCTAAAGATAATATGCCTTTGATTAAGAATATTTGCTGTGGCAGAAGCGAAAAGAATAAATGTTCAATTTACAACATTACTGAGAGCCACATCTTTTTCGCAATGGCTGAAAACAATAGAGTATCGCTCAGACTTTTCGTAATGCTCTATTCTCAATCCTTGATATCTTTGGCTACGTGCGAATTAACTACTCTCCATGAGACAAAACCAGATAGATGCACCAATTTTTAAGATAAAGCAGGATACATGTGATTTCATAAACACAGTTGTTTAACTGTGTATTGCATGTTAACACACTCCGAGCCCTTACCACACGAGCCGTATCCCAATTTTATGCTTTCAATTCTTCACTAAATATCTGGGCTGCCTTAATGCGTGAAGCATGCCCATGAAAACAAAATCTCTGTTATCGATGGGGATCAATAACCGTCTATCAAGTAATGATTTACTGGGAAGTATGTCAAGATGCCTGACATTATTGATAAGGTCGTCGATTATATTTGCCATCGATACATACTGGCAATATATGTCTCGTGGATATCCATAATACTAAGCACACTTATATGTGACAAAGTCGACAGCACCCGCTGTGCCTTGACATAGTTGCCTCGAACCTATGTACTACGATAGGATGGGTAAATAATTAAAGGGTTTATTTGAAGCGCAAACAGTTTTTACCTTCATGGAAGAGCTTGTTTGCCATCAAACCACCCACATGATTGAACAGTGGCATATGTCAAACTTTATAAAGTCGTCGATTTCACGCACAATCTCTGAAATACGCACACCTGACTATCTCGCACTTAATCATGCAACATTGCGCTGACAAAAGGCGTAGCACAAAATTCGGTATGCATTGCAACTTTGTATTAATCCGTAAAGACGCTGATAGCTGCACCTTGCATTTTGCATTAGTTTTATTGACTAAAACAGTAATGGTAGTATGGCGTTGAAATAAATCATCAGCTGGGCAACAAGTCAAACATAATGGCGACTTGGTCGCCAATGTGATCCATCCTTCTTTTTATTACGAGCATATATCAACCAGTCTTTTTAGCGCTGTTCAGTCTGATAACATTAATTCATATCTTGTGCATCGTTTTCATTGCTACAGACACGCCACATTCGATTTGTGATAACAAGACTGGCGTGACATGATCATACTAACATATATGTCGAGCAGCATCAAATTCGTTAACATTTGCACATCGTCCGTACCGAAGATAATAAATGATTCGCTATGCCACAATAATTTGTCGCACGAATTCTTTTTCGTTGTTGTATGCCACTATTTTTTCCTGCTCATGTTCCTCTTTGTATGTGATATGTTTTCCGCAATCCATACAATAGACTGAAGTTCATATAAAACACACACAAATATTATTTGATACCAAACAAGCTGAGGTTAAAAAGCATCTAGGTTTATTGTCCGTCTAGTATGCAGGAAATATCTTCGGTGTAACGGGTGGATTACTGTAAACAATACCTTCTTTGAATTGTGATGCATGACCTTTGACGCATTATCTTTTCACTTATTATAAATTGCAAAATGTGCTGTAAGGTATATGGTATCCTAGGTTAGGCACATACTAAAATCAATGCACCACAAAGAAGACAAGAACAACGTGAATGAAAGCAGCTTATTATATCGCTGGGATGAAATAGACTTTAATTGATTTGGCTGTTTAGCAAAATGCATTTAACTCTATGTATGATATGGTTCAACAAATTAGTATTATAACCTCTTTAATGTTTAAAGTAGCCCTTCTCCTATTCCATTATTCCTCATTAATTACAATTATTTATTTGTATCGGGATGAAATTGGACACAGGTCAGCGAATAGAATATTGACTTAGTTTTTAGATATCCTTTTTTCATCACGTATACATACCACATACAGAGCGCATTGACAATCAACAATATAAGTTACTGGAATTATTACCATCTAATATCATAAGAATAATTAATAAAATTAAGAGATTTTATACACCTTATTTATTATGAACAAGACAAATAAAGGATACATGATTCGAGACTCTTGTGTTAGGTTGTGCAATAGATCTGTTGCAGGCGAATTGCATTCAGCAAGATAAGATTCGCACGCTATAATAAGAATAGCCATGAACCGACTGAGCAAAAGGCTGAATAATATCGGGACAATATTTATTAAGTAACACAATTGAAACATTACCTCTAGTTACGGTGATTATAGACCAGAATTGAAAGAGGCGCATATGATAATAACCACTTGATGTACACTTAAACCATGTATTGAGAATTTAGGTCAAATTTTGAATTCTATAATTCTTCTTCAAGGCCCAAGGTTCATGTATTATTGACGAATACTTTGTGTGAGTGTAGACAGTTTTGAATTAGTGTAAGCTATTAGCAAATATAATGTCATAATGAAGCAGATCAATGGTATTTGTCAGGATTTTAACCAGTCTGTGAACATATTTTCTTCGTGGAGCACTATTATGGTTTTCAGTGTGTTACATATATTTGGCGTGATACACAACATTTGCTGTTGTTTTGGCTAACTTCAAATAGAAACGGGTTCCGTAACATAATCAGGACGCAGTTTGTTTTATACTGATAATTAACGACCAATAATATCCACATTCAAATGCTGATTCAAACTAGTTGTATATTCTCAGAATTCACAGAAACAAAATATACGGATAATTTTGTGGCTGGACGATGTCAACAAAATATGATGTCATCAGGGAACGAAATGTGGCTGCTAATCAGGCAAAGACAATAGCTGTGCACCTCAATACCAAAAATCAATGGATATATTAATACACAAGTGAGTGGTCTTTAACACTTGCTTGAATCTAAGCATTCTAAAGTATACACATAACAGCCTAACCGAAATTTACCGGATAACTTACTGGTAAAACCATTTGGCAGTATCGCGACTAAAGTAAAGATGAAATGTGCGGTATTCATGTTACAATGCAAGGTGGCACAGCTAGTCGTATCATACGGCATTACCCGTCTTGGTGTAAAAAAGTTGTCCTAATGTAAGGGTATGATTTAAAGGCTAGAAGTAAGCTGGTTGCTGGGCAATAACCACGAAATCAAACATAATGTCATTAACAGAATAGATTTCTTAAGTATACTAACACATGTTTGTTATCCAAGTACCGTACAATAGATTAAACTATTTGCAGCGTTTCGCCATTAATGTAATCGCAGCTACCGCTTGTACGTACAATGACAAAATGACTTATGTATCAATCAATGCAACACAACATAGATTTACAAAGATCATTTAACACAAGTTTTTGTTTGGTTTAGAAATCATTACCCGTTTTGGTTGGGGGAGGGCAACAGCTAGTCACCATAATATTTACCTTGAAGCCCGTGAGGTTCTGTGTAATGGCTCTGTAGTAAACTCTTATTACATCATTCGTCACATATTAATTACGATGTTAAGTAAGAAATGTGCAAGACAGCTAAATATGCCAAATATGTAATTCAGTCCAATATTTATGTGTGTGAGTGTTTCGATGAGTGTATGCATAACGCCTGCGGTAATAAACTCAAATATATATGTTCGCTGAACATTAAAGTAATGTGTTTAGCATATCTTTCAAGATGCTGAAAAACTGATGCATTAGATACGACTGCGCTTTTGCTAGTAGTAGGGGACAAATACCAATAGGTTTTAAAATCAAACCCAAAAAGGTTATATAAATAAAGCAAATTATTAGTGCTGCAAGATAACACCAGTGGTGTTGACGTAATTCATCCCCATTGTTAGACTATTACTCATAGTATAAGCATCACGTGATTATTACGTATGTGTTCGAATTCTACCATGCGTTATATTCCAATTATTTTGTGCTTGTGTAAGTAGATTAAACGTGATGGAATTCAGTTAATGGTTTATGCAACAAAGAGGTTAGCCTGACAATGAGTCAAAAACGCCACAAAACCCCGCATAACATAAATTATATTTTACAAATATATGGGCAATGACGAAGAACGATTATTGATCACCATCAATCCACGCTTCTTCTTATAAATCACTTATCAGTAAACATTGTTAGTCTTTCTAGTCACGGTTTTAGCCGCTCCACCAAAGCCGCCAGCAGTAAACACTTCTTGACGAACCTCACCGTAAATAAAGTCACATGTAAAATGCTTGCTGCTGTTGCTAAGAGCACTTTATGACATAACGCGATAGACGGAATAATAGGGGGGGACACAATCCTGTCACGATTAATAAAAATACAATGCACTGCGCCCCCCCCCCCCTCTCCCCATGCTTTATGGGATATCTCATTACTGGCGTAATTTAATCCAATAAGCTGTATCTCATCCAATCATTGTTTTTATACGCGTAGTAATGTGTGCGTTTAACGTACCATATGTTGCTTTAATATGGTAAAGGTTTCTTCTTTTATGATGAATTTTAAGTTGAATGGAAATATCGCGTTGCAAAGTCATCGTAATTGGGGGTTCTTAATATTGCCTCATGAATAATGCAGCGATATCGAGAGCGAGGCTAGTAAGGGCTCTCAGCAGCCCTCAAGTCGCAGCACATGTAAACAACACGGCGAAGATGGCGAGTAAGCGTGATTTGTCTCTCGTTCCCCTCTTATCGTTCGTTTTTGACGAAACCTATTTGTCAAAGACTTCGGATGCTTCCGGGAAAAGAAACATCGCAAAAGCCGTGAAATATTTTGAGGAATACGTCCACGGCATAACAGGTAATTTCATCATTACATATACCTGCATGGTCGGCGACAGCTTGGCATCTGGGCGCTTGCTGGTGGCGTTGATAGAGTTGTTTGGAGGTGTGTTTAAGTAGTTGATCGCTTTTCACTCAGGATGGATAACACAGGATAGATGCTTATTTGATCATGTTTATATATCCAGTGGAAAAGCTTGTCAGTATCTATATATATCATGTGTATTTTTGTCCACATGTAAGACAGCAGTTACTTTCGTAAGAGTCATTTGACACAAGTTCTTTTTGTAAAGAGCTATTAAATTTTTATGAATATAAGATTACACTATATCATGCTTGGTAATCTTTCTTCTTGGTTCTTTAGGTGACGACCATTCGTATAGGTATCGCTGACGATTTAAGGCACTTCCTTACAGGTGTCCATCTGAAATCGTCCTTGGTGAAATGGAGAGAACACACAGACGTGCTGTCTGATACCTGGAGTGCATAAACATTATGAAAACAAGATAATTAATATGCAAAGTATCAACGTATTCATTCTTATGTGCTTTACTTTTTTAAAACTCATGAAACTATTCAAATAGTTCAAGCCTTCTTATAATCGCTCACCGTCACATGTTCTAGATCGTGGCTGTAAACAACTCACCACGAATCCGTGTTCTGGACCTTGTTTTCGCCTTATTTTGTGAAGCCAGGCTTTTCTTTTTGTAGAATCTTTTGGAAGTCGGTGAAATGAAATATATGGGTTAACTGTTCCATCACTCTTACAAAGCGGAACGCAACAATAACGATGGCTATTTGGTCTGGCCTCGCTCTGGCCGCGGAATGTACGGCATGCATAAATATTGAGAACCCCCAATATGTAATTAAACTGGGAACTTATATGTCAAAATGTATCCAGCAGTAATTTCACTCGAAGCACTGAATTATACACAACCACATTGTAATTGGATATAAATGTCACAAAATGTATTTAATTATAATGAAATGTTTCACCTTGTACAAAAGAATGAATTTTGGTGTTCACTCCAAACATGTTACCTATGGGTTATTAAACCAAACTCTTGTCTTACTCTAATGTGAATTCATACGTTTCAGTTGGAATTATTGCGCGGTAGATACTTAAAATAGCGTTTAGTGTTTACCAACCAACGAAAAGTTTAGGTACACTGGATGATTGTTTAACGGGCAGAACTAGAGAGCGCTCCGGATCTACCACGTTACCAACCAGGCTAAGCAATTATACAGTAGTTAGTTAGGTAGGATATATAACGGTGTTACATATGAAGTGATGTTACATTGTACATAATATCCATTAA
The DNA here is from genome assembly GCA_034190875.2 of Urechis unicinctus. Lineage (NCBI taxonomy): Eukaryota > Metazoa > Annelida > Polychaeta > Xenopneusta > Urechidae > Urechis > Urechis unicinctus. The sequence goes on from CM067345.1 coordinate 51,443,535, forward strand.
CTTTTATTCATTGCATGGTTTTGGCTCCTGCATCGCGCAGGAATTAGCTAGGGGCGTTTGAAAAATTCTATATATTGGTACTCTACCTTTAACGTTATTATCCGATATATCATTATCCCAACTTCTGGCATATTGTTTCGAATTACTTCCTTCGTGAATATGTCCTATCCACGTGACATTCGATAGAGGCTATAAAAAACCAATATATTTGGTTTTGACGCTTTCCAATGAGCCGGAGACAGATATAAATTCGTCGCGACAAACCGAAATACTTAGGCAGTTCGGATAATACACAAAGTTCCTCGTGTTTTTTCAGACACAGTTGCGTTGCTGGTCGAGAATATCTTTTGATTTGATTAGAGAATTTTTTTCTGTTATGTAACAAAATGGTTGTTTTTTTGCAATGTTCCAAAATAGTTGTATTTTACGTGTCCCTAATCCCCAAACTATTTTGGAACACCCATTTTGGTACACAAATATATAAGTTTAATAAAACAATGAAAATCAAAAGTAAGTTTACGAAACCGAAACATGTTATCGATAGACAAATAAAAACAAGCAATGATCATCATATTGAACATATGATTTGTCGCTTCTAATGTCCCAAAATGGTTGTTTTTTTTGCTGCATGCCCCAAATAGTCGCATTCGTATGCATACATATATGTATATATATATTTATATATATATATATATATATATATATATATATATATATAGAGAGATATAGATATATATAGAGAGGAGAGAGATATCTATAGATATCTATCCCTGTATAAGATAGAGATATATTTTTTAGAGAGATATATATATCTCTCTCTATCTATCTATTCTCTATATTTCTATCTCTCCTCTAGAGAGAGATCTATATATATATCTATATCTATATATATATATATATATATATATATATATCTATATATATATATATATATATATATATATATATATATCTATCTATCTATATATATATATATATATATATACTGAATGCTACATAATGCTGTAAGGGCATATCTCTCGCATATCACCGTATATTCTTGTCAGTGTCATTCGAATGATTATTACGACACTAATCTATTACTGTTTTGCATTTTCTTGTAAGATTAGCTGATTATATGCATAAAATATATAGTCATTAAATACCAACCAAAATCACCTATCGGTGAATACTGGGGTTGATTATCATTCCTGTCATCGATTTTGATATCAGTAATTGCAGCACCCACTCATTGCACTGTTTACTATTGTAAGCACCTCTCATTAGCACATATTCAAAATTAGATAATGTAAATCCATCTAGGCTCCTTTACACAAAAAAACTACTACAAAAGCGCAACCGTACATAAAAGATATCAACTTGCATAAGCAAAATAAGGACAACGACGCTACTCAAAGAAGAATAGCAAATATTTATCGACGGTCTAGTACTAACATACCATAAAGCCGTACAACATAACGCCCAGGGCAGCAGTGTGTCGATCGCCAGGTAAACTGTTGTTATAACCGTAAAATATTGTCCCTACATATAGCCATAGTTTTTATTTTTTTCATTAATTTTTTGGCTTGTGTTTATTCATGTATAAATTTGGTTGGCAATTTATTATTCAATGGACAGCTATTGTATAATAAATGATGCTTATCTGCAGCTGTAAACATTAATGATGTGAATGTTTGAGCTTCCTATAAGTATGAGGAAGTTGTTGACTCGTAGTTCCCGAACGATTGTCATGCGATTGATGCCGGCTTTAATACCATAACTTTCAGAGACAATGCATATCTTACATTAAAAATAACTACAATAAAATTCGATGTGTAGTTTAATGAACTTTTACTGGTCGTTGAAGTGTTACCAGAAAGGCTTTAACCTGATAAACGTACGGAAAAGTTTACTGCACATTCGAATTTGCCGAATGCGTCATTTTATATTAATAATTGATGGTATGGGCAAGTATTATTCTTCGACATATTTGTAGCATGCGAGGAGGGTGAATATAAAAATCAACTTTGTCAGAGATGGTAATGTCAGCGCCGTACATTGTTGTTTCATTAAATAAAGTATGACGTCAAATTGTTATCGCATCAGGGAGTAACCATATGATGAATTAACCAACCCAATATCATTCAAGTCCAGATCGTAATTTGCCATATTCATGGCTAATGAGGCAGATTAACATGTAATGTACCCATTCTGAGACATTATCTACTCAAATTGTGCTTCTATTCATCCTTATATCCAGGTTCCAAAGATAATCTACTTTATATGCGCATGGTGTATGATGATAAATTACAAAGCTATAGGGTCACAGAGCAAAGGAATGATTGATAACGCTAAAGATAACCATCATTGTGCCTTGACAGAAATGGATGGATTATATATCTACGTCCCTCTTTATGATTTAAATGCGGGAGCGTGTTAAATTGCACCGATGTCAGGGTGCAAGATTGAGAAATTCTGATGTACTTTATGGTATTCGACCAAACTCACACATCCCTCTACAAAACTCCATCCTTAGCTATCTGTCTGTAGTTTGTAGTATTAAAGGCATGACGTTAAATTACGATGTCTAAAAACACAGCGATGCGAACGACTGCGTCGAGCATGAATGTGAAAGATAAGCATTCGCTGTCCTGATATTAATTATTGACGGAGGTTTTTACGAAGCAGACGGATTCGTGCGCAATCAGCCCCTCCTGTGCTTCTAAAATATACACGTGTTTGGTTTTCACAACCAAATGGATGATGCATTGAAAACAAAATTCTGCGGAGATCTGCTCTCAGTAATGACAGTTTATGGATTCGCCCAACCTTTCTGATATGGCTATGATATATATTTATGAGGTGTTTTTTTGTGAGCTCAGTGTCATTAATAATATAACCATGAAAAGCATGGGAATAATGCATAAAGTAGATGGCAATACTACACTACATATTGAATAATGCATGTAGTAAGATCCCTATCAATTGGCAATTGACATACCCGTTAGGTGCTTGGCATGGCCATATCAAACATAACTGCAAATTTACACGATCATATAACAGTAATATTGCATCTATCAAATTAACAACTATGATGATATATATTAAGTAGTATTATTGATTGAGTTGCTCTACGTTATTTAGCGGGTTAGAAGGCAGAGTAAATGTAAGTTTTATTTACTAAGGTTGGACCATAATACGAAACAGAAGATCGGCGATGTCGCCTCGCACTCTCTGTACAACTCGTAGAATCTTAATTTGAATAATAAATTATGAGTTGAATTGTAACCAAAGAATGAAATAAAGGGTCCTATTTAAGCATAGCAAATCACTGCTTACACCCTCTGCCTAGTCGAACTAGGCCAGGCTAGTGCGAAGGTGGCGATTAAGATGAAGCATGCGGGTATTTAAGTAACATCGTTCCAAAAAGAAACGCCTTAAAGTATTTTACTTATTTGGTATGACATATAAACCGATTTATTACGAATTATGTTACGCTGTATTGTACAATTTATTGAAATATCATTTATAGCCACTCTTGTTCTCTGTAACACCTATTTTGTTGATTAGAAAGGACATTAATTTTATTTCAATCAATGCTTGTTCAGCAATATGCATGATGAGATTAGTAACAAGGTATATTTTGAGCATGACAGCGTGTATTCACAGCACAAATCTTCATCAATTCAACCTGCAAACTCTGCCTTACTAAACTCTTTCCCTTATTTAAATATGCGTGTATGTTGGAGTGCTTTCGGTGTTCTTATAAGTGACTAAGTGCCATCAATCTGAAGCGTTTCACAAAAAATGCTCTCTAACTACACCCAATTCTGACGACCAATGGTGATCAGTCATTGACCAACGTTCGTTGATCGGCCGGTCAGAGTTGCATTGCGCTGTCATTTTAATTAATTCAAGTCACACTCGTCCTTTTCATCACACCATACAATCAATGTAGGCCTTTAGAAAAACCTTATACTGATTCACCTGATGGATTATTCTTTTGTTCATGCAATTTACGAACAACCGTGAATTTTGTATTTGCATGAATCGTGCATGACTTATCAAAATAATATTTTTCCGGGGTATAATAATTATGGCGTCAATAAAAATACATCGGTTGTAATCACCTATTGAACTCTAACTTCAAAGTCTAACTTGTATCCAAATGGGATAGCATATCATGATAGTGTTTTTGATGTAAATTGAGGAACTCTTAACTGAACAAACATGTGTAAAATAGAGCAAAATATATCAATTCAAAGTAATTCAATGGATCTGTACGTTAAGCAACTCGGATTCGTTGCGTTAATCTGCTTCGATAATTCTGCAGCTTCTATTATTACCGGCAGTCCAGTCAGACTTAGATCTGCTGTGCGAAAATGTTACAGAATGCAACATGGAGAATACAAATCATTACAGATAAGTAAATGTTGACGTATATGTTGTTTGTAGCCCCATTAAACTTTCCATGTGGCGACAGTAATCTTCGCCTTGCATTAATGCACCTGTGTACTATGGCTTTTATACAATATTTATGGCAATTCGCGCTACAAACTGGCTTGATAATGCAAGCCCTGAAAGTTCTTATAAATGTCCATGGCATAATTTTTTACGCATCTACTGCATTATTCAGTTTTAATGCGCAATGATGCTTTTACAACCGACTACCAGAGTCGTTATAGTTATAGTAAAGCGCACATAAAACGCAACCCCAAGTATGCTCTGCATGTTGATGATGTCAATCTGATTTTGTATTGTAGTCAAGAGGACAAATGTCTGAACGTGCGCAGCTGAAATATTCGGGTTTCTAAACAACAGGTAAGAGTGCTTAATTTCCTTATAGAAGCTATGCATACAAAGGTCAAGGTATAACGATACACCATATTAAGGCAACAATGTTTTTCAAATCATGTGAATAAGTGCATTTTGAACAAAACATAAGGCCAACAATATACTTTGAAACCTAGGTTGGACAAATCGACTTTGAATATATTTTACCATACAATTTTGATATCCACATATACGGCAGATTTCTAGCACATCGGATGTTAAATTGGAAGCATACATCTATTGGAATGCAATGTATTGTTTTATTATAACCATATATACGCTGACAGTTGACAGTAAATTCTCGCAGTTGATTATTTATCGATTGCCGATGCACGCAACCAAGTACAAATAACAACGGTCTATCCCCTGACATATCGCTCAAGACGTATACGCATGCAGGGACGAACCAGTATACGACATCACATCGGCCAGCTATGTAAACGCCGAAGTTAGTGAGATAGAGAGTGAGAGAGTGGGGGGGGGAGATACAGGTTGAGAGAGAAAGAGAGAGAGAGAGAATGTTGAACGAGGAATGTAACAAATTTCACTATATGACAAAATGTTTTTGAGGGTAGCAAAGGATATTTTACTTGGCGTAAGGATGGTTCTCTTCGGCTTGAACCAAATGGGGCAAGCTAATGTCTACAATAACGGATCAAACACAAGCTTGCTGCTATGAAAGCATATTATTCACAGGTTTTTCTGACTTAGTAATTATCCTTGTAGCACAAACACTACAAGGTTATATAATACGTATTCAACCTTAGAATAATGATCATTAATGGCTTTGTGTAAACGCAGGTGTTTGTGTTCTGCGTTATTTGCTAGTGGAAAATATACTTCATCGAATGAGCATACTACGACATAGCACAATATATATTTGAACTTAAACCACTATTGTGGCCATATTTAGACAGTTAGCACAATGATATATTTGCATTTTTAGGTTGTATCATTGTCCACACATTTGTTCAATCGATTCCATGGGACAATCGCATATTTTTTTTCACTGCTACATTGGTCAAGACAAATGACACGATATTAATCTGAAATGTTCCACAAAGACGTGGTCCTTATCACAGTTCAGCCTCTTGGACGCACGGTGATCAATCATTATCTTTACAATGATCACTTATCAATCGGTCTGCAATTTATCATAAATTTCATTCTAATTCGTTTTTTCGCCGCTGCAAGATAGAAATATCTGCCGCGACGTTAGCCTTTATGTTATTTACATTTCTACGGGATGGATTGTCAAAAACATGAAAACTTATTTGCTAAGGAATTTTCAAGATAGGCATAAAACATTTACGACTTTCCTGCTGAATAGACAGTCCGTTTGATCAGTGGTCGTTAATGCAAAAAATCATTACATGCATGGTCAAAAAACAGTTTTCTTAATCATATGTGTCCGGTTTGCATAGCAGACAATGTAGTTATTGAACGTAAGAGCACATGGCTTTAATAAAAAACAGACTTAAAATTATTGTCTTGTGAAAAAACCTGAGGTGCAATATGTTTTATAAATAAACTGCTATACGCAACACCAGTACGTTACACATGCCAGAACAGATTTTTCCTCTAATTGTTTACCCTCATTTCATTACCAGGTTAGTCAGTGCTCAGTTGTTCTTGCCACATGGACATTCTTTCCAGTACAAAGTAAGCATTATGAGACAACAATGGTCACACCCGATATATAACCAAACTGCATTTTACGAAGATACGGCTACGTTTCCAACGTGCATCCAGGCAATACATATGTTGAAGGTGATTATTTCTGGTGCCATAGCAATAATGTACTACCACAAACACTCTTTTAATGAGATCATTTTTGAATATCCTTACCAAAAACATCTATAGATAATATGGTCTACAATGGTAAATGCTGTATTTGCTGTGGCAGAAGCGCAAAGGATAAATGTTCAATTTACAAAATTACTGAGAGCCACAACTTTTTCGCAATGGCTGAAAACAGAATATCGTTCTGACTTTTAATAATGCTCTATTCTCATTCCTTGATATTTTTGGCCACGTGCGCAAACCTTACACCAATTTAACTACTCTCCATGAGACAAAACCAAATAGATGCACCGATTCTTAAGATAAAGCAGGATAAATGTGATTTATAAACACCGTTAATTAATTGTGTATTGCATGTTACCACACTCCGAGCCCTTACCACACGAGCTTTTCCCCACTGTTATGCTTTCTATTCTTCACTAAATATCTGGGCCACCTCAGCACGTGACGCATGCACATGAAAACAAAATCTCTGTCACCGATGGGGATCAATAACCGTCTATCATGTAATGAATTACTGGAAAGTATGTCAAGATGCCTGACATTATTGTTAAGGTCATCGATTATATTTTCTATCGCTACATACTAGCAATATATGTCTCGTGGATAGCCATAATACGAAGCATACTTATATGTGACATAGTCGACAGCACCCGCAGTGCCTTGATAAAGTTGCATCTTACTACGATAGAATTGGAAAATGATAAATGGTTTATTTGAAGCGCAAACAGTTTTTACCTTCATGGAAGAACTTGTTTGCCATCAAATCACCCACATGATTGGCATTTTTTAAAGTTCTATTTTACGTACAATCTCTGGAATCCGCAGACCTGAATATTTTGAACAGCATCTCGCACTTAATCATGCAACATTGCGCTGACAAAAGGCGTTGCACCTTTGTATTAATCCATAAATGCGCTGATAGCTGCACCTTGCATTTTGCATGTGTTTTATCGACAAAAACATAATGGTAGTATGGCGTTGAAATAATCATCTGTTGGGCAACAACTCTATTAAACATAATCAAGACTTGGTCGACAATGTGATCCATCCTTCCTTTTTATTACGAGCATATATCAACAAGTCTTTTTTAGCGCTGTTCAGTCTGATAACATTTATTCATGTCTTGTGCAACGTTTTCATTGCAACAGGCAATGTGATAACCTGACTGGCGTGACATGATCACACCAGCATAGCAGTCGGACAGCATCAAATTGGTTGACAAATGCACATCGTCCGTACTGAAGATAATAAATGATTCGCTATGCCACAATAATTTGTCGCACGAATTCTTCTTTTTCTTTGTTGCATACCACTATTTTTCTTTGCTGATGTTCCTCTTTGTATGTTATATGTTTTTCGCAATCCGTACGATAAATTGAAGTTTATTGAAAACCCACGTAAATATAATTTGAAACCAAACAAGCTGAGGTTAAAAAGGCATGAAGGTTGATTGACGGTCTAGTATGCAGGAAATGTCTTTGGTGTAATTGGTGGATTACTGCAATCAATACCTTCTTTGAATTGCGATGCATGACCTATGACGCATTATCAATTGCACTTTCCACTTATGATAAATTGCAAAATGTGCTGTTTGGTATATTGTGTCTTAGGGTGGGATCATACTAAAGTCAATGCACCAAAAAGAAGAACAACGTGTTTGAAAGCAGCTTATTATATCGCAGGGATGAAATAGACTTTAATTGATTTGGCTAGTTAGCAAAATGTATTTAACTGTATGTATGATATGGTTCAACAAATTAACTGATTCAGTGACATTTAGTATTATAACCTTTTCAATGATTAAAGTCGCCCTTCTCCTATTCCGTTATTTTTCATTAATTACGTAAGCATTTTGTTTTGGGATCAAATTGGCCACAGCTCGGCGAACAGAATATTGACTTAAAATATATTGACTTTTTAAATATCTTTTTTTCATCACATATACATACCACAGACAGAGCATTGACAACTAGTGTTATGAGTAACTGACATAATTTCCATCTAATATGATAATAATAATTAATAAAATCGAGAAACTTTATATTTATTATGAACAATACAAATAAAGGATACATGAGGCTATTGTGTTAGGTAGTGCAATAGCTCTGTTGCAAGCGAATTGCATTCAGCAAGGTAAGATTCGCACGCTATAATAAGAATTGCCATGCACCGACTGAGGAAAAGGCTGAATAGTATCGGGACAATATTTATCCAAGTAACACAAGTGACACGTTGCCTCCAGTTACGGTGATTATAGACCAGAATTGAAAGAGGCGCATATGATAATAACCACTTGATGTACACTAAAACCATGTATTGAGAGTTTAGATCAAATTTTAAATTCTATGATTCTTCTTCAAGGCCCAAGGTTCATGTCTTATTGATCCATGCAACGGCAATTGCTGTGCACCTGAATACCGCAAATCAATGGATATATTAATACACAAGTTAGTGGTCCTTTACACTTGATTGAATCCAAGCATTAAGATTTTACACATTCTATAGTATACGCAAGACAGCCTAACCGGAATTTACCGGATAACCAACTGGTGGTTAAACTGGGTAAAACCGTTTGGCAGTACCGTAACTGAAGTGAAGATGAAATGTGCGGTATTCTTATTACAATGCAAGGTGGCACGGCTAGTCGTATCATACGGAATTACTCGCGTTGGTGTAAGAAAGTTGTCCTAATGTAAGGGTATGATTTAAAGGCTACGAGGAGGCTGGTTGCTGGGCAATGACCACGAAATAAAACAAAATAGATTTTGCCATTTAAACAATCGCAGCTACCGCCTATGCGTACAATAAGAAAATGACTTATGTACCCATCAATGCAGCACTTCATAGCTGTACAAAAATCATTTAGCAGTTTTTACTTTAGAAAGCTGTTTACAAAAAACAGCTTGTCTTCATAGCACCAAGTCCGTGAGGTTCTGTAGTAAACCCTTATTAATTTATTCGTCACTTAGCAATTACTGTTAAGTGTGCAAACAGCTAGCATGACATCGAGACGAGTGCATAATGACGTATTACTAAACAGATATATGATTCCACCTAAAACACGTCGGTTAAATGACAAATTAGGAGCCTGGTATAATGCACATACTTTGACAAACTCGAGTAGCGCGCCAAATATACAGTTCAGTGCAATATTTATGTGTGTGAGTGCCTCTATATTCGTATGCATAACGCCTGCTAAAAACTCAAATATATATGTACGTCATTAAAGTAATGGTTTAAATCTTTCAAGATGCTTATAAATTAGGATACGGCCTGGTATAGGGGACGTAATTAGCGTAATTCATACTTTACATTATCACTCAAACGTGATGGAATTCAGTTTACGGATTATGCAACAAAGAGGTACGACAGACAATGAGTCGAAAACGCCACAAAACCCCGCATAACATAAACTATACATTCCAAATAAATGGGCAATGACGAAGAGCGATTATTGATCACCATGGATTCCACGCTTCTTCTTATAAATCACTAATCAGTAAACATTGTTTGTCTTTCTAGTCACGTTTTTAGCTGCTCTACCAAAGCTGCAGCGTCCGGCAGCAGTAAACACTTCATGACGAGGATAACGTTAGGTTTTATAATCTGAACCCCACAGAATATAAAGTCATATGAGAAATTCTTGCTGTCGTTGCCTAGAGCATTGCATGACGTAGAAAGATTATTTTGTGAATTGTGACAACAAAACGTCTTATAAACTCTCAGTGACAAAAATGTCACAATTCTGTTTTATTTGCAATTGAACTTCTTCTACATCGTAGCATCTTTAAAATCGATTGAGCTCACATAAGGCACGCAGATAATTCAAGATATGCTAGATATTGAGTATCTACAATACTAACGACTGGGGTGTGGATAATGTATTTTCTCGAAAAGTATTATTTGAAGTCTCTCAAACGTAACCAGAATGTGGCAAGCATGACCTTACCTAGCCCTGTGAAAAACACGACTCTTGGGCTTATTGAGTGATAGACAGAATAATAGAGGAAACTCAAACAATTACTCTGAGTCAATTACACGCGTTGGTAAGATAAACAGACTGCAACAGAATATGTTGAGTGACAAAAAGTTGTTTAATGCCAAACAGCTCCAAGCTGCAATGTTGAAAAGTGGATTTTGCTATTATGTAGAAATCGCATGGCTTAATGCACCGTACATAATGTGGTTTATTTTTTGTTATTCGTTTCATTGGCAAATGCCATTTCTCTAGAAGGCTAGCGCGTGCATTGCTTCTGAGATGGAGACAAAATGAGTCCTCAACTTTCCTGTCACGATTAATAAAAATACAATGTACTGCGAACCACCATGCTTTTTAGGATATCTCATTACTGGCTCGTAGCGAGTAATTGAATGCAATAAGCGGTATCTCATCCAGTCTTTGGCGTTGTATGCATAGTAATGAGCTTTACAAAATCACATTATAATTGGATATAAATGTCACCGATTATATTTAATTATCATCAAAAGAATGATTTTTGCCAAAACATATTACCTCTGGTTTAATCAGCCAATCTGTTGTCTTACTCTGATGTGAATCATATTTGTCAGCTGGCGTTATTGCGCTGTATATTCTTGAAATGGTGTTTAGTGTTTACGTACCATTGCAAAGTTTAAGTACATCGGATGATTGTTTAACAGATAACGGGTATAACTTAAGATAAATGATCACATAACGAAATTACTGTTTTTACCATAGTTGCTGATGCCTAAGAACTGACTAAGGACTGGAAGGATGTGCACTAATTTGACAAGAACAATTAAATAGAGTGTTTGTTGCCTAAAACTTATGAACAATGTCTTTTATGTATCTTTTATTTGATAGTATGCTGTTAAGCTTCTACAGCTTCACCATATATTGCAACGATGCTAACTGATAAAACACAAGCCCTGTTTGCCATTTGCTTTGAGTAACTGTAATTCTTTTCAACAATACGAGTAAGAAAAATTGTGCAACGAATGTTTCTTAAACGTAATGAATCTAAGTTCACACGCGATTTTTTTCGTTCCGTAGCAGTTATATTTATTGAATGTTGCCCTCAAGGCTGCCTGCAAGCGATAGTTAAGAAATGGAGGTAACCATTGTGCTTATTAGTGCTGTTTGTTCATACCCATTGAGTGTAGCAATGACTCGCCAAAAGCTAAATTACTTAGCATCATAAAACCCTGTTGCAAAAACCAAACCCATAATGATTTAATGCCCATGAGGTTCCTATTCCATGATGTAATCCTATATGAAGGGTGATGATCAATGACTCCATATTGTCCTCAGTTAATGTGTGCGTCCGTTCCTGGAAGACACTTCTGTGTTGGCCAATACAAAGCAGCAATCTAAAATGTTCTTCAAAGCGTGCCCTCTAACAAAATATAACCCGTAGGATCCATGGTGATCAATCGTCGCCTTTCCAAGACAATTCATTACCCGGTGTGCACTGTAATGTGCCGGTATGATTAACTCCAGCCATATTTCAGCCAGCTATTCCTGCCCTTGCATCACTTCATGCCGCATTATCGGCCTAAATGTAAACCTGACTGTAATTCGCATATGTTATCGATGGAGATCTTCAGCATTAATAGTGTTTTCATCTGCATTCTCATTCTATTCGAACGACGCATGTATTATTTAATGTATGTATGGGCACATTCGTAGTAATAACAAAGAGTGCATAACTTCGCTATGAGTGTTCACTTCGAGTGGCTCTGTGGTGATCGCTTCGCTGATTATGATGCACTGCAATCGTTCGGTGAGAATGGAGATTCGGCTGCCAAATCATTTCGGACAAACGCTTAAAAATGCGCAATAAATGTCAACTTGAAAAATTGCCTGGGTAGACCTATCAAAAACAGTTCGCCTCACAAAGCGTCCCGCGCCGTTTACTATTCTCGATTTTAATGTTCGCGCTGTAGATAGAGATATTAGATTGTCAATAACCTTCAGGAGCGAGGGAACCCGTCAGGGGTAGACTTTAACATGTTTTGACTTGTTAAGATCTCGAACCTAGAGTTTATTGCCTCGCATAGCTGTGTGGGGGTCATGACATGAATTACAAAGCCGTTTTTAGGTGACGATATATAAAATCAACAAAAGCCCATGGGATAGCTAGTCGGACTTCTCGGGTCGGGGTATGTTTACGACATTGATTCATCTTATTGGTGGAGAGTTCCACGGCTAAGAATAAATGAGAGAATTTAGTTTTAAGGACTATATGATAAAGCAACACACGTCTTCACACGTTTTCTTCTGCTATGGCTTGAGTGAGCGCTCTCAGCGTAGTTATAAATTCTTTGGTAATAATACCGAGATAAAGATCCGTTGTGTAGTGTATAATACAAAGCCTCTTGTAAATAACCCTTGGTTATATAGGGTTGAAAGTTGTGTATGTTAACGTTTGATATCACAAACGAAAATTTGCTACTAGAGTAATTTCATATATCATTCATCTAATTTCACGATCTCACGCTCACAGGTATTAAATACAACAACAGGCAATTACACGGGGATATTGAGACGTGCCGTTTGTGTTATCATGCTTGAGATTAAAGTCGACACACGTGAAATGAGGAAGATATTAAAAAGAAAATGATCGTAATGTGAATCAGTTATTGAAAAGAGGAAATATATATGAATCATGTATAAGCCCGATTCCTCGGTTGCAATGTGATTGATAAATAATTGTCGGATTAGGTTAGATGGTGCAATGGACCCATTGCAGCAATATATTGCCAATCTTTTTTTGGTCCCGATATCTCTGTTGCAATGTGATTGTGTTTATCAATTAGCATAAAAAAACACTTACCTTTGAACTCTTGTGAGCCAGCTATTTAAATATTCAGAGAAGAAGATGAGTCATGAATATTCTAATGGCAAATGTTATCATTACAATTAATATTTGGATTTGTGGTACCAGTATTTCAGATCAAGCAAAGTTTTGTTTGTATGTGACATCACGCTTACCTTCTCTAAAAAACATCATCACGAGTGAAGGCCACAAAATGTGAGCCATTTTACCCAAAACAATTGTAATTTCGGAACACTATAAAAAGCAGAAGATGAAAACTCACATCACAATACACAAAGAGCACGTCTGGCTGTAAAGTGGTACCCCTCTATCGCGACTACCCGCCTTTTTCATTCTACACATCGGTGAACAGGAGATTCATATATTGATTTAGCCTTCGACATTTGGTGGTGACCTTGATTGAACCATATCTTCTGTTTGTTAGAGTCAACAAATAACATAAACTTGGGTCGCGCAATTACCAAATATATAAAGATTTTACATGTCCTGATTCAAACAACATACGCCGCTTCTAATTTGATTAATACCAATGATAAACACGAAAGTACAAGCTACATTATATTAAATGTAGCATGCAATGCAAAAGTAGACTGCTAGAAAATGACAATAAACTGATCTTAAAGCAAGGCCTTGGTCCGCCACTTATGCCCATAACACAAACACAAAGAAAATGTCAATTCCTAGTGTAAAGAAACGAGTGATGTTTACTACATCACATACATTCTGTTTAGAGATCAAGCGTTGTTAACGAATTCTGATTTATTGATGTATAAATAGAATGATACTTCTGAGCAGATTTAAATGGAATATTTCACGGCGCATGTAAAACGTCAGCATCGCTACTGTCTGCAAATATGGATCTTCATCAAACTGCTTTATTGGCGAACATCTGGCTATTAGGCTTTCAGTCATTAATTGCCTGGTGCCGCTATTGTAACAGACCCATGAATTGCCGTTTAATTGGCTTGACTTGCTTAGGTAAGAACGGATGAGGTTATAATCCAGCGTGGCAATCAAATTATATGATGAATCAATCATTAATGAAATCAGTTTTATGGCATTTATGCAATAAATAGTCTTTTTGTATTCTAGCGCATTGATTTTGTTTATACGCTTAAATTAACACAACAAAATGACTTTAAATGAGTAAATAAAATCACTCAAATGTATGGCATCAATAATAGCATGTCGCATTGCATATGGAAGACTTGGAGATGCATGATCCACCCATATATGATGATTGATTCCTATGGGATCCACAAAAAAGCGTTACTTACATAGGAGGGATCGTCAGCAGCTACTATTAACTGTTCTCGATACTTTACAACAACGTTAATGGTAGCTATATCAATCTTAACTACACGGAATGTCACTTTAAATATGGATTACACGTGCAGCTAAAGGTTTACTAAAAATCTTAAAATACTGATACTGGAGCCATGTCATTGCCTCTCGCTGCCCTGAGCGCTTCATTTCGTCAGGAACTCATCGTAATTATTATCGTCACAATCTATTTACGCAAAAGTTCGTATTCATTATAAGTCAACATATTGGTGAATTTAACCGTGCTAAGCATTCAGCGCTTCAACTAGTAAATTATTTTGTCGCATAGTTGAATTCAGGATTACCCAAATGATTAATTGCGTGTGGGTCAATAGCTATCTTGGTAATTTCGATGACAAAGCGTCATTGCAAACTACATGATCCGTCATTAAAAACCTCCGCTGGAGCGGCTGTTGTCTGCTCTTGTTTTGTTATATACATTCCATCTTATTTTCGATATATACGGTCAACTAAATGAAATAGAAAGTGAAATATGTACTGTCATTGCATATAATTCTCTCGCGGAAACCATACATCGTTTTGTATAACCACATAAATTTAAGCAATATGACGGACTAAACCAACATCGGATGCAACAACTAAAATTACTTTCTACGGACCAGAACAAAGTTTGATATCTACCAAGAAATAAAGGATTAATTGAAGAAGCACGATCAGGTTTTCGGGCTCTTAGGAATCGTCTTTATCAATCAAAATAGTAGCGTTTAGCTTTGCTAACATACGCTTTTCGGTCGCCTGGAGAGGTTCCTAATTTGCATAACCGCGTTTGTAAAAGATACTTTTTTGTACAATACTAGGATAAAGCTGAAAAAAACTGCCATGACATTGACGGTTAGTGGAGAGTGTTGTTAACTCATTGCACTTAATGTTGACAATGCATGATTACCCATTGATTATTCATGTACACGCGGACGCCTATTTTTTGTCTTAGTACATATATATATATATATATATATATATATATATATATATATATATATATATATATATATATATATATATATATATATATATATATATATATATATGTATACATATAACCAATTAAGTTACGTGAGTGTTTATGTGCCTTCATAACATTTATGACCGAAGAGCGTATGATGAATTTTGATATTCTTCTGTGTTGCATACAACTTAGGTTGAATTCGGATAGTATAGTATTCAAAGGTTAGAACGAGTGATTCAAAGGCGACACAATTTTTAATTGTTGATATTCAAGGTTGGCCGAAAAATATATTAAGCAAAGGTACATTGTTATGTGCATTACTAGTATGCATATATGGCGAATGCAGTCGTTAAAATATACTGGGGGTTTTTTACAGCGAAAATTGAACAAAAGAGCAAATGCAGGTGGTCGATGGCAATTACTCCAACAAGTTCTTTTAAGGTAGCATGAGTTTAGTCTTAAAGAGACGTCTAACGGCTCCGGGAGATGGGGAACAGAATCTGGTTGACGTGCATTACTGGGTGTATAACTGACCCAAGTAAAGTAAAAAAATAGTAATGATGCGGGAAACCCCTCCTTGAGGTTATTTTAATAATGTTTGCTTCATTGGAGACATCTGCGAACAAAGCCATAAGATGATATCTAATGCATATAGAACGCCTCAAGGATTTATTTTCAAAATCTCCGCAAAACATATTACACGATACCCTAAAATCAAATATAAAGTAGTAAGTAATGGTAATTGTTCTGTTGTCGTAACTGGGACACAAAATCGGTATTTATCTTGGATCGGGTCTACAGCTGTTGATCGCAATAGCCGAATTCATACCGAAGACAACGATATAGCTTTATCTCAAAGCTCGGTCTATTTATTGTGATCTTACTCATGCAATGCAGACAAAAGACGACCACTGAATTACATATTCGCTGTTGTCAACGCCATGAATCATAAAACCCATAAAACTATGTTGTGGCACAAACAGGTGAACGTCAAGTCTTGACAAATGAGATTAAAGAGCCAGGCAATGTACCTAGTATGGGGGAGTGTATATGCGAATAGTTATCAATTTATATTTACTTGTTGACTGTTGAACTGTAGACACATATTTTTTAGATAAGCAAAGGAAGCAACAAACTTTTAATATATTAGTTTTTTTGCTGACGTTGCAAACCGTGTTAGACTTCTTAATAAGTCGTGATGCTTGCCTCAACCCAATGTGAACTAAGGTGATATTGTGACACTTTCCCAAAGACGAAGTGCATAAGTTACCGCTCATAATAGACCCATGATTATATTAACAGACGATTATATGAAGAATCATAAGATACACCCTTGAATAGCCTCAGTAAAACGTGCAAGCCGACATAACTGTGCAATCAGCTATCATCGTTGTCATGATAGGTTGTGTTAAAATAAACTGGTACCATTCGTAGTGATGAGCTTCAATGGAAGAGACATTATTTTGTATTGCATTGGTCTTTCTAGCACTATTATCCATCAACGCTTGATTGCTATTCGCAATTAACACACGTAATGTATAATAGTAGACAATAGATAATGAATCTCTTCTGACAGAACATAATGAGTTTTTTAATGGATGGTCCCTGGATCTAACAATAATGGAGTCAATTACTCACTTTAATGTAGTTTAACGACCCAATATAGTTTTCACCAGTGTACAAACATAGGTGAGTGTGTTAGGGTTATTTGTGGTTTTATAAAAATGATATGGAATTTGAAGATCAAAATCACGTAAATACCTAATTGCTCGTATCCGTCAACCCAATAGTTGATACAATGTTTTACCTCTATCCCAGCAGTACAATTGTAAACTATTTAAAGCTACATATTTAACGTTAATGAGTTACAACTGTTAAGTAATGGGCACAGTTCAATAAAATATCCCTGCCCCTTACACGACTAACTGGTGCATATAAGATTAATATGCTATTAACTTCTCATGCAAAAAAAACCGCATTGTCAACGTCGGCGAGGGTTAGCCACCTACATCCACTGCTTGCTGAAACCCTGTCGGGCTTCCTCAAATCAGTTTATTATTGATTTGCCACTATATCGATGACATATTGAAGGGTTTATTTTTTTAAATTAAACGTTCTTACTAAGAGTAGAGACCGCCTGTGTGTGGGATAGGTTAGGATAACGCGGAGATGGTGCCATGCCGAATAGTTCTTATTGCAATATGACACTCTGTCAGGCTTAGACATGGCACGTTTTGTTCATCCTTAGCCCGATGTACGGTCCACGTATTGCTTTCTTGTTTTTCATATCCACGGCACTAAGTCAGATGGCTTGTTGGCATTATCTCAGCAGACGCACAATGCGACTTGGTCCTATTGTGTACAGCGGTGATAAGGGCCGCCAATGTAGGTTTGTTGGATAGGCATGAACAACATTGCATGCAAATGAGGTAATGTATTGGCTAAAATGTTTTGCTGACTCATAAAGCTGTTGAGGTTGCAGTGTTTCGAGGTAGAGAAAAAAACGCGGAAGCGGAAATGCGTTATCAGCTCCACGGTTTTGTTGTTGCAATAGTCTTAATGACGTCAGTGATATGTTCTCCTGTCTGAAGGAGTAATTGTATAACAACTCATGAGACTGATGGCGGAGTCGTTCGGTCCCATATACTATGCGGCTATATCGCGTTGTCTTTTCAAAGCATTAACACTTTTTGGACTTTTTTGTTTTATATGATCATACGATGATGTTAGAACTAACATGAGTTTGGAGGCCTAATTGCTGCAGAGCCGATTTGAATATTTGATTGGGTGTGATTCAGAGTGAAGTGGATAGGCTCCATCAGCTGTAATGATGTCCCGTCTTCTACAATGCGTTAGGAAAATTGAGGTAAGAGAGTGACATGTTTTCCTTGACCTGTATTGAAAATTGCTTGGTACTTCGAAACTGAATATCAGAAGGCTTTAATAGTAATTGGCCACGTCTGAATGTTTGACATGGTCTTTTTTTGCAATTAACGTTCCTAATAAGCCTATATCTTGTACAAAGAGCATGCATTAGAGAATAATATTTGCCATCGTTGATCTAAAATTCCTCATTTGACAACTCTGCGAGCCACACACGCGTGATGCGAGCGCTGTTTATCCAGGCTGGATTATGAATGCACTTCGCAGAGAGAGGGATGTAAGGCTTATATCTGTTAACAGAAGTTCTGTTGCCGTATTATCGAAGCTAATAAGAGTATCCTCCGATGCGTAGAATATAAGGACCACTGAGGGTGCAATATCGAGTCACCAACAGATTTTACCAATCTATAGGTCTAGTGTCGCTATCAATGTTGCAAACTTAAATCCTGTATCCATAACCTGGCATGCAGGCACAATCCATTTTTATATCCGTATCTCTTATCTGACTGCCTATTAGTCTGAAGCGCTACGACATGTGAATGATCTATGTTTAAAAGCTACAGTCTTTTATGAAATCAAATACTATACGCGGAAAGCTTGATTTAAACTGTATTGACGTTGTGGCTGTTCAATATAATATTTAATAGGTTAGCTGTACTTTGTACGTAAAAGTGCGGACTCACGTCGCTGCAAAGAGCCTTGATGTCTTTGTCTCATAGCACGGAATATATATTACTAACTTCTGGAGCTACCAATGATAAATGGAATATACAACCTCATGAATAGGAAGCGCCGTAAAGGTACTATTGTCGCATGGCATTGCTGGCTATCACATATGACAATAATGTCCGCCATGATTTGTGGTTGACGATGACATGAAAGTCACGTACCACATACAATATTTACAACTCGGCTTCTTGGTACAGCGTTTAATATCGTTATTGACTTTTGTGATTGCTTCGCTCATCTTGTCATAGGTCTTACTACATAAGGCCTGATATTTCAATCAGGCTATGCATCATTTTTTAAACATCAGCTTATAACCACCTTCGAATTTTCTTGTCAACGTTACTACCTATAGAAAACGTCACCATTCCATTCTGATATTATTCGTCATGACCCGTAGACGTTCGGTAGATAAAGCTGCAGCCCTTAGCTTTTGTCCCATATTACAGCCTTTACCGACAGTGCCCTCCGACACATTTAATATGTGGGCACGTTAGGGCAGGCCTCGTGGGGAACGACCGGGTAAGTGTGCATAATACCTGTCGGTGATTCTAGATCATCCATCAATGATGATATACATTCATCGTTCTACTGTATGTCCATCTGTCAGCATTGAATACTATTACGCTTTCTATATTAGTATGATGCCACTTCAGCTGCTGACATAAGGTTTGGACACACCTCCGCCGTTAACATGAATTCTCTTCATCATCAATAACATTTTTTTGTGCAATAGATTTGACAAGGCATTAAAAACATTGATAACTTACAAATGTGATATTGGTTAAATTCCGGAAACAATGACGATATTGAAATTGAATTGTGGCCGATGCGTCAGCTTCAATATGAACTTCATACAAAGTGGGCATTCAAAATCAATATTTTAACATCGTTTCCATTACAAAAGCAATACGAATATAAGAGTCTCGGTGAATGTTAATATATTATATAATGCAAACGAAATACAATATTGATTTGTTTTGGCACCATCTGCAGGTTTTCGATAAGTAACCCCGTAATCATGTGGCGCATTTATCCTCTCTGATAGCACTGCGGTTAGATCCTCGGCATTACATATGAATTATACGATAAACAGTAAGTATGGCTTGTCAGGCATCTATTTTGTGATAACAGTTCGTTGCGTGCGCTGGTCTCAACCGGTGAAGCTATTAAAGGTGTGGATTGAATATGAACGCCAACTTTGATGGAATTCTCGATTGTCATCAAAAGCTATACCGTTTGGATAACTAAACATTACAAAATAACATAACGAATTACACGATGCGCAGAATTATTAACTGTATGGAGTATCTAGTTAGCAATTATTCGAATAAATATCCTTTTACACTCATAATCATATATTGGTACATCGTTAGCACTAACATCAATTACTTAGTGGCACAAGCGTTATAAATTCTTCCAAATTTGCACCGATGCATTTTAGATTGTTCAAAATGAACATATGAAGAGCACCTATTGGAAATATGGATGAGTGATACAGAGTACTGCCTCTATCATTCAGAGGTATCAGTAAATGCCTTTCAACGAAACACGATCGATAGTAATGCTGACCAATAACCTGAAACAATAACACGTTGCTAAACAGGGTTCATTCCCTCCTTCTTTATATTTCTGTTCAACTGGAGAAAGTTGTCTTGGTTTGTATTTCGCCATATGCTACATACGAACTTACTGCTGCTCGTTCCTGTTTATGCATGCATTAAACCTAGACACTATCCTTGGGGAATGATTGTGTGGTTTTGCGGTGCCATTATACGGAATGACATACGCCAGATTGCATGGATCAGATGATGCTCAAGCTAACCGAATGGCTTCGCAGACGGAGTGCATTTGTGCAATGGAATGCATCAATGCATGTGTCTTATTTCATCCATTCTATGACGTAAGTCTATGTACTGTAGCATATATGCCGAACAAGGTCACTGATATAATTTAAGACGTCTTATGATCCGTCAATGGCACAATTATGATGCAATTTATCCCGGTACGTGGCATTTATAACAAATACCAATTAAAGTGGAGAATGCGAACATCCCGGTGGAATGCTGATAGAAAGAATCTTCTTCATGCTTCTATTCATTCGCGAACCATTGTGCAAGTTACACATATATCAGATCGGATTGAAAATCATCACAAGTTTTGCAGTATTTACAAGAATGAAGTTCACTTAATTTTGGTTTGTTGTTTGATGAACTTTTACATGCAATCAATTTTTAATTTATCTGAAACAACTAGTGGCTCTGATGATTAAGAATGGTAACTTAAACCTATTTCTTTCAAGAGCCGAATCATATCACAATTACCATTCATATCACAATTTCGCAAAGGTTCCTTATATATCTGATACGGAAGGTAAGCGCAAGTGGACAGCATTACACAAAGTATGTCTAACTTTGAGCTGCATTAATGTCAACATCGCTGTAGTCTCCTGCGTGTATGGTGATAAATTGGTTGAATTTTATTTTGACAACCCTTCTTTTCTGCGGTTATAAATAGACAACAGCTGGCCACTTGTATCCTCCTCTATATCTTACCACTTCATAAAAATGCACATAGCACATTAAGTAATAAAAATCATTATGCTTTGGTACAACTAATAATGGCTTGCATACGTCAACGTATCTGTGAATACCACCTGCTATGCGGCCGTTGTCACGCAGCTAGTTCAGTTATACTAGGGCCTCGCGATATATACCAATAATACACCAAATATGTGACTGTTTGTGCTTTGCGTATGTTAACAGGCAGTGTTTCGCAGTGCGATGTTTAGTTATTTTGTATAATGTAATACAATCAAATTCATGTCCGATCGATATTTCAACAGGCATTTTGCCTGATAACGTGATCAAATGCCAATCTTAATAACATCAACGAAGCCACGTTTTCTTTAATCTTTGTTAACAAAGTGATTCAACTTCACGATTACCAATAAGATCGGCGTAATAAATAAACAGCTATCAAATATTGCTATAATTGGTCAAGGCATATCTATGAACAAACGACCGACCATCAGTGTTTTTTTCGTTATACATGGCGATTTTGACCAACTAAAGGATGTTCTAGCCTAAGTTGTGTCTGAAATGACATGATTTAAGTATGAAAGGTTGGAGCATTAATTATCTATATGTTGTGTTGCATTAGACGTATGGTGTAGCGTTTCTCTTTAAACCTACCTATCATCCACATTTACAATGAAACATGAGGCCGCAACTGTTATCTGATTGGTTTTGTGCCCAGATGTTAGATTGCATTGGTTTGAATAATGAATGACATTCGTCGACCAAACAAAGCCCTTCAAACAACTTACTGAGCGCCTTGCGCCCATAATTGTCTCGTTCTACACACGATGGACAACAAAGCATTTTCATTGGCTGGTCTATCGCATGCTCTTGTCCACGATTAGGAGATGAGAGCGATAAATGCTGAAAAATTGCATGAAAAATACTGGCCCGGCAGATATCCGTGTCTTTAAAATATGAACCGCCTGACATTGACTTCTTGTGTGACCCTAAACAGTTACATAAAGCATGGTCGGTCACGCCGCACAAATATTAACAACCCGATCAAGTAGCCATTTATGCTGTAAGAATCGCAACACATAAAAAAAAATAAGTTGCGTTTCTAATAGAAGCCCGTTGTATATATATATATAAATATATATAAATATATATATATGTATATATATATATAAATAAATAAATATAAATATATATATATATATATATAAATAAAAGAAATATAATATATATATATATATATATATATATATATATCTATATATATATATATATATATATATATATATATATATATATATATATATATATATATATATATATATATATATAGGGTAAAAGCCAGGAAGTTATGTATGGATAATTTTGAACTTTGATTAAGTGATATTTTTGCCTTATCTATCATATCGTATCTTAACTTATTTCATGAGTCTAAAGTACTTAGGATAAATTTCGCTGCCGATCGTTCCATGTACGTGTGACGGCGACCAGCATGAGCATGCCGAAACCTTTGGCTAAGACCAACCTATGGTGTTTTGAAAATTATCTAACTTGCGTGAGGCAAATGTGCTAATGAGTGAGCAGAATATATGTAACCACATTCTTTGTGTCAGCTCATTATGGCATCCATCTTGTGAAATGCACATAGGTTAATGTCATAAGTCATTTATTGGTTCGTATGCTCGCAATTCATGTTTCTGCTGCCGGGATACTACACGTAAATAGGCTAGTATTCCATTTTTTGTATCTAGGGTAAAGGCTTGGTTTTTTTGTAATTGTACAAAACCGTTGGAATACAGCCAACTAAAAGTAGCACCTTCGCGACTGACTCGTTATTATTGATGTGTTTGACGGCGACCAGCATTTTGTCCATCGTTTAGTATTCTAAATTATCTCTATGATGGCTTGGTCATTTTGTATTGTCAAACAAACCGTTGGAATTATTTTTTGGCGACTAGGGAATTATTATTTTTCTGAGAGCAGTGTCCATCGTTTAGTATTCCACTCAAGCCCCATTATTCTATAGATGCCAATTACCACCCACTTTATCACGAGTGGATGAGAGGGATCAACCAATGTAGGGGCTTGCTCATACACCCTAACATGAATACTAAGCAGCAGATTCATGGTATAGGCTATTATTCTATTCTCGTCAAGATGGGACCTAATGCGCATTTTAAACTAACAACATGTCGCTTAGCTGGTTTTATTACAGCCAAACACTTTTTTCCAAAAATAATGTACAGCGGTATATATTTTGAGATATTATGCAATTCCAATTCATTTATATGATCGATGCTAATACATTGTTTGCTCGACAAATTGTTAGCGAATGTGATCCAAACTGAGCTGTTGTTTTACATTTCGTTCTTTACCTACAAAGTGCTGTTTATGGTGTGATACAGGATTTAAATCCAATTGTTTAAATCATATGCAGGACAAAGCTTACTTTGTGGATGATCTTTTGAAGCTTTATACTACTGATTGGTAAGAAACTAAAGTTAGGAACCTATGTATTTTTTTATTCAATATTTCGGTATGATATAATTATTTTTTGGATACATGCAAACCACGTAACTTGTCTCATTGTCAACGACATCGTTATCAACGAATCGACAAATGTGTAGCTGAGGGTATATGCAATTGGTGCTGGATAGGCCAGTCAAAAGTTGTTGGTCTGACATTTAAGGTTGTCAGAACATAGTCTCAGTATCATATGACTCATCAGGTATCATAATATGTGTCTCTTTATGTGCAAGTCAGCTGGCTGACTATAAATATGTGCTTGTCAGATGTGTTTCTTAAGTATAATGTGCCGGTACTTGTGTCACTTATCACCATTTTCATCTATATCATTAATGCATCACCATTGAATTGATGTCCGTATTGAAAAGCATATAATGAACATTATTGTCACAGACGGGGCTTTTGTCACACAAATAGTCAGCACTTGCATTATTTCTGTATCGCAAATGTGTTTGGGTTTGATTGTCGCTGTAGCAACTGGAAGATATTTGCTATATCTACAATGGATTCCTTGAAACAAATACTGCTAATTATTCAATTGTGCGGCCTTCTACTAGCCTTGGATACATTTGATTAACATATCAATATGCAGTTAACGAAGACTGTTGTGAAATTGTTCATCATGATATGTTATAAATGCTGCTAAATTTTAATTGTATGTCACATATGACCTCCCCTACAAAAGCAGAACTTATTATTGATGGATGGTTTGACCTGTCAGCGGTGACATTGAGCGCAACATCTATTCGGCTGCTACATTATGACATACACCGGATGATATATACATCACTAAATGGCGGCGTCATGTACAGTAAACAATTCATTATATGTTTTTTAATCTTTCATTATGCTTGAGTGCATGATAGTCAAACAACCCAGTCTTTGTGCTTAACAGCATATATGAAAAAGCCACGCCTTAGAGAGAAAATTCTGTACTTTACTGTATTCTTAGCATACAATCAATTCATCCTGTCTGCAGCAATAGTGTAGATTAAATACGTAATGTGGGGTAGGACTGCCTTTAAATGATGCCATATGTTTATTGCTGCCTTGCCTAATGGGCTAATAATGTTGAAATACATCACCGTGAAAGGGCTTATTGTTCGTATTAATATAAAGAGTAATACTCTGTATCGTAATTATTGAAATTAATAATTTTCTCGGGATAATTTTCCCTAAATCTGCTACTTTGAAAACCAACAACCTTTGTAATGACATTCGCAATACCCTGCGAAGCCGTTATTAGTGTAGATGTTTCTAAATGTCACTATTCCTCATGTGAAGCCAATTGCAGCGGTCAAATGGTTGAACAGAAAAGAGCTAATCGACTTTAGCCTAACACCTGAACGGATGATTAGCAACGGCGTTATGTATTCCAGATTTGTCTTGATGAATCCCAAAGAACGGGTTTTGAGAGGTAATAAATACACCATTCTGTAGACATCACTCTGTGGGTCGTTATTATGAATATAATATTAGAAATTTTATGAAAAGGCTAAAGTATTTTTAGTTCAGCACCATCATCCATCTCCCTCAAGATGTGGTAAGCTAGTTTCCAGCGTTTCCAATCACAATGAGTTAACTGAAACACAATTTATATCTGGCTATTGCGGGCGTGCTGAGCCTGTTATCCATGAATCACGCTTAGATATTTTTGAACGTGGAAGTATAAGTACGAGATGTTTGAAAATAAAGAAAGGTTGTGTAAAAGTAACTGGTAACGACTATTAGTTCATTTTACGATTCATCATACTATCAACACAGACAACCCAATGATCAACTATATCTCGGGAAATCTACTATGAACATTTATGTTGTTCCATGGGCGCATGACAGTTTTCAGATACATGAACCCATCTCTAGCTAGATTTATTCAAACATCATATCCTTCTTCTAATAGTTTTCAAAAAGTACGCCAAGCATTTTTTCAAACTACTAATGAGTAACGATATATGCCGCATACAACTGACGGCTAGACGATTTTTTACATTTTGGGTTTACTTCGCACACCATCTGGCAAATGTGATATAAGTCTTTACCAGGGTCGTACCCCTTTATTGATACCGATTAATGGAATAAAGACACCTGCTTTCTAATCAACCAGACGAGACCGGGATAAAACATTTGATTAATCAGGAGCATGTTGCACGCAAATTTTATTATGATTTATTTGAGCAGCCAAAACATCTGACAGCATTCAAGTCTGTTTTTTTCTATTTGTCGCATATGCTGCAAGTAAATATTTTTGAAAGGAATGACTGCTTTGAGAATGATTGGTTTTGCGCATGATATAACCATATCAAATATTTGTGGATCGATTGCCTTAATCAAACGTCATTTTCGTTGCGATTGATTGACATTACACTCATGCATCAATATGGTTCATGATGATCTGATCATGTTACCGCGGTGAAATGCCAGCACCCCCTCTGTTATCTGTTCATAGCACTCTTATCGTCATATATCTTTGCCAATCGATATTTCGCTGCAGTTGTAAAATAGTCCATTTCTACATGGAGCCATGATCACTGACTGAGAACTTGATTGCATCGTGAATTCTTTTTGTACCTTACCTGCCTTGCATCATCACTCCGTCAATGTTAGGATCAACAATATTCCATACAGAAGAGTGTACGTAGAGGCTTATAAATCAGACAGGGAATATTGGACGGATAATAAGGTATATTTAATAACATTCTCATTACGGCACATTCGTTTTGGTAATCAAAATGCAGATCGTGTGTTCGTGAGTATTGTCTATGTTATGACATATGTCATCCTGGTCATTTCTATTTTTCCCGAAATTACCCAATAGCTTGCGCAACCTGGTTTGATTATCATTACATATATATATATATATATATATATATATATATATATATATATATATATATATATATATATATATATATATATATATATATATATATATATATATATATATATATATATGTATGTATATATATATATATATATATATATACATATATATAAATATATATATATATATAAATATATATATAGGCATATGGATATAGGTGGACCTTTATGATGCTTAAACTTTGTAAATTTGAGAATGATACAGTTATCTTCAATAGACAGCTGATGAAACTGCATAGATTGTTTGGCATCATGTCGAGATTTAGCAGTGAATTCACCGACCTTTAGAAAAGCATAAAAGGCCAGAAATGAGATGGCAGGTAAATACTGAATCACTAATATGGGGGGCGGAAACGATGAGTTTATAGAGCACAGATGGAATTATAGGGGCCCGCAAATCCAGCGAAGGGCGGAGGTTACAGGCGCCTTGGAGAACTTTTTTGACCACGAAGGCCGAAGTAGGGTCCACAGCAGAACGCATTTTGTGACAATAGGAAATGGCCGAGACCGAAGTGTGGAGGAGGAGGCATAACTTAATGAAAAAAGATGTGCAATGTATGAAACGACAGAATTTTGGCAGGGAACCACTGAACTTCTGGGCCAAGGGTGCTTACAAACTGTCGAAACAATGCTATAGATCTAGAATAAAGCTTGCAGGTGTCAGGAGCTAACGCGTTGTCTAGGAGAGAGGAGACGACCAATTCCAAGGAAGACTTCGAGTGGGAATGGGAGTCTGAGACTTGTTGAGGGAGTGGTCCTCCATGAATTTCCCACAATTCTATTTTGGTTTACTGGGTTTGGGAGTTTGTTTTGGTAGGTTCTTCCTGCAGTGGATGTTGGGGTGGGTACCATCACAGGAGGAGCACAAATGTTTGAATTTGGAGCATGCCTGAGGGTTGTGGCATCGTCCTTTGTTATTGTAGGAGAAACAATATCCTTGCTTGAGACTGTGCCGCCTTGCTTGCGGCCACATGGATCAAAAGGGGTGAGGAGATTGCCCAGGAGAGGACTGCATCGACGCATTTATGTACAGTTCATTATGGATGCGATCCCAGGGTAAGGGGGAATGGGTCCTGAGTTTTCGAAATGCGATGTCGTAGCTGAACCAGCCCCCATTTTTCAAAGTCACTGTCATATTTCGAACTGTCTGCATATAATTGAGCATAGCAATAGCATCCGCTGGATGAACTTGGAGATGTATGCCCATGAAAACTACAAAGGCATCTGTCCACTGGTCTTAAGTCAAGACTTTGGTTTGCGCCTTAGGAATTAGATCTAGCTGTTGGGACTTCCCAGCAGAAAAGGAGAGAGTGTAATGTTCCGACTGAGCGGATATCAATGAGTCAAGATTGACGAACTGGCCTGCCCAAATTTTAGATTTAATTTTGGTATCGACCAGATATCCCAATGGCACCATGTCAAGCGAGGCCATTGGTTGGGACAATGGCTCACCTTGGGGGGAGGGGTTAATGTTAATGGACTCGGTAACTGTACCGGAGTCAGAACTGGACAAAGGCTGGCTGCGGATGGCTGAACTTGATTCTGGAACCGACTGGACCGGAGGCCGTTCCTTAGAAGAAGGCGATGAGCTCTGGGCAGCAGCAAGGTCACACACAATGGCTTGCATTTGGTCCATTTTGTCTTGCATCACCTGCAGTTGAGTTGCCATGTCGGGCTGGACTGGGGCTTGAGGATCACCAGCTGATTTCTTGGACTTGGGTGCTGCCACCTTTGCAGACGGTTTTCGCTTGCGCCCTCGAGTTGATGTGGACATCTGCAGCACATGGAATTCAACGGCAGAGTAACTGCGTACAATTATGAATATAACCAGACCACTTCTGGCAAGAAATGTAAAGAACAAGGCCATTGAACAGTTAAAGGTAACAGCCAAATAGTGCGACTAGTGAAGACAAGTGTAGATGAAGATCAATAAAATGGATAAATTATTACAAAATTACCCAGCATACAAGTTAATGCCAGAAATAATATAAACTTGGCCAAGGCACCAAGACATAGATAGGTTAGCAAGACAAAAAGTTGCGAAATGATATTGAGCCCAAAGTCTCCTCGTGAAGCATGAGTTCACGGAAAAAATAACGGCCCGGCCAAAAAAGTGGGGGTTACGTGACAGACAAGCTCACGCCAAATTATTACGTGACAAGCAAGCTCGCGCCTAATAAGTACGTGACAGACAAGCTCACGCCAAATAATTACGTGACAATCAAGCTCACGCCAAATAACTACGCGACAATCAAGCTCACGCCAAATAACTACGCGACAATCAAGCTCACGCAAAAATAGCTATGTGACAATCAAGCTCACGCAAAAATAGCTACGTGACAATCAAGCTCATGCCAAAATAGCTACGTGACAGACAAGCTCACGCAAAATAGCTACGTGACAGACAAGCTCACGCAAACAATTAGACCAAAGTCTACTTCGTGAAGCATAAGTCCACGGAATAAAGCCCCGGCCAAGGTAAATACCGTTACAAGAGACAAAACAAAAGAAAGCCTCCTCGTGAAGCATGAGTTCACGGAAAAATAACGGCCCGGCCAAAAAAGAGGGGGTTACGTGACAGACAAGCTCACGCCAAATTATTATGTGACAAGCAAGCTCGCGCCTAATAAGTACGTGACAGACAAGCTCACGCCAAATAATTACGTGACAATCAAGCTCACGCCAAATAATTACGTGACAATCAAGCTCACGCCAAATAACTACGCGACAATCAAGCTCACACAAAAATAGCTACGTGACAATCAAGCTCACGCCAAAATAGCTACGTGACAATCAAGCTCATGCCAAAATAGCTACGTGACAGACAAGCTCACGCAAAATAGCTACGTGACAGACAAGCTCACGCAAACAATGAGACCAAAGTCTACCTCGTGAAGCCACGGAATGAAGCCCCGGCCAAGGTATATACCGTTACAAGAGACAAAACAAAAGAAAGGCTCCATCGTGAAACATAAGCTCACGGAAAAAATATAACCCAGGCTAAGAAAGCTCAGGGAATATATAAGGTCACAAGCCTAAAAATACATTGCAGAAGTTATGTCACAAGGACCAGGAATCATTGTGAGTGTGAAAACTGCAAGTTAATAGCTGCTATAACAGCACCACGCAAGCTGTTGAAATATTTTGCTGGACCTGCCAGATTGAGATGCACTCCATGGTGACGCAACCACGATGCCGCTAAACAGAATGCGGGGATTAGACGCACAAAGAGAGGACTAGGTAGAGTTGTAAAGCAAGACACAAGAATTGAAGTCGTTGCGGGTGTAATGTTGAGGGTAGGCACGGTTACACGCCACGACATCGCGAAAGAAAACTTGGGAACACACAAAACGAGAGACGCCATATTGATTAACCAACAAGTTAGCGAAAGCAAATACGTCCTCGGCTAATGCGGCGGGAAAACGCAGGAGGACGCAGACAAATCATTAGAGCCAATATCGATGACCACGATGACCGCGTTCAAGGCAGAAACCATACCCACTTCATTGAGCAACTTAGGCAAAGTGAGGCCCGAAATACCATGAAAGAAAACCTCTTGGCCACCAGCTTAATTGAGAGCGAGCGACCCAGAATCCCTAGCAAAAGCGGTCAAACGCTTGGTGAAAGAATGACCCATAATAGAATTGAAGTAATGGCAATATCAGAAGAAGCCGACATTGTAAATAAGCGAAACACAGGATACCGCTTTTACAATCGAGCCAGATGGTCGAGATATAAAAATAAGTATAACTAAAACTCACACCGACCTTAACATTGCGCCAGGCAGTGCAGGGCTACAAATAGATAGCGTAGAAGAATAGGCGAGGCACTGATAACGATCGGGATGACCTGATGGCGACGGATTATCAAGAATAAAAAATCGTGTGAGCCAAGATGGCGACAGTCACAGAAAGAAGTGAAGATCGCCCCTATCGGCAACTGCAGTAATTAGAAGTCATGTGAGATCCTAGCAGGGCGGCAAGCCGATAAGCAACGGGTCACATGTACAAGATAAGGCCGAGAGATCGCCAAACATTATGACATAAACACACGCTATGATTACAAACAATGCTAAACTACAGAAATTAATAAAAAGCCTGCATATAAATCGATAAAAGTAAGACATGATCACCACCATAAAACCAATTTAATTATATGCATATTAAATTATTATTTATTTCTTCAGTCAGTATAAATAACTGAACAAGTAGTCAATTCATATTAGTATTTGTACGAGTGATAACACTGAAAACTGACATTGTCCACTACATAAATGACATTTAGCCATTTATTTGAGTGTGTCAAAATTGTTTCGGTATATTTATAATAATTAGGTCTTAGTATTGTGTATTCATTGTCGCCTTAGAAAAAAAGTGAAACTAACGCAATATGTTTGCAATGACACAAATCTGATGCAGATACAGCTGCAAAGAAACGAAAGTGAAATAGATTCGTTAGATATCGAGTATAAGACGGAATGACGAAATAGACATGTAAGACTTAGCTCAGTAGATATAATCACTAGCTGAAAATATTTGTTTGATAAAGCTTAATCGACTCTTATTCATTACACACTAGTTGCCGTAGAGAGATACAGACAAAAAACCAAAGAGGTGACGAGACTTCATATAATGAATCGGACGTTGATTTTCCAGATTTAGTGATAATCTTGTAACAATTAAGATTTTGATATCTTTGAAAACCTCTAAATCTAGAGGCACATACGGAATTTCCTTCGTACTTAATATGACGTTTGCGCTTTACAAGAGTCCTCCCGTGGCAGAAATGAGGTTAGTAAAATTACCTTTGTTTGATTGGTTCGCGAGGTGCTCCTTTAGGGCGCTGTGTTTCTAATTAACCAACTCCGAAAACTAGATTACATCAGCTTGAAAGCTCAATTGTGTGTTGGCTACCATGAGCCAAGTCCCGTGACCAATGGTGATTAATTATCATCGTTTCTGTGATTAGTGAACACCCAGTCTGCCCATGTATCATTCTGCATGGCATCATAAATTCCGGTCACGTCCATCCTCTCTATTACTACACGCCAGGAATATTTGTGTCCTGATAGCGATTCGGCGTACATCCTGTTCTGTTTTCTGTGCAGGATGACAAACAGCCATTTTCTTTATCAAGTTGAGGAGAGTGTTTATGTTATCCAGGCTTTTGTTGTATAACAGTTTATCTCGGTGCTCTTCCGCATATCACCATATATGCTAGTCAATATTATTCGAATAATTATTATGACACTAAAATTTATTGTTTTGCATTTTCCTGTAAGATTATCCGATCATACTCATATTCATAAAAAATACCTTCCAAAATCACCTATCGGTGAATACTGGGGTTGATTATCATTCCTGTCATCGATTTCTATATCAGTAATTGCAACACCCACTCATTGCACTGTTTACTATTGTAAGCACCTCTCGTTAGCACATATGCAAATTTAGATAATGTAAATTCATCTAGACTGCAACAACGCTACCACAAAAGCGCAACCGTACATTAAAGATATCACCTTGCGTAATGAACGTTCGGCTAAGCAAAATAAGGACAAGGGATAATTGCAAATATTTCTCTACGGTCATAGTATAAAACCGTACACCATAACGCCCAGGGCAGGAGTGTGTCGAACGCCAGGTCAATTCTAAGCTGTTGTTATAACCGTCATATATTGTCCCCTCATGTAGTCATTCTTTTTATTACCAAGTTTTTCACTTAGATGTTGCCTTGTGTTTATAAATATCTATATTTAGATGGTAATTTATTATTTGATGGACCGGTGATTGATTTGGTTTTTGTACATGATTACATATAGGGGAATATGTGATCTGTACTTGGCATGCGAAAGCACAAGTAGCCAGTCACAGAGAAAGTTGATGTGTATTGTCGATTATAAGAGTTTAACAATAGAAGCAAATAATATTTCTGCTTTTGTTCTATTTATAAACTGCATGTTATATATTGAAGGGAACATATTAAAATATTGAACGATAACAGTTGATTCGATTCGTCAACCAGCTCAATTAATTGTGGCAAAGATGTGAAGAGTAAATTAATTATGACAATGTGCAATAGTAAGCAATAAGCGGAGCTGTGTACATAAGTTGTATCCATACTACCGCAATCAGGGCAGGTGTGTCGTGTTCTGCGACCACTCTGTTGACATGATGAGTCGCAACATGATCTGAAGACGTATTCATTTGGCCAGTCACAGAGAAAGTTGATGTATATTGTCGATTATAAGAGTTTAACAATAGAAGCAAATAATATTTCTGCTTTTGTTCTATTT
This sequence comes from Urechis unicinctus, assembly GCA_034190875.2. NCBI lineage: Eukaryota > Metazoa > Annelida > Polychaeta > Xenopneusta > Urechidae > Urechis > Urechis unicinctus. Next base: position 51,477,108 of record CM067345.1, read on the forward strand.
ATAAACTGCATGTTATATATTGAAGGGAACATATTAAAATATTGAACGATAACAGTTGATTCGATTCGTCAACCAGCTCAATTAATTGTGGCAAAGATGTGAAGAGTAAATTAATTATGACAATGTGCAATAGTAAGCAATAAGCGGAGCTGTGTACATAAGTTGTATCCATACTACCGCAATCAGGGCAGGTGTGTCGTGTTCTGCGACCACTCTGTTGACATGATGAGTCGCAACATGATCTGAAGACGTATTCATTTGGCCAGTCACAGAGAAAGTTGATGTATATTGTCGATTATAAGAGTTTAACAATAGAAGCAAATAATATTTCTGCTTTTGTTCTATTTATAAACTGCATGTTATATATTGAAGGGAACATATTAAAATATTGAACGATAACAGTTGATTCGATTCGTCAACCAGCTCAATTAATTGTGGCAAAGATGTGAAGAGTAAATTAATTATGACAATGTGCAATAGTAAGCAATAAGCGGAGCTGTGTACATAAGTTGTATCCATACTACCGCAATCAGGGCAGGTGTGTCGTGTTCTGCGACCACTCTGTTGACATGATGAGTCGCAACATGATCTGAAGACGTATTCATTTGGCTTCAAGGCACAGCCCATATTCTGTCGTCTGAGAATCCTTGACCACTTCCCTTTTCAAACCACACATAGAATTATAAACTATGAAGAGAGAGAGAGCCAAGAATAACGATAGCCATCGGTTAAAACTGTAGCCTAACAGAAGTAGATGTTTTTCCCTTTGTTCGACTAAACGCCAGTGAACGTGCATTCTAGTCGAATGTTTCGTGGCTCTGAAACGGGACTACAAATTACCTCTGTTTAACACCTTTTCCTCATTTCTACAATCACTGGTTAAATATTACGTATTTCACCGGGAAGCGAGCGCACAAAGCGATAACGCTAGTTTCAACACTACACAAATAGTATTATCATTACCGATTAATAAAAGAGGAAACTATATTATGATATGCTGTGAAATTGTGGAATGTGGAAGCTTAAATCTGTCAGAAATAATATTGTTGAGGTATTACTAAAATCACTCAAAATTGTTCAAATATTGGGCTTAACAAAAAGCCAGAAATTACCTGGATACTCATGAAAGAGGTGAGCATGACCAGAATAAATGATATCGCACAACACGACCAGACTGGCCAATGAATGACCTGGTGAAAACCGAGGATTGATCACATTGTGTCCATTGAGATTGCTAATGGGAATAAACCTTCAGAAAGGTTTATCAATATTTTTACTAAAAGAATATGTTTACAGGACGCATATGTTTAACCTGACCTGGCGACTAGGATAACAATGGTATAAACATCAACACGCTGTAATTGTGAGAATATATTTGAATTCATCTGTTATATGTTCGTTGAGGTTCGGCTTGCGATCTCTCGAATGTATTATTCTCACAGTGTGTTTGTATGTTTCAGCGACTCTATATAAGGTTCATCAGCAATATGCTACATTAATGTAACGTAGATGTAAATGCGCACATTTGAATTTGCTAAATGTTTTTTTTTTACGTTAATAATTGTTGGTATGGACAATTATTATTCGGAGACATATTTGTAGCATGCGAGGAGGGTGGATTGCTTTCGAGATTGTCATAATTTTTTATTTATTTACGAAGTCTTCATTTGGAGCATCTAAAAGTTAACATTGTCAGCATTTGTACTGTCAGCGCCATACATTGTTGCTTCATTAGACAAAGTTAGGAGTCAAATCGCTTTCACATTAGATAATAACCATACAAAGAATAAGCCCACCCAGTATCATTCAACACCAAATTGTCATGAAAGTCTTGCAATCGTAATTTGCCATTTCAACATGGCAGATTAACATGTAAAGTACCCATTCTGAGATATTATCTACTCAAATTCTGCTTTTAATCATCATTATATCCTTGTCTATTTTTTATGCGCATGGTGCACGGTGATATATAACAAAGTTATAGAGGTCACAGAGCAAAAGAATGATTTATAACGCAGAAATGGATGAATTATACACCCAAGTCCCTCTTTATTGTTTGAATTTGGGAGCGTGTTAAATTGTACCGATGTCAGGGTACAAGATTAAGAATTCTGATGTACTTTATGCTATTCGACCAAACTCAATCACATTCTCTACAAAACTCCATCCTTAGTTATCTGTCTGTAGTTTGTGGTATTACAGGCATGACCTGAGATAACGATATCCAAAAGCATAGCAATGCGAACGACTGCGTGGAGCATGAATGGGAAAGGTTAGCATTCCTTGCCCTGATATTAATTATTGTCTGACGTTTTCACGAAGTAGATGGATTCATGCGCAATCAGCCCCTCGGTTGCTTCTACAAACATACGCTTGTTTGGTTTCCTTAAGCAAATTGTTGATCCATTGAAAACAAAATTCTGTAGAGATTTGCTCTCAGTAATGCTCTCTGATTTTCCCAACCATTCTGGTATGGCTATAATATACATTTATGATGTGTTTTTGTCAGCTCAGTGTCATTAATAATATAACCATGGAAATCATGGGAATAATACATAAAATAGATGATTATTCAATTCATAACATAATGAATAATGCCTGTATTAAGATCCCTATCAATGGCCAACTGGTTTTTATATTGAAGTGTATTTGACATATGCACGTGTGGTCAACGCATGTTGATATCAAAATTAGAACGATATCATTCCCGCCATAATCTTTAAGTTTCTGCATTTTCAGGTCAAAGGGAGTACTGCCACAGGGGAACAAAACTTTCGAAAAGCACAGGACCGCTCCCTGAAACGGATTCATTATTATATAAATATTCAGTGCAAATAAAAGTCCAATAAGGAGGACAAAAAGGGGTGCGACAGCGAGCCATGTAAAGTTGGGGTGGTTATACATATGCTTTCGTGACAATAAAGCATGACTTAAAATACACGTTATTAATCTGCTTATATGAATTACTTAGAGCATTTAATTTGTATAGATAGAATTGCTTTGTAGAACTCAGCTGATTATTTGTGCGTGAAAACATATGCGTAAAGCTCAAAAATGCCTATTAAGTAACAACTATATAGCATATGTGATACGATCGCACAAAAGGCTGTCGGTACATGTAAGCGGTCAAAAACCTATCCCCAGTATGATGTGGCAAATGGTGGCGGTATATATCGTTGCAGTTATTTGTTATATAATTTAGTTGGTTAAACCTATCCTGACTATATGTTTTACTATAATAAACCAACTACCAAACGCACAACATATACATCAATGTCACCTAAACGCAACTAAAAGGTAATATATGTAATAAACACCAAGGAAAATTATTACTAGTACTGGTGCTAGTTCGATATGAACTTAATACAACATGGCTTAAGGGGATGTTTGGCAGTGCGATGAAGCCCAAAACACTACGCTATAAAAGTAATGCCTGGCTAGTTATGTTAAAACAATTTAGAATTTCACTTAAGTATCATTATTCCTTGGTGGGTGGCTAATACAACCCACTGTAGAAAAATGGACGAGAGGAAAGAGCCATTTTACAGTTTCACCCATGGATGTTAATCTGAATGTCAACTAAACCACGACCATATAAGTTTAATTATATTGCATCTATCAAATTAACAAGTATGAGGATACATATTAAATAGTATAATTGATTAAGTTGATCTACGTTGTTAGGCGGATTAGAAAGCATTGTTAATGTCAAGCTGGTTAATAAGGATAGACCATAATACAAACAGAAGGTCAGCGATGTCGTCTCGCACTCTCAGTACAACTCGGAGAAGCGTAATGTGAATATTAAATCATCAGTTGTATTGTAACTGATGAATGAAATAATGGGTCCACTTTAAGTATAGCAAAGAACTGCTAACACCCTCTGCCTAGTCGGACTAGGCCAGGCTAGTGCGAAGGATATGATAACGAAGAAGCAAGCGGGTATTTAAGTATCATCCTTCTAAACAGAAACGCCTAAGAGTAGTTTTCTTATTGGGTAAGGTGTATTTAACTATTCATTAAGATTTATTTTATGCTGTAATGTACAATTTATTGGAATATCGTTTTATAGCCACTGTAGTTCTCTGTTACACATATTTAATTGATTATAAAGGGCATTAATGTTATTTCTATCAAGGCTTGTTCAATAATACACATTATGAGATTAATAACAACGTATATTGTGCGCATGACAGCGTGTATTCGCAGCAGAAACCTACTTTTGTCGAGCTGTTTTATGGCATCCAGCTATCTCCAAATGTCGCTATTCCCCAAACAACACTTATAATTCAGCAATATAGATTAATGGAGGTACGCCATTTGCGATCAGCTATGGGTTATTAGAGATGCGATGTAGTATTTATTAGGTGATTTGCAGTATCCATTTTCAGGTAACATGATGTCGTTGCTAGAGCAATTGGTAAATGGATCAATTTATTTAGGGCAGATTTTACAATGACAGGAGACGTTAGATATCAGATAAACTATGACTGCTGAATAAACTTGCACCCGTATTGTTTGCATAAAAAACATTCTTTATCATGCTTATAAATATATCATAGCTAGAAAATTTTTGTCATCTTCCAAATATTAATGTGCCATTTGGATATCACCAATAATACCAGAGGACTGCTTATCCTCACATGCAATGAATGATATTAACACATGGATATATGCTTTTATGATTTTGTTTAAATGCTTAAAATAAAATATGTTGACTTTTATGCTTCAAAGTATTTGTCCTCCATTTAACCATTTAACATTATCTTTGATGGGTTTCGCTCTATTGGGATAGAAAAGAATGCTCTGCATCAATACTGAACGATTCAGCAAAGGCATATGCTAGCAAGTTGAAAGTTTCACATTTTAATATGCCATTTATTAACTGTTCCTCATTAGCTGGACGATATGCTTCCTATTCTTTATAATTATTGGCTGTATCTATGTTGTATTTATCGTTGCATTGTCAAGTGCAAGGTGAATCAAATGTCACTATGCAACAAGTTCTGCGTTATACCTTGGACCTTACGCCAGCATAATGAAAAATATTCGTATCGAAATAAAGTGTTGTGTCTGTTCAAAGGTACTTGCGCTTTAAATTGTGATTCCGGAATGCGTTGCGTTGTCCTCCGTGTGCGCCATCATATAACTTTCTGCCTTGCTCGTGCACTATTAACAATAAATAGCGCAATCATTGGACTGTTTTTGTAAATCGGTGATATCTAATTGTAATTGAAATGACTGAATGCCAATTGCATCATGATCCGTAACTACCTTCATTGCTTATTAATCTAATTATACCACTTCATGTCTATTGTTCTGTAAGACTACACGTCAGTCATATAATAAACTTATGTCCACTAATGACATCGTTTATGCAACCGCAGAGCAGTCGCTATGATAGCACGTTCGTAATGCTGCCAAAAGGGTTAAGTGACAATTTGTTTGACATATATTCATAAAAAAATGGTTTCCTATTTCCAATTGTTATATAATACATAGTTGTTGAGAGCAATACTTTTCCAACTCCATCGATATTGAATTCAACTGCTCATACCAGCCTCATTACAAATGGTAAGCATATTGAACACTGGTCACTGACGGGGGAATGATCCCTAACCGTGCCCCCTTAATTTAACAGCAACAGCAAATACAAGACCCCATCTATTCGTTTTCTGTTATCTACAGCAAGTGTGCTTTACGATTGTACTCGTTTTAACAGCTTCTAATTAGAGTGTGAATTGTGAGATCAATCCATCGTATTTTATACAGGTGACTTGATGACGAATGCATCAACCATCAAGGCCATGGTCAGCCATGACAACTATTTACACTTTGTGATACACCTTTGTCCATACACCCTTTTTACAGTTGCATGGGCTTCACATAAAGCCGCCCTGATATAAATCATGTTTAAAAAAAATTATAACCGACGTGTCTTAAACATATTGCCTGTTTAGATATACTCTAGGGTTTTCTGCTCGTCAAAGAATTTCAAGGCTGACATATAACCGATTAAATATTGAACATTCTATGCATAAAATCAACATTATCAAGGACAACACATGATTCTGCATAGACACAATGTTTCACAAATGATATAATTTTAATTTTGAACGGTTACATACACAAGTTGCTTTTAGTGTATTATAGCAATTCGGTAATTTGGGTAATACGCAAGAGGCCGCCATTAGGCAGTATCGAATATAAATTTCGTTAAGCACTGTTTTGCTATAATACAAATCCGAAACTTAATAGATGCTATTAGGTCCAATAGGTGTTTCGAATGATAATAGCAACAACACACCCAACACGCCCCATTTAGCCTATTGATTAATAATCACAATAAAACCAGGCTTTTTGCACTGTGGTTATTATTTACATATTACCATGCGATCATTCTCTGACAAAACGTGCATTTTTTTTACTTTTCCTCTGCGAGAATCACGTATGATATATGTTTTAGTTATGGATAAATACTGCATGCTGGAACATTTATCAGCATCGTATGGTTTTCCCGAAAATGGTTAAATAATACATACGATTATAAAGCTGCTAAGGTAGAAAAAGTAGTGCCGGTATTTTTTCATGAACTTGCAATATACTGCAGCGTCATACCAATATACAAACAAATTCATTACTATATATCTCAGTAAACTGTCCCACCAACAGAAAAAAAGTGTTGCATTCATCCGATATGGTGTAATTCATGTCTATTGCCTAATGCGTTTAATTGATAGAGATTAATTACAGCACTGAGTTAAACACTTTAATCAGCCGTTATATATCATGTAACTTACATGCGATGTCATACACGCCAATGCACCTGAAATCTGTCGTACGTACCTGCGTCAATAAAATTTAGCAATGGCGGTAGTCATGGCAATGTTAATGAAGCGATTGCCATCTATATATACCGTCTGTTGGTGAGTTACATTTTGCATGAAGAGAAAACTGCGTCCAAAACACAATGTCTCGAGCCACCGTACAATGTACCTATATGATGTAATCAGCGAGGATTCCTGGCTCATTAGGTAATATCGTGTTTCCCAAAACGCTGTTATAATCGTCAGGAATTGCCAATATAAGCGCTCTGTTAATTCTACTGCCTGTATTCAGATATTAATACTGTGAACAATCACCAAACCAGCTGTTAGACGATTAACTTCAACGTTGATGCTTTGGTGAATGTACAATCGCTTCTTGGGACATCTTTACCACGTCTATGTCGAACCTTAGTCTTAACTACAGAAACAGAAAAACAAGACTACTTGTTCCTCATATTCGTTCCATATTTTGTGAAACATAACACATTTTAGTTACTCATTCAGTTTGTTGTTTTATAAACCCATCTGTAATTTCTCCGACAATAACTAAATTTAGTGGCTTCTGATTCACAGTGTTTCCGTTACGCTGTTATGAACACCGAGCGTACAGAAAATCTATATAGGGTAGTCTGAGATCATCAGAATTCAAGCATGTTTATTTTTCACAATTTCGTTTCAACACGATCCTCGATAAGTAAGCCATCCACATGAAATATTTACCTAGATACAAATAAGTCTCATTTTGACATTATGAATTATGTATTTATCTAAGAATTAATGATTATGGCCTCGTGTAACATCATATATAATGCTTCATAATTTATGTGGACCTACAACCAATAAGGCAAACTGCCAGACATATACGTTCAGTGTTTATGTTGCCAAGCCGGGTTCAGCTATTCAATGAAATGCAGTAACAGGTAAACATTCACCATAGTACTAGCAATGGCAAGCTCTTCATGCACACTTCAGATAACATGACAAAAAATTCAAACGACTACAAGCACGCTTATAGCGATACACAATCCTTGTATACCACTCGCTCGTCATAGTGAAAATATGGGTGTATACAATTGATAACAACAATCGCAACCGTGATATTTGAGCTAAATCTACAATTGATATCCACCGAAACTACTTAGTGTCCGATTATTTGTTACTACTGTCATGCAATGAACAATATTCAATGGACAATCTAAACTTGCCGTGTTGTTATACCATGTGCATAACCTTTTCGCCTCGAGTTGTGACTCCTAAGAATAGTTCCCCAGTCAAGATAGCTACTTTCGATTCACTGAACTTTTAAAAAACCCACCTCCAAAAGCTTTGAGCAATATATCTTTTAACTGGCCGTATTGTTATACCATGTGCATATTTTAGCAATTAGCTGCTACCGATTGGCAGGGCACTTATTGGCCAAGCGATGTTTTTGCCCTGGCCAACCAACGTTCTTGCTGTGGTTATCCGGTTATGCAGTCAGCAGTAAAATTATACTTGCAAATGTTAAGTTAAGAGCACGTGAATTATAACTTTATTAACTGCTATAATTGCCAGCATTATTAATCTACCATTGCCAACCCATTTTATGACGGAATTAGATACTTCATGCGATATAGCGATTGCGACTGTTTCGGGGATTCTTGGCTTTGTTTTGGATCTAAATCACTATCAATGTCGTAGCTTCCAGCGCAAATCGATTCCTACAGCACGTGCAATAAACGGCATTGCGTTGCACTGACTAATGACGTAGAACACAAAGTAAAGGTTTGCAGAGGCTTCACCAATTTGCCTCACCATTAACCAATTATCAACCTGTCTGTCCTGTGATAATTTATCATCTTTTGTTCTGCCTTCGTTCATCATTATGTCTGTGCTTTGTTCATTGTGTTTAATGTCAGGGTATGTAGAAAGATACCAGATTAGATTGGTCTGCGGTTTATCTTCGTTTACAAGCATAAATAAAAAATCCGTCGCCCCATCAATCTTTTCCAGATTTAAGAGGAGTTATCTGCGGTAAAACGTCTGAAAACTGCTAAAAAAACTCATTACCCCTTTATTATCAGCATAGTGAGCCACCGTTCAGTCGTTAGACATATCCACTTGATCACCAAGCACGGATTGCAGCGCAAAGTGGATCTCTCAAGCACCTGTAATTTATGCATTCCTTAAAGAGCAATTCTGGGCTGTGACCATAGAAAACGATAAGAAGAAAAATGCATTGCCGTCGCCTCATTATGATATCTAATGCTGTGGATCGGTGTAAGATTGACCTAAAACGTGAAAACCCCTCGGCATTAAGGTTATGATACAACCTGGCAGACAGGTTAAAAGCACTTTAGTCACAGCATTGTCCTTATGAAGTTCTATCACATCTCAGAGGCATTAAGGCCTTTGCCTGAGTGCTTTCAATGAATATCACAAATATCATGTTAAACATTGGTCCAGATAAGGTCCACCATGTCAGACTAGCGGTCGGTTTATGGAGGGCGATTGTCTGTTCTATGAACGCGTGAGTTTGCAAATGTCATCTGATATATATACATGCAACTTAGTATCAAAACCATCTTGCTCCTGGTTTGGTGCCACCTATATTAAGGACAATTTAACCCCATTTTACAAGCGTTTAAGCACACATTGTAGCGACATCTATATATAGAGGCGATTATATTCCATTTCACTGATGAATATGCATAGAAACCATTTAATAAGGTCTTGCAGGATAAACGGAATTACAACTTTGATCGATGCTGTCGCTGGTGTTATTATTTATATAGTCAATAAATGTATTGAAACAGATTGTGGAGTGTATTGTAATATATATCGAAATTCCGAGTTGCAATGCTGGCATGAATGGACACATATAAAAACCATGCTGATTATGATTTATATATCAATAATTGTATCGATAGCAAACATAATTGAAAACAGTTTAAATACATGTTATTCATGTAATGACAAATTGGCACATAACTCTGAATCATCCATTTCTTCAGTCACATCACCATTGCATACCATGCAAGAGTGGATAAATGGATTTTGTTGGCGACATCACTATCGATTACGTTATACTCTGTATACTTTCAGCGCAGTATGGTTATGTTCAGCTCTTGCACGCTTAATGACGCTATTCATCTTCAGGTTGTAATATTTGTACATCAATAAAGCTACCTTTTTACGATATATGACGGCATTGCTGACACGAACTACGAAGTCACTTTTGCCTTTCATGTCAGCAGCATTATAAATTCACTTTAATAACATGTTATTACCTGAGGTTTGAAAAACTGAGACTAATAGAGGCGCTATTTATTATATATACTAGACATAAGAAGATAAATGAATGTTATACGCGATTAGGTTGTTAGCCAATTGAGCCAGATAATGAACCGCGTTTGGCATAAATGTGTGTGTGTGTGTGTGTGTGTGTGTGTGTGTGTGTGTGTGTGTGTGTGTGTGTGTGTGTGTGTGTGTGTGTGTGAGTGTGTGTGTGTGCGCGCGTGTGTGTGTGTGTGTGTGCATATATATATATATGTATGTACGTGTGCGTGTGTTTTTTTTTGTGTGTGTATGCGTGTTTGATAATGGTAAATTAACAAATACCGTTGCCGTAGTGTCAGAATACTAAAGAGAAGAAATGGCGTGTATTCACGTATTCATATAACATTAATTTGACGTAATGTTTGGGTGATTATTACTGTATGGTACAAATTGGCGATTAGCAACTGGTTTAAAGATTTTGGTTTTTGATATTGTATGAGACTATTATGTAGGATTCATTGTCCGATCCAAGTCTTATCTCTTGATAAAATGTACTTCATTGAATGAGCATACCACGACATGGCACCATATATATTTGAAATGAAACAACTGTTGTCACACATTAGTTCATTAGCTCACCATCGATTAACGTTTGATAGTCGGTGCGATATCTAAGTTATAGTTGATTGCTATGCAACATGCCTCTTTTTACATCAATTCAATTTTGCAGCATAAACGTATTGCTGTATCGCTACTTACATGTCATGCATGAAGGGTACAAAGATTGAAAATAGTTAAAATCTTCGCCAATGGCTTTTTCATGTAAACATTGGGATAACAATTCAACGTACATCACGCACGCAGGTTCACCATTCAGAGGTAAAGGTTGAAGCCAGTTACGCTTTATTAGTTAGAGCTCACGTAGTGGTCGAGTAAATGTTTTTTTATAATGAGCAATTTCACGTTTTCTCGTTTCAGTCCAAAACACTCAGATGCAATCACAATATTTTATGGCGCCAGAATGTACGTTCTCGTGCTAAGGAAATGTCGAATAAGGAACGTATTGCACATTAAGTTGATATATGCAACAAATGAGTAAAGATAATGAGACAATTGGAAGCTCAGAATATCTGCTCCAAGAAAGGTAAACAGTTATGAGGAGTCAATATAGACATTACCACTCCACTGGGGATCAAGTTATGTTCCATCAGTTCATAAAACATTTTCATAATGTTCGAAAATGCTTCTATTTAAGGCACACGAAGAATGTATATCAAACTACAACGAAGCGTTCACAGGCTGCAATCGCAATCATTGAAAGTTTTTTACTTTGCCTGTCGTAAGCAGCTGTTAATGTTTATAAGGGCGATTATTACCTTGCGAAGATTGAAACGGAAATTAATTGTACATAAATTCACATCAGTTTACTTTATTCGTGTTTAAGTGAGTATGTGAGTGCATTATCTCACTGATTGTACCTGCATATGTAGGAATAACCTGCAAATTCTTGGTAATCTGGTAAAAACACAACGTTGAACATAATAACCAACTCGTTGTTAGCTAACTGAAAATATACCCAATAATCGTATAATTACTGTGCCGTTTTTTCCATGGGACGACCGCATATGTTTGACACTGCTATGTTGGTCCAGACAAATAACACGAAAGTAATCTGAAATGCTCCACAAAGCCGTGGTCCTTATCACAGTTCAGCTTCTTGGACGCATGGTGATCAATCATTGCCTTTACAATGGTCATTCATCAACCGGTCTGCAATTTATCATAAATTTCATTCTAATTCGTTTTTCCACCGCTGCAGGATAGCAATATCTGCCGCAGCGTTAGCCTTTCTGTTATTAATATTTCTATGGTATGGATTGTCAAAAACATGAAAGTTTATCTTCTCAGGAATTTGTAAGAGAAGCATAAAACCTACACGACTTTCCTGCTGAATAGGCATTCCGTTTGATCAGTGGTCGTAAATGCACAAAATCATTATTAAATGTAGAATACATTTGTTTTGCAAAGTGATCTCAAGTTTTATATGTTTAACGGACCAACTTAAGTGTTTAATTGGTTACTTAATCGGAAATTGGTCTATTCTAAAACATTGTCGCATGGTTTATCGTGTGATTGCAGACGATTCATGCCAATGGGCATTGTGAGTTGTGAGTTGGCCCTAAAAAGGCCTGTTAAGAAGCGCTACTCTACATGCATGACTAATAAATAAATTTCTAAAGCATACATGTCTGGTTTGCTGAGCAGACAATGTAGTTATATAACGTTAGAGCACATGGTTGTAATAAAAACAGACTTAAACATTATTGTCTAGTGAAAAAACCTGAGGTGCAATATTTTTAATTCATAAACAGCTATGCGCAACACCAGTTCGTTACATACGCCAAAACAGATCGTTCCTCGAGTTGTTAAACCCCATTTCATGACCAGGTTAGTCAGTGCTCAGTTGTTCTTGCCACATAAACATTGTTTCCAGTACAAAGAAGCATTTTGAGACAATAATGTTCACGCCCGATACATAACCAACTGCATTTTACGAAGCTACAGCTACGTTTCCAACTTGCATCCAGGCAATGCATATGTTGAAAGTGATTATTTCTGGTGGTCATAACAAAAATGTACTACCACAACCACTCTTTTTAATGAGGTCATGTATGAAAATCCTTACCGAAAACATCTAAAGATAATATGCCTTTGATTAAGAATATTTGCTGTGGCAGAAGCGAAAAGAATAAATGTTCAATTTACAATATTACTGAGAGCCACATCTTTTTCTCAATGGCTGAAAACAATTGAGTATCGCTCACACTTTTTGTAATGCTCTATTCTCAATCCTAGATATCTTTGGCTACGTGCGAATTAACTTCTCTCCATGAGAGAAAACCAGATAGATGCACCGATTTTTAAGATAAAGCAGGATACATGTGATTTCATAAACACAGTTGATTAACTTTGTATTGCATGTTAACACACTGCGAGCCCTTACCACACGAGCCGTATCCCACTGTTATGCTTTCTATTCTTCACTAAATATCTGGGCTACCTTAATGCGCGAAGCATGCCCATGAAAACAAAATCTCTGTTATCGATGGGGATCAATAACCGTCTGTCATGTAATGATTTACTGGGAAGTATGTCAAGATGCCTGACATTATTGATAAGATCGTCGATTATATTTGCCATCGATACATACTGGAAATATATGTCTCGTGGATATCCATAATACAAAGCACACGTATATGTGACAAAGTCGACAGCACCCGCTGTGCCTTGACATAGTTGCCTCGAACATATGTACTACGATAGGATTGGTAAATGATTAATGGGATTATTTGAAGCGCAAACAGTTTCTACCTTCATGGAAGAGCTTGTTTGCCATCAAACCACCCACATGATTGAACAGTGGCATATGTCAAACTTGATAAGGTCGTCGATTTCACGCACAATCTCTGAAATACGCACACTTGACTATCTCGCGCTTAATCATGCAACATTGCGGTGACAAAAGGCGTAGCACAAAATTCGGTATGCATTGCAACTTTGTATTAATCCGTAAAGACGCTGATTGCTGCAACTTGCATTTTGCATTAGTTTTATTGACAATAACTGTAATGGTAGTATGGCGTTGTAATAAATCATCAGCTTGGCAACAAGTCAAACATAATGGCGACTTGGTCGACAATGTGATCCATCCTTCTTTTTATTACGAGCATATATCAACCAGTCTTTTTAGCGCTGTTCAGTCTGATAACATTAATTCATGTCTTGTGCATCGTTTTCATTGCTACAGACACGCAACATTCGATTTGTGATAACAAGACTGGTGTGACATGATCATACCAACATAAAAGTCGGGCAGCATCAAATTGGTTAACATGTGCACATCGTCCGTACCGAAGATAATAAATGATTCGCTATGCCACAATAATTTGTCGCAAGAATTCTTTTTCTTTGTTGCATACCACTATTTTTTCTGCTCATGTTCCTCTTTATATGTGATATGTTTTCCGCAATCCGTACAATAAACTGAAGTTTATATAAAACACACGCAACTATTATTTGATACCAAACAAGCTGAGGTTAAAAAGCATCAAGGTTTATTGTCCGTCTAGTATGCAGGAAATATCTTCGGTGTAATTGGTGGATAACTGCAAACAATACCTTCTTTGAATTTTGATGCATGACCCTTGACGCATTATCTTTTCACTTATTATAAATTGCTAAATGTGGTGTAAGGTATATGGTATCCTAGGTTAGGCACATACTAAAATCAATGCACCACAAAGAAGACAAGAACAATGTGATTGAAAGCTGATTATATCGCTGGGATGAAATAGACTTTAATTGATTTGGCTCTTTAGCAAAATGCATTTAACTCTATGTATGATATGGTTCAACAAATTAGTATTATTACCTCTTTAATATTTAAAGTAGCCCTTCTCCTATTCCGTTATTCTTCATTAATTACAATTATTTATTTGTATCGGGATGAAATTGGACACAGGTCAGCGAATAGAATATTGACTTAGTGTTTAGATATCCTTTTTTCATCACGTATACATACCACAGAAAGAGCGCATTAACAATTAGCAATATAAGTTACTGGCATTATTTCCATCTAATATCATAAGAATAATTAATAAAATCAAGAGATTTTATACACCTTATTTATTATGAGCAAGACAAATAAAGGAACAGAATCGATATATGATTCAAGACTATTGTGGTAGGTTGTGCAATAGATCTGTTGCAGGCAAATTGCATTCAGCAAGGTAAGATTGGCACGCTTTAATAAGAATAGCCATGAACCGACCGAGAAAAAGGCTGAATAATATCGGGACAATATTTATTGAGCAACACAAGTGAAACGTTGCCTCTAGTTACGGTGATTATAGACCAGAATTGAAAGAGGCGCATATGATAATAACCACTTGATGTACACTAAAACCATGTATTGAGAATTTAGGTCAAATTTTGAATTCTATAATTCTTCTTCGAGGCCCAAGGTTCATGTATTATTGATGAATACTCTGTGTGAATGTGGATAGTTTTGAATTAGTGTAAGCTATTTGCAAATATAATGTCATTATGAAGCAGATCGATGGTATTTGTCAGGGTTTTAACCAGTCTGTGAACATATTGTTTCTTCATGGAGCACTATTATGGATAATTTTGTGATTAGACGATGTCAACAAAATATGATGTCATCAGGGAACAAAATGTGGCTCCTATGCATGCAACGGCAATTGCTGTGCACTTGAATACCGAAAATCAATGGATATATTAATACACAAGTGAGTGGTCTTTAACACTTGCCTGGATCTAAGCATTACGATTCGAACCATTCTTAAGTATACACATAACAGCCTAACCGGAATTTACCGGATAACTTACTGGTAAAACCATTTGGCAGTACCGCGACTAAAGTGAATATGAAATGTGCGGTTTTCATGTTACAATGCAAGGTGGCACAGCTAGTCGTATTATACGGCATTACCGTCTTGGTGTAAGAAAGATGTCCTAATGTAAGGGTATCATTTAAAGGCTAAGAGTAAGCTGGTTGCTGGGCAATAACCACGAAATCAAACATAATGTCATTAACAGAATAGATTTCTTAAGTATACTAACACATGTTTGTTATCCAAGTACCGTACAATAGATTAAACTATTTGCAGCGTTTCGCCATTAATGTAATCGCAGCTACCGCTTGTACGTACAATGACAAAATGACTTATGTATCAATCAATGCAGCACAACATAGATTTACAAAGATCATTTAACACAAGTTTTTGTTTGGTTTAGAAATCATTACCCGTTTTGGTTGGGGGAGGGCAACAGCTAGTCACCATAATATTTACCTTGAAGCCCGTGAGGTTCTGTGTAATGGCTCTGTAGTAAACTCTTATTACATCATTCGTCACATATTAATTACGATGTTAAGTAAGAAATGTGCAAGACAGCTAAATATGCCAAATATGTAATTCAGTCCAATATTTATGTGTGTGAGTGTTTCGATGAGTGTATGCATAACGCCTGCGGTAATAAACTCAAATATATATGTTCGCTGAACATTAAAGTAATGTGTTTAGCATATCTTTCAAGATGCTGAAAAACTGATGCATTAGATACGACTGCGCTTTTGCTAGTAGTAGGGGACAAATACCAATAGGTTTTAAAATCAAACCCAAAAAGGTTATATAAATAAAGCAAATTATTAGTGCTGCAAGATAACACCAGTGGTGTTGACGTAATTCATCCCCATTGTTAGACTATTACTCATAGTATAAGCATCACGTGATTATTACGTATGTGTTCGAATTCTACCATGCGTTATATTCCAATTATTTTGTGCTTGTGTAAGTAGATTAAACGTGATGGAATTCAGTTAATGGTTTATGCAACAAAGAGGTTAGCCTGACAATGAGTCAAAAACGCCACAAAACCCCGCATAACATAAATTATATTTTACAAATATATGGGCAATGACGAAGAACGATTATTGATCACCATCAATCCACGCTTCTTCTTTATAAATCACTTATCAGTAAACATTGTTAGTCTTTCTAGTCACGGTTTTAGCCGCTCCACCAAAGCCGCCAGCAGTAAACACTTCTTGACGAACCTCACCGTAAATAAAGTCACATGTAAAATGCTTGCTGCTGTTGCTAAGAGCACTTTATGACATAACGCGATAGACGGAATAATAGGGGGGGACACAATCCTGTCACGATTAATAAAAATACAATGCACTGCGCCCCCCCCCCCCCTCTCCCCATGCTTTATGGGATATCTCATTACTGGCGTAATTTAATCCAATAAGCTGTATCTCATCCAATCATTGTTTTTATACGCGTAGTAATGTGTGCGTTTAACGTACCATATGTTGCTTTAATATGGTAAAGGTTTCTTCTTTTATGATGAATTTTAAGTTGAATGGAAATATCGCGTTGCAAAGTCATCGTAATTGGGGGTTCTTAATATTGCCTCATGAATAATGCAGCGATATCGAGAGCGAGGCTAGTAAGGGCTCTCAGCAGCCCTCAAGTCGCAGCACATGTAAACAACACGGCGAAGATGGCGAGTAAGCGTGATTTGTCTCTCGTTCCCCTCTTATCGTTCGTTTTTGACGAAACCTATTTGTCAAAGACTTCGGATGCTTCCGGGAAAAGAAACATCGCAAAAGCCGTGAAATATTTTGAGGAATACGTCCACGGCATAACAGGTAATTTCATCATTACATATACCTGCATGGTCGGCGACAGCTTGGCATCTGGGCGCTTGCTGGTGGCGTTGATAGAGTTGTTTGGAGGTGTGTTTAAGTAGTTGATCGCTTTTCACTCAGGATGGATAACACAGGATAGATGCTTATTTGATCATGTTTATATATCCAGTGGAAAAGCTTGTCAGTATCTATATATATCATGTGTATTTTTGTCCACATGTAAGACAGCAGTTACTTTCGTAAGAGTCATTTGACACAAGTTCTTTTTGTAAAGAGCTATTAAATTTTTATGAATATAAGATTACACTATATCATGCTTGGTAATCTTTCTTCTTGGTTCTTTAGGTGACGACCATTCGTATAGGTATCGCTGACGATTTAAGGCACTTCCTTACAGGTGTCCATCTGAAATCGTCCTTGGTGAAATGGAGAGAACACACAGACGTGCTGTCTGATACCTGGAGTGCATAAACATTATGAAAACAAGATAATTAATATGCAAAGTATCAACGTATTCATTCTTATGTGCTTTACTTTTTTAAAACTCATGAAACTATTCAAATAGTTCAAGCCTTCTTATAATCGCTCACCGTCACATGTTCTAGATCGTGGCTGTAAACAACTCACCACGAATCCGTGTTCTGGACCTTGTTTTTTCGCCTTATTTTGTGAAGCCAGGCTTTTCTTTTTGTAGAATCTTTTGGAAGTCGGTGAAATGAAATATATGGGTTAACTGTTCCATCACTCTTACAAAGCGGAACGCAACAATAACGATGGCTATTTGGTCTGGCCTCGCTCTGGCCGCGGAATGTACGGCATGCATAAATATTGAGAACCCCCAATATGTAATTAAACTGGGAACTTATATGTCAAAATGTATCCAGCAGTAATTTCACTCGAAGCACTGAATTATACACAACCACATTGTAATTGGATATAAATGTCACAAAATGTATTTAATTATAATGAAATGTTTCACCTTGTACAAAAGAATGAATTTTGGTGTTCACTCCAAACATGTTACCTATGGGTTATTAAACCAAACTCTTGTCTTACTCTAATGTGAATTCATACGTTTCAGTTGGAATTATTGCGCGGTAGATACTTAAAATAGCGTTTAGTGTTTACCAACCAACGAAAAGTTTAGGTACACTGGATGATTGTTTAACGGGCAGAACTAGAGAGCGCTCCGGATCTACCACGTTACCAACCAGGCTAAGCAATTATACAGTAGTTAGTTAGGTAGGATATATAACGGTGTTACATATGAAGTGATGTTACATTGTACATAATATCCATTAACTTTTATTCATTGCATGGTTTTGGCTCCTGCATCGCGCAGGAATTAGCTAGGGGCGTTTGAAAAATTCTATATATTGGTACTCTACCTTTAACGTTATTATCCGATATATCATTATCCCAACTTCTGGCATATTGTTTCGAATTACTTCCTTCGTGAATATGTCCTATCCACGTGACATTCGATAGAGGCTATAAAAAACCAATATATTTGGTTTTGACGCTTTCCAATGAGCCGGAGACAGATATAAATCGTCGTCGCGACAAACCGAAATACTTAGGCAGTTCGGATAATACACAAAGTTCCTCGTGTTTTTTCAGACACAGTTGCGTTGCTGGTCGAGAATATCTTTTGATTTGATTAGAGATTTTTTTTTTCTGTTATGTAACAAAATGGTTGTTTTTTTGCAATGTTCCAAAATAGTTGTATTTTACGTGTCCCTAATCCCCAAACTATTTTGGAACACCCATTTTGGTACACAAATATATAAGTTTAATAAAACAATGAAAATCAAAAGTAAGTTTACGAAACCGAAACATGTTATCGATAGACAAATAAAAACAAGCAATGATCATCATATTGAACATATGATTTGTCGCTTCTAATGTCCCCAAAATGGTTGTTTTTTTGCTGCATGCCCCAAATAGTCGCATTCGTATGCATACATATATGTATATATATATTTATATATATAGATATATAGATATATATATATATATATAGATATATATATATATATATAGATTTATATATATATATAGAGACATATATAAATGTATAAATATATATATATATTTTGATATATATATATATATATATATATAGATATATATATATATATATATAAATATATATATATATCTATATATATATATATATATATATCTATCTCTATATATATATATATATCTATCTATCTATATCTATATATATATATATATATATATATATATATATATATATATATATATATATATACTGACTGCTACATAATGCTGTAAGGGCATATCTCTCGCATATCACCGTATATTCTTGTCAGTGTCATTCGAATGATTATTACGACACTAATCTATTACTGTTTTGCATTTTCTTGTAAGATTAGCTGATTATATGCATAAAATATATAGTCATTAAATACCAACCAAAATCACCTATCGGTGAATACTGGGGTTGATTATCATTCCTGTCATCGATTTTGATATCAGTAATTGCAGCACCCACTCATTGCACTGTTTACTATTGTAAGCACCTCTCATTAGCACATATTCAAAATTAGATAATGTAAATCCATCTAGGCTCCTTTACAACAAAACTACTACAAAAGCGCAACCGTACATAAAAGATATCAACTTGCATAAGCAAAATAAGGACAACGACGCTACTCAAAGAAGAATAGCAAATATTTATCGACGGTCTAGTACTAACATACCATAAAGCCGTACAACATAACGCCCAGGGCAGCAGTGTGTCGATCGCCAGGTAAACTGTTGTTATAACCGTAAAATATTGTCCCTACATATAGCCATAGTTTTTATTTTTTTCATTAATTTTTTGGCTTGTGTTTATTCATGTATAAATTTGGTTGGCAATTTATTATTCAATGGACAGCTATTGTATAATAAATGATGCTTATCTGCAGCTGTAAACATTAATGATGTGAATGTTTGAGCTTCCTATAAGTATGAGGAAGTTGTTGACTCGTAGTTCCCGAACGATTGTCATGCGATTGATGCCGGCTTTAATACCATAACTTTCAGAGACAATGCATATCTTACATTAAAAATAACTACAATAAAATTCGATGTGTAGTTTAATGAACTTTTACTGGTCGTTGAAGTGTTACCAGAAAGGCTTTAACCTGATAAACGTACGGAAAAGTTTACTGCACATTCGAATTTGCCGAATGCGTCATTTTATATTAATAATTGATGGTATGGGCAAGTATTATTCTTCGACATATTTGTAGCATGCGAGGAGGGTGAATATAAAAATCAACTTTGTCAGAGATGGTAATGTCAGCGCCGTACATTGTTGTTTCATTAAATAAAGTATGACGTCAAATTGTTATCGCATCAGGGAGTAACCATATGATGAATTAACCAACCCAATATCATTCAAGTCCAGATCGTAATTTGCCATATTCATGGCTAATGAGGCAGATTAACATGTAATGTACCCATTCTGAGACATTATCTACTCAAATTGTGCTTCTATTCATCCTTATATCCAGGTTCCAAAGATAATCTACTTTATATGCGCATGGTGTATGATGATAAATTACAAAGCTATAGGGTCACAGAGCAAAGGAATGATTGATAACGCTAAAGATAACCATCATTGTGCCTTGACAGAAATGGATGGATTATATATCTACGTCCCTCTTTATGATTTAAATGCGGAGGAGCGTGTTAAATTGCACCGATGTCAGGGTGCAAGATTGAGAAATTCTGATGTACTTTATGGTATTCGACCAAACTCACACATCCCTCTACAAAACTCCATCCTTAGCTATCTGTCTGTAGTTTGTAGTATTAAAGGCATGACGTTAAATTACGATGTCTAAAAACACAGCGATGCGAACGACTGCGTCGAGCATGAATGTGAAAGATAAGCATTCGCTGTCCTGATATTAATTATTGACGGAGGTTTTTACGAAGCAGACGGATTCGTGCGCAATCAGCCCCTCCTGTGCTTCTAAAATATACACGTGTTTGGTTTTCACAACCAAATGGATGATGCATTGAAAACAAAATTCTGCGGAGATCTGCTCTCAGTAATGACAGTTTATGGATTCGCCCAACCTTTCTGATATGGCTATGATATATATTTATGAGGTGTTTTTGTGAGCTCAGTGTCATTAATAATATAACCATGAAAAGCATGGGAATAATGCATAAAGTAGATGGCAATACTACACTACATATTGAATAATGCATGTAGTAAGATCCCTATCAATTGGCAATTGACATACCCGTTAGGTGCTTGGCATGGCCATATCAAACATAACTGCAAATTTACACGATCATATAACAGTAATATTGCATCTATCAAATTAACAACTATGATGATATATATTAAGTAGTATTATTGATTGAGTTGCTCTACGTTATTTAGCGGGTTAGAAGGCAGAGTAAATGTAAGTTTTATTTACTAAGGTTGGACCATAATACGAAACAGAAGATCGGCGATGTCGCCTCGCACTCTCTGTACAACTCGTAGAATCTTAATTTGAATAATAAATTATGAGTTGAATTGTAACCAAAGAATGAAATAAAGGGTCCTATTTAAGCATAGCAAATCACTGCTTACACCCTCTGCCTAGTCGAACTAGGCCAGGCTAGTGCGAAGGTGGCGATTAAGATGAAGCATGCGGGTATTTAAGTAACATCGTTCCAAAAAGAAACGCCTTAAAGTATTTTACTTATTTGGTATGACATATAAACCGATTTATTACGAATTATGTTACGCTGTATTGTACAATTTATTGAAATATCATTTATAGCCACTCTAGTTCTCTGTAACACCTATTTTGTTGATTAGAAAGGGCATTAATTTTATTTCTATCAATGCTTGTTCAGCAATATGCATGATGAGATTAGTAACAAGGTATATTTTGAGCATGACAGCGTGTATTCACAGCAAAAATCTTCATCACTCCAACCTGCAAACTCTGCCTTACTCAACTCTTTCCCTTATTTATTGACATAATATCGGTCACAGTAAATATGCGTGTATGTTGGAGTGCATTCGGTGTTCTTATAAGTGACTAAGTGCCATCAATCTGAAGCGTTTCACAAAAGCTTGCTCTCTAACTACACCCAATTCTGACGACCAATGGTGATCAGTCATTGACCAACGTTCGTTGATCGGCCGGTCAGAGTTGCATTGCGCTGTCATTTTAATTAAATCAAGTCATACTCGTCCTTTTCATCACACCATACAAGCAATGTAGGCCTTTAGAAAAACCTTATACTGATTCACCTGATGGATTATTCTTTTGTTCATGCAATTTACGAACAACCGTAAATTTTGTATTTACATGAATCATGCATGACTAAGCAAAATAATATTTTTTCCGGGGTATAATAATCATTGCGTCAATAAAAATGGATCGGTTGTAATCACCTATTGAACTCTAACTTCAAAGTCTAACTGATATCCAAATGGGATAGCATATCATGATAGTGTTTTTGATGTAAATTGAGGAACTCTTAACTGAACGAACATGTGTAAAATAGAGCAAAATATATCAACTCAAACAACTCAATGGATCTGTACGTTAAGCAACTCGGATTTGTTGCGTTAATCTGCTTCGATAATTCTGTAGCTTCTATTATTACCGGCAGTCAGACTCAGATCTGCTGTGCGAAAATGTTACAGAATGCAACATGGAGAATAAAAATCATTACAGATAAGTGTTGACGTATATGTTGGTTGTAGCCCCATTAAACTCCCCATGTGGCGACAGTAGTCTTCGCCTTGCATTTATGTACCTGTGTACTATGTCTTTTATAAAATATTTATGGCAATACGCGCTATAAACTGGCTTAGTAATGCAAGCCCTGAAAGATCTTATAAATGTCCATGGCATAATTTTTTACACATCTAGTGCATTATTCAGTTTTAATGCGCAATGATGCTTTTACAACCGACTACCAGAGTCGTTATAGTTATAGTAAAGCGCACATAAAACGCAACCCCAAGTATGCTCTGCATGTTGGTGATGTCAATCTAATTTTGTATTGTAGTCAAGAGGACAAATGTCTGAACATGCGCAGCTGAAATATTCGGGTTTCTAAGCAACAGGTAAGAGTGTTTAATTTCCTTATAGAAGCTATGCATACAAAAGCCAAGGTATAACGATACACCATATTAAGGCTGCAATGTTTTCAAATCATGTAAATATGTGCATTTTGAACAAAACATAAGGCCAACAATATACTTTGAAACCTAGGTTGGACAAATCGACTTTGAATATCTTTTACCATACAATTTTGATATCCGCATATACGGCAGATTTCTAGCACATCGGATGTTTAATTGGAAGCATACATCTATTGGAATGCAATGTAGTGTTTTATTATAACCATATATACGCTGACAGTTGACAGTAAATTCTCGCAGTTGATTATTTATTGATTGCCGATGCACGCAACCAAGTACAAATAACAACGGTCTATCCCATGACATATCGCTCAAGACGTATACGCATGCAGGGACGAACCAGTATACGATATCACATCGGCAAGCTATGTAAACGCCGAAGTTAGTGAGATAGAGAGTGAGAGAGTGGGGGGGGGGGAGATACAGGTTGAGAGAGAAAGAGAGAGAGAGAGAGAATGTTGAACGAGGAATGTAAAAATTTTCACTATATGACAAAATGTTTTTGAGGGTAGCAAGGGATATTTTACTTGGCGTACATAGCACATACACTACAAGGTGAATGGACAAATAAGGAGCCATGCTGATTATGACTCTGGGGAATAGACACATAAGGAGCCATGCTGATTATGACTCTGGGGAATAGACACATAAGGAGCCATGCTGATTATGACTCTGGGGAATAGACACATAAGGAGCCATGCTGATTATGACTAATTATATCGACAGCAAACATAATCATCAAATCGGGACATAACTCTGCATCATCAATTTCTTCAATCACATCAACATAGTTGACCAACATACAAGAGTGGACAAATGGATCTTGTTGGCGACATTACCATCGATGACTTTATACTCTGTATGGTTTCCGCATTTCTGTAACATGTTTATGGTCAGATCTTTTGTACTTGATGATCCTATTCGGCGTCAGGTTGTTACATTCGTACATCCATAAATGTATCGTTTTACAAATTTTGACGGCACTACTGACATCAATTACGGAGTCACTTTTACTTTGCATGTAAACAGCACAATAAATTCACTTAAATATTATTTTATGACGAGAGGCTTAGTGAGACTGAGACTAATAAAGGCGCCATTTATTAAAATTACTAGACAAAAAAAGAGAACTGAATGCTATACGCAAATAGGTCTGTAGCCAATTGAGCCAGATAATCAACCGCGTGTAGCATGAATGCCGCGCGCGTGTGTGTGTATGTGTATGTCCTTGTGTGCGTGCGTATGGTTTGTTTTGTGTATGCATGCGTGATTTATAATGATATATTAACAAATACCGTTGCCGTATTTTCTTGGGGTGTTGTGAGAATATTGAAGAGAAGAATTGGCGTTTATTCAAGTAATCATCTAACAAAAATATACGTAATGTTGGGGGGATTATTACTTTATGGTACAAATGATCGAACAGCAGCTGATACAGATATTTTTGTTTTTATATTTTACGAGACTATTTTGACGGCACTACTGACTAATTATATCGACAGCAAACATAATCATCAAATCGGGACATAACTCTGCATCATCCATTCTTCAATCACATCAACATAGTTGACCAACATACAAGAGTGGACAAATGGATCTTGTTGGCGACATTACCATCGATGACTTTATACTCTGTATGGTTTCCGCATTTCTGTAACATGTCTATGGTCAGATCTTTTGTACTTGATGACCCTTTTCGGCGTCAGGTTGTTACATTCGTACATCAACAAATGTATCGTTTTACAAATTTTGACGGCACTACTGACATCAATTACGGAGTCACTTTTACTTTGCATGTAAACAGCACAATAAATTCACTTAAATAATATTTTATGACGAGAGGCTTAGTGAGACTGAGACTAATAAAGGCGCCATTTATCAAAATTACTAGACAAAAGAAGAGAACTGAATGCGATACGCAAATAGGTCTGTAGCCAATTGAGCCAGACAATCAACCGCGTTTAGAATGAATGCCGCGCGCGTGTGTGTGTATGTGTGTGTGTTTGTGTCCTTGTGTGCTTGCTTGTGGTTTGTTTTGTGTATGTGTGCGTGTTTTATAATGATATATTAACAAATACCGTTGCCGTGTTTTCTTGGGGTGTTGTTAGAATATTGAAGAGAAGAATTGGCGTTTATTCAAGTAATCATCTAACATAAATATACGTAATGTTGGGGGGATTATTACTTTATGGTACAAATGATCGAACAGCAGCTGATACAGATATTTTTGTTTTTATATTTGACGTGACTACTATGTAGGATTCTTTTTCCGATCCTAGTCTTATTTGCTAGTAAAATATACTTCATCGAATGAGCATACTACGACATAGCACCATATATATTTGAACTTAAACCACTATTGTCACACATTTGTTCAATCGATTCCATGGGACAATCGCATATTTTTTTCACTGCTATATTGGTCAAGACAAATGACACGATATTAATCTGAAATGTTCCACAAAGACGTGGTCCTTATCACAGTTCAGCCTCTTGGAAGCATGGTGATCAATCATTACTTTTACATTGATCATTTATCAATCGGTCTGCAATTTATCATAAATTACATTTCTAATTCGTTTTTTTCGCCGCTGCAAGAAAGAAATATCTGCCGCGACGTTAGCCCATATGTTATTTACATGTCTATGGGATGGATTGTCAAAAACATGAAAACTTATTTGCTAAGGAATTTTCATGATAGGCATAAAACATTTACGACTTTCCTGCTGAATAGGCAGTCCGTTGGATCAGTGGTCGTTAATGCAAAACATAATTACATGCATGGTTAAAAAAAACAGTTTACTTAATCATATGTGTCTGGTTTGCTGAGCAGACAATGTAGTTATTAAACGTTGGAGCACATGGCTTTAATAAAAAACAGACCTAAACATTATTGTCTTGTGAAAAAACCTCAGGTGCAATATGTTTTTATAAATAAACTGCTATACGCAACACCAGTACGTTACAAGCAATACATATGTTGAAAATGATTATTTCTGGTGCCATAGCAATAATGTACTACCACAAACACTCTTTTAATGAGGTAATGTTTGAAAATCCTTACCCAAAACATCTATAGATAATATGGTCTACAAGGATAAATGCCTTAGATATAGAATATTTGCTGTGGCAGAAGCGCAAAGGATAAATGTTCAATGTACAAAATTACTGAGAGCCACAACTTTTTCGCAATGGCTGAAAACAATTGAGTATCGTTCTGACTTTTAATAAAGCTCTATTCTCATTCTTTGATATTTTTGGCCACGTGCGCAAATCTTAAACCAATTTAACTACTCTCCATGAGACAAAACCAAATAGATGCACCGATTCTTAAGATAAAGCAGGATACAGGATACATGCGATTTATAAACACCGTTAATTAATTATATATTGCATGTTACCACACTCCGAGCCCTTACCACACGAGCTTTTCCCCGCTGTTATGCTTTCGATTCTTCACTAAATATCTGGGCCACCTCAGCACGTGACGCATGCCCATGAAAACAAAATCTCTGTCACCGATGGGGATCAATAACCGTCTAACATGTAATGAATTACTGGAAAGTATGTCAGGCTGCCTGACATTATTGTTAAGGTCGTCGATTATATTTGCCATCGCTACATACTAGCAATATATGTCTCGTGGATAGCCAAAATACGAAGCATACTTATATGTGACATAGTCGACAACACACCCGCTGTGCCTTGATAAAGTTGCATCTAACATATGTACTACGATAGGATTGGAAAATGATAAATGGGTTTATTTGAAGCGCAAACAGTTTTTACCTTCATGGAAGAACTTGTTTGCCATCGAACCACCCACTTGATTGGCATTTTTCAAAATTCTATTTCACGTACAATCTCTGGAATCCGCAGACCTGAATATTTTGAACAGCAGTACGAAGTCATTGAACACATCCATCTCGCACTTAATCATGCAACATTGCGCTGGCAAAAGGCGTTGCACCTTTGTATTAATCCGTAAAGGCGCTGATAGCTGCACCATGCATTTTGCATGTGTTTTATTGACAAAAACAGTAATGGTAGTATGGCGTGAAAAAAAAAAAAATCATCTGTTGGGCAACAACTCTATTAAACATAATCAAGACTCGGTCGACAATGTGATCCATCCTTCTTTTTATTACGAGCATATATCAACAAGTCTTTGTTAGCGCTGTTCAGTCTGATAACATTTATTCATGTCTTGTGCAACGTTTTCATTGCTACAGGCACGCAACATTCGATTTGTGGTAACCTGACTGGCGTGACATGATCACACCAACATAGAAGTCGGGCAGCATCAAATTGGTTAACAAATGCACATCGTCCGTACTGAAGATAATAAATGATTAGCCATGCCACAATAATTTGTCGCACGAATTCTTCTTTTTCTTTGTTGCATACCACTATTTTTCCTTGCTCATGTTCCTCTTTGTATGTTATATGGTTTCCACAATCCGTATGATAAATTGAAGTTTATAGAAAACCCACGTAAATATAATTTGAAACCAAACAAGCTGAGGTTAAAAAGGCATGAAGGTTGATTGTCCGTCTAGTATGCATGAAATGTCTTTGGTGTAACGGGTGGATTACTGCAATCAATGCCTTCTTTGAATTGCGATGCATGGCCTATGACGCATTATCAATTGCACTTTCCACTTATGATAAATTGCAAAATGTGCTGTTTGGTATATTGTGTCCTAGGTTGGGACCATACTAAAGTCAATGCACCAAAAAGAAGAACAACGTGTTTGAAAGCAGCTTATTATATCGCAGGGATGAAATAGACTTTAATTGATTTGGCTGTCTAGCACAATGCATTTAACTCTATGTATGATATGGTTCAACAAATTAACTGATTCAGTGACATTTAGTATTATAACCTATTTAATGTTTAAAGTTGCCCTTCTCCTATTCCGTTATTTTTCATTAATTATGTAAGTTTTTTGTTTTGGGATCAAATTGGCCACAGCTCGGCGAACAGAATATTGTCTTAAAATATATTGACTTTTTAAATATCTTTTTTCATCACATATACATACCACAGACAGAGCATTGACAACTAGTGTTATGAGTAACTGACATAATTTCCATATAATATCATAATAATAATTAATAAAATCGAGAAACTTTATACACCTTATTTATTATGAACAAGACAAATAAAGGATGAATGATTAGAGGCTATTGTGTTAGGTAGTGCAATAGCTCTGTTGCAGGCGAATTGCATTCAGCAAGGTAAGATTAGCAAGCTATAAAAGAATTGACATGCACCGACTGAGGAAAAGGCTGAATAATATCGGGACAATATTTATTACGTAACACAAGTGACACGTTGCCTCTAGTTACGGTGATTATAGACCAGAATTGAAAGAGGCGCATATAATAATAACCACTGGATGTTCACTAAAACCATGTATTGAGAATTTAGATCAAATTTTAAATTCTATGATTCTTCTTCGAGGCCCAAGGTTCATGTATTATTGATCCATGCAACGGCAATTGCTGTGCACCTGAATACCGCAAATCAATGGATATATTAATACACAAGTTAGTGGTCCTTTACACTTGATTGAATCCAAGCATTAAGATTTTACACATTCTAAAGTATACGCAAGACAGCCTAACCGGAATTTACCGGATAACTAACTGGTGGTTAAACTGGGTAAAACCGTTTGGCAGTACCATAACTGAAGTGAAGATGAAATCTGCAGTATTCATATTACAATGCAAAGTGGCACAGCTAGTCGTATCATACGGCATTACCCGTCTTGGTGTAAGAAAGTTGTCCTAATGACAATTTAACCCCATTTTACATATATATATATATAGGGGCCGTTATATTAAATTTCACCCATGAATATGCAAAGTAACCATTTATTCAGGTCTTGCAGGTTCTAGCCATTTATATAATCAATAAATGTATTGAAGTAAAATGTGGAGGGCAGTGTAATATATGTAGACATTCGAGTTACAATACTGGCATGGCTCTGGGGAATGGACAAATAAGGAGCCATGCTGATTATGACTCTGGGGAATAGACACATAAGGAGCCATGCTGATTATGACTAATTATATCGACAGCAAACATAATCATCAAATCGGGACATAACTCTGCATCATCCATTCTTCAATCACATCAACATAGTTGACCAACATACAAGAGTGGACAAATGGATCTTGTTGGCGACATTACCATCGATGACTTTATACTCTGTATGGTTTCCGCATTTCTGTAACATGTTTATGGTCAGATCTTTTGTACTTGATGACCCTTTTCGGCGTCAGGTTGTTACATTCGTACATCAACAAATGTATCGTTTTACAAATTTTGACGGCACTACTGACATCAATTACGGAGTCACTTTTACTTTGCATGTAAACAGCACAATAAATTCACTTAAATAATATTTTATGACGAGAGGCTTAGTGAGACTGAGACTAATAAAGGCGCCATTTATCAAAATTACTAGACAAAAGAAGAGAACTGAATGCGATACGCAAATAGGTCTGTAGCCAATTGAGCCAGACAATCAACCGCGTTTAGAATGAATGCCGCGCGCGTGTGTGTGTATGTGTGTGTTTGTGTCCTTGTGTGCTTGCTTGTGGTTTGTTTTGTGTATGTGTGCGTGTTTTATAATGATATATTAACAAATACCGTTGCCGTGTTTTCTTGGGGTGTTGTTAGAATATTGAAGAGAAGAATTGGCGTTTATTCAAGTAATCATCTAACATAAATACACGTAATGTTGGGGGGATTATTACTTTATGGTACAAATGATCGAACAGCAGCTGATACAGATATTTTTGTTTTTATATTTGACGTGACTACTATGTAGGATTCTTTTTCCGATCCTAGTCTTATTTGCTAGTAAAATATACTTCATCGAATGAGCATACTACGACATAGCACCATATATATTTGAACTTAAACCACTATTGTCACACATTTGTTCAATCGATTCCATGGGACAATCGCATATTTTTTTCACTGCTATATTGGTCAAGACAAATGACACGATATTAATCTGAAATGTTCCACAAAGACGTGGTCCTTATCACAGTTCAGCCTCTTGGAAGCATGGTGATCAATCATTACTTTTACATTGATCATTTATCAATCGGTCTGCAATTTATCATAAATTACATTCTAATTCGTTTTTTCGCCGCTGCAAGAAAGAAATATCTGCCGCGACGTTAGCCCATATGTTATTTACATGTCTATGGGATGGATTGTCAAAAACATGAAAACTTATTTGCTAAGGAATTTTCATGATAGGCATAAAACATTTACGACTTTCCTGCTGAATAGGCAGTCCGTTGGATCAGTGGTCGTTAATGCAAAACATAATTACATGCATGGTTAAAAAACAGTTTACTTAATCATATGTGTCTGGTTTGCTGAGCAGACAATGTAGTTATTAAACGTTGGAGCACATGGCTTTAATAAAAAACAGACCTAAACATTATTGTCTTGTGAAAAAACCTCAGGTGCAATATGTTTTATAAATAAACTGCTATACGCAACACCAGTACGTTACAAGCAATACATATGTTGAAAATGATTATTTCTGGTGCCATAGCAATAATGTACTACCACAAACACTCTTTTAATGAGGTAATGTTTGAAAATCCTTACCCAAAACATCTATAGATAATATGGTCTACAAGGATAAATGCCTTAGATATAGAATATTTGCTGTGGCAGAAGCGCAAAGGATAAATGTTCAATTTACAAAATTACTGAGAGCCACAACTTTTTCGCAATGGCTGAAAACAATTGAGTATCGTTCTGACTTTTAATAAAGCTCTATTCTCATTCTTTGATATTTTTGGCCACGTGCGCAAATCTTAAACCAATTTAACTACTCTCCATGAGACAAAACCAAATAGATGCACCGATTCTTAAGATAAAGCAGGATACATGCGATTTATAAACACCGTTAATTAATTATATATTGCATGTTACCACACTCCGAGCCCTTACCACACGAGCTTTTCCCCGCTGTTATGCTTTCGATTCTTCACTAAATATCTGGGCCACCTCAGCACGTGACGCATGCCCATGAAAACAAAATCTCTGTCACCGATGGGGATCAATAACCGTCTAACATGTAATGAATTACTGGAAAGTATGTCAGGCTGCCTGACATTATTGTTAAGGTCGTCGATTATATTTGCCATCGCTACATACTAGCAATATATGTCTCGTGGATAGCCAAAATACGAAGCATACTTATATGTGACATAGTCGACAACACACCCGCTGTGCCTTGATAAAGTTGCATCTAACATATGTACTACGATAGGATTGGAAAATGATAAATGGGTTTATTTGAAGCGCAAACAGTTTTTACCTTCATGGAAGAACTTGTTTGCCATCGAACCACCCACTTGATTGGCATTTTTCAAAATTCTATTTCACGTACAATCTCTGGAATCCGCAGACCTGAATATTTTGAACAGCAGTACGAAGTCATTGAACACATCCATCTCGCACTTAATCATGCAACATTGCGCTGGCAAAAGGCGTTGCACCTTTGTATTAATCCGTAAAGGCGCTGATAGCTGCACCATGCATTTTGCATGTGTTTTATTGACAAAAACAGTAATGGTAGTATGGCGTTGAAAAAAAATCATCTGTTGGGCAACAACTCTATTAAACATAATCAAGACTCGGTCGACAATGTGATCCATCCTTCTTTTTATTACGAGCATATATCAACAAGTCTTTGTTAGCGCTGTTCAGTCTGATAACATTTATTCATGTCTTGTGCAACGTTTTCATTGCTACAGGCACGCAACATTCGATTTGTGGTAACCTGACTGGCGTGACATGATCACACCAACATAGAAGTCGGGCAGCATCAAATTGGTTAACAAATGCACATCGTCCGTACTGAAGATAATAAATGATTAGCCATGCCACAATAATTTGTCGCACGAATTCTTCTTTTTCTTTGTTGCATACCACTATTTTTCCTTGCTCATGTTCCTCTTTGTATGTTATATGGTTTCCACAATCCGTATGATAAATTGAAGTTTATAGAAACCCACGTAAATATAATTTGAAACCAAACAAGCTGAGGTTAAAAAGGCATGAAGGTTGATTGTCCGTCTAGTATGCATGAAATGTCTTTGGTGTAACGGGTGGATTACTGCAATCAATGCCTTCTTTGAATTGCGATGCATGGCCTATGACGCATTATCAATTGCACTTTCCACTTATGATAAATTGCAAAATGTGCTGTTTGGTATATTGTGTCCTAGGTTG
Organism: Urechis unicinctus; assembly: GCA_034190875.2. Taxonomy (NCBI): domain Eukaryota; kingdom Metazoa; phylum Annelida; class Polychaeta; order Xenopneusta; family Urechidae; genus Urechis; species Urechis unicinctus. The sequence continues at coordinate 51,509,894 of CM067345.1, forward strand.
GGACCATACTAAAGTCAATGCACCAAAAAGAAGAACAACGTGTTTGAAAGCAGCTTATTATATCGCAGGGATGAAATAGACTTTAATTGATTTGGCTGTCTAGCACAATGCATTTAACTCTATGTATGATATGGTTCAACAAATTAACTGATTCAGTGACATTTAGTATTATAACCTATTTAATGTTTAAAGTTGCCCTTCTCCTATTCCGTTATTTTTCATTAATTATGTAAGTTTTTTGTTTTGGGATCAAATTGGCCACAGCTCGGCGAACAGAATATTGTGTCTTAAAATATATTGACTTTTTAAATATCTTTTTTCATCACATATACATACCACAGACAGAGCATTGACAACTAGTGTTATGAGTAACTGACATAATTTCCATATAATATCATAATAATAATTAATAAAATCGAGAAACTTTATACACCTTATTTATTATGAACAAGACAAATAAAGGATGAATGATTAGAGGCTATTGTGTTAGGTAGTGCAATAGCTCTGTTGCAGGCGAATTGCATTCAGCAAGGTAAGATTAGCAAGCTATAATAAGAATTGACATGCACCGACTGAGGAAAAGGCTGAATAATATCGGGACAATATTTATTACGTAACACAAGTGACACGTTGCCTCTAGTTACGGTGATTATAGACCAGAATTGAAAGAGGCGCATATAATAATAACCACTGGATGTTCACTAAAACCATGTATTGAGAATTTAGATCAAATTTTAAATTCTATGATTCTTCTTCGAGGCCCAAGGTTCATGTATTATTGATCCATGCAACGGCAATTGCTGTGCACCTGAATACCGCAAATCAATGGATATATTAATACACAAGTTAGTGGTCCTTTACACTTGATTGAATCCAAGCATTAAGATTTTACACATTCTAAAGTATACGCAAGACAGCCTAACCGGAATTTACCGGATAACTAACTGGTGGTTAAACTGGGTAAAACCGTTTGGCAGTACCATAACTGAAGTGAAGATGAAATCTGCAGTATTCATATTACAATGCAAAGTGGCACAGCTAGTCGTATCATACGGCATTACCCGTCTTGGTGTAAGAAAGTTGTCCTAATGACAATTTAACCCCATTTTACATATATATATATATAGGGGCCGTTATATTAAATTTCACCCATGAATATGCAAAGTAACCATTTATTCAGGTCTTGCAGGTTCTAGCCATTTATATAATCAATAAATGTATTGAAGTAAAATGTGGAGGGCAGTGTAATATATGTAGACATTCGAGTTACAATACTGGCATGGCTCTGGGGAATGGACAAATAAGGAGCCATGCTGATTATGACTCTGGGGAATAGACACATAAGGAGCCATGCTGATTATGACTAATTATATCGACAGCAAACATAATCATCAAATCGGGACATAACTCTGCATCATCCATTCTTCAATCACATCAACATAGTTGACCAACATACAAGAGTGGACAAATGGATCTTGTTGGCGACATTACCATCGATGACTTTATACTCTGTATGGTTTCCGCATTTCTGTAACATGTTTATGGTCAGATCTTTTGTACTTGATGACCCTTTTCGGCGTCAGGTTGTTACATTCGTACATCAACAAATGTATCGTTTTACAAATTTTGACGGCACTACTGACATCAATTACGGAGTCACTTTTACTTTGCATGTAAACAGCACAATAAATTCACTTAAATAATATTTTATGACGAGAGGCTTAGTGAGACTGAGACTAATAAAGGCGCCATTTATCAAAATTACTAGACAAAAGAAGAGAACTGAATGCGATACGCAAATAGGTCTGTAGCCAATTGAGCCAGACAATCAACCGCGTTTAGAATGAATGCCGCGCGCGTGTGTGTGTGTATGTGTGTGTTTGTGTCCTTGTGTGCTTGCTTGTGGTTTGTTTTGTGTATGTGTGCGTGTTTTATAATGATATATTAACAAATACCGTTGCCGTATTTTCTTGGGGTGTTGTGAGAATATTGAAGAGAAGAATTGGCGTTTATTCAAGTAATCATCTAACATAAATATACGTAATGTTGGGGGGATTATTACTTTATGGTACAAATGATCGAACAGCAGCTGATACAGATATTTTTGTTTTTATATTTGACGAGACTACTATGTAGGATTCTTTTTCCGATCCTAGTCTTATTTGCTAGTAAAATATACTTCATCGAATGAGCATACTACGACATAGCACCATATATATTTGAACTTAAACCACTATTGTCACACATTTGTTCAATCGATTCCATGGGACAATCGCATATTTTTTTCACTGCTATATTGGTCAAGACAAATGACACGATATTAATCTGAAATGTTCCACAAAGACGTGGTCCTTATCACAGTTCAGCCTCTTGGAAGCATGGTGATCAATCATTACTTTTACATTGATCATTTATCAATCGGTCTGCAATTTATCATAAATTACATTCTAATTCGTTTTTTTTCGCCGCTGCAAGAAAGAAATATCTGCCGCGACGTTAGCCCATATGTTATTTACATGTCTATGGGATGGATTGTCAAAAACATGAAAACTTATTTGCTAAGGAATTTTCATGATAGGCATAAAACATTTACGACTTTCCTGCTGAATAGGCAGTCCGTTGGATCAGTGGTCGTTAATGCAAAAACATAATTACATGCATGGTTAAAAAACAGTTTACTTAATCATATGTGTCTGGTTTGCTGAGCAGACAATGTAGTTATTAAACGTTGGAGCACATGGCTTTAATAAAAAACAGACCTAAACATTATTGTCTTGTGAAAAAAACCTCAGGTGCAATATGTTTTATAAATAAACTGCTATACGCAACACCAGTACGTTACAAGCAATACATATGTTGAAAATGATTATTTCTGGTGCCATAGCAATAATGTACTACCACAAACACTCTTTTAATGAGGTAATGTTTGAAAATCCTTACCCAAAACATCTATAGATAATATGGTCTACAAGGATAAATGCCTTAGATATAGAATATTTGCTGTGGCAGAAGCGCAAAGGATAAATGTTCAATTTACAAAATTACTGAGAGCCACAACTTTTTCGCAATGGCTGAAAACAATTGAGTATCGTTCTGACTTTTAATAAAGCTCTATTCTCATTCTTTGATATTTTTGGCCACGTGCGCAAATCTTAAACCAATTTAACTACTCTCCATGAGACAAAACCAAATAGATGCACCGATTCTTAAGATAAAGCAGGATACATGCGATTTATAAACACCGTTAATTAATTATATATTGCATGTTACCACACTCCGAGCCCTTACCACACGAGCTTTTCCCCGCTGTTATGCTTTCGATTCTTCACTAAATATCTGGGCCACCTCAGCACGTGACGCATGCCCATGAAAACAAAATCTCTGTCACCGATGGGGATCAATAACCGTCTAACATGTAATGAATTACTGGAAAGTATGTCAGGCTGCCTGACATTATTGTTAAGGTCGTCGATTATATTTGCCATCGCTACATACTAGCAATATATGTCTCGTGGATAGCCAAAATACGAAGCATACTTATATGTGACATAGTCGACAAACACACCCGCTGTGCCTTGATAAAGTTGCATCTAACATATGTACTACGATAGGATTGGAAAATGATAAATGGGTTTATTTGAAGCGCAAACAGTTTTTACCTTCATGGAAGAACTTGTTTGCCATCGAACCACCCACTTGATTGGCATTTTTCAAAATTCTATTTCACGTACAATCTCTGGAATCCGCAGACCTGAATATTTTGAACAGCAGTACGAAGTCATTGAACACATCCATCTCGCACTTAATCATGCAACATTGCGCTGGCAAAAGGCGTTGCACCTTTGTATTAATCCGTAAAGGCGCTGATAGCTGCACCATGCATTTTGCATGTGTTTTATTGACAAAAACAGTAATGGTAGTATGGCGTTGAAAAAAAATCATCTGTTGGGCAACAACTCTATTAAACATAATCAAGACTCGGTCGACAATGTGATCCATCCTTCTTTTTATTACGAGCATATATCAACAAGTCTTTGTTAGCGCTGTTCAGTCTGATAACATTTATTCATGTCTTGTGCAACGTTTTCATTGCTACAGGCACGCAACATTCGATTTGTGGTAACCTGACTGGCGTGACATGATCACACCAACATAGAAGTCGGGCAGCATCAAATTGGTTAACAAATGCACATCGTCCGTACTGAAGATAATAAATGATTAGCCATGCCACAATAATTTGTCGCACGAATTCTTCTTTTTCTTTGTTGCATACCACTATTTTTCCTTGCTCATGTTCCTCTTTGTATGTTATATGGTTTCCACAATCCGTATGATAAATTGAAGTTTATAGAAAACCCACGTAAATATAATTTGAAACCAAACAAGCTGAGGTTAAAAAGGCATGAAGGTTGATTGTCCGTCTAGTATGCATGAAATGTCTTTGGTGTAACGGGTGGATTACTGCAATCAATGCCTTCTTTGAATTGCGATGCATGGCCTATGACGCATTATCAATTGCACTTTCCACTTATGATAAATTGCAAAATGTGCTGTTTGGTATATTGTGTCCTAGGTTGGGACCATACTAAAGTCAATGCACCAAAAAGAAGAACAACGTGTTTGAAAGCAGCTTATTATATCGCAGGGATGAAATAGACTTTAATTGATTTGGCTGTCTAGCACAATGCATTTAACTCTATGTATGATATGGTTCAACAAATTAACTGATTCAGTGACATTTAGTATTATAACCTATTTAATGTTTAAAGTTGCCCTTCTCCTATTCCGTTATTTTTCATTAATTATGTAAGTTTTTTGTTTTGGGATCAAATTGGCCACAGCTCGGCGAACAGAATATTGTCTTAAAATATATTGACTTTTTAAATATCTTTTTTCATCACATATACATACCACAGACAGAGCATTGACAACTAGTGTTATGAGTAACTGACATAATTTCCATATAATATCATAATAATAATTAATAAAATCGAGAAACTTTATACACCTTATTTATTATGAACAAGACAAATAAAGGATGAATGATTAGAGGCTATTGTGTTAGGTAGTGCAATAGCTCTGTTGCAGGCGAATTGCATTCAGCAAGGTAAGATTAGCAAGCTATAATAAGAATTGACATGCACCGACTGAGGAAAAGGCTGAATAATATCGGGACAATATTTATTACGTAACACAAGTGACACGTTGCCTCTAGTTACGGTGATTATAGACCAGAATTGAAAGAGGCGCATATAATAATAACCACTGGATGTTCACTAAAACCATGTATTGAGAATTTAGATCAAATTTTAAATTCTATGATTCTTCTTCGAGGCCCAAGGTTCATGTATTATTGATCCATGCAACGGCAATTGCTGTGCACCTGAATACCGCAAATCAATGGATATATTAATACACAAGTTAGTGGTCCTTTACACTTGATTGAATCCAAGCATTAAGATTTTACACATTCTAAAGTATACGCAAGACAGCCTAACCGGAATTTACCGGATAACTAACTGGTGGTTAAACTGGGTAAAACCGTTTGGCAGTACCATAACTGAAGTGAAGATGAAATCTGCAGTATTCATATTACAATGCAAAGTGGCACAGCTAGTCGTATCATACGGCATTACCCGTCTTGGTGTAAGAAAGTTGTCCTAATGACAATTTAACCCCATTTTACACATATATATATATAGGGGCCGTTATATTAAATTTCACCCATGAATATGCAAAGTAACCATTTATTCAGGTCTTGCAGGTTCTAGCCATTTATATAATCAATAAATGTATTGAAGTAAAATGTGGAGGGCAGTGTAATATATGTAGACATTCGAGTTACAATACTGGCATGGCTCTGGGGAATGGACAAATAAGGAGCCATGCTGATTATGACTCTGGGGAATAGACACATAAGGAGCCATGCTGATTATGACTAATTATATCGACAGCAAACATAATCATCAAATCGGGACATAACTCTGCATCATCCATTCTTCAATCACATCAACATAGTTGACCAACATACAAGAGTGGACAAATGGATCTTGTTGGCGACATTACCATCGATGACTTTATACTCTGTATGGTTTCCGCATTTCTGTAACATGTTTATGGTCAGATCTTTTGTACTTGATGACCCTTTTCGGCGTCAGGTTGTTACATTCGTACATCAACAAATGTATCGTTTTACAAATTTTGACGGCACTACTGACATCAATTACGGAGTCACTTTTACTTTGCATGTAAACAGCACAATAAATTCACTTAAATAATATTTTATGACGAGAGGCTTAGTGAGACTGAGACTAATAAAGGCGCCATTTATCAAAATTACTAGACAAAAGAAGAGAACTGAATGCGATACGCAAATAGGTCTGTAGCCAATTGAGCCAGACAATCAACCGCGTTTAGAATGAATGCCGCGCGTGTGTGTGTGTATGTGTGTGTTTGTGTCCTTGTGTGCTTGCTTGTGGTTTGTTTTGTGTATGTGTGCGTGTTTTATAATGATATATTAACAAATACCGTTGCCGTGTTTTCTTGGGGTGTTGTTAGAATATTGAAGAGAAGAATTGGCGTTTATTCAAGTAATCATCTAACATAAATACACGTAATGTTGGGGGGATTATTACTTTTCGGTACAAATGATCGAACAGCAGCTGATACAGATATTTTTGTTTTTATATTTGACGTGACTACTATGTAGGATTCTTTTTCCGATCCTAGTCTTATTTGCTAGTAAAATATACTTCATCGAATGAGCATACTACGACATAGCACCATATATATTTGAACTTAAACCACTATTGTCACACATTTGTTCAATCGATTCCATGGGACAATCGCATATTTTTTTCACTGCTATATTGGTCAAGACAAATGACACGATATTAATCTGAAATGTTCCACAAAGACGTGGTCCTTATCACAGTTCAGCCTCTTGGAAGCATGGTGATCAATCATTACTTTTACATTGATCATTTATCAATCGGTCTGCAATTTATCATAAATTACATTCTAATTCGTTTTTTTTCGCCGCTGCAAGAAAGAAATATCTGCCGCGACGTTAGCCCATATGTTATTTACATGTCTATGGGATGGATTGTCAAAAACATGAAAACTTATTTGCTAAGGAATTTTCATGATAGGCATAAAACATTTACGACTTTCCTGCTGAATAGGCAGTCCGTTGGATCAGTGGTCGTTAATGCAAAACATAATTACATGCATGGTTAAAAAAACAGTTTACTTAATCATATGTGTCTGGTTTGCTGAGCAGACAATGTAGTTATTAAACGTTGGAGCACATGGCTTTAATAAAAAACAGACCTAAACATTATTGTCTTGTGAAAAAAACCTCAGGTGCAATATGTTTTATAAATAAACTGCTATACGCAACACCAGTACGTTACAAGCAATACATATGTTGAAAATGATTATTTCTGGTGCCATAGCAATAATGTACTACCACAAACACTCTTTTAATGAGGTAATGTTTGAAAATCCTTACCCAAAACATCTATAGATAATATGGTCTACAAGGATAAATGCCTTAGATATAGAATATTTGCTGTGGCAGAAGCGCAAAGGATAAATGTTCAATTTACAAAATTACTGAGAGCCACAACTTTTTCGCAATGGCTGAAAACAATTGAGTATCGTTCTGACTTTTAATAAAGCTCTATTCTCATTCTTTGATATTTTTGGCCACGTGCGCAAATCTTAAACCAATTTAACTACTCTCCATGAGACAAAACCAAATAGATGCACCGATTCTTAAGATAAAGCAGGATACATGCGATTTATAAACACCGTTAATTAATTATATATTGCATGTTACCACACTCCGAGCCCTTACCACACGAGCTTTTCCCCGCTGTTATGCTTTCGATTCTTCACTAAATATCTGGGCCACCTCAGCACGTGACGCATGCCCATGAAAACAAAATCTCTGTCACCGATGGGGATCAATAACCGTCTAACATGTAATGAATTACTGGAAAGTATGTCAGGCTGCCTGACATTATTGTTAAGGTCGTCGATTATATTTGCCATCGCTACATACTAGCAATATATGTCTCGTGGATAGCCAAAATACGAAGCATACTTATATGTGACATAGTCGACAACACACCCGCTGTGCCTTGATAACGTTGCATCTAACATATGTACTACGATAGGATTGGAAAATGATAAATGGGTTTATTTGAAGCGCAAACAGTTTTTTACCTTCATGGAAGAACTTGTTTGCCATCGAACCACCCACTTGATTGGCATTTTTCAAAATTCTATTTCACGTACAATCTCTGGAATCCGCAGACCTGAATATTTTGAACAGCAGTACGAAGTCATTGAACACATCCATCTCGCACTTAATCATGCAACATTGCGCTGGCAAAAGGCGTTGCACCTTTGTATTAATCCGTAAAGGCGCTGATAGCTGCACCATGCATTTTGCATGTGTTTTATTGACAAAAACAGTAATGGTAGTATGGCGTTGAAAAAAAATCATCTGTTGGGCAACAACTCTATTAAACATAATCAAGACTCGGTCGACAATGTGATCCATCCTTCTTTTTATTACGAGCATATATCAACAAGTCTTTGTTAGCGCTGTTCAGTCTGATAACATTTATTCATGTCTTGTGCAACGTTTTCATTGCTACAGGCACGCAACATTCGATTTGTGGTAACCTGACTGGCGTGACATGATCACACCAACATAGAAGTCGGGCAGCATCAAATTGGTTAACAAATGCACATCGTCCGTACTGAAGATAATAAATGATTAGCCATGCCACAATAATTTGTCGCACGAATTCTTCTTTTTCTTTGTTGCATACCACTATTTTTCCTTGCTCATGTTCCTCTTTGTATGTTATATGGTTTCCACAATCCGTATGATAAATTGAAGTTTATAGAAAACCCACGTAAATATAATTTGAAACCAAACAAGCTGAGGTTAAAAAGGCATGAAGGTTGATTGTCCGTCTAGTATGCATGAAATGTCTTTGGTGTAACGGGTGGATTACTGCAATCAATGCCTTCTTTGAATTGCGATGCATGGCCTATGACGCATTATCAATTGCACTTTCCACTTATGATAAATTGCAAAATGTGCTGTTTGGTATATTGTGTCCTAGGTTGGGACCATACTAAAGTCAACGCACCAAAAAGAAGAACAACGTGTTTGAAAGCAGCTTATTATATCGCAGGGATGAAATAGACTTTAATTGATTTGGCTGTCTAGCACAATGCATTTAACTCTATGTATTTTATGGTTCAACAAATTAACTGATTCAGTGACATTTAGTATCATAACCTATTTAATGTTTAAAGTTCGCCCTTCTCCTATTCCGTTATTTTTCATTAATTATGTAAGGTTTTTGTTTTGGGATCAAATTGGCCACTGCTCGGCGAACAGAATATTGTCTTAAAATATATTGACTTTTTAAATATCTTTTGTTCATCACATATACATACCACATACAGAGCATTGACAACTAGTGTTATGAGTAACTGACATAATTTCCGTCTAATATCATAATAATAATTTATAAATCGAGAAACTTTATACACCTTATTTA
>CM067345.1:51519583-51533825 GCA_034190875.2 Urechis unicinctus
TATGATCCGTCAATGGCACAATTATGATGCAATTTATCCCGGTACGTGGCATTTATAACAAGTACCAATTAAAGTGGAGAATGCGAACATCCCGGTGGAATGCTGATATGAAGAATCTTCTTCATGCTTCTATTTATTCGCGAACCATTGTGCAAGTTACACATATATCAGATCGGATTGAAAATCATCACAAGTTTTGCAGTATTTACAAGAATGAAGTTCACTTCATTTTGGTTTGTTGTTTGATGAACTTTTACATGCAATCAATTTTTAATTTATCTGAAACAACTAGTGGCTCTGATGATTAACAATGGTAACTTAAACCTATTTCTTTCAAGAGCCGAATCATATCACAATTACCATTCATATCACAATTTCGCAAAGGTTCCTTATATATCTGATACGGAAGGTAACCGCGAGTGGACAGCATTACACAAAGTATGTCTAACTTTGAGCTGCATTAATGTCAACATCGCTGTAGTCTCCTGCGTGTATGGTGATAAATTGGTTGAATTTTATTTTGACAACCCTTCTTTTCTGCGGTTATAAATAGACAACAGCTGGCCACCTGTATCCTCGTCTATATCTTACCACTTCATAAAAATGCACATAGCACATTAAGTAATAAAAATCATTATGCTTTGGTACAACTAATAATGGCTTGCATACGTCAACGTATCTGTGAATACCACCTGCTATGCGGCCGTTGTCACGCAGCTGGTTCAGTTATACTAGGGAGCCTCGCGATATATACCAATAATACACCAAATATGTGACTGTTTGTGCTTTGCGTATGTTAACAGGCAGTGTTGCACAGTGCGATGTTTAGTTATTTTGTATAATGTAATACAATCAAATTCATGTCCGATCGATATTTCAACAGGCATTTTGCCTGATAACGCTATCAAATGCCAATCTTAATAACATCAACGAAGCCACGTTTTCTTTTATCTTTGTTAACAAAGTGATTCAACTTCACGATTACCAATAAGATCGGCGTAATAAATAAACAGCTATCAAATATTGCTATAATTGGGCAAGGCATATCTATGAACAAACGACCGAACATCAGTGTTTTTTTCGTTATACATGGCGATTTTGACCAACTAAAGGATGTTCTAGCCTAAGTTGTGTCTGAAATGACATGATTTAAGTACGAAAGGTTGGAGCATTAATTATCTATATGTTGTGTTGCATTGAACGTATGGTGTAGCGTTTCTCTTTAAACCTACCTATCATCCACATTTACAATGAAACACGAGGCCGCAACTGTTATCTGATTGGTTTGTGCCCAGATGTTAGATTGCATTGGTTTGAATAATGAATGACATTCGTCGACCAAACAAAGCCCTTCAAACAACTTACTGAGCGCCTTGCGCCCATAATTGTCTCGTTCTACACACGATGGACAACAAAGCATTTTCGTTGGCTGGTCTATCGCATGCTCTTGTCAACGATTAGGAGATGAGAGCGATAAATGCTGAAAAATTGCATGAAAAAAACTGGCCCGGCAGATATCCGTGTCTTTAAAATATGAACCGCCTGACATTGACTTCTTGTGTGACCCTAAACAGTTACATACAGCATGGTCGGTCACGCCGCACAAATACTAACAACCCGATCAAGTAGCCATTTATGCTGTAAGAATAGCAACACATAAAAAAAAATAAGTTGCGTTTCTAATAGAAGCCCGTTGTATATATATATATATATATAAATATATATAATATATATATATATATATATATATATATATATATATATATATATATATATATATATATATATATATATATATATATAAATAAATAAATAAAAACGTACATGGACCGATCGGCAGCGAAATTTATCCTAAGTGCTTTAGACTCATGAAATAAGATACGATATGATAGATAAGCAAAAAAGATCACTCAATCAAAGTTCAAAATTATCCATACATAACTTCCTGGCTTTTATCCTATATATATATATATATATATATATATATAGAGATAGATATATATAGAGATAGAGAGAGAGAGATAGAGAGAGATAGATATATATATAGAGATATATATATATAGAGATATATATATATATATATATATATAGATATATATATATATATATATATATATATAGAGATATATATATATATATATATCTCTATATATATATATAGCTATATATATAGATATATATATATATATCTATATATATAGATATATATATATCTCTCTATCTATATCTTCTATATATCTCTATCTCTCTCTCTATATATATCTCTCTATATATCTCTATATCTCTATATATATATATATATATATATATATATCTATATATATATATATATATATATATAAGATGTGGTAAGCTAGTTTCCAGCGTTTCCAATCACAATGAGTTAACTGAAACACAATTTATATCTGGCTATTGCGGGCGTGCTGAGCCTGGTATCCATGAGTCACGCTTAGATATTTTGGAACGAGATGTTTGAAAATAAAGAAAGGTTGTGTAAAAGTAACTGGTAACGACTATTAGTTCATTTTACGATTCATCATACTATCAACCCAGACGACCCAATGATCAACTATATCTCTGGAAATCTACTATGAACATTAATGTTGTTCCATGGGCGCATGACAGTTTTCAGATACATGAACCCATCTCTAGCTAGATTTATTCAAACATCATATCCTTCTTCTAATAGTTTTCAAAAAGTACGCCAAGCATTTTTTCAAACTACTAATGAGTAACGATATATGCCGCATACAACTGACGGCTAGACGATTTTTTACATTTTGGGTTTACTTCGCACACCATCTGGCAAATGTGATATAAGTCTTTACCAGGGTCGTACCCCTTTATTGATACCGATTAGTGGAATAAAGACACCTGCTTTCTAATCAACCAGACGAGACCGGGATAAAACATTTGATTAATCAGGAGCATGTTGCACGCAAATTTTATTATGATTTATTCGAGCAGCCAAAACACCTGACAACATTCAAGTCTTTTTTTTCTATTTGTCGCATATGCTGCAAGTAAATATTCTTGAAAGGAATGACTGCTTTGAGAATGATTGGTTTTGCGCATGATATAACCATGTCAAATATTTGTGGATCGATTGCCTTAATCAAACGTCATTTTCGTGATATCTCAGATGTGTTGCGATTGATTGATATTACACTCATGCATCAATATGGTTCATGATGATCTGATCATGTTACCGCGGTGAAATGCCAGCACCCCCTCTGTTATCTGTTCATGGCACTCTTATCGTCATATATCTTTGCCAATCGATATTTCGCTGCAGTTGTAAAATAGTCCATTTCTACATGGAGCCATGATCACTGACTGAGAACTTGATTGCATCGTGAATTCTTTTTGTACCTTACCTGCCTTGCATCATCACTCCGTCAATGTTAGGATCAACAATATTCCATACAGAAGAGTGTACATAGAGGCTTATAAATCAGACAGGAAATATTGGACGCATAATAAGGTATATTTAATAACATTCTCATCACGGCACATTCGTTTTGGTAATCAAAATGCAGATCGTGTGTTCGTGAGTATCGTCTATGTTATGACATATGTCATCCTAGTCATTTCTATTTTTCCCGAAATTACCCAATAGCTTGCGCAACCTGGTTTGATTACCATTACATAAATATATATATAGGCATATATATGTATAGAGATATACAGGAATATATACATACAAGGATATACATATATATGGATGAGTATATATATGTATATATGCATTAATATTTATCAAACTTTATATCTTTATTTGTATATGAAGACATATATATATAAGTCGATATACATATATGTATATACTTAATGATCCATTTGCTGGTACACAGTCGCCATACGAAACCCTACCATGAAATGACGCTAACTGTACTTTACCGACACAATAATTGATTATCATAAAGCAACAACCACAGGCCATGTGTTGGTTGGTTGAAGAAGATAGTGCTAAAAACCAAACGCCAATATCATAGGAATTATAAGTGCAAATATATATTAATATGTACACATATATAAATACATGTAAATACATAAATATTTATACATATATATATATATATACATATGTATATATATATGAATATATATATATATATACATCCATGTATATATATGCATATATATATGTATATATATATGCATATATATATATATATGTATATTTATATATATATATATTTATATATATATACATATATATTTATATATATATTATGTAAATGTACATATAAATATATATATACAAATATATATATATATATATAGATATATACATATATATATACATATATAAATATATATGTATACGTATATAAAATATATATATATATATGTATATATATGCATATATAAATATACTTATAAATATATGTATATATGTATACATATATATTCATATATATATATATATAAATATATATATATGTCTGCATATATATATATGTATATATATATGTATATATATAAATACATATATATATATGCATATACATATAAAATATATATTTATATATATATACATATACGTTACAAGAGGAGCTTGAGCAGCAGCATTATATATATATATATATATATATATATATATATATATATATATTATGTATATGTACATTTATATATACAAATATATATCGATACAAATAGATATATGCGTATATATATACATATTTAGATATATATATGTATATAAATATATATAAATAATGTACATATATATGCATATATGTATATACTTATATGTATATATATATTCATATATATATATATATGCATATTTATATATATATATATGTATATATATAAATACATATATATATATATACAGATACAGCTGCAAAGAAACGAAAGTGAAATAGATTCGTTAGATATCGAGTATAAGACGGTATGACGAAATAGACATGTAAGACTTAGCTCAGTATATATAATCACTAGCTGAAAATATTTGTTTGATAAAGCTTAATCGACTCTTATTCATTACACACTAGTTGCCGTAGAGAGATACAGACAAAAAACCAAAGAGATGACGAGAATTCATATAATGAATCGGACGTTGATTTTCCAGATCTGGTGATAATCTTGTAACAATTAAGATTTTGATATCTTTGAAAACCTCTAAATCTAGAGGCACATACGGAAATTCCTTCGTACTTATTATGACGTTTGCGCTTTACAAGAGTCCTCCCGTGGCAGAAATGAGGTTAGTAAAATAACCTTTGTTTGATTGGTTCGCGAGGTGCTCCTTTAGGGCGCTGTGTTTCTAATTAATCAAATCCGAAAACTAGATTACATCAGCTTGAAAGCTCAATTGTGGGTTGGCTACCATGACCAATGGTGATTAATCATCATCGTTTCTGTGATTAGTGAACACCCAGTCTGCCCATGTACCATTCTGCATGGCATCATAAATTCCGGTCACGTCCATTCTCTCTATTACTTCACGCCAGGAATATTTGTGTCCTGATAGCAATTCGGCGTACATCCTGTTCAGTTTTCTGTGCAGGATGACAAACAGCCATTTTCTTTATCAAGTTGAGGAGAGTGTTTATGTTATCCAGGCTTTTGTTGTATAACAGTTTATCTCGGTGCTCTTCCGCATATCACCATATATGCTAGTCAATATTATTCGAATAATTATTATGACACTAAAATTTATTGTTTTGCATTTTCCTGTAAGATTATCCGATCATACTCATATTCATAAAAAATACCTTCCAAAATTACCTATCGGTGAATACTGGGGTTGATTATCATTCCTGTCATCGATTTGTATATCAGTAATTGCAGCACCCACTCATTGCACTGTTTACTATTGCACGCACCTCTCATTAGCACATATGCAAATTTAGATAATGTAAATTCATCTAGACTGCAACAACGCTACCACAAAAGCGCAACCGTACATTAAAGATATCACCTTGCGTAATGAACGTCCGGCTAAGCAAAATAAGGACAACGGATAATTGCAAATATTTCTCTACGGTCTAGTAATAACATAGTATAAAACCGTACACCATAACGCCCAGGGCAGGAGTGTGTCGAACGCCAGGTCAATTCTAAGCTCTTGTTATAACCGTCAAATATTGTCCCCTCATGTAGTCATTCTTTTTATTACCAAGTTTTTCACTTAGATGTTGCCTTGTGTTTATAAATGTCTATATTTAGATGGTAATTTATTATTTGATGGACCGGTGATTGATTTGGTTTTTGTACATTATTACATATAGGGGAATATGTGATCTGTACTTGGCATGCGAAAGCACAAGTAGCCAGTCACAGAGAAAGTTGATGTGTATTCTCGATTATAAGAGTTTAACAATAGAAGCAAATAATATTTCTGCTTTTGTTCTATTTATAAACTGCATGTTATATATTGAAGGGATCATATTAAAATATTGAACGATTACAGTTGATTCGATTCGTCAACAAGTTCAATTAATTGTGGCAAAGATGTGAAGAGTAAATTAATTATGACAATGTGCAATAGTAAGCAATAAGCGGAGCTGCGTACATAAGTTGTATCCATACTACCGCAATCAGGGCAGGTGTGTCGTGTTCTGTGACCACTCTGTTGACATGATGAGTCGCAACATGATCTGAAGACGTATTCATTTGGCTTCAAGGCGCAGCCCATATTCTGTCGTCTGAGAATCCTTGACCTCTGCCCTTTTCAAACCACACATAGAATTATAAACTATGAAGAGAGAGAGCCAAGAATAACGATAGCGGTCAAACGTGCCATCGGTTAAAACTGTAGCCTAAAAGAAGTAGATGTTTTTCCCTTTGTTCGACTAAACGCCAGTGAACGTGCATTCTGGTAGAACGTTCCGTGGCTCTGAAACGGATGATAAACCAACTACCAAACGCACAACGTATACATCAATGTCACCTAAACGCAACTAAAAGGTAATATATGTAATAAGCACCAAGGAAAACTATTACTAGTGCTGGTGCTAGTTCGATATGAACTTAATACAACATGGCTCAAGGGGATGTTTGGCAGTGCGATGAAGCCCAAAACACTACGCTATAAAAGTAATGCCTGGCTAGTTATGTTAAAATAATTTAGAATTTCACATAAGTATCATTATTCCTTGGTGGGTGGCTCATACAACCCACTGTAGGAAAATGGACGAGAGGAAAGAGCCATTTTACAGTTTCACCCATGGATGTTAATCTGAATGTCAACTAAACCACGACCATATAAGTTGAATGATATTGCATCTATCAAATTAACAAGTATGAGGATACATATTAAATAGTATAATTGATTAAGTTGATCTACGTTGTTAGGCGGATTAGAAAGCATTGTTAATGTCAAGCTGGTTAATAAGGATAGACCATAATACAAAACAGAAGTTCAGCGATGTCGTCTCGTACTCTCAGTACAACTCGGAGAAGCGTAATGTGAATATTAAATCATCAGTTGTATTGTAACTGATGAATG
This sequence comes from Urechis unicinctus, assembly GCA_034190875.2. NCBI lineage: Eukaryota > Metazoa > Annelida > Polychaeta > Xenopneusta > Urechidae > Urechis > Urechis unicinctus. The sequence goes on from CM067345.1 coordinate 51,527,049, forward strand.
AAATAATGGGTCCACTTTAAGTATAGCAAAGCACTGCTAACACCCTCTGCCTAGTCGGACTAGGCCAGGCTAGAGCGAAGGATGTGATAACGAAGAAGCAAGCGGGTATTTAAGTATCATCCTTCTAAACAGAAACGCCTAAGAGTAGTTTTCTTATTGGGTAAGATGTATTTAACCATTTATTAAGATATTTTTTACGCTGTAATGTACAATTTATTGGAATATCGTTTTATAGCCACTGTAGTTCTCTGTTACACATATGTAATTGATTATAAAGGGCAGTAATGTTATTTCTATCAAGGCTTGTTCAATAATACACATTATGAGATCAATAACAACGTATATTGTGCGCATGACAGCGTGTATTCGCAGCAGAAACCTTCATTTGTCGAAGTGTTTTGTGGCATTCAGCTATCTCCAAATGTCGCTATTCCCAAAACAGCACTTATAATTCAGCAATATAGATTACTGGAGGTACGCCATTTGCGATCATCTATGGGTTATTTACCTATGCCAAATGGAATATTGGCGATGCGATGTAGTATTTATTAGGTGATTTGCAGTATTCATTTTCAGGTAACATGATGCCGTAGGTATGGATGACTCTAGCAATTATCTCAACATATCTATGTAACCGGATGCCACGTTAATGCAACTCCTAATGCATGAGAAAATATCGATATCATCACTGCTGGAGCAATTGGTAAATGGATCAATTTATTTAGGGCAGATTTTACAATGACAGGAGTGGTTAGATATCAGATAAACTATGACTGCTGAATAAATTTGCACCCGTATTGTTCACATAAAAAGCATTCTTTATCATGCTTATAAATATATCATAGCTAGAAAATTGACAAAATGTTAATATTTTATCTCATGTGCCATAAATATTCATGCAATGCTTCTGATGAGCAATGTTATTGTTACGTTCAGAGCTGAATGTGTTGTGCTGAGTGGGCTTATTGCAAGCAGATTATACAAACGGGTGTTGTTAAAACCAGGATTTAAACTCACCTTGAAATGTGACATATACATTTCCTGTAACCGTGTTGTCAATGTCAAAGCGCTGTCAGTGCATACTTAGAAATATGCCGTGCTCTCTTATATAACAATATAATCGAAACACTGCCAATGTGTTTCACTTAACTAGCTAAGAAAATTAAAGCATTGCTTAAATTTGCCTCGGGACAGCAAATATGCGAAATTATTTTTTGATTATAAAATCTAAGAGGGGCAAAATATTTCGCCATAAATCTGTGTATTTCAATACATCTATACTAGCACGGTCTCATAGTTTGATATGAATCTAAGGTGTTCATATTTCGCGAAGAGCAATTCTACACCTCATTGCTTCTTTGTATGATCTTTGTCCAATCAGTTGCGTTTTTGTTCTGTAACATTTACAGGTATGTTAATACTTGACTTGCGGGCTTAGCATTTTTGCCATCTTCCAAATATTAATGTGCCATTTGGATATCACCAATAATACCAGAGGAATGTTTATCCTCACAAGCAATGACTGATATTTTCACATGGATATATGCTTATATGACTTTGTTTAAATGCTTACAATAGAATATGTTGACTTTTATGCTTCACTGTATTTGTCCTCCATTTAACCATTTAACATTATCTTTGATGGGTTTCGCTCTATTGGGATTGAAAAGAATGCTGTGCATCGATACTGAACGATTCAGCAACGGCATATGTTAGCAAGTTGAAAGTTTTACATTTTAATATGCCATTTATTAACTGTTCCTCATTAGCTGAACGATATGCTTGCTATTCTTTATAATTATTGGATGTATCTATGTTGTATTTATCATTGCATTGTCAAGTGCAAGATGAATCAAATGTCACTATGCAACAAGTTCTGCGTTATACCTTGGACCTTACGCCAGCATAATGACAAATATTCGTATCGAAATAAAGTGTTGTGTCTGTTCAAAGGCGCTGGCGCTTTAAATTGTTATTCTAGAATGCGTTGCGTTGTCCTCCGTGTGCCCCATCATATTACTTTCTGCCTTGCTCGTGCACTATTAACAATAAATAGCGCAATCATTGGACTGTTTTTTGTAAATCGGTGATATCTTATTGTAATTGAAATGACTGAATGCCAATTGCATCATGATCCGTAACTACCTTCATTGCTTATTAATCTAATTATGACACTTCATGTCGTTTGTTCTGTAAGACTACACGTCAGTCATATAATAAACTTATGTCCACTAATGATATCGTTTATGCAACAGCAGATCAGTTGCTATGATAGCACGTTCGCAATGCTGCCAAAAGGGTTAAGTGACAATTTGTTTGACATATATTCATAAATAAATGGTTTCCCATTTAACATTGTTAAAGAATACATAGTTGGTGAGAGCAATACTTTTTTAACGCCATCGATATTGAATTCAACTGCTCATACCAGCCTCATTACAAATGGTAAGCATATTGAACACTGGTCACTGACGGAGGAATGATCCCTAACCGTGCCCCCTTAATTTAACAACAACTGCAAATACAAGACCCCATCTATTCGTTTTCTGTTATCTACAGCTAGTGTGCTTTACGATTGTACTCGTTTTAACAGCTTCTAATTAGAGTGTGAATTGTGAGATCAATCCATCGTATTTTATACAGGTGACTTGATGACGAATGCATCAACCATCAGGGTCATGGTCAGCCATGACAAGTATTTACACTTTGTGATACACCTTTGTCCACACACCCTCTTTACAGTTGCATGGGCTTCACATAAAGCCGCCCTGATATAAAACTTGTAAAATCGTGTCTTAAACATATTGCCTGTTAAGATATACTCTAAGGTTTTCTGCTCGTCAAAGAATTTCAAGGCTGACATATGACCGATTAAATATTGAACATTCTATGCATAAAATCAACATCATCAAGGACAACACATGATTCTGCATAGACACAATGTTTCACAAATGATATAATTTTAATTTTGAACGGTTACATACACATGTTGCTTTTAGTATATTATAGCAATTCGGTAATTTGGGTAATAGGCAAGAGGCCGCCATTAGGCAGTATCGAATATAAATTTCGTTAAGCACTGTTTTGCTATAATACAAATCCGAAACTTAATAGATGCTATTAGGTCCAATAGGTGTTTCGAATGATAATAGCAACAACACACCCAACACGCCCCATTTAGCCTATTGATTAATAATCTCAATAAAACCAGGCTTTTTGCACTGTGGTTATTATTTACATATTACCATGCGATCATTCTCTGACAAAACGTGCATTTGTTTTACTTTTTCTCTGCGAGAATCACGTATGATATATGTTTTAGTTATGGATAAATACTGCATGCTGGAACATTTATCAGCATCGTATGGTTTTCCCGAAAATGGTTAAATAATGCATACGATTATAAAGCTGCTAAGGTAGAAAAAGTAGTGCATGTATTTTGTCATGAACTTGCAATATACTGCAGCGTCATACCAATATACAAACAGATTCATTACTATACATCTCAGTAAACTATCCCCCCAACAGAAAAAAGTGTTGCATTCATCCGATATGGTGTAATTCATGTCTATTGCCTAATGCGTTTAATTGATAGAGATTAATTACAGCACTGAGACAGACACTTTAATCAGCCGTTATATATCATGTAACTTACATGCGATGTCATACACGCCAATGCACTTGAAATCTGTCGTGCGTACCTGTGTCAATACAATTTAGCAATGGCGGTAGTCATGGCAATGTTAATGAAGCGATTGCCATCTATATAACCCGTCTGTTGGTGAGTTACATTTTGCATGAAAAGAATACTGCGTCCAAAACACAATGTCTCGAGCCACCGTACAATGTACCTATATGAGGTAATCAGCGAGGATTCCTGGCTCATTAGGTAATATCGTGTTTCCCAAAACGCTGTTATAATCGTCAGGAATTGCCAATATAAAGCGCTCTATTAATTCTACTGCCTGTATTCAGATATTGATACTGTGAACAATCACCAAACCAGCTGTTAGACGATTAACTTCAACGTTGATGCTACGGTGAATGTATAATCGCTTACTGGGACATCTTTACCACGTCTATGTCGAACCTTAGTCTTAACTACAGAAACAGAAAAACAAGACTACTTGTTTCTCATATTCGTTCCATATTTTGTGAAACATCACACATTTTAGTTACTCATTCAATTTGTTGTTTTATAAACCCATCTGTAATTTCTCCGACAATAACTAAATTTAGTGGCTTCTGATTCACAGTGTTTCCGTTACGCTGTTATGAACACCGAGCAAAATTTCTCAATAAGCGAACAGTAAATCTATATAGGGCAGTGTGAGATCATCAGAATTCAAGCATGTTTATTTTTCACAATTTCGTTTCAACACGATCCTCGATAAGTAAGCCATCCACATGAAATATTTACCTAGATGCAAATAAGTCTCATTTTGACATGAATAGTCGATTTCCATAAATACTGATCGCATTTAATCGAGAAAGTTGTATTTCTCGCTATTTGGTAAGCGTGAAATGTTGTTCAGATATTTTGACGGCATCTGATTACCTATTGTATCATCAAACCCTAACCTATGATGGTATTTACCAGCAAGTCAATAAAATTATGTATTTATCTAAGAATTAATGATTATGGCCTCGTGTAACATCATATCTAATGCTTCATAATTTATGTGAACCTACAACCAATAAGGCAAACTGCCAGACATATACGTTCTGTGTTTATGTTGCCAAGCCGGGTTCAGCTATTCAATGAAATGCATAACAGGTAAACATTCACCATAGTACTAGCAAAGGCAAGCTCAGCATGCACACTTCAGATAACATGACAAAAAATTCAAACGACTACAAGCACGCTTATAGTGATACACAACCCTTGTATGCCACTCGCTCGTCATAGTGAAAATATGGGTGTATACAATTGATAACAACAATCGCAACCGTGATATTTGAGCTAAATCTACAATTGATATCCACCGAAACTACTCAGTGTCCGATTATTTGTTACAACTTTCATGCAATGAACAATATTCAATGGACAATCTAAACTTGCCGTGTTGTTATACCATGTGCATAACCTTTTCGTTGTGACTCCTAAGAATAGTTTCCCAGTCAAGATAGCTACTTTCTATTCACTGAACTTTTATTCAAGCCACCTCCCAAAGCGTTGAGCAATATTTTTTAACTGGCCGTATTGTTATACCATGTGCATATTTTAGCAATTAGCTGCTACCGATTGGCAGGGCACTAATGGGCCAAACGATGTTTTTGCCCTGGCCAACCAACGTTTTTGCTGTGGTTATCCGGTTATGCAGTCAGCAGTAAAATTATACTTGTAAATGTTAAGTTTAGAGCACGTGAATTATATCCTTATTAACTGCTATAATTGCCAGCATTATTAATCTGCCATTGCTAACCCATTTTATGACGGAATTAGATACATCATGCGATGTAGCGATTGCGACTGAATCGGGGTTTCTTGGTATTTGTTTTGGATCTAAATCACTATCGATGTCGTAGCTTCCGGCGCAAATCGAGATCTACAGCACGTGCAATAAACGGCATTGCGTTGCGCTGACTAATGACGTAGAACACAATGTAAAGGTTTGCAAAGGTTTCACCAATTTGCCTCACCATTAACCATTTATCAACCTGTCTGTCCTGTGATAATTTACCATCTTTTGTTCTGCCTTCGTTCATCATTATGTCTGTGCTTTGTTCATTGTGTTTAATGTCAGGGTATGTAGAAAGATACCAGATCAGATTGGTCCGCGGTTTATCTTCTTTCTTCGTTTACAAGCATAAATAAAAAATCCCTCGCCCCATCAATCTTTTCCAGATTTAAGAGGAGTTGTCTGCGGTAAAACCCCTGGAAAACTGCTAAAAAACTCATCTTAGCCCTCAGAACGATGAAACAAATTATATAGAACGTGTACAAAAACTAGGGTGATTTTTAAATATCATGGGTCCAAGGAGCTGGTTATGATAGCTGCTCGCATTCATTGATATGTGTTAAAATATTGATGTATTTTCCACACCGTTTTCGTTTTGAAAGGTTTGAATGATAAGCAAAATAGTCTTCTAAAAATAGGAATGGAGTAGGAACAGACAAGCCAACATCATATATTAAAACGCATTATACATCTTTATAATCTGTATCGAACATTTTTGAAGGTATCGTGACCAACTTGCTCTATATATTAGTCTGCATATTCATTATACACGATAGCTATTAGCTCTAGGTTTTGCAATGATTTTGTCTGCTTTGATGTGTTTTTCCCTATGACAACCAAATTGATCTGTACTTCCAAAATTAAATGTGGGGTACGGGATTCTCACGCTGATGCATTGAAGTACATTGAGTGCGCTCCCATTGAGTTCGACATTGGGTCAAACGGCAGAGACTTGATTTTTTACAATATGTTAAACTCAATGTGCATTAACAATCTTACTAGGGTTTGCAGGTATTCAATAACACAAAGAAGCAGAACAAATTGACCACATTATAGTTTGTACCGGGAACTCCAATATAATAATTTGAGAATAGAAGTGTAAGTGTTTTCTACGAGTTATATCACTACATTGTAGGTTGTGAATGACATATCAATATTAAAACGTGAGGTTACACAGAATCAGGAAATTATTCCTTGCTGTAGTCGTGTAAATATAAATATTGTATAAATGTACATCCGTGCAATCCGCAATTGCTCCAACGCATGTACATTTTGAACAATACATAAGGCCAACTTTATACTTTGAAACCAAGGC
>CM067345.1:51533925-51538925 GCA_034190875.2 Urechis unicinctus
GGTTAAAGTCTATTAGCACTTTTCTGCTCAACCATTTGACTGCTGCAATTAGCTGCATTTGAGGAATAATAGAATTTAAAAGCAGCAAGACTACCCACGGCTTCGGAAGGTAAAGCCAATGTCATTACAAAGGTTGCTGGTGTTTAAAGCAGCAGAATAAGGGAAAATAATCCCGAGAAAATTATCAATTCCAATAATTACGATACACAGTATTACTCTTTATATCAATACGCACAATCAGCCTTTTTACGGTGATGTGTTTCAACAAAGAGAACAATATATTTGCTCCTTTATTGGCCCATTAGACATTAGACATATATGACATAAAATTAACGGTGCACAAATGGTTTTCATTATTTCAGCAGCATGTTAAACATATCATGATACACCATTTAACAACAGTGTTCGTTAACTTACAACAAGTAACCTGGCGGCCGTGCTGTATATTGATATATTTATCAAATTTATTTAAGGCTAGAAGAAGGTCAGACAATATAATCATTAGCATTCGCTACAAGGATACCATTGTAGATCAAAAGATTACTCTTCCAATTACTGCAGCGACAATCAAAACCACATACATTAGCGGGAAATCATGCTGACTAATTGTGTGATTCACACCCGTCAATCGACATCTGTGACAAAAATGTTCATTAGAGATTTTTCAATACGGACATCTACAGCAGATTATGATATCATGCAGTAAATGCACGGCAGGGATTAATTCCCACTCTTGCTGTGACAATTATATGTCAGAGGTAATGTGCATGCATCTTTCTAGAACAACTACCTCTGGTGGTTTATAACTCACGTTGTAATTGAGGGCCTTAATTGCTCGGTGTACATATTTGTGCTGACTGTATAGGTATAATGACCATAACCAGTGCAATGTTTATTTTTGACGTCTGATGTTTGACCCACAATCGTGACTTAAATTATGAAAATATACCGTTTTGTCTAAACAAATCATCACAACGGCAGACCAGACATTTCGCCACTTCATACGTAACACCTGACCATATGCAATACCATTAATAACGCCGAAGGCATCCTGCATTACCCGTAATATATATAAATAATCCATTAAAGACCTGAACTAGTAAGAGTTAAGAGATTACAGACTGTTGATACATTAAAGAAATAGATGAAAATGGTGATAAAATGTATCTTTAAAGTGACGCAAATACCGGCTCATGACACTTGAGCAACACATCTGACAACCTCATATATAGTCAGCCAGCTGAGCTATATATTAAGATATTGAGACTAAGTTCTGACAACCTTACAAGTCATACAAACAACCTTTGACTGGCCTGTCTAATATCAGGCAACAATTGCATATACCCTCAGCTAAACATTTGTTGATTCGTTGATAACGATGTCGCTGACAATAAGACAAGCCACGTAGATGCATGTATCCAAGGTATATGAACGACACACCAAGATATTGCATAGAAACATACATCGGTTCCTAACTTTAGTTTCTGACCAATCAGGTACAATTAGAGAAAATGCTCTCGGTAACTATCACGCTAAGAGATAAGAGACGTATAAAGCTTCAAAAGGTCATCCACTAAGTTAGTTTTATACTGTTTAGAAAAATACTTCTGATCCAATTGACGACTTATAAGTCGGAATATCTTGGATTTAATCCAGTATCACAACATACACAGCACTTTGTAGGTAAAGTACGATATGTAAAAAAAACATATCAGTTTGGATCACCTTTGCTAACAATGTGTTGGGCAAACAGCGTTATTGCACCGATCAAATAAATGAACTTGAATATCATAATATCTCAAAATATATACCGCTGTACATCGTGTTAGTCTGTAATACAACCAGCTAAGCGAGATGTTGATAATTCCAAAACGCGCATTATGTCCCATCATGACGAGAATGAAATTATAGACTGCACCATGAATCTGCTGCTTGGTATTCATGTTAGGGTGTATGAGCAAGCCCTTACATTGGTTGATTCCTCTCATCCACTCGTGATAAAGTGGGTGGTAAGTGGCATCTATAGAATAATGGGCCTTGAGTGGAATACTAAACGATGGACATTGCTCTCGGACAACACATCAATAATAACGGTGTAGGTCAGTCAAGAGGGCGCTACTTGCGCTGTGCTGTATTCCAATGGTTTACAATAAGGAGTTCTTTACCCTAGATAGAAAATAGAATACGAGCCTATTCACGTGTAGTATTCCAACAGAAGAAACGTGGATTATAGGCATGCAAACAAATATGTGCCTAATGACATTAAGCTATGGGCTTTTTACAAGATCGAAGTTATCACGACCTCATTAAATGCGACCAGCAATTCAATCATTTACGCATCAAAATCGCCCAGACCTACGTGGCAGCTTGGAAACTCAAAGAAGCAAGAAATTAGAAACCAGTTTGTATATACATGTATAGCTTGATATTCATGTTTTGGAACCTTCTCGTGTGCCGATGCGTACATGTGCAGTCTAACTCCTGACATATAGGCGATGACTGACTCTTTTGATTTACGATCATGATGAATCGTAGTGATCTAACGGTTCTAACCATATACTGCTTCGCAACCCATACCTTACGAATAATCACTTCCTTTTTTACAATGCCAAAAATGCCTGCATTGATCTGTTAAGTGGTTAAGTGGTAGCATATGGCCTTCTGAAAGCCATAATATAGAGACAAATGAAGCTGGTAAGTTGATGGGAATTCATCATGATGGGACCGACAATAACTATTCACAAAATTTTGTCTAGTAGCGCATAATAATGCATCCTAGGACGCCGCTAATTTTTTCCCTCCGTCAAAAATTTGAGAAGGTTTTTTGATGCGGAGAGCATGTGATTTACAGCGAACAGATACTTATAAGTATTGTAGTGTTAAATGGAACATAACCAATTAGTTGTTTGTATGCCTTTGCACCTAACAGCATTGTGTGTAAAGTTCGATGAGCGAAAAGCAAGTCTAGATATGAACATAACCATTTTGGGCATCATTGTTTTTTAATGCTATTCGTTTCGACTGGGAAGAATTCATTCTATATCCATATCTGTATATCATGCAGGCCCTACAACGATTGTCATATGAACTAATAATTCAATGAACATCGATTTATAAAGTGCAAACCATGTGTGCTTGACACAATATTGTCAATAATAATTTCAGGTCTGTCAAAGCGCCGCCTTTCGTAACTGTGGTCATATTATTTCTCATAACGCGCGTTTTACTTTCCGTCGGGTTGGAATGCTACCACATCAATGATACTCCGTTTAGTATTCATGTCGTGGGGTGTGAGCCAGCCCCTTATTTTAGTGATCCGTCTCATCGACTTGTGATAAAATGGTTGGCAAGTGGCACCTATACAGGGATTATGGGGCTCGGGAGGAATGTTCATGTTTTAAAATATAAATGAATATATATAGATAAAGATATATGTATACATATATGTGTATGTCTATATATATGTGTAGCGTGCAACCAGTAGAGTGTTTTAACATTAGCGGTAATGTCTGGCTTAATCAGTATATGACAACAAGGTTTATGAATTAAAATAAGCTATTATAGTATTGAACACATGAATAGTTTAAATGACATCCCCAGCCCGAAATATGGTGGATGATAACCTGACCTGGCAGGCGCAGTGCTGAACGGGCAGCAAAATGAGTTGGACAGAGCAGCGAAGAGAGAGAGAGAGAGCTGGGCAGAGTAGCGAGCAGAGCTGGGCAGAGCAGCGAGGAGAGCTGAGAGCTCCCTGGCTGGCAACGAGTCTTCCTTATCACATGCAAACATCCCTATTTATATCCTCCCCTGATGTACACGTGACACATTAAGTTAATAATAACATCATTGGATTAAATATATCTTTAACTAGCATATGTGACCACAACAAACCTTGGCAAAAACCACAAAATGTTCAAGAAATGACTTTGGAAATGTAGCTCGATTCAAACAACCGGAAGATGCTATTTACTAATAATAATATTATCTATATTTCCCACGATGCAACACGGAAAAATGACTTTAACCAAATAAAACCCTAAGTATTGTCAAAACCTTTCTTAAATATTGTTTATCCCCCAAAATGTACTCAAACACAAAAACATCATATCAAGACGATAGCCATTAAATAGAATAATACAAAATAAGTCATAACTGGGTAACCTAATAACCCGGATGTGGTCAGGTACAAGAGTGTAACCATTAAAACAAAACATGCATACATGGTTATTACATCAAAAGTGCTGTCGCTACATATGCATGGAGAATGTGTGTGTCTGTGTGTTCGTGAGTATGTATGTGTATGTATGTGTGTGTGTGTCTGTCTGTCTGGGGGAGTGCGCGCGTGTGTGTACGTATGTATATATATATGTGTGTGTGTGTGTGTGTGTGTGTGTGTGTGTGTGTGTGTGTGTGTGTGTGTGTGTGTGTGTGTGTGTGTGTGTGTGTGTGTGTGTGTGTGCGTATGTGTGTGTGTGTGTTTGTGTGTGTCGAGTTGTGTGTGTTCTCTGTATTAGGACAACACAATAAAATGAGGATGGTTAAGCCGCAATATTATTACACACAATGTACACATATATGTATTGTATCCGGTACCTTAAGATTGTACCATTTCATTTGTGCTGCTTCCACGTCTTGTAGCCTCAATGATTTTCCTTGGTATGATCCCATTCGGCATATACTTACCCTTGCAACTGTCATGGGTTGGTGCCTTTTAACGTTTCAATGTCCATAAACTGCCTATTACCAAGAACACACTGCTACAATCTCATCACATATTTGGACCATAGAGTATTCAGTAATAACAAAGTAGATCTAGTAACAATCAAGTCTTATGGGTGCTACGTAGATGACCATACTCAGCCGAATAAAATATAGATTTGGCTCGATCTGATAGAACATACTAAATGCAGTTCGAAATAGATTTAACAAATATTTAGATAGTTCGATTATTTTTTCAACACCAGATAGTAAAGATCCCGTAATGACATTCTAATACATCA
>CM067345.1:51541425-51764438 GCA_034190875.2 Urechis unicinctus
TATGCTGTGTTTTTCATTGGGTTACAAGGCAAGCATTACGAGCCCTTGGCCATTTCATATTACAGAGGCGGGGGATACAATATTTACTCCAAAAGTTAGTATGCCGGCTACTTATCTATGCGCATCAGGATGATCAATGATAAAACGATTTGATTACAATTACCCTGGCAAGGAAATTCGATATTTGATTTACAGTGACAGGAACTTTAGGAGAACAGGCCCTCATGTGACCGCGGCGAACCTACAGCACACCATCGATCATCCCCTGTTCAAGGTGGTCTTACTTCCACAAGTTTGGATATTACATCTTCTCTCCGCTTATTAATAGTGTCTTACGACTTGGTGTCAAAATAAATTATTTCATTCCGAGTCACGTGTGTATCGTTTATAGTATTCCCGTTAAGGTCAGCTGAATGGATAATTTTTGAGCTTAATCGACTTAAAGATAAATTGATATAATTTCGTGATTTGTGTGCCTTATTATTACAGATGCCATGCGATCCGTGTCAGCCTTAGTCATTTTAATCGGCCGATCTTGATTGCCAGACAATATATATCGCACCATATAGATTCAACCTACTATGTAGAGACATGCATTGTTGCTCACCCATATTCCATATGCGTCGTTATATGCATATGGAAAGAGTCGCAACCACCTTGATAATTGATAACTAACGCAGCATCATACCTCATGTGATTATCATCGATAATATGTATGCTACAGCTCTGTTCAGATAATATTAAAACATTCAATTATGCGTTTTGTATGAAAGAAATTTATTTTAAGTACGGACAAAGTTCGCCTCTGGAGTGTAGATGATCTCTACGTATTGATCATTAAGTGTTCTCTAATGTACGGCACATTGCGCCGCATCGACATGCTGTGGAAAAAGCGAGTGTCAAATAGCTGATTACAACATTGCAGCAATTGCTATGCTACCATACTACGTGGTAGGTCACATTGTGCTGAGGTTGCATTATCACACATGATGTAGGATGTCATCTGTATGTTCTCTTTGAAACCTTGTTTGAGTGTTTGAGATGACAGGTGTTACGGAATACTAAAATCTAATTTATCTTCTGGAGAATAGGTGCTTACTGCTGGGGGTGAATATAAAGAGTAATTAACTGTCTGCAATGATGAAGAATACAAAGTTATGTACCGTGACGAGTGCTACCTTCCACACAGCACCATGCGCTATGATAATATATAAATATATATATAGAGAGATATATAGAGATATATATATAGAGAGAGAGATAGAAATATAGATAGAGAGAGAGGGAGAGAGAGAGATACATATGGAGAGAGAGATATCTAAAGATAGAGATACTATATATATATATACAGATTTATAGAGGATAGAGATATATATACATGTTTATATATTTATATATATGTATATATATATATATATAGATATATATATAATATATATATATATATATATATATATATATATATATATATATATATATATATATATATATATATATACTGTATATGCCCGTTATGTACAAATTATTACGTACACTGTGCATATCAAATAAAAAAGTTCGAATAACATTAAACAATATAGAAGGGTGGATAAACCGTTAATACGGCATTCTAGATTAACATATTTAGTGAACATATTCGACATATTTCGCTATACTGCACAATGATATTTCTGCAAAATGCAAGATTTATATATACCTTAAAACTTTCTAAGAATCATGCAAATATAAAATTACAAATACCTGTATGCGTAGAGAGGAGGTCAAAATATGAGCCGATGCACCATATTAAATCTCCCATTTCGGTTGATAGTTTTATGTTTCGACGTAAATGTAATACATCCGGTGCCTGCATGATTATAAAGTCACGAATGCAAGTACATGGTGACATATTATGAATATACCATATGAGAGTTGTTTTGATCGTTCAACACTCCACTCAAGCCTTATTAACCTTGAATAGGTGCCACTTACCACCCACTCTATCTGAAGTGGATGCGAGGGAATCAGGAAATTTAGGGGCTTGCTTATTCACTTTAACATGAATACTAAATAGAAGATTAGCGAAGTGGTCTATGATTCTATTTACAGATTGTTGCGACATAAATCGTATTTGGAAATAATTTGCAGTTACATGAAGTGGGGCACATTTGGCTACTAAACTAACGCACAACGAGATATTTCCGGCGTATATATGTTTTGTCGGTGATTACTTAATGTTCATTTGACCCATTGTAAGCGCATTTCATCAAACAGTTCACTTACTGCTGATACTTTACCCTTCTATGTGTCGCGTTCGCTGCGTTACAGTATTAAACTCTAAAGTCGCCAATCTGTTTGGAAACAGTTTTTAACTAAAAGCAAGACGCTACGCATTTGGTGGCTGCACTTTGATGCTTCAGTTTGTAAACGAGCTGATCAGATACGTGGTCCTTATTGGTCGGAAACAACAAGAGATAGATACTGACGTATTGTGTTGTGGATGCTCCTTGAATACACACAGGCACAGGACTTGTGTTTTAGCTATTGTACCAATTATTAGCAAATAAGATAACTGAAGACAATTGCAATTTTTGTCTGATAATGATTACAATCTTTTGTTACGCCTCTGAACCTGTCCACTTACAGTCTCAAGACCATATACACATTTGCTAACCTGAGGTTAGCTCAATATGTAAAATTCAATATGATTTTTAGAGATGTTACACACGTTACTTTAGATATGTTACTGAACACCATATATACATTTACATATATATATATTTATATATATATATATATATATATATATATATATATATATATATATATATATATATATGTATATATATGTATATATGGATACACACATACACACACACATATATATATATATATATATATATATATATATAAATAAACATATATACATATAAACATACATATATACACATATGTATACCGATATATATATATATATATATATATATATATATATATATATATATATATATATATATATATATATATATATATATATATATATATATATATATACATGCATACAAACATACATGCATATTTATCCATGCACATTTTTACATGTACAGCCGTAGATATTATAATGATCACAGCTGCTAACTTTTTAACTGAAGATTACTAAAGCACATTCTTCGATGACCAGCGTCGGTTTATGTTCAAAACAACAAGTGAGTAGAGTGCTTAGAAGCGCACGCGGGCGTCTGGTGATGCAATGGCTCGTCAAGGCAATTAGGCATCGAACCTATGATCCATGGATAATTGATCCTTGTATATAGTCGTTTTACCTAGCTGCGTCGACATTGCACATTTACTAAGCTATACGCCCTACCGTGATGGAACAGTGCCTTTTGCTTGCTTAATCTTCGACGAGGATTATATCAATAATGAATTGGTATTCAGTAATGACAATGTAAGTGTCTTATGATTCTTTATGATTCGCTCATAATTCATATTAATATCGGTTTTATGACAGGTATAAAGAGCCTCGACTCTCGTCAATGAGTTTCTTACTTCAGGCTACAGGTGTGCACCAGCTGGGGACCCAACTTCCGTTATTCCGCAGAGCCGTCCTGGGAGGCAAGTTATTATCATATTCACCTCAAGCAATCTCATAATAAGGAGGTCTAAGGGTGTTTCATAGAGAGTGTGTGTGGGGGGGGGTGGTTGGTGATATTCTATGATCATGGTAACCAAACAAGTCGGTCTAGCCAGAATTGAAATTAATTAATCACGCTAGTCTTAATACAATTCGAGTCCGAAGGAGGACCCCGCTTGCTCAAACCACTGCCAGCATAATGGACAAACCTAAGGAACTGTTACTAACGAACCACAATGCTATCGCTTTTTCTGAACATAAGATTGCTGTTAAGCAGATTTAACCAATGAGCGCGGAGAGAGTTTTGTCCATCAAATATTGACCGAACATACCAATGACATCGTTCTCATTGCCACAGCCTGCAAATGTTTGGAATAAGTAGTGATACATTTGTATCGTCAATATAACATATGTTGTCACATTACACAACATGCTCTCTGATTAAATGCAACATTTTATTTTTTATTTTTACTTTTCACAATCTGCGAAGTACATGGAATGAAACATTTAGGTAAACCAACTTAACGGCTGTATTTCTATATAAGGCGCGGTTAATTAGATGAAATCAAAATTGTCAGTTATCTGCCACTTTATTGCTTTGTCTTTCAGTGAAGAGGAAATATAACGCCCACGGACCATACAAAGAAGCAAGCAATATCCAAGTACTAATTGGCTCATTCACATGTCATCACAATACATTGCTAGCTGAGTGTGAGTAAGGCTAATGACGCAATAGGCACCACGAGGACTAATCCTTATTAGACGCTTATCAATTAACATTCTGTGATGTCGATGTTATAATAAATCAGGCGCTTTGTCTCCATTACATATCACGAATCTACCCGGTACAGGTCGAGATTTGAATCTTAAGGGAGCCTTGGCATTAATTGCGGCACTGTGTCGGAATATGAGCTGACAGATTTTCCCATGTATCTCTATATACCTGTCACATAGGAGTAAAGGTTATTTTTCTGAATGACAAATGTCTGCTGTTCGTAGGACATTTACCAATTATCCGCCTGTTACTGCAGTGAGCCCTTAACGAGAAATGTATAGCCAACAACAACTTAAAATCACGGCCCAAGAAAGGCTTACAATATGGAAATGACTGCGCAAGGAGACAAGCTGTATTTTAAAAATTATTTATGGTTCCAGGTGACCTTTTCTCACCGAGCAGTGTTCTATAAAATAAAAAAGCCATAATGACCGCCTCATCCCCCACTACGCCTGGATCACCAAAGTAAGTGAACGCTGCGATGTCCCTCTATGATCATTCCCCGTAAACCTGCCAGTTCCCTTTTGAATAGGGACGCACTACAACGGTCCACCTGGGGCCGTATTGATTACGAATCTTAACTTCAGTTGCCCATCCTGAGTTATTGATCGCGCAATATTTTGACTTCGGAGTTCTTTCAATATCTGTGATGTTATCGTAAATTTGTATTCATAGGCTTGTAGACTTGGTGCCTGCTTATTTACATTCATATATCGAGAATGTAAAACGCTGCCAACAGTATTAAGACAACCAGACAGGGTGGCGACGAGCAGGATATCAAAAGTAAATCGCTGGTCCACGACAGCATCCCATTGAATAACTGCAGCAACAAGAGCCTTATATGATAGATATCCTTGTTGACGTCTACATTTTCTACACACATCCAAGTGTTTGCCATGCACATACAGCGCCCTCTGCTTAGAACTGCTGCAAAACAAATATAGTTGTGTACTGTTAGCGCGCTTATTTCCTGCTCTGTCTGTCTGTCTTGATATATACACTACTTTGACACGAAATAAGCAATTTGTGTGCGACGAACCTAATGATTGGATCCGGGTGCCGTGATGAATGTCAATTAGCCGACAAGAGTGATTTGTAGTGGACCCATTACGAGGTCGACAGACAGCACTTCGTATTAAAGTGCGGTATTTCATCTAATAGGAATATATAGAATAAAACAATCGGTTATTACGCAATAAGAAACCCTATACACTTAGTGTATACGAACAGTTTTCTGAGAAGTTAAATTAGATGCATGTATTTGTGAGCAAAACCGAACTACATATTGCATCTGACCTTCTATAAATTATTTGTCCTGTTATCTTTATATTATAACAGTATATCAGGCTTATTTGTTCCACCAACACCACAGCACAAATGCATCAAGGACTATCTCTGTTGCAGTGCGAGGTTGTATATCGGTTAATGCATGTCGTAGGGAAAGTTTACAGCAAACGATGATATATTTAGTCTACCCCATAAGCAAATGGACAGGATAGACAGGAGCTTTTTAGGCCAAGCGTGATTTCATTGCTAATGCAGCTCATATACACAATAATAACGCAATGGGTTGCTTATTCTCATTCAATAATGTGCATGTATTTTGCTCTTGCAGAACCAGAATGATAAAATATTGAAATAGGTTCTTGTAATTAAGAACCAAGAATGCTATACTACATGGCTAATCTTGTACTTCACTTAGAGTCTAAAGCGCTTAACTAGTACGTGAATTGACTCCTCGAAAGCACGATATCGCTGGTAAAATAAATGAAAGTACTCCTATTACTGAAAATGTAAATGTATTTTAGGTCATGTTTTATAGCCAAGAGAACAAATGTCAGAACTTATCACCATTCTATAATAAACAACCCAACTTTCCATATCCTTTTCTCTCGACATCCTTATTGCATTGGGTGTTTTTGCGCTGAATATTTAAATAACTAATCTGTTGCAATACTCTTTGGTCGTAACTTGCAGAAACGTATGAATCAGGCCGGTAATGCTATTGTTCAATGTTATATATCAACGCGCGTTAACACACGTGCATATGTCAAATAAACGTCTATACCAAAAGCATGTTGCCGTTAATGAAGCTTGTACTACAGACATAACTCCATATCTAAAGTAATATCGTCATCAGTGCTACATTATGTTCTATTCCCACGATTTCCATGGTCATATTATTAATAACTCAGAACTCACAAAAACACCTCATGAATATACATCATGGCGATATCATAGAGGTTGGTAGAATTTTCTCTACTGGGAGTAGATCTCCGCAGTGTGTAATCTACGTCAATTACGATATTTAAAAAATAAAAGTTTCATCATAAAGGGGCGCCCGCCTTTGTAACCGAAAACAACGTCATCGGCCAAGCACTACGACCCAACGAAAAGCGGCGATCTTATATGGTCTTTGCAATGGATCAACAATTTGATTAAGGAAACCTAAAAGGTGTGTTCCATATAAAAGCACACTCATTGAATATGAATCCACCCACTTCGTGAAAAATTCAACAATAACTAATTTCAGGATCACACATGCTTATCTTTAGCCCAAACACGCTCCCTAATCAAATCATAAGCAAGGACGCTATTTGTTCCACAGCGTAAAGATAGCTAAAGCTTTGTTATATATCGAAGTGCACCATGCACATGTAAAATAGCTTAACTTTGGGATTAGTACATGAAGATGATAAAAATCACTATTTGAGGGAGCGATTATACAATACTTATCTATATTCTCCACAATAAATAAAAGAACGATGAAAATACTACATTCACGAGATTGGAAGCCGAGATTCAACAAGCATATATATAATCAATGTGCGTACAGATACCCTCACAGTTACAGCGTGTTAATGCTTACATCGATGTTGTTGTAGTCGTCAGGTCAGGTTAAACATATGCGTCTTGTTAACAGACGCCTTTAATGACAAAAATTAATGATAGCCATTTCTAAAAGACGCAACAAAAACAGGTTCATTGAATTAGCAATGCCATTGGACACCAGGTGATCAATCAGCGTCTGTCTCCTGATCATTCATTGTTCAGGCTGGTCGTGTGGTACGATGAATGGTATCATTTATTCCGGACATGCTCATCCCTTTCATGAACATGCAGGCAATTTCAGGCTTTTTATTTACCCGAATAAGTTGAACACATAAGATTGATAACTGTCGTTTCCCTCCAAATTCACAGTGCTCCATGAAATAGTTTTCTTGGTTATCAATATTTCAAAGCGCCTCGGTTTTTAAGCCCGTTATTGTAGATATAAACGTACGGTATCTAAAACGGAGATAAATGTTAGTCCCGTTTCAGAGCCAGGGAACAGCAGACTCATCGACAGAGGAGAGACATCTACTTCTGTCAACAAGGAAGCTACGATGTTCACAGATCGAACGCTTATTGCCGGTATTGTTAAGTCTTTGCTGTCTGTTCACTGTTGATTTACCTGTGGCCTTCATTTATTTGATATCTCACGCTAAAGAGAGGAGGTAGAATCTTCATTAAACTTCAACTATACCAGGGTAAGTTTTGTTTTATATTCATATCTACCTCTTCGATCAAGTGGACTCTCAAGAAAAGCACACATTTCTACTGAAAAGAAGTTCACTTGGCGCAAATATTTTGGTAAAAACAGGAAAGGAAACTAACAGCAATATAAACAGCTATGCACAAGCAAAGAAATAAATTAATCTTCAATATATAAACCCACACCACGCTTAATGAACTCACATGCGCATGCGCTATCAGGTGATATCAATATGCAATGAGGAGCTTGAGCACACTTCAAACGTCGGTGTGAAAGGAGTTTCATCCTATTAGTTCTTACAAACGCCAAAACATGTATTCTCCTATCTACAATTATGTTCAAAGGCTAAAACAACCACCGGTAACGTTAGCTTAGTCAAAGCATGAGCTTCTGTCAGTCACATTATTGGTGAATTTTTGCGCAGTATCACAGGATTCTATTGATTCACTACCTATACAAAAACAATTCATAATGCGCCCATCGTCCATTGCAATACCGACGTGTTGATTATGTCCTCACGAATTTCATTCGCAACACGTTTGTTAGAGCAGATGGAAGATATATGACACTGTGTGTGTGTGTGTGTGTGTGTGTGTGTGTGTGTGTGTGTGTGTGTGTATGTGTGTGTATGTGTGTGTGTGTGTGTGTGTGTGTGTGTGTGTGTGTGTGTGTGCGTGTTTGAGTGTGAGGAAACGTAATGAACCATTATCCATGTTTACTCTGTGCATTTTTATATATATCATGATATTTGATACAATGAGAAAACGACAAGCGGAACGACAAGCCATGACAAAAGAAAAGAGAAAATGTACGCCTCGGTAAACCTACCAATGCAACCCATTACTACAGCCGCACCACTTCAACTTGCTTACATTTAGCCTTGTGTTTATTTTCCAAAAGGATTACTCTTGCTGTTCATGTACGATTGGGATATAATACCATATGTAAATATGTAAAGCAGTATGATAAGTAGCAATGGACGTAACATGCATTCACTTTGGAGTTGATTGGCGAATTTTGTGGGCAGACCTAATTCCTGAACCATAGAAAAAACTTGGTATTATATTGGATTGAAAGTTTTCCTGTTTATTTAATGTTAAATTTACAATGATTCAAGGCAAAAGGGATGTTCAGATGTCCTTCTTTGAATGCACACAACGGGCATTGTTTGTGACGCTGACATGGTAAATGGATAAGTCTGTTCATTATCAGAAATGAAAGGGCCTTGAATTATCCTATGCTTAAAGACATGGACCATGAATCAATGTGAATAACAAAACAAAAACTTATTGCCTTACTCTATGCTTTCAAGATTTGTGCACTCGTGTTATGTAACAATTTTCAGGAATCGTTTTGTGAGCTTATTTACTCAGGACACACCTCTTTGCCCCCGTTCAAACATATCAGCTGTCCCTGAGCTATTGTGACTTCCCTAGGCCGAGGGCTCAGCGCGAGTTGTTGCTTCTCCATGGAAATCAAACACAAGATACACACATTACCCCCGAAAATCTTATTCGGATTGTCTTTTTAGCTTTATATTCATCTTTGCTATCAGTTTTGTATCATCGCAACCATTTTGAAACTTTCAGATCAAGTGCATATTCGTGAGCAAATATAATTAATGTTCAGTGTTATCACTCATACAATTACTTAAATATAACGCGACTGCTTGCTCATGCACAAAGCATTTTTAAAGTATGTGTATTATACTTACAAAAGAAAGAATAGTCACCTTTTCGTAGAAATTCTAAATCATTCAACGTTTATTGTGCAAGAATAAATCACATTGACGCTGCTTATTTCTAAACCGATTCTTCCCCTCATTACTAGACCATAGCAGTGAAATATGTACCCGACAGTCTAATAATAATGCTGCATCTTCAGTGAACAGAACGTTCATTTTATTGCTCTACACATAAAGGATAATGAATCAAAATGTGTCCATTGCTGCAGCCGACATTACAAGTAGACGATCATCATCCTCGGCTTAATATGGCTACCTGTAGTTACTTAAGTAATGCTGCTTGAGCTACAATAGGAACCGCCATATTGTCAATGATATTGTGTATGCAATATATCCTATCCGTGCTTAACGAATGTCCCTGAATGCCAAAATTGGATGTGCCCTTAACTACACATCATTGAGGTAGCTGTCATTACCGCACACCCAGCATCTAAAACTCCGCGCTTTGCATCTGGCATTTTGTAGCCCACATCCCAAGCATTAAGACCACTGTCATATATATACCATCTATAAGACGGAATAAGTTCAGTGATTTTATTAGATAAAAACTACTTCCTTTTACAGTGGATACAAATATCCGCATATTAAACACACAATGCCTTTACAATAACCGATATATACAACAAATTTATACCTCTTGAGCTAATTAACAAGATACAGTGCTGTTTTAATTTTTAGCGCTTCTTTATTTTGTACCACTGCTGACCTATATTAATTCGCTCGTTCACAACCGCAAATTTTGTAACGATTAATTCACAAATCCGGTTAAGAGCAACGTTGATGTTGCTCACACGCTATGATGGAAAGTATGCGCATGACAAAATAAATAATATACAAACAGCACGATATACGGACAGACCGGGCGATGATTGATCATCATGGATCCTATAGGTCGGCCTTTGTTTGAGAGCATGCTGTTGTGATACATTCCATATTTAAGCAGATTATGTTTTTATTTGGACAAACACAGCAGTAGGCCGAGATATGGATGTATAGCAGTTTACACCCATATCAACTGTCTTCGAGCTATTGTGACGTCATAAGGCCGATGGCTCAGTGCGAGTTATTGTAAGTTACCTTTTAATGCCTATTATAGTTCATGGAGAGAGAGAGAGCTTCCTGTCTCAAATTTGACTACTCAACCAGTTGCTATTCGTTATTGTAATGCTGCTTAGAGTGACTGCAACAGATATATAAAGCATTACTCGCGCATGTATCCACATAATATGCCGAACTCACTCTTTTCAATAGCCACTAAAGGTTGTGACTCTATGAATAGTTTGTAACTTTTGGCTCTTAGAAGGACCCCAACAATGGGTTAATAAGTATGGTCAGCTGAAGTACTGAACGAAAATAGATAGCTCATTCAGTTCACCCTGACCAGTGCAACAATTAGGTTAAATGAAAAACTTTCTAAACACAAACACACACACACACACAGCCAGACACATACACACACCCGCCCACGTGGCATACACATACATATACAAACACAAACCGTAAATATACATATATATATGTGTATATATATATATAGATATATATATATATATATATATATATATATATATATATATATATATATATAATATATATAGAGGGATATCTATATATATATATATATATCTATATATATATATGATATATATGTATATATATAATATATATATATATATATATATATATATATATCTATCTCTATATATATATATATATATCTCTATATATATCTATATCTATCTCTATATATATATATATGATGTCCCAGTCACTTAAACCGCCTGAGGTGATTATCAGTAATGTGACTAAATATCACGTTAACTGTATGATTATTTGCAATATCAGTACCACTGCCCAGCATGTTTTATGCGTGGGTTTACGATGCACCCTACAGCATATTTCATGATCGTGGTCACAGCATATTTGGAGAGGGTGATTCGCAACCAGACACTTACGTAAGGAACCTGTGACCAAAACCAAACCGGATAACCAAGAGGCAGCTGGTTTGGCTTAGAATTCTCCGGATTATACTTTGCGGGATGCAAAAGAAGTTTACAGATCGTCGTAACTATGAATTAATCATTTCACCTTAGCCGATACTGCTGATGACAAATAACTCGCGTGTGTGCATGAAGACCTGCACATAGCCATGTTAATAGCTATAATGAATGCAAGTAAGAACTGACTGAGAATACCAATATCAAAAGCATTAATTAAATGGTAGTGTCAGGTGTTATCAACATCAATGACATACTATGTGAATAAAGATTATATCCGAAAGCGAATGGACAATTTCATTACGGTTGTTTGTTACCCTGACCATATTTTCTTCGGTTCTTTACCCAAAAAAGGTTATCTGTACGACCATTTACATTAGTAACTTAATTGATGCAAACCTAACCATCGTCATACCACTAAAGAAGCAAGACAGCAACATATTGTAAACATAGGTTTTTTTAATTTATGATCCGAATAAACTTGCCGAGCTCTTTCTTCACATGCTATGTTTAATAAATACAAACTTTCCAGAAAGGCTTATTGCATTGTAACATTCGTATTTAGTACCCAGCCACCATTACTGATAAGCCAGAGGCGAATGTGCTGTTTTTAGCCGCGGATAATGCTTATCTACAGTTAAGATGAAATGCTGCTCCAGCAGGGGTCGTTATCAAATAAAGGATGAGCACCTATGAATTCAACTAGGCCGAATGACTCTTAAAACGAACATAAATACTAAGGCACAATGACGTGTGGCAAAACGTTAGGACGAATAGTTTGACGAACACGACGCCAGTACTTGATAATGTAGATTAAACCGAATAAATGCTACTTTCTGTGTTGCCGCTAAAAAGTCAAACCAGCAATAAATAATATATCAATGAATACATACAAATACATATATGTATACATATAAATATATCGATATAAACAAATGTAAATATATACATATATATATACATTTATATTTGTATTTATATATCTACGTAACTACACATGAACATATATAAATATATATATATATATATGTATATACATATATATATATATATATATATATATATATATATATATATATATGCATATATATACACATATATAAAAATATACATATATATATACATATATATATAAATATATATACATATGAATACATGTATATATTTATATATATCAATACATATTAAAATGTATGTATATATACGTTTATATACATATATATATATATTTTATATATTTAGATATAGATATATATTCAGATATATACATATAAATGTATAAATATATATATATATATTTAAAATATATATATCATATATGTATATCAATATATATATACATATATAAATATACATATATATATATACATACATATATATATATATATATATATATATATATATATATATATATATATATATATATATATCTCTATATATATATATATCTCTATATATATATATATATATATATATATATATATATATTATATGTTTATGCAAGAACGCTAACAGGGCTAGAAGAAGGTGAGGCGGTAGACGAGGGGGTGGGGGGTGGTTCCCGCACTAAATTACCACTTTTTCTCACTAACGCCTCCTACAGGCATCAGGCAAATAGTTATCGGCATGAGCTGTAATGCGAATTAATACGTAAGTTAGCTTAGGTTTTGTTGGCCTATATACGCCAGTGCAGGAAGTACATTACAGTTGTTGCTTTCACTAAAATGACTGTTCTGTTTTATATCTGCTTCAGTACAAGATTAATGTCCAGATGCACCTGTATCATGAACCTCGTGATACCCATATACACTGCGTGGACTGAAACAAGGATTGATATAAGCAACTCAAGATAGCAGACTGAATTAACTCTGATCATCTGTATGGTGTCCCATGATAATAGGTTGACCCACAGCTGATTGATTCATGCGCAATCAGTCCCACGGGGGCTCATCAAATAGTCGCATGTGTTGCTTCCTGGACGTAACTCAGTAACTTTTGATTATCGTACGTTGAGTGGTAAACTTATCCACTGAACGCTACAAAGATATAGCGTAGGTTAGTTGGTTGCTTATATGAATTCATGATTGCTCGGCGAAACATTGACATGTAAAATGTGTTTCGATAAGCATCGGAATTGAACGGAAGACAGTGATGTAAATTTCAAGGGTGTTTCCTGCATCTTATTAAATGGATATTATTCAGTGCATGGTATATATAATTATGGCTGTACTGTGTGCAAAAGCGTTGAGTTGTTTGAGCCTTTATTCTTATATAAGATATCGTAAGCTTACATATGATCGCTCTAAGTGGCAATATTTACCGACATAATCCATGGCGATTGATGGAACAGTACGTTTTCCACGACATGGTTTTGCGTCTGTGCGGTTTTTTTATTTATCTGTAACTTCTAACGTCACAAGTCTAAACAACAGGCATCGATATTCAAAGTTCAGATCATTCGAAGTTCATTTTATTGATATGATGCAATAACCTTCGATGAGGTACGATCAATCCAGTTTTACGTCTAACCTACCAAGAGTCGACTGCGCTTACACCTGCCCATAGCGCTGCTGCTTAGTACAATGCGCGTGCGCTGTATAATGAACAAGCAGCGCTTGCATAAACAGCGGTTGGTATATAAAGTTCACTGGAACTCCAGATTTATATCTGAGATCAATATGGAAATACAGTCCATTAAGCGTCATATTTTATCCATCACAACTCCAAGCTGGTATTGGTATTCAATGTCACTAACGCAACAGGTAAAATGCTTGTTGATTTATCTCAAAGTGCCACTCGTCATTCTAAACCAGATGGTTATGAACAACATCAATTATGTGCAGATCAATCGTTTGTAAAACCTAGACTCATTTGAAGCCGTTCTTGAAATCCTGCCATTAGACACAATAACACGGGACAAACAGATAAGTGAACGATGACAGTGATAAATGCACAGGGATAAAGGTGATGATTGGTTAACCGGTGGGCAGGAGTAATACCAGGGAATGGTTTTGTATTTATTTTCTTATGACGCAATGCACACATGAGCTTATCCGCCTATAGGACGCATTACTTCAAGGACAAGCACCAACTTGTGTGTTCATAAATTTGCTTTGTATGTGTTATCCATAGAAAGGTTACTTCAATGAAGATTGAAGGTCATGAAAAATAGTTATATATAGATGAGAGACCAAAATTGTCAGCATGAAGAGATGAAAAGGATGAGCGTGACATGAATTGATTATATCACACAGCGCAAGGAAAGACTGGGTGATGAATCATCATAACAAAGAGTATGATGTATCGTCTTGGATGGATATAAGACTTTTTCTTAAATCATTTCGCTTTTGCCCTGCATTTCAACTGGTGTTTTTGTCAAACAACTGATGCATTGGAAAGTTGCTAAGTTAATAAGTTGTTAGCGTATCGTACTGTTTTACTGAAATGTACTACAATAAGATATAGTTTAGAGTGCCGCATTGAGGCATATATGCATTTCATTGTCTTAATCCTCTAAATAGGTCAACCTTATAGGAGTTAAAGTCAGAATACTCACGACGCAGTTTGAAAAAGCTAAGAAAGGCGATTCAACTATCCTTCGTTTTTGGGACTTGGTACAAGCTGTTATCCATATCGCGGGGGTTAAATGTACAATGCCCATATCCAATAGGCCCTGTCCAACCCTGTAGACTGCACCTTCATTTACCATTCCCAACCAAAAGGTAGCAACATCTGGAGGAAAAGGAGCGAGACAGAAGGGTGTTTATCATATCCGACCGGATTTATTGGCAGAATGCTGTTATGTCATTACACTGTCATGCTAGTCAGCGTACGTATCCCATAATGGACGCGCTACTTAGACAAGATTAGATTACCCAGATACAGTTAAATTGCGTATCAAAGCTCCATGGCGTCATCGTGGAAGTAGTGTGCTTTTACCATTTCAGCTTCCAATATGCGATAAGAAAATCGGGTAGTGGGGATGACTTTGCGCATAACACTTACTTCCTCTGCTTTGCAGGTTAACATTTGGCACAATGCGACCGATCGTCATGGCTATTTGATCTCAATAAGGATATTACTATTGTTATTTGCTTCAAGTGCGCAGACTGAACGCACTGTTCTCTACGTAAGGGACATCATTAACAGTGCTGCCCTCTATCCAACAAGAAACTCTATTGTTGGTGCACTGACGCTCTGGCCTGCATACTCTACAGGCCAGGCGACTATGAGGTCGACGAAGCAATACATGCAACATAATATCCACTAATAATTAATTAACACTATCCCAACCAGACATTACATTGAATAGAAATGAAACAGCTTGGCTTGACATTCAAACAAACACAATAGCTACAATGCTCTACTGGAGCTCATAACAATGCATCAATATTCGAAAGAGAAGCTAATATATCCAGTGCATTGAATGTTCTGCCATTTCTGAAGTTGCGTTATCAATATATATAAATATATATATATATATATATATATATAGATATATATATATATATATATATATAGAGATATAATATATATATATATATATATATATATATGTATACATATATATATATATATACATATATATATAAAATATATTTATATATATATACATATATGTATATATATTTTTCTATATATAAATGTATATATATATGTTAATGAAAATCTCCTTAAATGTTTGTTTATATATTCATGTTTACATTAAAAAATATGGAAATATGCGTACTCATACATGTAAACATACGGGTATATATTTATGCGTATAAACATTAACTGTTACATATATATATATGTATATATACATATATATATATATATATATATATATATACGCACGTTTATACATATAAATATATACATATAAATATATATGTATATATATATGTATATATATATTTATATATATATATATGTAAATATATATACATATATATATATATAGAAATATATATATATACTAATGTATGTATACGTGTTTATATATTTTTATCTATGCCTAGTTTTAGTTTTATTTTGAACACATATATGAAAAACAATATATATATATATATATATGTAAAATTATATATATATTCATATATATATATATTTATATATGTATGTATATATATGTATATATATGTATATATATATATATATAAATGTTTATATATATATATATATATGTTAATAAATATCTCCCTAAATATGTGTTTTTATATCTGAATATGTTATTATATCCTCTTTGGATATCAATTAGACTGTAGTTAGAAATTAATAGGTGATTATAACCGATTTACTTTTATTGACGCAATAATAATTACACCCCGGAATAATACTATTTTGCCAAGTCGGGCATGGTTCATGAAAATGCAAAATTCACGGTTGTTAGAAAATTGCCTGAACAAAAGGATAATCCATCAGGTGAATTGGAGAGTCAATGATTGATCACCATTGGTCGTCAGAACTGGGTCTAGTTGGAGAACAAGTTTTTGTGAAACGCTTCAGCTTGATGGCACTTGGTCACTTGTATGAACACAGAATTCACTCCAACATACACGCACATTTACTGCGACCGATATTATGTTAATTGATAGGGGGAAAAGTTTACTTATGCAGAGTTTGTCGGTTGGAGTGCTGTAAATGCGTGCTTATGGTGCCAAGTTCTTTAGCTTTTACCGTTGTATTGCTGTTGAAACGTCCCACAGTTATTATCGTCCGTTTCAAAATATCGGCTAATTGTAACCGGTGTGGGGCGACATATCGTTTAAGCAAACGATAACGTTAGCAATAATCCCTCGCGTTCATATGTCATATTAACCGCAGACAGTTGGCCATTGATAGAGCTCTTAGCACAGGTCTTCTCCAATATGTAATGTAATATTGTCATCTATTTTAGGTATTATTCAAATGCTTTCCATGGCTATATTATCAATTATACTGAGCTCACAAAAACACCTCATAAATATATGTCTTCGCCATATCAGAAAAGGGTGGGAGAATCAATAAACTGTCATTAGTTAGAGCAGATCTCATAAGAATTCTGTTTTCAATGGATCAACAATTTGGTTAAGGAAACCAAACACGTGTATGTTTTTAGAAGCACCCGAGGGTCTGATTGCGCCTGAATCCATCTACTTCGTGAAAAACGTCAGACAATAATTAATATCAGCACAACGAATGTTTATCTTTCCTGTTCATGTTCTAAGCAGTCGTTTGCTTCGCTGTGTTTTTGGATATCGTTATCTCAGGTCATGCCTATAATACCACAATCTACAGACAGATAACTAAGGATGAAGTTTTGTAGAAGATGTGATTCAGTTTGGTCGAATAGCATAAAGTACATCCGAATTCTTAATCTGACATCGGTACAATTGAACACGCTCCCGAATTCAAATCATAAAGAGGGACGTAGATATAATCCATCCATTTCTGCCAAGGCGTATTGATGGCTATCTTTAGCGTTATCAATCATTCTTTTGCTCTATGACCTCTATAGCTTTGTAATATATCACCATGCACCATGCGCATATAAAGTAGATTAACTTTAGAAATGAGTAAACGGTGTCAAACGGAGGTTATATGTAGCGCCGATTCAGCCGACTAGTAGGCACGCTCACTTATGCTTAGTCGAACAAAGAGAAAGACAGCTACTGCCATCATTAGGGACGCTATAGTTTACACAGATGGAACGTTTGATACGGCTGTCGTTAGTCTCGGCTCTCTTTTCACAGTTTATTAATATATATGTGGTGAAAAGGGAAGAGGTCAAGGATTCTCAGACGACAGAAGCCAAATGAATACGGTTCTAGATCATGCAGCTGTGATGTGCTGTAGCGACTCATCATGCCAACAGAGAGGTATTTACTAAATTTACTAAATTGGATAGTACGATTGATAATGCATCATAGGTCATGCATCGCAACTCCAACAAGGTATTGATTGTAGCAATCCAGCCGTTGTACAGCAGACATTCTCTGCATACTAAGGAGGCAATCAACCTTTTTGCCTTGTTTGACCTCAGTTTGTTTGGTTTCAAATTGTCTTAGCTTCTGTTTTCTTTTGATAGAAAACTTCAGCATATCGTACGTATTGCGGAAAGTATGTCATATGCAAATGTGTACAATGCTTATGAATGATCATAATATTTGCATATAACGATCATAACGAGGAACATGAGCCTAAACAATAGTCGCATGCTGCAAAGAAATAGACAATTCATCTGACATATCTTGTGGCGCAGAGAATCATCTGTTACTTTCGGTACGGAAGATGCGCATTTGTTAACCAATTTGATGCTATATTGGTCTGATCATGTCACACCAGTCAGGTTATCACAAATCGAATGTTGCGTGCCTGTAGCAATGAAACTGTTGCACAAGACATGAACAAATGTTTTCAGAATGAACAGCGCAAAAAAAGACCGAATGATATATACTCGTAGTATTGAGAAGGATGGATCACATTGTCGACCAAGTCTCGATTATGTTTAATAGACTTGATGTCCAGTTGATGATAGATTTCAACGGCATACTACCATTGCTGTTTTGTTTCAACATAACACATGCAAAATGCAAGGTGCAGCTATCAGCGTCTTTACGGATTTAAACAAAGTTGAAATTCATACCCAAATTCTTTTCTACGCCAATATGTTTAGTGACGGATAGAAAGCACAACAGTGAGGAAAAGTTCGCGTGGCAAGGGATCTAAGTGTGGTAACATGCAATACACAATTCATTTAGTATGCTTATGTTATCACAGATATCATACTTTTCTTAAGAATCGATGCATCGATTTTGTTACTTTCTCATGGAGTGTAGTTAAATATGTGTAAGCTCATTTTTTAACGTGGCTACAGATATGCAGGAACAAGAACAGATCATTACCATAAGTCTGAACGATACTTAATTGATTTTAGCCATTTAGATAAAGATGTGGCTCTCTGTAACTTTGTGAATGGAACACTTATCCTTTGCGCTTCTGCCACATCTAATATTCTAAATCAACGACATTTCTCTTTTTAGGCCGAATTATCTTTACATGTTCTGTGTAAAGATTTTTAACGATGACCTCATCCATAAGAATGCAATCAGGCGTTTGTGGTGGTACATTATTGGTATGGCAACATAAATTAACATTTTCAACATGTGTATTTTTCAACCAGGTTTAATCACGATTGAAATTGGTTGCAGGTTGGAAACGTAGCCTTAGCTTCATGAATTGAAGTTGGTTATGTATCGGTTGTGGCAATTATTGTCTGATAATGCTTCATTGTACTGCAAGCAATGTCCATGTGGCGGGAACAATGGTGCACTTACTTACCTGGTGATGAAGTTGGGTTTAACGACTCGAGGAACAATCTGTTTTGGCATATGTGACGAACTGATAACGAATACAACATATTGCACCTCAGATTGTTTCAATAGACAACTAATGTTTTAGTCCTTTTTTTATAACAAGCATCTGCTCTAATGTTATATGACTACATAGTCTGCTCTGCAAACCATACATGTATGCTTTAGGGAATTATTTATTGACCATGCATTTATGGTAGCGCTTCCTAACAGATTTTGTTATGGCTAGTGGCAAGCATATGACAATGGCTATGAATTATTCCTATTAGTTTCACAACTCACAATGCCCACTGGCATAAATCGTCGGCAAACACATGATAAACCGTGCGGCAATGTTTGTGAAAAACAAATTTCCAACAAAGTAATCAATTAATCACTTAAGTAGTTGCCAACAAAAATGTGATCTACATTTAATAATGATTTTGTGCATTTACGACCCCCAATCAAACGGACTTCCTATGGGAAAACGGCGCGGGAATGTAACGATTGTGGGGTATATTTTCAGTCAGCTAACAACGAGTTGTTTATAATGTTCGATGTTTGTGTTGTTACCAAGTATTTGCAATGTGATAATCGCCCGTATAAAATTACAAGCGGCTTACAACCGGCAACGTAAATAACATTCTATGATTGCGATTGCCGCCTGTGAACACTTCGTTGTTGCGTGATATACGTTTATCGTGCGCCTTGAATAACAAAAATTATCCAACATAATGAATATGTTTTATCAGCTGATGGAAAATCAATTGATCTCCACGGAAATGGTAATGTCTGTATTGACTTTGCCTAACTGTTGACCATACATAGAGCAGAAATTGCACTCATAATCTTCACTCATTTGTTGCATGTATCAACTTAATGTACAATACGTTCATTGTTCGACATTCTCTTAGTACGTGAACGTAAAATAAAGCATTTGCGGTTGTATCTTTGTGTTTTAGATTGTAGAGAGCTATCACAAAAAGTGAAATTGATAATCATAACAAACATTTAATCGAACACTTCGTGAGCTCTCACAAATAGAGCGTAACAAGCTACAACATTACTTCTGACTTGTGAATTTATCATTATCAAACACGCATACCCACACAAAACAAACCACACACACACACACACAGACACATACACACGCACACACACACACACCAACACACACACACGCGCGGCATTCAATTGCTGATTATCTGGATCAATTGACCACTACCCTTTTTGCGCATAGCTTTCATTTCTCTTCTTATGTCTAGTATATTTAGTAAATGAAAAAGCAAGAGTGACTTCGTAGTTAGTGTCAGTCATCCCGTCATTTATCGTAAAAAGATAGCCATATTGATGTACGAATGTTACAACCTGACTATGAATAGGATCATCAAGTAAAACAGATCTGAACATGAACATGTTGCAGCAATGCAGAAACCATACAGAGTATAACGTCATCCAAGGTAGTGTCGCCAACAAGATCCATTTATCAACCCTTGTATGATAATCTATGTTGATGTGATTGAAGAATTGGATGATCCAGAGTTATGTCCCGATTTGATGATTATGTTTGCTGTCGATAACATTAT
The DNA here is from genome assembly GCA_034190875.2 of Urechis unicinctus. Lineage (NCBI taxonomy): Eukaryota > Metazoa > Annelida > Polychaeta > Xenopneusta > Urechidae > Urechis > Urechis unicinctus. Next base: position 51,562,991 of record CM067345.1, read on the forward strand.
TGATATAATAAGTCATAATCAGCATGTTTCCTTATGTGTCCATTCACCAGAGTCATAATCAGCATGGTTATTTACGTGTCCATTTACCAGAGCCATGCCAGCATTGCAACTCGGAATGTCTCCATATATTACAATGCCCTCCATATTCTGCTTCAATACCTTTATTAACTATATATATACGAATGGCAAGAACTTGCAAGACCTGAATAAATGGTTACTTTGCATATTCATCGGTGAAATGGAATATAACGGCCTTTATCTATATATATGTCGCTACGATGTGTGCCGCAACGCTTGTAAAATGGAGATAAATTGTCCTAATTCTAGGTGGCACCAAACCAAGAGCAAGATGGTTTTGATATCCAGTTGCATGTATATATATCAGATGACATTTGCAAATTTACGCATTCACATAACACACAATCGCTTGGCCAAAGTATTGTTCAAGCAAGCAATATCATAAGCCGTCCCAGCAGCTATATTTCACAATATTGACACTCGAATAGTTCGGCCGTGTAAGGCATTACAAGCAGACAAAAGAACACCACTGTGGTAACCATACACCCAAAAATTAGCAGCCGTAATAATAGTTTTCCCATGCTATTGTAATCCAGCTTTCATACCACATTTGTACCGCTTTCTTCCGGACAAAACTGTGCAAATGCATCCATATAAAAAGCCTGCTACATGATGTCGTTAGTTCCGGCCTTACATGTTATTTTTATAGCTACATTAAAGCCATTTCAGACAGTTAATCGCAATTTTTGCCAGTAATTTATTACCCACGCCCTCCATAAACCAACCGCTAGTCTGACATGTTGGACCTAATCTGGACCAATGTTTAACGTGATATTCGTGATATTCAGTGAACGCACTCAGGCAAAGGCCTTAATGTCTCAAAGATAGAACTTCGGAAGGAAAATGTAGTGACTGAAGTGCTTAGACTTTTTAATCTTTCAACCATGCTGTTTCATAACCTTAATGCCGAGGGGGTTTTACGTTTTCAGTCAATCAATAACATAATCCCTTGGTTACACCCATCAACAGCATTAGATATCACGATGAGGCGACGGCAGTACTTTTTGTGTTCTTACCGTTTTCTATGGTCACAGCCCGGAATTGCTCTTTACAGGATGCATCAATTTCAGGTGCTTGGGAGATCCTCTTGGCGCTGCAATCCGTGCATGGTGATCAAGTGGATATGTCTAACGGCTGAAGAGTGGCTCACTATGCTGATAATAGAGGGGCAATTGTCAGAATATGTCCTATTCTTTCAAAGCGGTTATCTTCTAATGAAGAGTATTAACTTTAAATTATTGAAAAATCTAATTTACGGTGCATTTTACAGATTATTAAAGGCGTTTTTTTACATCCAAAATATCTGGAGCAAACTTGTTTGTTGCCAATTTGTCTTCGCCCTTTCCGGTCGCTCTCCCTTTATTTCGGTATCCTTATCTTGTTCATTGGGTTTGTTTTGCGAATTGATTCTAATGTAAAATACGGTTAATATATCCTTGTAGTGCTACAAGGATAATAACTAATGACTGAAAATCTGTGAACAATATGCTTTCATAGCAGCAAGCTTGTGTTGATCCGTTATTTAAGACATTAGCCCCATATAGTTCGAGCCGAGAAGTACCATCCTTACGCCAAGCAAAATATCCTTTGCTACCCTCAAATATATATTGTCATATAGTGAAATTTGTTTCAATCTTTGTTAACATTCTCTCTCTCTGTCTTTAGCTCTCTCGCTCTCTTTGTCGCTCTCTCTTTCTCTCTCGCTTTTTCTCTCTCTATCTCTCTCTATTTCTACGTCTCTCCCCCCATCTCTCTATCTCTCTAACATCAGCGTTTACATATGTTGCAGATGCTGCATTCTCTACTGGTTCGTCGCTGCATGCGTATACGTCAAGAGCGATATGTCAGGGGATTGACCGTTAATATTTGCACTGGGTGTAGTGCATCGGCAATCGATATATAATCAACTGCGAGTAGGAGCATTCACAAGAGTGTACAAGGCTTTAAAAATCAACTTTACTCCAAACTGTCAACTGTCAGCGTATATATGGTTATAATAAAACAATACATTGCATTCCAATAGATGTATGCTTCCGATTTAACACCCAATGTGCTAGAAATCTACCGTATTTGCGACTATCACAATTATACGGTAAAAGATATTCAAGTCGATTTGTCCAACCTTGGTTTCAAAGTATATTGTTGGCCTCATGTTTTGTTCAAAATGCACATATTTACATTATTTGGAAAACATTGCAGCCTTAATATGGTGTATCGTTTTACCTTGACCTTTGCATGCACAGCTTCTATTGGGAAATTAAGCATTCTTACCTGTTGTTTAGAAACCCGAATATTTCAGCTGCGCATGTTCAGACATTTGTCCTCTGGACTACAATACAAAAACAGATTGACATCACCAACATGTAAAACATACTTGAGGTTGCGTTTTATGTGCGCTTTACTATACAGGCTCTTTGAATTAAATTATGACAACTCAGCAGCTGGTAGTCGGTTGTAAGAGCATCATTGTGCATTAAAACTGAATAATGCACTGGGTGTGTAGGTTATTATGCCATTGACATTTATCAGATATTTCATGACTTGCATTACCAAGCCAGTGTATAGCGCGTATTATCATAAATATTATATAAAGCCATAGTACACATGCACATTAATGTAAGGCAAAGATTACTGTCGCCACATGGGGAGCTTAATGGGGCTACAAACAACATATACGTCAACACAAATTGCTGATCTGTAGGCATTCTGTAACATTGTCACACAGCATATCTGAGTCTGCCTGGACTGCTTTATCTTATCGGCCGACTTGAGAAGCGTCCAGCGAAAGAGGATTATAAGACAATGATTGGTCGTTATAGGTCAAGAAAGTTTGTTTTGGCTAATAATGTACCTGTCATTTGAGAGTTATAGGCTTAGTCTTCCCAGTTACTTTTAATTGCGTTACCAGCATTGCATGCAATATCCGCCAGCAGTAAACATTCATATTAACAAAAAGAAGCAGACCAATAGTAAACATTTTAGTTTGTACCGGGAACTCAAATGGAAGAATTTGTGAATGGAAGTGTAATTTGTTTTCCTGAAGATTCACTTCACTACTTTGTTGGTTGTGAATAGAATATCAATAATAAATGAGAGTTAGGATCCACAAAAGCCTGAAATCGCATGTAATAAGCCGTGAAAGGTAACAACATGACCAGATGTATTACATAATGCAACGCATTGGCCAATTTATGACTAGGTAAACTGCACATTGGTTATATTGTAATATGTACATATGGTAGCTATGTGATGTATGAACAGAATGACAAATGTAAACAAAATGGCATCATGGCTTGCCTCCAGTAAAATTATAAGTGGAGCTGTTTTAGGATTAGTGACATTTGGAGATAGCTGCATGCCGTAAAAATCCTCGACAAATACACGCTGTCATGCGTAAAATATACCTTGTTACATATCTCATCATGCGTATTGCTGAACAAGCATTGATAGAAATAAAATAAATGCCCTTTCTAATCAACAAAATAGGTGTAACAGAGAACTACAGTGGCTATCAAATGATATTACAATACAGCGTAAAATAAATCTCAATAAATTGTTAAATACATCTTACTGAATAAGTAAAATAATGTAAGGCGTTTCTGTTTGGAAGGATGTTACTTAAATACCCGCATGCTTCTTCTTAATCGCCACCTTCGCACTAGCCTGGCCTAGTTCGACTAGGCAGAGGGTGTAAGTAGTGCTTTGCTAAACTTAAAGATGACCCTTTATTTCATTCTTCAGTTACAATTCAAATCGTAGTTTATTATTAAAATTAAGCTTCTACGAGTTTTACAGAGAGTGCGAGATGACATCGCTGATCTTCTGCTTTGTATTATGGTCCAACCATAGCAATCAAGTTTACATTTGCAGTAATCTTTAATATGGCCATGCCAAATTCCTAACTTGTGTATATATCAAATACACTTCAACATAAAAACCAGTTGGCCATTGATAGGGATCTTACTACAGGCATTATTCAATATGTAATGTAATATTGTCATCTATTTTAATTATTATTCCCATGCTTTCCATGGTGATATCATTAATGACACTGCGCTCACAAAAACGCCTCATAAATGTATATCATAGCCAATCAGAAAGGTTGGTAGAACCCATAAACTGTCATTTCTGAAAGCAGATCTTCGCAAAATTGGTTTTCAATGGATCAACAATTTGATTAAGGAAACCAAGCACGTGTATGTTTTTACGAAGCCCTCGAAGGGGCTGATTGCCTATGAATCCATCTACTTCGTGAAAACGTCAGACAATAATTAATATCAGACAACGAATGTTTATCTTTCCCATTCATGCTCTCTGCAGTCGTTCGCTTTGCTGTGTTTTTTGGATATCGTTATCTCAGGTCATGCCTCTAATACCACAAACTGCAGACAGATAACTAAGGATGAGAGTTTTGTAGAGGGATGTGATTGAGTTTTGTCGAATAGCATAAAGTACATAGGAATTCTAAATCTTGCACCCAGACACCGATACAATTTAACAAGCTCCCAAATTCAAATCATAAAGAGGACGTAGATATATAATGCATCCATTTCTGCCAAGGCGTAATGATGACTATCTTTAGCTTTATCAATCATTCTTTTGCTCTATGACCTCTATAGCTTTGTAATATATATATGCACCATGCGCAAATAAAGTGGATTAACTTTGGGACATGGATAAAAGGAAGACTAAAGTTGCAATTGGAGGATTATGAATGGATTATGTCTATTAATTGGTACAGTACATGTTGGTCTACTTCATTAAGCAGAAACACAGCGCATTACGATCGAGAGATGGATGTTCATAACAATCCGGTATTGAATAGTAACAGATGGATTTATTCACCGTAAGCTTATTATGTGATGTGAGAGCTATTTGGTTTTATTTAATGAGGGTTACAATGAGCGGACTGTCTCTATTGACGCTGACAATGTTGACTTTTATAGACTCAAACCAAGATGTAATAAAGAATTAAACAAATATCTTAATCGCGAAAGCAAAACACCCTCCTCGTGTGCTACGAATGCGTCTAAGAAAAACATCCATATAATGATGATAATAGTCAGCTCATTACAATATGCTGGAAACAAATACACAATATATATAAAAACAATCTGTGAGGTTTATACAATCGAGAGATCGCATGCTGGACCCCAACACACATGTGTATAATTGATTAATTCAAATATATGCTCACAATTGCAACGTGTTAATGCTGACACTGATGTTGTCGTAGTCTTCAGTTCAGGTTAAACATATGCGTCCTATTAACAGACGTGTTTGATAAGAAACATCGAAAACCCTTTCTTAAGGAATCGCATTGGCAATCTCATTGGACACCAGGTGATCAATCATCGTCTGTCTCCTGATCATTCTTTGGCATATCTGGTCGTGTGGTACGGTGAATGACATCATTTATTTCGGTCATGCTCATCTCTTTCACGAACATCCAGGCAATTTCCGGCCTGTTAACCCTTATAATTTGAACATTTTTATGATTGATAACTTGTCCTCCCCTTATCGTAGGGTAGACAAGCCTATACTATCATAACATGAGTGATTCTAGGAATACCTCTACAATGATATTTCTGACAATTTTAAGCACCTATCGTTCCCCTTACGATTTCCCAGCACATCATAAAATAGTTTCCTCTTTTATTAATCGGCAATGGTAATACTAAAGGCAGGTTATTGTGTAGCGTTAAGACTGGCGTTACAGCTTTGTGTGCTCGCTTCCCGGTCAAACACGTACGTTTTAACCAGTTATTGTAGAAATAAGTGTCAAACGGTGGTAATTTGAAGTCCAGCTTCAGAGCCACGCCGCAGCCGACTAGAATGCACCCTCACTGATGTTTAGACGAAAAAAGGGAAATACAGCTACTTCAGTCAAAAGGGACGCTATAGATTTCACGGATGATACGTTTAATACCGCTGTCGTTAGTCTTGACCCTTTTTTCGCGGTTAATTAATCTGTGTGTGATTTGGAAAGGGAATAGTTCAAGGATTCTCAGACGACAGAATAAGGGCTGCGCCTTGAGCTGGTGGGCGAATCGAATAAACTGTTTCCGTTCGGTATTTAAATGTGCTCCCTTCAATACATAGCATGCAGTTTATAAATAAAACAAATGCAGAAATATAATTTGCTTTCATTATAAAACTCAAATAATCGAGATAACACGTCAACCGTCTGTGTGAATGGCTTTACATCCTATTTGTGCTTTCACACGCCAAGCACAGATTACGTATTCCACTATATTTAATGAGGTTCAAAAACTAAATCAATCACCGGTGTCCCGAGATTTGTCAAGCTATGAGCCTCTGTCAGTCACATAATTGGTGTCTGTATTGTGCGCTATCATTAGTACACGCTTAAATATGATAATACGGTTCCTAATGCGTTCATCGCCCATATAATTTCTGAGAAGGTGTTTACGATTATGTACCACAAATAGAGTACTTTCAATCGCATCACACTGGGTAGAGCAGACGGATGGATTATAACACATGCGTGTTTGTCAGGAAACTCAATAAGCAATGCACAATGTTGACTCTGTGACTTCCTATATATACCATGATATTTGATGCAATGAGCCAATGACAGCCAGAACAACAAACTATGACATAAGAAAGGGTTAAAAATTATGTCAGGCCCGACTTCTTGATTAATAAACGGAAACAGTAAGGCTGGCAAAGATAGAGAATCGGGTATGGTTTTTTACCATGTTCCAAAGAGGAAATGCACGTGTCAACAAATCCATCAAACACAACCTACAACATGCCTGGTTTAGTGTCGTTTAGTGTGTATTAAACAATATGATTACTCTAGCGTATCATACAGGATTGGGACACGATACCAAAGTAAATATATATAGCAGGGTGGTATGTAGCGCGTGACCTGCATTTGCTTTTAAGCAGCACAACACAAGACAAGATCAGATAATGAATGATCCCTTGAGAGTAAATGATTGATCATCCATATGCTCATGAGCATTTGTTGATAAACTTTTGGTTGTCCAGCTTTTAATAAATAATTTCACATAAAAACCGTGACTTTATGTGGGGACAATATTTGACGGTAATAACAGCAGTTTAGATTGACCAGGCGATCGACACACTGCTCTCGCGAGCCTTATGTTGTACGCTTATGGTATGTTGTAACTTGACCGTAGAGAAATATTTGCTATTCTTCGTCGTGTGGCGTCGTGGTCGTTATTTTGCTTAACGGAACGTTCACTACGCAAGTTGATATCCATAATGTACAGTTGCGCTTTTGTGGTAGTGTTTCTATAGAGGAGTTAGATGAATTTACATTATTTAACTTTGCATTTGTGCTAATAAGAGGTGCTTACAATTCTAAACAGTGCAATGAGTGGGTGTTACAATTACTGATAGAGAGATCGATAGCAGGAATGATAATAAGAGAATTTGGATGGTATATAATGACTACATATTTTATGAATATAATCTTTTAATCTCAAAGTAAATGCAACAAATAATAGATTAATGTCATAATAATCATGCGAAATATATTGACTAATATATATGGTGACATGCGGGAGAATACGTAGATAGATTACGATACAACCAAAGCCTGGATAACATAAACACTCTCCCCAGCTCGCTAAAGAAAATGGCTGTTTGGCATGTTGCACGGAAGACACAGAACAGGATGTAGGCCGAATTGCTATAAGGAGGCAAATATTCCTTGCGTCTAGTAATAGAAAGGATGAATATGATCGGAATTGATGATGCCATGCATCATGACACATGGACAGACTGGGTGTTCACTGATCACAGAAACGATGATGATTCATCACCATTGGTCACAAGGACTTTGCTCACAATTGCTGATCTTTCAAGCTGAGGTAATCCAGTTTCCTGATTTGGCAAATTAGAACCACAGCACACTTCGGGAGCACCTCGCTAACCAAAAAAACAAAGGTTACTTAAATAACTTCATTTTTGCCACGGGAAGACTTTTGTAAAGCGGACACGTCATATGTAGTACGCGGGAATGGTCTAACCCTAGTGTGAGCAATTATAACGGTAATACATTTAAACATAATATCGGATACGGTAGAGTGGTCAATACATGACGTAACATGACAATGACAACATATTCCACATCACTCCTAAGTGCAATTCACTTACTTATCTCGCTCAACTCATCTCGACACAATTCTATATTGCTATTGCAGCTTGAGTTGTACGGAATGTATACAGAGATAGGAAACATTTTGGCGTGGTTAGGTGCTGTCATCACGTGAGAACTAAGTCTATTACAATCAGGCTTCAGTGTCTTTGATGCACAATCAAGTGGCTTTTAAGAGCAATACCACACTCACCATATGCTCGCCCGCTCAACACCTGTCCCTCATTGACCCTCTCAAACCAGATTGTGCAAGCTTATCGGTAATTTCGGGAGAAATAGGAATGACATGGATGACATATGTCATAACATGCGTATTGTTGTTTTGTTAGGTTGCTATGTTCAAACAATACTCACGAACAAACATCATTTTAGTTATCAAAACGAATTTGCCGCTATGGGAATGTTACAAAATATCACTAATTTCCGTCTAATATTCCATGTCTGATTTATAAGCTTCTACGTGCACTCTTCTGTGTGACATATTATTGATCGTAACATTAAGGGAGTGATGATGCAAGGCGATGTCATAGATGCCCTCGTGCTGCATTTCTGTATTAGAGAGCGTTATTAGTGTGATCAGGTGAGGTACAAAGATAATTCAAGATGCAATCAAGCAATTGATCTACAAACTTTTGATATGGTTCTATCTTACGCAAAATCAATCATTCTCATAGCAGTCATACCTTTCAAGAATATTTGCCAGCAGCATATGCGGCACACATAAAAACACAGACTGGAAGACTGTCAGCCGTTTTGGCTGCTTAAATAAGTCATTTTTAAATTTTCTTGCGACATGCTCCTGATTTATTAAATGTTTAATCCCGGTCTCGTCTGGTTGATTAGGAAGCAGGTGTCTTTATTCCACTAATCTGTATCAATAAAAGGTACGACCTTGGTAAAGACATGTTTTATCACATTTGGCAGATGGTGTGCGAAGTAAACCCAAAATGAAAAACCGTCTGTGGTAAGTGCGCTGTCAGTTGTATGTGGCATATATCGTTGCTCATTAGTAGTTTGAAACGATGCTTAGCGAAATTTTGCAAACCAAAATATTATTAGGAGTAAGATATGATGTTTGAATAAATCCAGCTAGAGATAGGTTCATGTATCTGAAAACTGTCATGCACCAATGGAACAATATAACAGTGCATAGTAGATTTCCCGAGATATAGTTGATCATTGAATCGTCTGTGTTGACAGTATGACGAATCGTAATGAACTAATAGACGTTTCCAGTTACCCATACGCAACCACTCATATTTCCAAAAATCTCGTACTCTATGCGTCTACAATATTCAGTTATAAATGTGTCTACATGTTCCAAAATATCTAAGCGTGATTCATGGATAACAGGCATGCACGCCCCCATAGCCAGATATAGATTGTGCTTAAGTTAACTTAATGTGATTGGAAACTCCGGGAACTAGCTTGTCAAATCTCCAGGAAGGCGGATGATGGTGCTAAACTTACACAAACCTTAGCCCTTACATAAAATTTCTTATTTTATTCATAATAACGACACAATGAGTTCGGTGTAAAGGATGGTGTAATACCTCTCGAAATACGTTCTTTGGGATTCATCAAGACTAATCAGGAATACACAACGCCGTTGCTAATGTTCCGTTCAGGATTTGGGTTATTAGCTCTTTTCTGCTCAACCATTTGACCGCTGCAATTAGCTGCATTTGAGGAATAATGGAGTTTAAAAGCAGCAAGACTACTCACGGCTTCAGAGGGTAAAGCGAATGTCATCACAAAGGTTGCTGGTGTTCAAAGCTGCAGAATAAGGGAAAGTCATCCCGAGAAAATTATCAATTCCAATAATTACGACACACAGTATTACTCCTTATATCAATACGCACAATCAGCCTGTTTACATTGATATGTTTCAACAAAGCGAACAATATTTTTGCTCGTTTATTGGCCCGTTAGACAAGGTAGCTATAAAAATATAATATCATTTGAATGCAGTTTTTGGCTCTCCTGTTATGGAGACAAACATTTAACCCCGTATTACGTATTTAATTAACACAATCGCTGCAGAGGTTCCTAACTTTAGTTTCTGACCAATCAGTTACAAATAGAGAAAATGCTCTTGGTAACTCTCACGCAAAGAGAACTTACATAGATGACAGTAGAATAAAGCTTCAAAAGGTCACCCACTAAGTTAGCTAGGTCCTGCATATGGTTTAGAAAAATACTTCTGATCCGATTGACGACTTAAGCGTCGGAATATCTTTGGTTGGATTTAATCCATTATCACAACATACACAGCACTTTGTAGGTAAAGTACGATATGTAAAAAAAACATATCAGTTTGGATCACCTATGCTAACAATGTGTTGGGCAAACAGCGTTATAGCACCGATCAAATAAATGAACTGGAATATCATAATATCTCAAAATATATACCGCTGTACATCGTGTTAGTCTGTAATACAACCAGCTAAGCGAGATGTTGATAATTCCAAAATGCGCATTAGGTCCCATCATGATGCACCATGAATCTGCTGCTTGGTATTCATGTTAGGGTGTTAGAGCAAGCCCCCTAATTGGTTGATCCTTCTCATCCGCTTGTGATAAAATGGGTGGTAAGTGGCATCTATAGAATAATGGGGCTTGAGTGGAATACTAAACGATGAACACACGTCTCAGAAAACCCATCGATAATAACGGTGTAGGTCAGAGCCTTTACCCTAGATAGAAAATGGAATACAAGCCTATTAACGTCTTGTATCCCAACATCAGAAACGTGTATTGCAAGCATGCAAACCAGTAAGTGACTTATGACATTAACCTATTAGTATTTTACAAGAGATACCATAATGAGCTGACACTAAGGATGTGGCTGTATTGTTTTGGGACTTTGCCTCAGACAAGTTAGATAATTTGAAAACAGTCCATAACTTGGTCTTAGCTATGATGTCAGGCAAAGGTTAGCGCATGCTCATGCCGGTCGCCGTCAAAGAAGCATTGACCGATCGACAGCGGAAGTTCATTAAGATCCATGAAATACGTTCAGATACGATATGATAGATAAGGCAAAAAAAATCCGCAATCCTCGGGGAAGTTTTACTATAGCATAATGACTTTCATTACTGAATGCGCTATGTACATTTTCATGAAGTGGTGAGATATAGACGAGGATACAAGTTGCCAGCTGTTTTGTATATATAACCGCAGAGACGAAGGGTTGTCAAAATAAAGTTCAACCAATTTATTACCACACACGCATGAGACTACAGCGATGTTTACATTAATGCAGCTCAAAGTAAGGCATACTTTGCGTCATATTGTCCACGCGCGGATACCTTCCGGATCAGATATATAAGGACGTCGACGTTAGGAACCTGTGCGAAATTGTGATATGAATGGTAATTGTGATATGAATGGTAATTGTGATATGACTGGTAATTGTGATATGAATCGGCACCTGAGAGGAATAGGTTTGATTTACCATTCTTAATCATCAGAGCCACTTGTTGTGTCAGATAAATTAAGAATTGATAGCATGTAAAAGTTCATCCAACAGCAAACCAAAATGTATAACAAATATGTAATGAGATTGCTTAAACTTGCAATACATTGCTGTTTTCTGTCCGCCGGTAATATACGTAATGCATGATGTGTATTCCACATCCTCAACAAATAAATGATTACAAAACCACAATGTTTCTAAAGCTAGGTCTATATTACAAAGTGTGATATGCATTTGCAGGTGTATTAGAAATTCTGTAAAATGACGCGCATTGCGTTTTGTCTACATGACAATATCGAAACGTTGCAGCAATTATCAAAATGTGCTAAACAGCAGACACGCATTCAGTGCCAGGACGTATTATACAAATATAAACTTTTGTTTATCGTGATTCGGTTATTTATTTACCTGATGTTTCAGAGGTGCAAGCTCATATGCTGGGTAATTGGAAAACATGGAAGACATCGTTGTCTTCTATTATTATGGCGCATGGCTGAAAGCATAATAATGGGTTGATAGTGCTTGAGTTTTATAGATAGTGGCGTCATGCAACTTACTTTAAAGGCGATAGCGCGTACATGTAATGACTCTTCAATGATGCATCCAATGATGCTTCAATTACTCCACGGTAGCAAGTATTGAATAATACACGCATATATTATGTCAACAACATCGAAAACACCATACAAATGGTAAATGTATAAAAAGACAGGTGATATACTCAATGCGTTTTTGCTAAACATGATGTATGAGCGATATGTGGGCACAAAGCACAATAGACTTCACTGGGGTTCACGTGCATGTCTTACTAACGTTGAAAAAAAATCACCGACAATATACATGAGGGTCTTCTGTATCATTTTGCCATATAGTGGGACTAAATGAACTCGATTCGGTAACACAATCCTCAGCAAATATAAATGTATAAATACATCCATGAAGTCTTGTGAATTAGATTATCTAGAGTATCAATGATATCATGGATGTTTGTGGTCGAACCTGTGTGAATTCAAGTACCTCCCCTATTTATTGAGTTCTACCATGCCAGCTCGGACTAACAAAGGTATGTGCAAACCAGTGCGTGAACGGAACAAATTTTCGATCAACATAAATACACCGAACTTGTCACTTAACATCGCATAAAGCTAGAGTTAGCGCAAGATCCATTAGCAATGCATACAGAGCCTTATATATTTTCAAATGAATGCTACGAAGTCTTTCGTTGGTTTCAGTACAAAGTGTTAGTCTCTACAACGTCCATTGCAGGGATATATTTCTATTCGACTCGGCATCATCACATAAATCTATACCAGATTAGTTATAAGTGAGCATTTATCTCTTCGTAGTTGCATGGCTCATCACAATGTCATCATAACATTCCCTTTATCGTTAACTCGTCGATGCAGAGCGATATGCCATACAATAGAGAATAATGATTACTTAGCATAGATCTGTGTATCAGCTGCGGGCTAACTTTGATCCTATTAACACACATAATTAAATATATGAATATCAGCTGTCACATGTCTCTTTCAGAGGACATCAGCGGTAACATCTATATAATAGGTAATATGCGTAAACTACAATGTATACCTGTCTTTGCATAGAAGGTAAGATTCATAAGGTACGATATATATTTATCTGGCGTACAAGATTGACAGATAATAATGACTTATGTTGACAAAGACCGCCCGTAATTTGGCATAATCTTTTTATCTCTTTTGATAACTAGGCACACAAAGCATTAAAGTATGTACAAATTGATTAATCGCTAAAAGTGATCTCATAATTATCATTGAAACTAATTTGTTATCAATTGTCAGCTGCTTTCATTTGGTAAAACTTAACTAATTGCACATTCTGCCTGTTTTGAATTGCGTACAATTATAATTCAAGGATAGTTAATACAACCGTCAGTGCATTGTTTGGGACTTAATGTGCCCCGCACTTCATCCTTAAATATATTACTGTTAATTTATGCAGAACTGTCAATAGTAACAATGAGGGAGCGAATTCGCTGTTCACTGCAATTTATCCTAATATTGTCCCTGATCATACAAAGCACCAACGATAGTTCCATACTGCAGTACGCATGCAAAGGACAAAGATCACACGTTGCATTTTAAGGCGCGTTGAAAACAAAAATGACCATTATTTGGCGATATATGTCATACCTAGAGTAATATCAACTTTTTTTGATTTTCGAGGTCGCATATTTCAAAACTGTCACTAGCGTTTATACCTAAGTCGCAAGGGACACAACATTTGGTGTGGAGAAGATGTAAGATGTGACTTTATACAACACATCTGTCAACATACAATATAACGACCTTGGAAAACATTTGCCAGAAGCGTTTCGTAATTAGCTCCTGAGGGAAAGTGCTTCGTCGGATGTATTAGGCATGCGTCGTATATCAGTCGTTATATGGAACAATGTTGAAGGTAAATACTCGTGCGCCGATGCGTAAATGTGTATAGTGGATCTCCTGACATATAGCCGATGATTGACTCTTTTGATTTACGATCATGATGAATCGTAGTGATCTAAATGTTCTAACCATATAATGCTTCGCAACCCATATATTTCGCTATTTTTTTGTTTTTATGTTTGTCTCGGTTATTGTTAATCTAATATATAATACATTTCCAGAGGTCGTTCTTTAATAACGCAACCCCAAACAGCCGGATTGCTTGAGTCGTGTTGGTAAATAGATTGCGTCACATGCACTTTAGCTCAATGAGCGACAGATAGACATAATTAGGAATTTTGTGACCATAAGCATTTTGGGCATAATTGTTTTAATGTTATTCGTTTTGACTTGAAAGAATTCATTCTACCTCAATATATAAATATTTATTTAGTATTCATGTCCTGGGGTATCAGTCAGCCCCTGAATTCATTGATCCGTCACATCACAAAAATCGAGGGCAAGCAGCACTTATATAGGGATTATTGGGCTCGGGAGGAATAATAAAGTCACCAAAGTGGAACTGAGCAGCGTATGATGTATATTTTTTTCTTTAAGTATATATGGTCAATTAACATTTCGTATTGGTAAGCAAACACGTATATCAGTACATGCATATATGTTCATGTAAATATATAAAGATATAGACATACATATAGATATAGACATATGTATATGTATGTCTTTCAGCTTCAATGTTTTTCCTTGATATGATACCATTTGGCATAAACTAACCCTCGAGTCTGTCATGGGTTGGTGCCTTTTATCGCCTCAATGTCCAACAAACTGCCCATTACCAGGAATAAACTGCTGCAATCTCATCACATATTTGAACCTCATCGCCCTATGGTATTCCGTAATAACAAAGTAGGTCTAGTCACAATCAAGTCCTATGGGTGCTATGTAGATGACCATAATCAGCGGAATGAAATGTTGATTTGGCTCGATCTGATATAGCATTCTAAATATCACAAATCACAACTGGGGCTGAGCATGCTGCCAAATAAACCTGACTTCCTTTGTCACGGCTTCGCCGCGAACAGATATGTAGCCATGAGGGTGTTGTTATTAAGCTTCCTTATTAAGATTTGTTATTAAGCTTTCTTCTTGAGCCCACTTACTGAGTTCTCATTTAATACCTTATGTTTTGTTGACATTGCAACACACAAGAGTAACATTTATGATATGAATTATTTAATGATCACGAAAGGCGCCACGAAAACAACGGGTGGATGTAGAGGTCTTCTGTAATTCCTAAATTTAACAGCCGATGACTGTTCAAATCACCATTCGTTACACTAATGTAATTCAGTAGCTTGGATCATTATCGGGGCACAAGATATTATGGTTTGGTGTTAGTTATCGTATCGTAGGAATAATGTTCAGGCCTATACAGAGCTTCACCCAGAAACGAAATGACACCCATGCAATGATTCCTGGAATCATTGTAGCAGCTGTAGTCTACAAGGATACTGTCGAATATAGCACCGCGTCGCATCTATATTTGTTGCAAGCGACACACAGCATATTTTATCATCATTTTGTGGTACTCTCCTGCACATATTATAACATGCGTTAACTCCCTATTCCAGGCGAGTGAGCCTTGCTTTTGGAGATCCTGTTTGCTGCGTCAACGTCATTGTACCGCATATCTTATATTTTACAGTAATTGTTTTGACGTGAACATACATCAATCACTCTTATAATGGGGGGAAGAGAAACTGTGTCAGGGGAATTTTTCATTCTGTAAAATAAGAAATACATTGGACGACAGCTGTTGAGTGCTGTATATTATTTTACTTCTGCACAGTATGCTAATTACGGGCTTGACCGATATCTGATCGAAGGATGTTCTAGAAACATATGTTCTTTCTCCCTCATGTTGCAAATCTGGTGACAATTTGTCACGTTTGGATTATTTATTGCATAAGATCACATATATACCATAGTCGAGTTGCTTTACAATATCACATTATGTTTTAGTTAACACACACGGACAAGTACACATCTATTATCTGGCGACACCTAATGTTCTTCAACGTTGACGGGGGCACAAGAGTATAAAACCATCGAAAATACCAAACGTGTGCTGCAACGTTACTTGATTGATGTGGTACAATAGGTAGATCCTAACATTCAGCTCTTCGTAGTTGCATAGAGAATGCCAGACAACATAGCTTATCTTCAGTTAATTACTCATGATAAGCTGTACGAATCATCCCCTACAAAGGCCCTTCCCTCTCATTGAATTGGTAATACTCTTGGGTAATAGAGCTTTAGGACGATTCTAAACAGATTAAGCTCTCGCAGTCACATTAATAGTGTGCATGAGTTTTAAGTGTCATGTACCTTGTTGCTCAGCAACATAAGATACACATACGTTTATTTATCCATCAGAAAAGAAGCAATCCCAGAGTCTTTTTATGCAGAAAGAATATGAAATATATTTACAAAACGTGGGTGTTGCACCCTGTTATTTGCGTTTTGACATAAAGTTGCAAATTAATATATATATATATATATATATATATATTTATATATTCATATATATATATATATATATATATATAAAAGTATATATATATGTTAATATCGCGCAAGACCAACTTGTTTCGCTTGGTGGCATCTGTCGATTCTGCCTCTAAAGATTGTATCACGTTATCAATCGCCATAGCATTCTGCACCGATCATGATTGCAATCCCGCAAGTGCGGTTTAGTTAAAGCACTTGCTACATCAACCATGATATGAACTACAGTCCGTTTTCAGCATTTATGATAGAGCTGTTTATGATTATATCAGTAATAATTCCCGCACCAGTTGAACGCCAGTATAATGGCAGAGATGAATTTTGATTATATGCAGATATAAATATAAGAAGATAACATGAAGCGCTATCTGGCGGGGAGCACAGCACTTCTGATGGGTCAATAACTTCATAAACTGATTAGGGTGGTTCACTTATGCCAAGCTTGGCAGACATCGGACATCGCCAACGTCGTTTGTATCATGAGCTAATTCTCGATAATAGAATTGAAATGCACTTGGTCATGACAAATGAGCAAATCAAAATGGGATTAATTTCGTTAAAAAGGCTTGCTTTTTCTGAAACAACTATGAATACAGTCCCTATTCAGTGAATTACTGATAGAGAACGCACACACCTATATCAGTAATACACACACACCACACACACACCACACACATGGCTGAGATGAATTTATATATATGCATATATATATATAAGAAGATAATATGAAGCGCTATATATACATATTGGGAGCATAGCACTTCTGATGGGTCAATAATATATATATGATTAGATGCCAATATATATATATATATATATATATATATATATATATATATATATATATATATATATATATCGCTATATATATATATATATATATATGAGCTAATTCGAAGTTCTTTGAATTCTAATGCTGAAATGACAAGCTTTTTAGCTGTTGCGGGAAACTGATTTTTCTCGGTGTTGTGGTTTTTTTCGTGTGATGAGATCTACGTTACTCTCATAAAACTCATACCTATTTGGACCTATAGTCATTTTTGATAAATATAAGGTGAACGCAAAAATGTCACTATCAGACCCACAAGGTCTTATCTGAATCTCACTTAATGGGTGTTTTTCTTCAAACATTCCTAACGATGTGTTTTGCCCCGCTTACTTGGCTTTTTGAGTGTGTGTCTTTTTTGCTATCACGGGACAAGCAATCCGCAAAACAACTAAAGCAAAACATTATGATTCACCATTCTTCGAAAATACAACTTGATTATGAATCGGAATCATTACATTATTGTGAGTTTTTTTAATGCGGTTCAGTTGAACTTTCTATAGCCTCAATAGATATTATATACGCTGAAGGATATTAATCCAGTAAGCAG
Organism: Urechis unicinctus; assembly: GCA_034190875.2. Taxonomy (NCBI): domain Eukaryota; kingdom Metazoa; phylum Annelida; class Polychaeta; order Xenopneusta; family Urechidae; genus Urechis; species Urechis unicinctus. The sequence continues at coordinate 51,581,072 of CM067345.1, forward strand.
GTGGGCAAGAGGTTGAATATATATGCGCGTCAAACTTAACATCGACATAAATCCTAACAATGCTCGTCTTGGCAGAGTAATGAATCAAAAACAGTTTGTGTTAACCCAACAGCTGCACTCTGTTGATATGATGTTTTTAATAGTATTTTTTTCACATTAATGATATCACCATGATCAGGACGTTCATCGTCACAGAACTATTCAACTGTGAACTTGCAGTCTATGGCTTTGTTGTTAAATGGGTTATCATTATATACATTTTCGATCCATCTGAGTAGCTAATACTGCCTTACACCTCACATGTCGACAAACAGACCACGGTTATATTGTTAAATATAATGCAATAGTTAACCGACTTAGTAATACCCCGTACGCTTCAGTTGGTCCGACATTTGTATTATGTTACACGATTCGCGAGTTCAATACAGAGCAGCATCACAGTGCGGGCTGCCATCCAGATAGCAATATCTCAAAACGGGTGACGCATTTTATCTCAAGCAGTCAAAAAAACGACACAATGCTAAAGAGAATAAAAGCGATGCCAACCAGCAATACACTTGCAGAAATGGAGAGTTTAATAACTGTTTAGAATGATGCGGTTTTTAGTAAAGTGATATTCGGCATCCTAATACAGCCGCATGACACAGCGTTAGTTTGTCATATAATCCACCACTGCTTTCTAAAGCTACATTATATTCCACATCATCCAGCTATATTTGGAGCAACGAGGTCGATCGATAATAGATGGGTTTTTGGAATTGTGTACTTAAATGCACAACATATGCTTTATGTTAAATAATGTGATACTAAAATTCGTATTTGCAGGGATGAAATATGTAGACAGCGCTAGACAAGTGGGTTATGAGATTGTCGAGCTATTTCAGAGATAAAGAAATTTTTCTCACGTGATTAGCACAATTCGTTATAGTTTTGGAATCAACGGCATTTTTCATTCGATCGACACAACATGAAATAAGAGGCTGTAACACAATCTTTATCAATAAAACGCAAATGCTTGAACCTTAATCTGCAGGCATATAACGGATGTCACAGCATGCGTGCTCAGGATGCGTTTACCAATCATTGATCATTGATATAAACAATTTGGTTTGAAATGTGTTGCGCACGGAATCAGCCAAACATAAGATCAAATAACATTAACATAATCGAACAATTATACTTGCTTTTTGCGAATCCCAGCGCATCGAATGCGACTGTACTAGCGCATGACGGCACGTACCAAATTCATAGCCGTTTGTCGAAATGATATACGTAGTGGAGCAACTATTTGTATTAACTCATATGCCATACTGATAACAACTATCTAATTTCCCTGTCATATCGTACCGTAGACACGTAGCTGAAACGGAAAGTACGAAATATATTTGTATTTACTCTATATACGCTTGTAGCATACGCGTTCGGTCCATTCGTCATTCTGCAATGACGATTGAATAATTGATAAGCCTTGTGCTGTCATCACTCTCATTAAATCACTTACTCAGGGTTACAACAAAGCAATTCACTCAGCCATCACGGAAAAGCGAGCAGGATATCTGAATGAACTAGCAAAGTGCATCGTAGTTCTCCTCTTTAGATGCATTTGTCACTATTGGTGTTTAAACATGGTGACGTTTGGTATACACAACATGCGGGTATTTTTGCTTTACTAGCAACATGCATTATTCAACAAGTGCAGCCAACAATTATTGGTTCAGAAGAGAGAGAAGCAATGCTAGATTAACAATGGCTTTATGTATTCCCGATTGCAGATTCGATTTAAAAAATTTGAAAGTCGTTTTTGAAATAATCTAGTGAAGAAGTATGTATCCATGCCGTCGTTTATGGCATCAATGATTCATGCTGAATTAGTGTTGTACTCTATGATTTATGAAAATGAGCTATGCAAAAAGCATCTAGCAAATGTAACATTACAAGGTCGAAGTGTCAAATTTTAACAGATGCGTTGATTACGGATACCTGCTCCATAATCAACAAGATGAGTGAACATTTTCATCACTATGGAGCACGCAGAATCGACATTGTTTTTTTAAAAGCTTACTTTAGCAACGACAATACATAGTTGTACGGGGTTCAGTCTGTTTGTTTACAAAATCGCTTAGAATGCTATTATTGCATTTAGAGTTGATTGGTGTCGAAGGCATTTTCTCATTTTCCAATTGATATAATGGTTTCCCGTTAAGTGATTTGACATGGGGTAATTTATCCTTAATCGCTATGATATAATTTCGCGATACCGTGTCACATCCGTGTCAAGACATTGTTATCGGTCAATCTTGTACTCCAGACAATATATATCGTACCCTATAGAATCCACCTGCTATGGAGAGACATGCATTGTTGTTCACCTGTATTACATATGCGTCGTTATGTGCATATGGAAAGGGTCGCAACCACCTAGATAATTGATAACTACAGCAGCATGTGTTTATCATTGCAAATATAATTGCTACCGCTCTATTCAGATAATATGCATACATTCAATAATGCGTTTTGTATGAAATTGATTTATTTTACGCGCGGACAAAGTTCGCCTCTGGATTGTAGCCGATTCACAGATATGTATGTGTTGATCATTGCGCCGCATCAACATGGTGTAGACAAAGGGACTGTTAAATGGCTGATTGCAACATTGCATCAATTGCTTTGTTATCATACTACTAGGTAGGTCACATTATGCTTCGCCTGCATTATCACACATGATGTAGGATGTCACCGGTCCGTTCTGTTTAAAAACCTGTTGGAAAAATGTTCTTTGTTGTGTAGAAAGTGTTGGATAATGGGTTCTAACTGACGACAGCGTAATTAGTTCTGCAAATGACTGTTGCGTAATATGAAAGTCTATTTTAAGTAATGGCGTTCAACCGATACAGCCATTACAATTATAATAATTTCCTTTTGTACTGCTGTTATGGGTTTCTAATGGTGCAGCAGTCATCACAGATGTTATCAAGAACATCTCAATCGTACACACCGAGAAGAGTCTTTGTATCTTTGCACGAAATGTGTTCATTGCGGATTAAATGGTTCTAGGGCTTATGAAAACCCCTATGTTTAATAAAAGTCATCCCGATCTGCGCAAGATAACACATGTTACCGCTCATTCTCCGCTGGTAATCATCCAAACGCCCCAATACCCAAATTAAAACAGGTAACTGCTGTTCCTTTCGAACATGTTTATATTAGGAAATCTTATGAAAACCCCTACCCCGATCTGCGCAAGGATAACACATGTTACCGCTCATTCTCGCCCTGGTAGGCCATCCAAACGCCCCAAGATAAATTGAAACAGGCAACTGCAGTTCCTTCAAAAACATGTTTATATATAAACCACCGTCTCAAAGGACACACGCTGTTCTCGCCCGCTAGGCTATGCTCCAAGATAATTTGACCTTGGAGTGTTGGTTTGTATCAAAAACCTGGCCATATATAAACATATATATATTATATTTGCATATGATATATATATATATATATATATATATATATATATATATATATATATATATATATATATATATATATATATATATATATATATATATTATATATATATATATATATATTATATATAAATATTTATAAACATATATATAAATATATATATATAAATATATATATATATTTATATATATATTTATATATATATATATCAATATATACATATATATATATGCATATAAATATGCATACATATATATATATATATATAAATATATATATATGCATATATATATAATATATATACACATAAATTCATATATTTAGTGAACATATTCGACATATCTCGTTAAGCTGCTAAACGATATATTTGCACAAACAAAATTTCAATATACCTAAATGCATACTACGACGCATACAAATATAAAATACAAATACATGCATGCGTAGAGAGGAAGTTAAGAATAAGCCGATGCGCCATATTAAATCTCCCATTTCGGTTGATAGTTTTATGTTTCGACGTTATTGTAATACATCCGGTGCCTGCATTATTATAAGGTCACGAATGCAAGTACATGGTGACATATTATGAATATACCATATGAGAGTTGTTTTGATCGTTCAACACTCCACTCAAGCCTTATCAACCTTGAATATGTGCCACTTACCACCCACTCTATCTCAAGTGGATGCGAGGGAATCAGGAAATTTAGGGGCTTGCTTATTCACCACAACATGAATACTGCATAGAAGATTAGCGAAGTGGTCTATGATTCTACTAGCCTAGTTGAATTCATATGTGCTCATCCTTTATTTAATAACCACCCTCGCAGGAGCAGTATTTCATCTTGTCGATTAGCAATAACTGATGCTATAAACAGCACTTTCATCGTGGTTCATCAGAATACGTGGCTGTGTGTTATGCCATAATGTTACAATGCAATAAATACGTGAGGAAAAATGTGAGGAAAGATGTTTGTCGCCGAAATCGATGAGCAAAGCAGGTTTATTTAAATTCAGTTTTGAAAAAAAACTATGTTCACAACATATAACTCTCTTGCTTCTTTAGTAGCGTGACGATGGTTAGGTTTGCGTCAATTAAGCTCCAATTGTAAATTTTCGTGCAGATAACTTTTCGTGGGTAAACATCCGTAGCACATATGGGCAGAATAATTTACCACCGTAATAAAATTGTCAATGCCTTTTCGGATATAATCGATATTGATTTGGTTTGTCATTGATGTGTTTAACACCTGACACTACCATTCAACCAATATTTTTTTTATTAGTATTCTTAGACATTTTACTTGCATTCATTACAGCAACTCATACGTCCATGTGCACGACTTCATGCACACACTCGAGTAATTTGTTATCGGCAGTATCAGCTGAGGTGAAAGATTAAATTCCACTTTCCACGATCTCCAAACGTCGTTTGCATGTTGCAATATAAAATGCAGAGAAATGCTTTTCTCAGTCAGCTGCATCGTTGTTAACCGACGGGGTTTTATTCACAGGTTCCATGCGTAAGCGTCTATTTTTTATTGACTGTACCACTGCTTATTAGTCTATGAGACCATTTGATACGTAGTAATTGACACATGCCTCCACCTTGATTTGTAACTAGCGAAGAAAACATATCGTTATATGAGTACTCAGGGTTCTATCAAACAATCATCAGTCCGATATACGTCACTTTTGCATAAGTGACTTGTACGTGGAATGTTTTGGGAATGAGACTACACAGCTACATAATTGACCTCAATTGTGCACGCAATGGAAAATGTCTCAATCTGTAAATGAATTGCAGCGTCTCAAAATTCATCCAAGCTAACCCATGACTTAGCGTGCCAAATTCAAATCCCTTTTCTAAATGCTTTTAAAGTGGTAACGATATTTTTTATGCCATTTCGTTAATGGCTGCTTTAGATTAATGGATACTGGAACCGTAGATATTTTCGTGTACCTCACATAAGAATACACGTAGCATTTTCTGTCGTACCTTACGTCATTGTGAATGACTCGGGAAAGACGTTCACCAAATATATATGCAAATATTATTCAAATCGACGACTGAGACAGAAATGCAATCATAACATTCAGATGTTCTAAATAACGTAAATTGACGCATCTTGGGTCAGTCATTCAGTGATGGTGCGCACTTCCCTAGACGGTTTCTCACCGTCATCTGGCAAATGTGATGAAACATGTCAATACCAAGGTCGTAACAGTTTATCATTACAGATAAGTGGATTAAGGACACCTGCTCTCTAATAGACCAGATGAGAGGTGTTCAAACATTTAGTTAATCAGGCGCATGTTGCATTCAAATTTTATAACGGCTTATTCAAACAGCCACAACGCATGAAGGCATTGCTGTCGGTGGGCTTGTCTGTTTGTCACATTGTCTGTTGGCAAAATATTTTTGAAACCTATCATGAATATTGCGCACAAAATGCATGATATGAAATGTGTGTACGTTTTAATATATGTGTATATATATATATATATATATATATATATATATATATATATATATATATATATATATATATATATATATATATATATATATATATATATATATATATATATATATATATATATATATACATATATATATATACTGCCCTCGTGAATATATATATATATATATATATATATATATATATACATATATATGTAAATATATATATATATATATATATATATATATACGAGGGCAGTATATATATTTATATACATTCACGAGGGCAGTATATATACTTTGCCTGTAAATATGCTATATTTTGTTTTAATTGACTGTAGTGATTATCTTTAATAAGACGTTAAGGTAAATATACGCTTACATGAGATATACTACGACTTACAGATAAATGCTTTGCAACAACCTCGTAGTGAGCTCCGAAGTGAGCTATATGACGACCTTGTTACGGAACAGGTAAGTAAAACAACCTGGGTATTGATATTAACTAGAAGGTTGGGAAAGCTAATCAACATGGGCGTATGCTGCTGAAGGATACTGCTCTGTTGGTGCAAATAAAACATAAATGGCATCAATCTGGAATGTATCACAACAGCATGCTCCGAAACGAAAGCCGACCTCTAGAACCCATGGTGATCAATCATCGCCCGGTCTGTCCGTATATTGTGCTGTTTGAACATTTTTATTTTACACACGCATAATTTCCATCACAGCATCTGGGCAGATTCAGACAACTTTGACCTAAACCGGATTTGTGACTTGATTTTTATAAAAAGTTAAAATTTACGGTTCTGAGTAAGCAAATTAAAATATATCAGTAGTGGTACACAATAAAGAAACGTTAGAAATTTTAACATTACGGTATCTTGTTAATTAGCCCAAGAGGTATCTATTTTATGAATATATCGGCTATTGTAATGGTATTGCTTGTTTCATATATTTATCCACTCTAAAAGGTAGTAGTTTTTATCTTACAATCACTTAGCCCGTCTTATAGAGAGTATATATATGACAGTGCTACTGATTGCTTGTCCCATTCGTGTAATCGCAGACAGAGACAAACGGAGGAAAGTGGGCCACAAAATGCCTGCTGCAAAGCGCGGAGTATAACATGTTGGGTGTGCAGTAATGACAACTACTCCACAGCTGTGTACGGAAGGGCACATCAACTTTTGGCATTCAGGGACATTCGTTAAACGCGGATGGAATATATTGCATACGCTATATCATTTGACATAATGGTCGTTTGCATTGTAGCTCAAGCAGCATAACGTCAGTAACTACAGGTAGCCACATCAAGCCAAGGATGATTGATTCGTCCACTTGTAATGACTATCGTAATGTCGACTGCAGAAATGGACACAATTTGTATCATTACCCTTTATATACAGAACAATAAAATGAACGTTATGATCGAAGATGCAGCTTTATTATTAGACTGTCGGGTATATATTTCACTGCTATGGTCTAGTAATAAAGGGTAGAATCGGTTTAGAAATAGGCACGTCAATGTGATTTATTCTTGCACAACAAACGTTGAATGATTGAGAATTGCGGCTGAAAAGTCACTATTCTCTCTTTTGTAAGTTAAAAAACACATACTTTAAAAACGCTTTGAGCATGAAAAAGCAGTTGTGTTTTATTTAAATAATTGTATGAGTGATAAAATTGAACATTGATATTATTTGCTCACGAAAAAAAAAGCACTTGATCTGAAAATCTCATAATGGTTGCGATTGCACAAAGCTGAGTTTTATATAAAGCTGAATAACAAGAGAGATTTGCAAGATACCCCTAAAAAGATTGGTAAGATAACACTTGTAAGAGTTTAATTGGAAATATACTTGAAAGACGAGTAGATTCAAACTTTAGCTAAATAAACTTGTTCGATGAAGCTAAATGGCCCCCAAACCAGTACAATTTTAACCTTTTTCAGTTGGTCAGGACATGTTTTTCGGTCAGCTTTATTAGTTCCATTTATGCTGTCATATGTTATGTTTGGCTACTTGAAATTAATTTTATTAAATCACAAGATGCTTAGATAGGCTTAAAAAAAGATATTTAGCAATATTTTCCGGGGTGATGTGTGAATATTGTGTGTTTGGTTGCCATAAAGGAACAACAACAATTTGCGCTGAGCCCTCGCCCTTGTGATGTCACAACAGCTCGGGGAAAGTTGATATGTTTGAACGGGGGCAAAGGCATGTGTCATAGGTTAATAAGCTCACAAAGCGACTCCTGGAAATTATTACGTAACACGAGTGCACAAATCTTGAATGCAATAACTTTTTGTTTTGTTATTTACATCGATTCAAAGGCGTGTGTGTTTAGGCCTATGGTAAGTCAAGGCCCTTTTATTTCTGATAATGAATAGACTTATCCATTTACCATGCCAACGTCACCAACAATGCCCATTGTATGCATTCAAAGAAGGAAATCTAAAAATCACTTTTGTCTTGAATCATCGTACATTTAACTTTACAAAAACAGGAGAACTTTCAATCCAATATAATAGGAGATTTTTTATGTGGTTTAGGAACTAAGTCTGCCCATAAAATTCGCCAATCAACTCCAAAGTGAGATAGAATAACAATTGAGGCAAAGAAATTACCGTCCAATACATTTAACCTTAATGGCAAGAATGAGGTCATTCGAGTCATCTGTGTTTGTTCGGCTGATGAAATGCTATTTGGGAACACTCATGTGTTTCTAACGCATCTATTCAGGAAACTAGATGAGGAAAATTGTTTTTGCCACCAATATCCGGGTCATGTGACCAATGGTGACCAATCATCTTCGTTTCTGTAATCAGTGAACACCCAAGTCAACCCATGTGTCAGCTGCATGGCATCATAAATTCCCGTCATATTCACCCTTTCCATCGCTAAATGCGAGAACATTCGTCTCTTGATAGCAATTCTGTCTAATGCGTTTACATGCTGTTCAGTTTTGTGTCCAATATGCCAAAATGCCATTAATGACAAGTTGAGGAGAGTATTCATGTTATCCAGGCGTGGTGTATAACACTCTTCCTCGGTATTTTTCCGCATATCTCAATCTACATTAGTAAACCTATATGCTACACATGTACAATACACAAACATGACTATAATCTTATATTGTTTAGCATTTTCTTTTTAGCTTTTCTGGTGATTTTCATGAAATATGTGGACATTATAATAAATACCCTCCACAATCTTCATGTCCTGCTTCGCCGAGGTTTGCATACGAAGCGTGATAATATTGCTGTCATGGACTTCTATATTAGCATGTTGCGTTACCCACCCGTTGCCTTGTGTAGTCACATCGGCATACATCCAAAATTACATAATACAAATCCATCAAGACTCCATCCCCTGCATCAACGCTACCACACAGGCACAACCGTATATCTGCACAGAACACCCGATAATTTAAAAGATATCCATTTGCGTTATGATCGCTCTATCGATTACATTAAGGGCAAAGACGCCGAAAGACAAAGAAGAACATATATTGTTCGAAGATCAAGTAGTAACATACATCTAAACCGTGCAACATAACGCCCAGGGCAGCAGTGTATCGATCGCCAGGTCAAATCTAAACTGTTGATATTACCATCGACTACTCTGCCCACATATAGACGATACGTTTTTGGCTGTTTTTTCACTTATGGTTTAGCTTATGTTGTTAAATGTCTATATTTGGGTGGGTAAACTCTTAGTCGATAGACTGAATCATAGGTAATGCTAATCTGCTGCTGTAAAAACTATTAGGGTTAATTTGTGAACTTCCTACGAGGTTGTTGCTGTCTTTGTGTTTCCGGATGATTGTCATGCAAGTCGCGCCACCTACAGCACCATACCTTTCATAAAATAAAATACATATCGTACAATACAACAAAACTACGATGAATATCGATAAGCATTTGTATCTCTCTTAACTAGTCGTTGATGTCTCACCAGAAAGGCTCTAACCTGATATCTATTGTGGAATGAGCGAACCTTCAATGGGCTGCAAAAACGCTTAACCGTACGGCGTCAATTCTGGTGACGTGAAACAATTTGATAAAAGCTGGGGAACCACAAGCTTATTTACAAAAGCCTATCCTCTGCAACATGGATGATCAATCATTCTTTCTCAAGTAATCAGTCATCACGGGTTCTTGTATAATGCTTAGCTGCTTGAATGTATGTCACGTCCATCGTGTTCAACGCTACATATCATATTGCTATACAAATTTACATACGGCATTGTATCCCAATCCTACATGCTCAGCTAGAGTAATCCTTTTGTAAAATACACACAAGGCTATAAGCAAGCAGGTTGGGGTTGTGTGGCTGATGTAATGGGATGCGTTGATGGGTTTACCGATGCGTTCATTTCCTCATTTAGAGAAGGGACACAAAACCATACACTTCCCAAACATATTGTTCCCGTGGAACTAATAATTTACCAGTCAGGCCTGGGATAATTCACAGCCCTGTCATCGCTTGTCGTTCTGCCTGTCATTTGGTCATGATATCAAATATCATGATTTATTGCGTTTCCTCACCCACATACAAATGTCATATATCTCCCATCTGCTCTAACAAACATGATGCGATTGAAAGTACATATTCGGACGCATTATGAACCGTATACTCATAGGTCGTAAATATATGATACAGCACAAGATATACACCAATATTACCTACCTCTTTGCTTGTGCATAGCTGTTCATGTTGCTGTCCGTTTCCTGTTATTACCCAACTTATTTTGGTGTCAAGTTGTGTGTTTTACTTACTGGAGTGCCCATGTGATTGAAGAGGTAGAATTGAATATAAAACGAGACTTAACATGGTATAGTTGAAGTTTGATAAAATTCTACCTGCTCATTATAGCGTGAGATATAAAAAATGGAGGCCACAGGTTATACAACGGGACGATAGCGTTACTAAACGTGCCATCTGTGAACGACGTAGCATTCTTATTGACAGAAGTAGATATCCTTCCAAATGATCGACTAAGCGTCGGTGAGAGTACAATCTAGTTGGCTGTTCCCTGGCTCTGAAGCGGGAATAACATTTACCTCCGTTTTAAATACCGTTTGTTCATATCTACAATAACGAGCTAAAAAAAACGAGGCGCAACCGCACCGAGCGCACAGAAATATTAATAAAAGAGGAAACTACATCTTGATGCACTGTGAAATCCGAGGAAAACGAGAGTTGGTGCAACTAGTAAGAAATAAACCCCGTAGAACTATTTTGAAACTCTCTCATGACGTGATAGCATAGGCTTGTTTTGTAGTAGGACTTATCAATCTTATGTGTTCAACTTACTAGGGTGAACAAATGCCTGAAATTGCCTGTATGTTCATGAAAGGGAACAGCATGACCGTACCACACGACCAGACTGGCCCAAGAATGATTAGGGGAAAGACGATGATTGATCACCTGGTGGCCAATGTGATTGCTAATGCAACAGAACCCGTTCTTGTTGCCTCCTTCAAAAAGGGTTATTGATGTTTCTTATCGCATATGTTTAACCTGACATGACGACTACAACAACATCCGTTTAAGCATTACACACTGTAATTATGAGAAGATCTGAAAAATTATACACATATTTGTTGGGTCTCGGCTTCCAATCTCGTGAATGTAGTATTATCACTGCTCAGTTATATATTGTGGAAAATATAGACAAGGATTATTAATATTGCACATTATAATCAGCAATATGCTACAGTACTGCGTTGATTATGTAATTGTCTACTGCTTATTTGCATTTGCTGAATGCGTCTTGTTATGTAAATGAATAATAGCAGGGGCATGTGTTTTTCCCCTAGACACATTCGTAACATACGAGGTGGGTGTTGAGCTGTCGATATAGGCAATTTCATTTATCGACAGTCTTTATTGCATCTTTATTGGTGCTTATAAATCTACACATTGTACGCGCCAGTGGAGTCTTTTTGCTGTAGAAGAAATGAGGTCCCTTTTTATGATTTGAACTAGTAAGTGCGTATGTTTCGGTATTCTGGTGCAAGATAACGAATTCTGATGTACTTTATGCTATTCGACCAAACTCAATTACATCCCTCTACAAAACATATATATATATATATGTATATATATATATATATATATATATATATATATATATATATATATATATATATATATATATATATGTTTATATATATATATGTGTGTGCGTGTTTATATATATTTATATTTACATATACATATATAAATATATATATGTAAATATTAACATATATTTATATATATATTTGAATATGTAATATATATATATATACATATATTCATATGAATATATATATATATTTATACATATATGTATATACATATATATACATATATACATATATATATATATATTTATATATATATGTATATATATATATGTATCTATATATCTATATATATATATATATATCTATATATATATATATATATCTATATATATCTCTCTCTATATCTATCTATCTATATATATATATATCTATATATATATATATATATATATATATATATATATACGTCCAGCAAAGCATACGTGCGACAGTGCGTCCATTGCTTGATTACATGGTTGAAACCGCCATCCTATTACAATGGCGCCCACATTGCCCTGTGATCATTTGCCACGTCGCTTGCCGATATTATTAATCAACCCGCTAGTCTTGTGATTATCTGATAACCTGCCCGGACGTCCTATACTTATCACTCTGATTTACTTCTAGATGCGGGATGTAGGGGAAAACATCGACCGATTCTATCGCTGTGATTCTCAGCGCCCGTCAGTATATTGGAGGTATTTTAACCTAGCTCTTTGGTTAATAACTGAATGTTGTCTCAATTCAATGCTGACCGAATTCAACAATATGCAATGAACCTCCGACAAACATGCACATGCTTTGCAACATCTGCTTGGGATTCCTACACTTCCTGAATGCATGCCAAATTGTGCACATGTTTATACAAATCAGCTATTATTCCTCATGGCCTTGATATATAGATATAAAATCCAGACACAAGGTTTCAAGATGTAAGTATCAGTTATAATCGTAGAATACAACGCATTGACTTTTAAATCCTAATAACTATTGAGTAGTTATGACTAATTATGTCAGACTTTTCAATTTAGAACGATATACACCTGAAATTTTTGTTGACATTCATATTGTATGTGTGTCTGATAGTTCGGAAACTGAGCAAATTCACATTTACAGTGTTGACTATTGTGGCAACGTGATACATTGACGTTATGATGCGTTATGATGCAGGCTTATCTAAGGATTTGGGACCGTTCGGGGCATCTATATTGCATTCGATTTCTGATTTACAGATTGCTGGCTTACATCCTTCTATACCTCAAACGAATTTATAAGCTCAATTTACATTCATAAGGCAATATGAATTCATACCAAAAACAAAGGATATTTGAATCAGAACACCACGAAGCATCTCATTGACAAATTAATGCAGAGCCGTAGTCTTCATTTACGGCGCTTGCTGCCGCTTCTTACCTGTGATTATCCATTGACGTCATCTCTACCTCCGTAGTCAAGATAGCACGCGAATGAAATCCCCCATCATTGAGCTGATACTGTGACGTACAACATACTATCTGTGCCCTATTGGCTGCGACCGTTTATTTGAATAGAATGATTATCGTTTCCCATTTGGGACGTTCGTATTTATACAACGCTATTATATGAATGCATGGTTACTTTAAACGACCCCGTTGCCTACTAAGAGTTTTTTTGTCATTTTCCAATCTCAATGCGGAACAGTTTGCCAGCTAGTAGAGGGACAATACCTGGTCTGATGTGGCAATATATTTAGGAGGACGGTACGTAATTTAAAGGGCTCAGTAAGCATCTTATGGATTAGGAACATTTCTATACAGCTTGGAATTTATAATACCTAGGTATATCGAAACAACTCGCTGTAATATAAAGGTGGCATGCGTTTTTATAAACCTTCCATTGCATCAGTTTATTGTCAAAAACACCAGTTTATATGCTTGGCAAAAGCGATTTAACTGATGAAAATGTGCATCTTATATCCATCCGAGACGATCAATCATTCTCTTTGTTGTGATCATTCATCGCCTAGTCTTTTCTTGCGCTGTACTGTGTGATATAATCAATTCGTGTCATGCTCATCTTTTTCATCTCTTCATGCTGACATTTTTCGTCTCTCATAAACCTATCTATATATGACGATTTTCCATGACCTACAACCTACATTGAAGTAACCTTTCTATGGACAACACATACAATGCAAATTTATGAACACACAAGTTGGTGCTTGTCCTTGAAGTAATGCGTCCGATAGGTGGATAAGCTCATGTGTGCATTGCGTCATAAGAAAATAAATACAAAACCATTCCCTGGTATTACTCCAGCCAGCCGGTGAACCATTCATCACCTTTTTCCTGTGAATTTCTCACAGTCATTGGTCACTATTCTGATTGTCCCGTTTTTGTGTCTAATGGCAAGATTTCAAGAACGGCTTTAAATGAGTCTAGGTTTTACAAACGATCAATATGCGTATATTTTATGCTGTTAATAGACAGCTTGTTTAGAAAGACGAAGGGCCGTTAGAAATAAATTTGCAAGCGTTCGTAACATTGAATACCAGTACCAGATCGGAGTTGTGATGGATAAAATAAGACGTTTAATGGACTGTATTCCAATATTGATCTCAGATATAAATATGGAGTTCAAGTGAACTTTATACACCAAGCGATGTCTGTGCAAGCGCTGTCTGTGCAAGCGCTGTTTGTTCTTTATTAAGCGCGTTGTACTGAGCATGTGCCCCATAGGTAGGTTAGACATAAAACTGGATTGATGGAGCTCATCAGAGGTTATTGAATCATATCAATAAAATGAACTTTGATTGATCTGACCTTTGAATATCGCAGCTTGTCTGCTAAGTAGGTCTGGCTCAATCGTTCTGTGTCCTTTGGAGTTACAGATAACAAAACCCGTTCAGACGCAAAAACATGTCATGGATAACGTATAGCGGTAAAAGAATACACAAATTAATGACTTTGGCACTTGAAGCAGATGCGTCCGTTAACCCTAGTTTTAATGCATGCTGTAGAGTTTACTTTAAATGTTTGATTCCACAAAGCTAGTACATATTTTCATTGAACTGCAAGGCGTCCTGTGGCCATCGGTGTAATGGTATCGCATCCCCGACGCGGGGCTGGTGCCTAGCAGGCGATGCTGTTCTGAGTTCGCGCAAGCTTCTCTGTCACAATCCACCATCACCGTCGTGATATCATACAATCACCCATCAACGTCACAATATCACACAATCACCCATCAACGTTGTGATAAGGCATTAAACCATGGTCCAAAAGCTTGGCATTGCGCAGTTTAAAGGTGACGTTTATCGCATGTTAAAATTGACTTGGGTTAGCAAGTGGTATAGAAACAACTAAATTGTCACATAAAGTACAATATCACAGCTATTTGAACCTGAATAACGCTCGTACTTCCACTGCACTGAATTCATGGCCTCATTTCGCCATATATTCAACGGAAAGCATTATTCGCTTGATGCATTGAAATTGCTTCATTAATGCTACTTTGGTCATGAAAACCAACATAAATATGTATTATGGCTGCGCAATAAGGGCTCGAAAGACACATACATTGTCATCACTGTGAGCAAATGATTCTAAGTAAAATCCATAAAAAGGATGAAATTGACTAAAAGAACTGTTCCATTATAGATGTGTGGTCACCTCTGCAGTTTAAAATAATGCCTTGGATGATGTCGGTAAATACTGCTACTGGCATTTACATCGTTATCGTCCGTTCCATTCCTTTGCTCATCGAAACCCTGTTCACCTCCCTGACAAAATCTCGTCGAGCAATCATGAATTCATATATGCACCCCACTCACCTGCGCAATATCTTTGCAGCATTCAGTGAAACGTTTACCATTCAATGTATGATAACCAATAGTATTCATCAGCAGAGTGAGCGTTCATAATTATGACTTTCGTGCGTTGCATATATCGAACCTTATTTCAGGCCATGCAGTGTATTTGGGTATCACTTAGGATCATTATACAAATACATCTGGACATTAATCTTGCACTGAAGCCGATGAGAAACAGAAGAGTCAATTCATTGAAAACACTGACTGATATGTACTTGCTGCAATGGCATATATACGCCAACATAATTTCAGCTATATTGATTTATATATGTACAAACATATCAATAAATATTGATATAAATATATATATATTTATATATATATGCATATATTTATATACATATATGAACATATATATGCATATTTATATATACGCAATCCTATACAAATATATATATATATATATATTTATATGTTTATTTATATATATATATATATGCATAATTATACATATATATAATTGAAAAACATATATATACATATGTAAATATATATATATATTTTATATTTGCGATCGTACATATGTATATATATATATATATATATATATATATATATATATATATATATATATATATATATATATATATATATATATATATATATATATATATATATATATATATATATTTACGCATTATTAATTGCTTGTTTTACTTATTTGTTGCAACACAGAAAGCTGCATTTATTTGGCTACTGCATTTTGAAACCCATCGGTTATATTTACATTATTAAATGGCGGCGTCGTGTTCTTCAAGCTATTCGTCTTTGAGTTTTGCCCCGTTTCATTGTGCCTGAGTGCATGTGACACCATTTTTATTCCTTTCGCGTGTCAATCGGTATAGTTGAATTCATGGGTGCTCATCCGTTATTTCATCTTAACTGCAGATTAGCAATAACCACGGCTATAAACAGCATATTCACTTTGGTTTATCAGAAAACGTAGCTGTGTATTAAACCCGAATACCACAATGCCATTGGACTCTCTGAAAAGCTTGTATTCATTAAATACGTCATG
The DNA here is from genome assembly GCA_034190875.2 of Urechis unicinctus. Taxonomy (NCBI): domain Eukaryota; kingdom Metazoa; phylum Annelida; class Polychaeta; order Xenopneusta; family Urechidae; genus Urechis; species Urechis unicinctus. The sequence continues at coordinate 51,597,984 of CM067345.1, forward strand.
CAAGGAAAGATATCTGTCGCCAAAACCAGTGAGCAAAACAGGTCTATTCAAATCATGCCGTATTTCTATTCCATTTCGCTTAATACGCTAATTAAGTAGCGGACATATTGTTCCTCTTGTTCAAATACATCACCCTGAATTGACAACTTGTGTATATTGTTGTAAACAGTATTGCGATTTTCCGTTGGGTTTTTTCTGAGTGATGATCTTAAACACTGAATGCAAATCTACACATTACACATCATGCTGTGCAGTGAAATATGTGCTTTATGAAAAACAATGTTTACAAAACATTACTCTCTTGCTTCTTTAGAAGCATGACGATGGTAAGGTTTGCGTCAATTAAGCTCCTAATGTAAATTTTCGTGCAGCTAATCTTTTTTGGGTAAACATTCATAGAAAATATGGGCAGGATAACTAACCACAGCAATGTTATTGCCAAAGCGTTTTCGGATATAATCGATATTCCCCTAGTTTGTCATTGATGTTATTAACACCTGACACTACTATTCAACAAATGTTTCCGATTGTAGCATTTTCCTACATCATTCACTTGCATTCATTACAGCAACGCATACGTCTATGTGCATGTCTTCATGCACATACGTTAGTAATTTGTTATCAGCTGTATCGGCTGAAGTGAAATAATTGAATTCTAGCTACGACGGTCTCTAAACGTCGTTTGAATCCTGCAATGTATAACCCAGAGAATGCCAGGCCAAACCAGCTGCCTCTTGGTTAACCGGTGGAGTTTTGGTCACAGGTTCCTTACGTAAGTATCTGGTTGAGAAGCACCATCTCCAACTATGCTTTGACCACGATCATGAAATATGTTTTAGGGTGAATCGTATTCCCAAACATAAAACGTTACTTAATGTTGCAAATTTTCCAAGTGTTGGGCAATAGCGTCTGATATCGCAAATAAATCATACAGTTAACGTGATATTCGGTCACATAACTGATAATCACCTCGTTCGATTGACATTAACTGGACATTGTTTTTATGTTATATACCCTCTAGACAAATTGTCAATTCCGTCCCTGTCACAATCTATGATGCCAGAAACCACCACTGGGTTTGTCACTCACACCAACGACACACACTTATATCATGCTGACCTCAGAGCTTAATAGTTGATCGATGATAGTGTGTTGTCGTTATGTGACCTGGTCCAAACAGTTATCGCCAAGGCGTTGGACTATGTGATAGTCTCGTATTTAGATTTCTTTTGTAATGAACAATAGGATATTGACATGAGTGAAATCATAACAGTGCTTTACTGGCTAAGAGCAAGGTGATTACCCTGTAAGTTATGAGATTAAGAAGATATTTTTTGTTGACTGGACCAACGCTTATTAGTCTATGAGACTTGTAAACTAGCGATGAAAACATATTATTATATGTGTACTCAGGATGCTATTAAACAGTCATCAGTCTGATAGACTCCACTTATGCATAAATGATCAGTACGTGGAATGTTTTGGAAAGGAGACTTCACAATTGACCTCAGTTGTATACGAATTGACCTCAATTGTATACGAAACGGACAATTACTGAATCTGTAAAATAATTGTAACTTCTCAAAATGCACCCGAGCTAACCCATGACCTCGCATGCCCAATTCACATCTTCTTTCTAAATGCGTATAAAGTGGTAATAATATTTTGTATATGCCATATCGTTAATGGCTGCTTTAGATTAATAGATGCTGTAACCGTAGATATTTTCAAGTACTTCACATAGGTATACACGTAGCATTTTCTGTCGTACCTTACGTCATTGTGAATGACTCGGGAAAGACGTTCACCTTATATATATGCAAATATTATACAAATCGACGACTAAGAAGAAAATGCAATTTTTAGAATAAGATGTTCTAAATAACGTAAATTGACGCATCGTGGGTCAGTCATTCAGTGATGGTGATCGCCGAGAGACGGCCCTCATGATTTGTATGCATCCAATGACTAGAGATGAACCCTACCGGCGGGATTTCAAAATATTGCCATTCATTTGCATAATGTCCATGAATAATGTGTCATAATGTGTCGGCGGTTGTATTGTACAGTATTGCAAAATCACGGTAAGCATCCTTTCAAATGAGTTATGATTTATACATACCAGATGCTTCCACCCGAAGGCGCACTCCCCTAAACTGTTTCTCATTTTGCTTTTATTTCCCGAAGCATCTGGCAAATGTGATGTAACACGTCTATACCAAGGTCGTAACAGTTTATTGTTACAGATAAGTGGATTGAGGACACCTGCTATCTAATCAACCAGATGAGACGGGTTAAAACATTTGATTAATCAGGAGCATTCTGCGCTCAAATTCTATAAAGGCTTGTTCAAGCAACCACTGCGCCTGAAGGCATTGCTTTCGGCGGGTTTGTTGGCAAAATATTCTTGAAACCTATCATGTATATTGCGCACAAAATACATGATATGATATGTGTACGTGTACATATAAATATATATATTTATATATATATATATATATATATATATTTATATATATATAAATATAAATATTTATATCTATATATAAATATATAAATATACATATATAAATACATATATATATATATATATATATATATATATATATATATATATATATATATATATATATATATATATATATATATATAAATATACTATATTTTGTTTTAATTGACTGTAGTGATTATGTATAATAAGACGTTATGGTAAACATACGCTTACATGTGATATACTACGACTTACAGGTAAATGCTTTGCAACAACCTCGTAGTGAGCTCAGAAGTGAGCAATATGACGATCTTGTTACGAAAAAAACGAAAAAAACGTGGGCGTATGCTGCTGGGGGATACTACTGTGTTGGTCCAAATAAAACATAAACAACATCAATCTGGAATTTAACGCAACAGCATGCTCTCAAACCAAAGCCGACCTCTATGACCCATGGTGATCAATCATCGCCCGGTCTGTCTGTATATTGTGCTGTTTGTACATTATATTTGTACAGACGAATACTTTCCATCACAGCGTCTGAGCAGCATTAACTTTTACCTTAAACGGATTTGTGACTTGATTTTTAAACAATGTGAATATTTACGTTCTGAGTGAGCAAATTAAAATAGGTAATAAGTGGTACACAATAAAGAAACGTTGGAAATTTAAACATTACTGTATCTTGTTATTTTGCCCAGGAGCTATGTATTTTATGTATATATCGGTTATTGTGATGGCATTGCTTGTTTCATATCTTTACCACTCTGAAAGTTATTATTTTTTATCTTACAAATCACTTAGCCCGTTTTATAGAGAGTATATATATGACAGTGTAACTGATTGCTTGTCCCAGACCGAGACAAACGGAGGAATGTGGGCCACAAAATGCCAGTTGCAAAGCGCAGAGTTTAACATGCTGGGTGTGCGGTAATGACAACTAACTCACAGCTGTGTAGTAAAGGGCACATCAACCTTTGGCATTCAGGGACATTCGTTAAACGCGGATGGAACATATTGCAAACATTATATCATTGACATAATGGCCGTTCGCATTGAAGCTCAAGCAGCATTACGTTAGTAACTACATAAAGCCCATGATGATTGATCGTCCACTTCCAATAACTATCGTAATGTCGGCTGCAGAAATGGACACATTTTGTATCATTACCCTTTATATGTAGAGTAATGAAACAAACTTTCTGTTCACGGAAGATGAAGATTTATTATGAGACTCTAGGGTACATACTTCACAGTTATGGTCTAGAAATGAGGGGAAGAATTGGTTTAGAAATAGGATGTGATTTATTCTTGCACAACACATGTTGAATGATTGATAACAGCTAATAAAAGGTGACTATTCGTTCTTTTGTAGGTATCAAAACCCATACTTCAAAAACGCTTTGAGCATGATCAAGTGGTCTCGTTATCATTAAGTAATTGTATGAGTGATAACACTGAACATTGATATCATTAGCTCACGAAAAAGCACTTGATCTGGAAGTCTCAAAATGGATGCGATGACACAAAGCAAAAAACAAAGTTTAAAAAATCGAGCTACCTATGAAAAACGTAGCACCATTATTGACATCGATTAGCGTGCAATATAGCCGGCTGCTCCCTGGCTCATAAACGGGGCTAACATTTACCTCATATGTACAATAACGGGCTAAAAAACGAGGCGCAACCGCACCGAGCGCATGGAAATATTAGTCTATTAATAAAAGAGGAAACTATTTCATGGTGTTCTGCGAATACGGAAGGAAACGACAGTTATCAATCTTATGTGTTCAACTTTTTCGGGTGTGCAAAAAGCCTGAAATTGCCTGCATGTTCATGACGAATGAACCCGTATTTGTTGCGTCCTTCAGAAGGGGTTATCAATGTTTCTTATTAGAGGATTCAGCTAACAGGACGCATATGTTTAACCTGACCTGACGACTACGACAACACCCGTGTAAGCATTAACACGCGGTAAACATGAGGGCATATGTAAGCATATCAATTATACAAATGTCTCGGCTAGCATTCTCGTGAATGTAGTATTCTCATCGTTTATTTATTGCTGCGGAGAATATAGACAAGGATTATTTTTATTACACATTATAATCAGCAATATGCTACATTACTGCGACATAGATTGTATAATTGCTCCCTCAAATAGTGATTTCAATCAACTTTATATCCTTATTCCCAAGTAAAGCTATTTTATATGCGCATGGTGCACAGAGATATATGACAAAGTTATAGAGGACACAGAGCAAAAGAAAGATTGTCGGGGCTAAAGATAGCTACCATTATGCTGTGGAAGAAATGGCGTCCAATTTTATGATATGTACTAGAGAGTGCGTTTGTTTCGGTGTTCCTGTGCAAGATAACGAAATGTTCTTCACGCTATTCGACCAAACTCAATTGCATCCCTCAACAAAACCGCATTCCTAGGTATTGGCTGTAGTTGTCGGTATTATAAGCATGACCTGAGATTACGATATCCAAAAGCACAGCAATGCACAAAATGAGTGAAATATGACAACAGGAAAACAAAAAGATAAGCATGCGTGGTCCTGAGATTAGTCCTTGTTGACCTTTTCACGAAATTGGTGGATTCAGCTCTTAGTGTGCTTCTAAATAAAACACACGTGTTGGGTTTCCTAAATCAAATTGTTGATACATTGAAAAAAACATATTATATCACCAATTTTCGTTGGGTCGTAGTGTTCGGGCTCTCAGTAATGACAGTTAATGAGTTCTATCAACCTTTCTAATATGGCTATGATATAGATTTATGTGGTGCTTTTGTGAGTTATGTGTCATAAATAATATAACCATGGAAATCATGGGAATAATAAATAACATAAAACAGATGACGATATTACATTAGAAATTGATTAATGTCTGTAGTACAACCTTTATTAATGGCAACGTGGTTTTGGTATTATAATTTATTTGACATATGCACGTGTGCCAGCGCATGTTGATATATAACATCGAAAAAAAGCATTTCCGCCCTGATTTTTATAATTTCTGAGTGCTACGGCAAAAGGAGTATTGTCACAGGGGAACAAAACTTTCGCAAAGTGTTCCCTGTAGAAATATTTAGCGCAAACAAACAATCCAATGGTCGAAAAAGGGTCGGAGAGAGATACATGGAAAGTTGCAGTGGTAATACAGAATAGTGAGGTTCTGGCAATTGTTCATGTGGCAATAAATCATGACCTAAACATACACGCTATATAGCTGCACACCTGAATTCTCCCATCCATTCAATATGTACAGACACAATTGCTTTGTAGAACCCAGCTGATTTTTGTGTGTGTGAAAACATTAGCGTAATTCCTATTAGGGATTATTCTAGTAGAAACTAACATACGATTGCTGAAGAAGTTGTCCGTGCAAGTAGAGGGTCATAATGGTATACTCAGTGTGATATTGTAAATGGTTGGGGTCAGTATCGTTGCAGGTGTTGGCTATAAAATTCAGTGGATTAACTTACCACGGTTTTGCTGTGACAAACCATTCGCCGAACCCGTCCGATATACAACAGTGTAATCTGAACGCAACACAAAGCTTATATATGCAATGACTGCCCAGAGAAAACATCAGGATATTACCTGAATACAACACAGCTGAAGTGGAATGAAACAAATAAAACCACACTAAGTAATGCCTGATTACAACAATTTAGGGTTCCATTAAAGTGTCATTATTCCTTTGTTGGCGTCTTTGCAAGATTGTCCCCATACATGTAAAGCTAACTATCGACTAACATATGGCATCCAGCTTTGCTCTCGTGACTCGAAATAAGTTATTGCGTATTTGAAACTCAGCTGGTGCTGCTTTTTATACAATCCCGCAGATTTTAGTTTATTAACATCCACTATGCTTGAATAGATTCCCTCACGATATAAGCTTGTTCACAAGCGTACAGGTACAGCATTCTTCATAATCACGCTATTCAATATCGTTGAATATATCAAAAAGTGATAAAGCGATATTAGCAACCAGTTGAAGAATGGGTGTTCAGAGAACAGCACAAGCAGAAAAGCGCGGGTACATGTATGAAGAATTAGAGTACTTACATATATTCTACCAGCGACATTGTGCTTTCGATGAGTCAATTCACGTACTAGCTAAGCGCTTTAGACCCTAAGTGAAGTGCACGATTAGCCATTCTTGATTCTTAATTACAAAAACCAATTTCATTAATATATCATTCTTGTTCTGCTAGAGCAAAACACATGAAAAGTAAAAAATTAGAAAAGGCAAATTATTGCGTTATAATTGAGTATGTGAGATGAATCAGCAATAGAAATACGCTTGGCCTAAAAAGCTCCTGTTTTCCTGTCAATTTAATTATGGGGTTGATGAAACATGTTATCTTGTGCTCCCAAATTTCGTACCCTACACAACGACGACATCATGCATTTACCGATTTACAACCTCACACTGCCACAGAGATAGTCCTTAATGCTTTTGTGCTGCGGTATAGGTGGAACAAATAACTAATAATAAGATTGATATACTATAATATGTAATAAATTGAAGGATGGACTAAAGGAAAAATCATTTCTTAAGTATAGGAGGTCGGATGCAGTATGTTGTTCGATTATGCTCACAAATGTATAGGTCTTATGTATAGGTCTTCATAAAACGGTTCATTTACACTAAGTGTATAGTGTTTCTTATCTCGTAATAGCCTAGTGTTTTATTCGATATATACCTATAAGTTAAAATATCACTCTTTAATACGGAGTGCTGTCTGTCAGCTTCACATCACTCTCGTCGGCTTATTCACTTTCATCCTGGCTCCCGGCTACAATCATCAGGTTCGTCGCAGTCGACAAATTGCTCATCTCGTGTCGCAGATGTCTAACTAGTCACACAGACAAAGCAGGAAATGAGTGTACAAACAGTACACAACTATATTTGTTTTGTGGCAGTTATATGCAGAGGGCGGTGTATTTGCAAAGTAATCAATTGCTTAAGAGGTGTATAGGAAATTGTAGACCTCAACAAGAGGACTTCGAGATGATTTCTGGATGGAAGTGTATTTATTATATAGGACTCTCGCTGAAACTCGATAATAAGAGATTATGATCCTAACTGCTCCACTTATGCGCCATATGTGACTTCATCGAACAGATTTTTGGAAAACATTGCTGGCAATATTTTGTCATGACGAGCGAGCGAGCTAATCAGTACTTGAGTACAGCTAACTTCTTTGACGCTAAAAGTCTAAATCCACTTTTCAGTGTTTGCCCATATGGTATGAACGATGGACGAAGTTGATAAATTGACTGTGCGCCAATAGACGTAGCAGAGATAATATGGGGTTCGGGTGGGGGTGGGGGGTATATCGGTGATGTCAGCAACCACCGCTATTCGGTTTGCCAGCAAAAAGATCTCTTTATGCGATAGTCAGCCACAGTCGTCGGCCAACTCCGCTGTTCGAAACAAACTTCGACCAATTTCGGCGGACGATTCTTCTGAGCTGGATTCTTATGTCAACTCGATTCCTCATGGGCATTGATGTAACCTACCTTGTAGCTGATATGCATTTATTAGAAGAAACTGGCCCTTAAGTTGTGAGCTGGCAGTATGGCAACCGAACAACCTTCATAGAGATCTTCGGACGACGCTATGTGGTCTTTCATGCACAATGTATGCGTTGTATTGCGCAAATAACGCTTCCTTAAAAGAAGCTGACAACAAAGTCTGGCACTCAAAGTGCTTGCATACCATTTATCTGTGCAAGCAGACATTACAACTTTCAGGACAATTATCGGTAACTGATGTATTGTAAATAATCACATTAGAACATTAGAAGCCATTTTGCCAACTACTTAAATCACAGAGCAAAAAGAAACCCAGTTCATTAGCTTATGATATACCGTCCATATCTTAGGCTGCCATTACATTTAATCAAACTGATATAAAAACTACTCTGAACAGCAACATTATTTTGTAGAAGCAAATGCGTATGCGAAAGCCAACCCTGATAGATAGCTTGTTTTGAGATAACTCGTGCTAAGATGCCTACGGGATGGATTCCGCCTCGGCGGGTATGAGGTTTCCATTCTGTTCCACGTGAGCTTCGAGCACAAATTGTGGCAAAATTCGACAATATATTCAATGCAAATATTCAACATCCTATTAAAACTACAAATTTTTCTTTTTATTTCTTTCTAAATAAATATGTTGCAAGGTTCAGCATCATCACAGTTGATTCATTCAAGATTCAAGAGCCACATTGAAACGTCACATCACACAGCGGCTGTTTCTTCTTCAATCTTTGTCATTCGGTTCATGTGCTGACGTATTGGTGCTCGTCTCTGGGATTCGCCAGTAAAAGTTCCTTACGTTGGCTCGTTACGCATGCAGATTTTTGAGCGAGCAAGTGAAGCCCGTGACTCGAATGGTATTACGACAAGCGTCATAAATTAATTTTAATTTTGGTGGCCATCATTACGTTTGGTTACCACGATCATAAAATGTCACCTCCAACCTTTTACCTCCCTATTATGAGATTGCTTAAAGTGAATATGATAATAACTTAACTGCCTCCCAGGACGGCTCTGTTCCCTGCGGTTACACACCTTTTACTTGTAGTAAGGAAGAAACCCACTGACGAGCGACAAGGCTCGTAAAACCTGGAATAATCTCGTTACTTAATAAAGCAATTTTACTCACATAAAACCGATATAAATAAAAATTATGACCGCATCATAGAGGCTCATAAAACACATACATTGTCATTACTGAACGCCAATTCATTATTAATATAATCCTCGTCGAAGATAAAGCAAGCAAAAAGCACGGCTCCATTACGGTAGGGCGTATAGCTTAGTAACAGTGCAATGTCGACGCAGCTGGCCTTAACGACCATTAAAAGGATCAATTAGCCATGGATCAGCATATTTGCCGCAGAAACAAAGCTATGGACGCTGGCCCGCCATTGATGAGCGCATTATAGGCTTACCCAACTGCATATAAATAGAGAGATGACCTTACACATTACACAGCATCCTTTTGCGGATGACACGGGCGAAAATACCTACCAGGTTAAACGAGACATAGGTTCGATGCCTAATTGCCTTACAGAGCCATTGCATCAGGAGGTGCCTGTGTGCGCTTCCAAGCACCCTACTCATTTGTTGTTTGGCACATAAACCACGTTAAAGTGCTTTAAGTAAAGTGAAGTTGAAATGTTAGTAGCCGTGGTATGTATATCTACGGAGGTGTATGTATCAATGTGCATGAATAAATATATATATAAATATATATTTATATATATATATATAAATATATACATATATATATATATATATATATAAATATATATTTATATATATATAGGTAAATATATATAAATACATATATACAGATATACAGATAGATATATATATATATATATATATATATTTATATATATATCTGTATAAATTTATCTATTATATATATATAAATATATATGTAGATATATATATACTTATATATATATATATACATGTACAGATATAAATATATAAGAATATATATATATATATATATACACATATATGTTTATATATATATATATATATACATATATATATATCGATATATATATATAGAAATATAAATTTAATATACATATAGCAATATATATAGAGGAGATAGATACATAATTATATATATATATATATATATATATATATATCTCTCTCTCTATATCTCTATCTATATATATATATATATATATATATATATATATATCTATATATATATGTATATATATATATATATATATATATGCTAAGGTAAGGAGGATATATCTCAACAACTGGCTGTAATATAAAGGTAGCATGCGTTTATACGAACAACCTTCCCTTGCATCAGTTTATTGACGCCTCAAACATTTCCACAATGGAACATATCTTTGATTTGTTTCATAGGTAATTTATATGCAAAGCAGGCGACAAGAAGATGTTTATGTTATATCCAAGTCGATAAATCATTCTCTTAGCTGTGATCAATCATCGCCCAGTTTTTCCTTGCGCTGTACTTCGTTATATCATCGATTCAGGTCATGCAAATCCTTTTCATCTCTTCATGCAGTCAATTTTCTTGTATCATGAACATATTTATGCATGACGATTTTCAATGACCTTTAACCTTCGTTTTGTTTGAATGTTTGATTCCATCGAGCAAGTACTTTCTTCCATTGATCTGCAAGACATCCTGCAGCCAGTGGTTAATTGGTATCGCGTTCTCGACGCGGGCTGGTGCCGAGCAGGAGATGCTGCTGTGAGTTTGCGCAAGCTTCTCTTTCACAGTCACCCATCAATTACCCATCCACGTCGGGATATCACACATTCACCCATCACCGACGCGATATCACACAATCACCCATCACCGTCGTGGAGACATCTCGTACTGATTACGACTTTAAACCACAGTCAAAAGCTTGTCATTGCACAATATTACGGTGACAGTTATCCCATGTTAATGTCGACTTGGGTTAGCCAGTGGTGTAGAAACAATTCAGTTGTCACATAAACTACAATATCACAGCCATTTCAACCTGAATAATGCTCCTACTTCCACAATACTGAATACATGGCCTCATTTTGCCCTGTATTCAATGGAAAGCATAATTCGTTGGATGCATGGAAATTGCTTCATTAAAGCCATTTTGCTCACATAAAACCACCATAAGTATGCATTATAAATATGCCATGAAGGTTCACAAGATACATAAATTGTCATCAATGTGAGCCAATGATTTCTTAATATAATACAAAGAAAATATGAAATTGACTAAGAGGAATGCTGTACAAATCTCGTCATGCAATCATGATTTCATATATGCACCCCACTCACCTACGCAATGTATTTGTGACGTTATGTAAATAGTTTACCACTCAACGTGCGATAATCAATTTTTGATATTCTTCCACAGAGTGATCATTCACAATTATGAGGAGCTTCACAACGCTGTGCAATTTAACATTATGGTGACAAAGCTACTGATTTATGCAAAGGAAGCAACACATGCGACTAGTTAATGAGCTGTAAGATAACGTCTAAGAGAGACCTATAAAACCTCAATTATCATGGGATACCATACAGGTGATCATGTCTAATTCAGTCTGCTATCGTGCGCTGCTTATATCAAACCTTATTCCGGGCACGCAGTGTATATTGGGAAACACTGAGGTTCATCGTACATCTGGACATTAATCTTTAACCGAAGCAGAACACTCATTTTAGTGAAAGCACTAACTGATATGTACTCCTCCACTGGAATATATAGACCAACATAACCTTAGCTTACTTACGTATTAACTTGCATTACAGCTCACGCCGATAACATTCTCATTAAGGACCCTTATTGTGATACCCATCGTTTATATCTACATTATTAAATGTGTTCGTCAAACTATTCGTCTTAACGTTTTGCCGCACGTCATCATGCCTTAGTGCAATCGGCCTAGTTGAATTCATATGTGCTCATCCTTTATTAAATAACGACCCCGCATGAGCAGTATTTCAACTGCAGATTAGCAATAACCGCGGCTATAAATTGCACATACACCTTTGCCTCATCGGAAAACGTGGCTGTGTACTAAACCCGAATATAACAATGCACAAAGTCTCTCTGGAAAGTTTGTATTTATTATAAATGCGTCATGCGCGGAAATATGTTTGTCGCGAAAACCGATGAGCGAAGCAGGTTTATTTAAATCATTTATGAATATCTATGTTTACAATATATTACTGTCTTGCTTCTATAGTGGCATTACGATGGTTAGGATGGCGTCAATTAAGCTACTAATGTAAATTTGCGTGCAGCTTACCTTTTTTCGGTAAACATCCGTAGAAAATATGGACAGGATAACTAACCATCGTAATACACTACCATTGTTATGCAAATATATATGCAAACATTATTCAAATCGACGACCAAGAAGAAGATGCAATCATTAGAATTATCGTAGGGAATCATCGGTTCACAACTGTTCTAAATTATGTAAATTGTCGCATCTTGGGTCAGTTATTCATGATTTGTATGCATCGAATGACTAGAGATGAACCATCCCGGTGGGATTTCAAAATATTGCCATTCATCTTGGCGTAATATCCCAGAATGTCATTATGTATTGGCGGTTGTCTTGTGCAGTATTGAAATATCACAGGAAGCATCCTTTCAAATGAGTAATGATTTATACCAGATGCATACACCCGAAGGCGCCCTTCCCTAGACTGTTTCTCATTTTGGGTTCATTTCCCCACGCATCTGGCAAATGTGATGTAACACGTCTATACCAAGGTCGTAGCAGTTTATTGTTACGACCTTGGTATAGTGGATTAAGGATACCTGCTCCCTAATCAACACGATAAGAGGGGTTAAAACATTTGATTAACCAGAATCATGTTGCACTCAAATATTATAACAGCTTATTCAAGCAGCCACAACGCCTGAAGGCATTGCTGTCGGTGGGTTTGTCTGTCTGGATTCAACGCATTTTATAAGTAAAATACATATCCTACCTAATTAGTGAACCTTTAATGGGCTGCACAAACGCTAACCGTACGGCGTCAAATCAGGTGACGTGAAATCATTTATTACAAGCCGGAGAACCGCAAGCTTATCAACAAAAGCCCATCCTGCGCCATGGATGATCAATCATTCTCTCTCAAGTGATCAGTCATCACCGGTCTTGTCTAGTGCTGAGCTGCTTGAATGCATGTCCCGTCCATCGTGTCTAACGATATTGACATATGGTATTATATCCCAATCCTAGATAATGTTAGATTATTGTAACAGTTTACTATTCGGCCTCCCCAACTATCAAATCAGAAAATTGCAGCTGATACAAAATTCTGCAGCTCGACTGGTCACCAGGATGTCATTCAAATCTCGACTAAAAATGACACCGATTCTTGAAGAGCTTCACTGGCTCCCAGTTGAGCATCGTATCCTATTCAAAATTCTGTGCACAGTATTCAGAGTGATTCACCACAGTACGGCGCCGCGCTACCTCACAGAGATTCTAACTGTAGCGAAGCCGACACGTCGGCTTCGCAGTTGCTCGGAGATACGATTAGTTCCGCCTCCACTTAGTGAGGCCAAGAGACTAAACCGTTATGGTGAGCGATCCCAGTATCATTCTGGACCGAGATTGTGGAATGAGCTACCCGAACGTGTCCGCTCGATCAGCACATACGAGAGTTTCAAGATAGCACTCAAGACGCACTTTTTTAGGAACGCTTTTAACCTGTGATATATCAAATTACATGAACGTGCAATCGATAAATTCGCCGTAGCCTATTATTGCTGTACATTTTTATCATTTCTAGTCTTATATTGTATTATTTATTATTTTTGAATGTTATAACTTGTACAGCCTATTGAGATGTATATGGAATGGGCTTTAAATAAATAATCATTATTATCATTATCTAGATGATCAGCAAGAGTAATCCTTTCGTAAAATACACACAGGGATACGTGCGGCTAAAGTATGGGATGCGTTGATTGGTTTACTGATGCGTACATTTCCTCTTTAAAGCATGGAAACAAAACCATACCCGTTCCCTGTCTTTACCAGCTAGACATACGCCAATAATGTGACTGACAGAAGCTCTTGGTTTTACCAAGCTAACGCTACCGGTGATTGTCAATTGAACATAATGGTATATAAGAGAATACATGTTTTGGCGCATGTAAGAAGTAATAGGATGTATAGCCATTCACACAGACGTTTGAAGTTTACTTCTTTGATTGTGCATAGCTGTTTGTGTTGCTGTTAGTTTCCTATTATTACCCAACTTCTTTTGTGTCAAGTGAACGTTTTTTCAGTAGAGTTGTGTGCTTTAGTTTACTTGAGTGTCAACGTGATTGAATAGGTATAATTAAATATTGAACGAGACTTACCATGGTATGATTAAAGTTTGATTAAGATTCTACCTCCTCATTTTAGCGTTAATCAACGGTGAACAGAGAGCAAAGACTCAACGATAACGCACAAAATCGAGCGATTTGTGAAAAACGTAGACCCTTATTGGCAGAAGTAGACGTCTCTCCCAATGGTCGACTAAGTGTCGATGAGCGTGCAATCTAGCCGGCTGCTCCCTGGCTCATAAACGGGACTAACATTCACCTCCGTTTTAGATACCGCTCGATCATATCTACAATAACACTACCACGGAGATAGTCCTTAATTCATTTGTGCTTAAGAATAGGAGGTCGGATGCACTACGTTGTTCGGTTACGCTCAAATTTGAAGATCCAATGTAACTGCTCATATAATTGTTCACATACACTTAGTGTATTTTTTTTCTTATTTCGTGATAACCTAGTGTTTTATTCAAAATATTCCCATAAAATAAATATCGCACTTTAATACAGAATGCTGGGGTCCACTACAAATCACTCTCGTCGGCTAATTGACATTCATCACTTTACCCGGCTTCATTCATTAGGTTCGTCGCAGTCGACTAATTTCTTATCTCCTGTCACAGAAGTCTATCTATCAAGACAGACAGAGCAGGAAATAAGTGCACACACAGTACACAACTAAATTTGTTTTGCAGCAGCTCTATGCAGAGGTCGCTATATGTGCAAAGTAATCAATTGCTTGAAGGTGTTCAGGAAAATCTAGACGTCAACAAGAGGACTTAGAGAGATGACTTCAGGATGGAAGGATATCTATCATATAGGGCTCTTGTTGCTGCACTTAGAGGATGCAAGCAGTCATTCAATGGGATTCTGTCGTTGGCCAACGGTTAAATTGGCCAACGGTTAACTTTCGATATCCTGCTCGTCGCCGCCCTGTCTGGTAGCTGAAAGCTTTCGCTGCACACACAGCATGCCATTACACTAATGTACTTCGCCAATCGATCAATAAAGCATACGGGTGAAATGATGACAGCCGCTAAAAGTCTAAATCCGCTTTCCAGTGTTTGCCCATATGGTATGAACGATGGACGAAGTTGATAAATTTACTGTACTCCAATACACGTAACAGAGGGAATATGAGTTTTGTGGGGGGAAGGAGTGTGTGTGGTGGGGGGGGGGGGGTATATCGGTGATGTCAATAAACACTGGTATTTGGTTTGTCGGCAAAAAGATCTCTTTATGCGATAGTCAACACAGTCGTCGGCCAACTCTGCTGTTCGAAACTAACTTCGACTCATTTCGGTTGATGTGTGCTGGATTCTAATGTCAACTCGATTCCTCACGGGCATTGATGTAACCTACCCTTATGTTGTGAGCTGACACCACGGGCAACCAAGCAAACCTCCATAGAAATCCTCGACGCTATGGTGTCTTTCATGCACCGTGTACACAATGTATTGTGCAAATAACTTTTCCTCACATGAAACTAACCACCAAGTCAGCCACTCCAAGTCACAAAAAGAGCAACGGTTAAAAATCGCGCATGATTACAATGATCTGTGAGATAACATCACATTCCAAAATATTGATTATATTTGACATATTTCAGAACTGTTGCAACATGAAATATCCTACTACTTCAAATGAAGAAAACATTATATCTTAATATAGAATATCTTTAAAATATTTACGACATCGTAGTGGTAATTCGCATGCGTGTGATTCTTAACAACCATAATAAATGCTGGACGAGTCAAATTTAATGAAGATAACTTGCACCGAGAAAAGTAGGCAAAAGGAAGTGAATGCCTCACAACCCTGACCGTTGGTCATACCAGTACCTTAGCTGACGATATATGCTTGCAGCATAAAACGCATTTCCGATTCGGTTTGACGATGGTGTGATAATTGCGATTGGCGATTTATGGTTAAAAACTGCAATACGGCTATTGTATATTACCCGGCCGATAAGTCCAGTTTTAATTGTGGCATTCGCCTGCCAGGCGTAGGGGAGAGCGCTAAATGGTGGCATTCGCCTGTCTGGCGTGGGGAAGAGCGCTGAATGTAACATTCGCCTGCCAGTCGTGGGGGAGAGCTCTAAATGTAACATTCGCCTGCTAGGCGTGGGGGAATGCAATTGACCTTAGCAATTTCCTTATATTTAGCAGGTACTGTCTCTGGAATAATTGAGTGGTTTGCGTACAGAGCTATCTATACCGAAAACAAAAATTAAAGGCATCAAGTAAAATCGCTTCGTCGAGCAAAGGGCCATTCTGCTGGTTGTTGAGGGACCGAATGAGGTAGAAGTGAATTCTTTTATATCAGTCTGTTTGTTTCAGATAACATTTCGACTCAAGGTTCGATTACACGTGAGTGTAATGTTTTATTATGCATTGATAACGCACCTTCAAGAATGGTGGAACTTTCAATGCACTGGATATATTGGCTTGTCCTGCTAATATTGATATACATTCTGAGCTCGAGTGGAGCATTGTAGCTGCTGTATTTGTTTGAATGACAAGCCGAACTGCTTCATTACTATTCAATGTAACATCTGGTTATGCTGGATAGCGTTGATGAAATATTAGTGGATAGCATGTTGCACGTTCTACTTCATCGACCTCATAGTTGCCTGGCCTGTAGAGTATGCAGGCCAAAGCGTCTGTGCGCCAACAATAGTATTTCTTGATGGATAGAGGGCAGCACTGTTAATGATGTCGGTTACTTAGAGAACAGCGCGTTCAGTCTGCGCACTTGAAGCAGATAAGAAACTTAATGCCCTTATTGAGATTAAATAGCCATGACGATCGGTCGCATTGTGCCAAGCAGAGGAAGTTTAGTGTTATGCGCAAAGTCATTTCCATTACCCGATTTTCTTGTCGCATATTAAAAGGTGAAATGGTAAAAGCACACTACTTCCACGATACCGCAATGGAGCTTTGCTGCGCAATTCAGCTATGTCTGGGTCATTTAATCTTGTCTAAGTAGCACGTCCATTATGGGATAAGTACGCTGACTAGCATGCCAGTGTAATAACATAACAGCATTCTGCCAATACTTCCTGTCGGATATGATAAACACCCTTCTATTTCTCTCCATTTCCTCCAGATGTTGCTACCTTTAGGTTGGGAATAGAAAATGAAGGTTCAGTCTACAGGGCTGGGCAGGGCCTGTTGGATTTGGGCATTGTACATTTAACCTCCCTGCACAAAAGATCCACTTATACATAGTCCCACCCCCCAAAAACTATATGCAATCAATGATCGGGCTGCTAATATCGCCCGCCCTTAAGGCTACGGGAATCAATCAAACGCTTTATTTTGACAACCATTGATGCAACGCAAGTATGTGGCATGTGAGCAATGTCCACATTAACATTGATGGTTATGAGGTGCGGGCAAATAGGTTTCCTAAATTGGTCCTTTTGAGAATGCAAACATTAAAATCATTCTCAATTTCAATTTTTGTGAGATCACATTGTTTTACGAAAGCGATGTATGTTTGCTGTGTTCCATTTAATTCATTGTTCTGTGTTTAACGTTCCAGAAGATCTCGTCGATCTTTTCGGCATCATCGCGTTTATTCCAACAGAAATTGATAAGGATAACCACTCTAGTATCCATGATAATCAAAAAAGGCGCCACTGAATGTTTATCGCGACGATTTTCCTGTCAAAAGCTTTCAGATATGCTATTGGGTCAATCATCTTGAAGGACTGAGGCATTGAATAAATAAACATCCAAAAATAATGGGGTGTGGCTTAGCCTGGCTTGTGCACTTTCCGAAGTGAGCAAGACAGTTTTATTGTGAAGCTGTGTCTAAGTTTGTATCGATTCGTGGTTACCAGAAAAGTGAAAAGCCAAATAAGAAAAATATCATTGGTATGTTCGGCCAATATTTGATAGATGAAACTCTCCCCGCGCTAACTTATCTGCCACACAGGTCGGCTCTGTGGAATAACACGTGCCTCGCTGATTCATGCAATAGTGCTGCATTGTTTGATACCTTATACAGTGGCGCCTACATTGCCCTGTAATCATTAGCCACGTCGCTTGCCTTAATTATTAATCCACCCGCTAGGCTTGTGACCGTCTGTTAACCTGCCTCGACGTCCTCTATCTATAAATCTGATTTACTTCTAGATGCGGGATGTTGGGAGAACATTGACCGGTTCCGTCACTGCGATCCACAGAGCCCGTCTGTATTGGAAATATTTTAACCTAGCTCGTCGGTTAACAGCGGAATGTTATCTCAATTCAATGCTGACCGCATTCAACGATATACATTGAAGCTCCGACAAACATTCAACTGCATTGCAAAATTTGCGTAGGATCCCTGCACTTCCTGAATGTACGCCCAGATTTTGCAAATGTTTATACGAATTTGAGGTATTATTCCTCGTGACATGGATATATAGATATCAAATCAAGACACAAGGGTCCAGGATTAGAGCAACAGTGGTCATCATCGAATACAACGCATATAGAAGAGCTTCATCAACTATTCAATCTCAATATCCATTGAATAGTTTTGACTACTTCAGTCAGTCTTTGCAATCTAGTACGATATACATCCGAAATTGTCGTTGACGTTTATATTGTATGTGTGTCTGATATTTCGGAAACTGAGCAAATTCACATTTACTGACAAAATTTAACAAACACAGTGTTGACTATTATGGCGACTTGATATATTGACGTTATGATGCGTTATGATGCAGGCTTATCTAAGGATTTAGGACCCTTCGGGGTCTCTATATTGCATTCGACTTCTGGTTTACAGATCGCTGGCTTACATCTGTCTGAGTCTCAAATGAACTTATCAGGTCAATGTACATTCATAAGGTAATATGAATTCATACCAAAATCAAAGAAAAATCGAATCGTCTATCATAGCATTTTCAAACTGTGACGTGAACGTTTGGATTGCAGCTCCTTTAAGGTTTACCTATTTAGGAACATACCGAAGATTAAGACAATGGAATGCAAACATACCTCAAAGCGGCACTCTAAAATGTGTCTTAATTCTGTAGCACACTATGATATGCTTAAAACTAACTTACTTCCGGATTATGAAATGGGAAATGGTTTGTTAATAATGCCTACCACTGTTTTAAAATAATTTCTCCCATGTAAAGAAAACCCTGAGAAGAGCGTTTATTCATGGGTTGCTTATAACCTGCGTGGATAACAACATTTATTGTGTTATGAATGTGCTTATATCGTTCTCAATATACCAACATGAAAAGAAACGTGTTATAATAAACAAGTTGTGCGACATTCAGTCTAATGAAGCAAATTGCTACGATATCAAGATAGTTTGCATCATGAAGTCGAACCCATCAATATATTATTCGGAATATTTAAAACCATTCACCGTAACTAGACTATGTATGAATGCCACTTTTTCATTTGTTAATAATATATATATATATATATATATATATATATATATATATATATATATATATATATATATATATATATATATATATATATTAATATAAATATATATATATAAATATATACTTATATGTATATAGGCACTATTAATTGCTGGTTTTACTTATTAGTGGCAACACACAACACTGCATTTTTTCTGCTGCTGTATTATGAAACCCATCGGTTATGTAGACATTATTAAATGGTGGCAATCAGCCTAGTTAATTTGATGGGTGTTCATCCGTTATTTCATCTTAACTGCAGATTAGCAATAACCGCGGTTATAAAAACAGCAGATTCATATTTGGCTCATCAGAAAACGTAGCTGTGTATTAAACCCGAAAATTATAATGCCATTAGCCTCTCTTGACAATTTGCATTCATTATATACGTCATGCGAGGAAAGATATCTGTCGCCAAAACCAGTGAGCAACGCAGGTTATTCAAATCAATCCATATTTTTATCCCATTCCGCTTGATACGCTAATTAAGTAGCGGGCATATTGTTCCTCTTGTTGAAATACAACACCCTGAATTGACAAGCTGTGTATATTGTTGTAAAACAGTATTGCGATTTTCCGGGGTTTTATTCAGGAGTGACAATCCTAAATACTTGATGCAAATTTATCTACACATTACACATCATGCTGTGCAGGGACATATGTGCTTTATGAAAAACTATGTTTACAATACATTTCTCTCTTGCTTTTTAAGTAGCATGATGATGGTAAGGTTTGAGTCAATTTAGCTCTTTATGTAACTTTTCCTGCCGCTGACCTATTTTGGGTAAACATTCATAGAAAATATGGACAGGATAACTAACCCCAGCAATGAAATTGCCAATGCGTTTATGGATATAATCGATATTCCCCTAGTTTGGCATTGATGTTATTAACACCTGACACTAATATTCAACAAATGTTTCCGATTGTAGCATTCTCCTACATTTTTCACTTGCATTCATTACAGCAACGCATACGTCCATGTGCACGTCTTCAATCACATACGCGAGTTATTTGTTATCAGCAGTATCGGCTGAGGTGAAATAATTGAATTCTAGTTACCACTGTTTCTAAATATTGTTTGCATCCTTCAAAGTATAATCCGGAGAATTCTAAGCCAAACCAGCTGCCTCTTGGTCATCCGGTTTGGTTCTGGTCACAGGTTCCTTACGTAAGTGTCTGGTTGCGAAGCACCCTCTCCAAATATGCTGTGACCACAATCATGAAATATGCTTTAGGGTGCATCGTAATCATAGAGTTATGATATTCAGTAACATAACTGATAATCACCTCGTTCGACTGACATTAACTGGACATTGTTTTTATGTTATATACCCTCTAGACAATTTGTCCATTCTGTCCCTGTCACAATCTATGATGCCAGAAACTACCACTGGGTTTGTCAACCACACCAACGATACACTAATATCATGCGGACCTCAGAGCTGAATGGTCGATCGATGATAGTGTGTTGACGTTATGTGACCTGGTCCAAACACTCATCGCCAAGGCGTTAGACTATGTGATAACTACGTATTGAAATTCCGTTTTTAATGCGACAAGTGAATATTGATGAAATCATAACAGCGTTTTACTGACTAAGAGCCAGGTGATTACTCTAAGTTATGAAATAAAGAAGATATTTTTTGTTGACTAACGGACAATTGCTCAATCTGTAAAATGCACCAAGCTAACCCATGACCTCGCATGCCAACGTTAACGATTAATAGATGCAGTAGCCGTTCATATTTTCGAGTACTTCACATACGTATACACTTTAATTTACAGTCGAACCCTACGTCATTGCGAATGACTTGAGAAAGACGTTCACCAAATATATATGAAAATACCATTAGAATCGACGACTGAGAAAAAGATGCAATCATTAGATTTAGATGATCTAAATTACGTAAATTGACGCATCTTGGCTCAGTCATATACATATATATGTATCGATATTTTCAGGACAGCAGTAAATATTCTGTGCCTGTGAATACACTATATTTTGTTTTAATTGACTGTAGTGATAATGTATAATAAGCCGTTTAGGTAAACATACGCTTACATGTGATATACTACGACTTACAGGTAAATGCCTTGCAACAACCTCGAAGTGAGCTCAGGAGTGAGCTATATGACGATCTTGTTACGGAACATTGAAGATAAAAACCTGGGTATTTATATTAACTAGAAGGGTAGGAAAGCTTATAAACGTGGGCGGATGCTGCTGGGGGATAGTGCTGTGTTGGTCCAAATAAAAACATAAATGGCATCAATCTGGAATGTAACACAACAGCATGCTCTCAAACAAAAGCCGACCTCTAGAACCCATGGTGATTAATTATCGCTTGGTCTGTCCGGTCTGTCCGGTCTATATTGTTTTGTTTGTGCATTATTTTTGGACATACGCATACTTTCCATCACAGCACCTGGGCAGCATCATCTTTTACTTCAACCGGATTTGTGATTCGATTTTTTTTAAATGTGGAAATTTACGGTTCTGAGTTAGCGAATTCAAAAATGTCAGTAGTGGTGCACAATAAAGAAACATTAGAAATTTAAACATTACGGTATCTTGTTAATGTGCCCAGGAGCTATGTATTTTATGTATATATCGGTTATTGTAATGGCATTGCTTGTTTCATATCTTTATCCACACTAAAATGTAGTAGTTTTTTTATCTTACAAATCACTTAGCCCGTCTTATAGAGAGTACATAAATGACAGTGTTGCAAATTGCTTGTCCCATTCGTGTAATCGCAGAGAGAGACAAACGGAGGAATGTTGGCCACAAAATGCCAGTTGCAAAGCGCGGAGTTTAACCAGCTACCCAGGTGTGCGGTAATGACAACTACCTCACAGCTGTCTAGTAAAGGGCACATCAGCCATTGGCATTCAAGGACATTCGTTAAACGCGGATGGAATATATTGCATACGCTATATCATTGACATAATGGTCGTTCGCATTGTAGCTCACGCAGCATTACGTAAGTAACTACAGGTAGCCACATAAACCCAGGATGAATTATCGTCCACTTGTAATGACTATCGTAATGTCGGCTGCAGAAATGGACACATTTTGTATCATTACCCTTTATATGTAGAGCACTAAGATGAACGTTCTGTTCACTTAAGATGCAGCATTATTATTAGACTGTCGGGTACATATTCCACTGCTATGGTCTAGTAATGAGGGGAAGAATCGGTTTAGAAATAAGCAGCGTCAATGTGATTTATTCTTGCACAACAAACGTTGAATGATTGAGAATTGCGACTAAAAGGTGACTATTCTTATCTATGTAAGTATAGAAACACACACTTTAAAAACGCTTTGAGCATTAACTAGCAGTTGCGTTTTACCTAAGATATTGTGTCAGTGAAAACACTGAACATTGATATTATTTGCTCACGAAAAGGCACTTGATCTGGAATTCTCAAAATGGTTGCGATGACACAAAGCTGAAGTTTAATATAAAGCTGAATAGATTCGCTAGATACCAAGACATATTTGCAAGACAAACCAAATAAGACTGATAACGCAACGCTTATAAAAGTTTAATTGGAAATAGACTTGAAAGACAAGGCTAAGTAGATTCAAACATATCTAAAATTGACTTGTTCGATGAAGCTAAATGGCCCCCAAACCAGTACAAACTATAACCTTTTTCAGTTGGTCAGGACATGTTTTTCGGTCAGCTTTCTTGCGTAGTTCCAATTATGCTGGCATATGTTATGTTTGGCGACTTGAAATGTATTTAATTAAATCACAAGATGCTTCGATAGGCTAAAAGAAAAGAGGTTTAGCAATTTCTGGGGTAATGTGTGTATGTTGTGTGTTTGGTTGCCATGGAGGAACAGCAACTCGCACTGAGCCCTCGCCCTTGTGACGTCACAACAGCTCTGGGGACAGTTGATATGTTTGAACGGGGGAAAAAGACGTGTGATCTTAGTTAACAAACTCACAAAACGACTCCTGGAAATTATTACATAACAAGAGTGCACGAGGGTAAGTCAAGGCCCTTTCATTTCTGATAATGAATAGACTTATTCATTTACCATGCCAATGTCAATAACAATGCCTATTGCATGCATTCAATGAAGGACATCTAAAAATCACTTGTAAATTTAACATTACATAAACAGAAGAACTTTCAATCCATTATAATATGTTTTTTCGGTGGTTCTGGAATTAGGTCTGCCCACAAAATTTGCCAGTCAACTCCAAAGTGACATGGAATAAAAATTGAGGCGAAGAAATTACCGCGCAATACATTTGACCTTAATGGCAAGAATGAGGTCAATCGAGTCACCTGTGTTTGTTCGGTTGGTGAAATGCTATTTGGGAACACTCATGTGTTTCTAACGCACCTTTTCAAGAAACTTATTGAGCAAAATTGTTTTCGCCACCAATATCCGAGTCATGTGACCAATAGTGATCAATCATCTTCGTTTCTGTGATCAGTGAACACCCAGTCTGCCCATGTCTCAGCTGCATGGCATTATTAATTTCCGTCATGTTTATCCTTTCTATCGCCAAATGCGAGATCATTCGTCTCTTGATAGCAATTTTGTCAGATGCGTTTACATTCTGTTCAGTTTTCTGTCCAAAATGCCAAAATGCCATTAATGACAAGTTGAGGAGAGTATTCACGTTATCCAGGTGTGGTGTATAACACTCTATCTCGGTATTCTCTTTTTAGATTTTCTGATGATATTCATGAAAGATGTCCTGCTGCACCGAGGTTTGCTTATGAAGGAACACTTTCCGGCGATTAATGAGCGTGATTATTATTCCTGTCATAGACTTCTATATCAGCATGTTGCGCTACCCACCCGTTGCATTGTGTGGCATTGTAAGCTCCTCCCATCGGCATATATGCAAAATTACATAATATAAATCCATCAAGACTCCTTCACCTACCTCAACGCTACCACACAGGCGCGAGCGTATATCTGCACAGAGCACCCCAGAATTGAAGATATATATTTGCGTATTGACTTTTCTTTTGAGAACAAGACGGACAAAGACGCCGCACGACCAAGAAAAACATATATTGTTCAAAGATCACGTAGTAACAAACATTAAAACCGTGAACCATAACCCCCAGGGCAGCAGTGCGTCGATCGCCAGGTCAAATTTTTACTGTTGATATTACCGTCAACTACTGTGCTCACATGTAGTCGCGATTTTCAATAATTGTTTTGCTTATGTTGTTAAATGTCTATATTTGGGTGTGCAATTTATTTCAAATCATTGATAATCTGCTGCTGTAAACCCTATTGGTGAACTACCTACATACAAGACGTTGTTGTTGCTTCGGTATTTCCGGATAATTGTCATACAAGCCGTGCCACATGCAATACCAAACCTTTCATCAAAGAAATACATATCCTACAATACAACAAAACTACGATGAATATCGATAAGCATTTGTACGTATCTTACCCAGTCGTTGATGTCTTACCAGAAAAGCTCTAACCTGATATCCATTGTGGAATGAGCGAACCTTCATTGGGCTGCACAAACGCTGACCGTACGGCGTCAATTCTGGTGACGTGAAATAATTTATTACAAGCTGAATAACCGCAAGCTAATTAACCAAAGCCCATCCTGCCCCATGGATGAATAATCATTCTATCGCAAGTGATCAGTCATCACCGATTCTTTTTTTATGCTGTGCTGTTTGAATGCATGTCACGTCCATCGTGTCCAACGCTACATATCATACTGCTATACATATTTACATATGGTATTGTATCCCAAACCAACATGATCAGCTAGAGTAATCCTTTCGTGAAGTACACACAAGGCCAAGTCGGTGACGTGCGGCTGAAGTACAATAAAAATACAGTTATATTTTCAGTAATTAGAGTTCTACCAGCGGTATTGTGCATCCGAGGAGTCAATTCACGTACTAGCCAAGCGCTTTAGACCCTAAGTGAAGTACACGAATAGACAAGTAGTATAGCATTCTTGATTCTTAATTACAAGAACCTATTTCATTAATCTATCATTCTTGCTCTCTAAGAGCAAAATACGTGCACAGCATTCAATGAGAAAAGGCCAATTATTATTGTGTATGCGAGCTTCGTTAGCAATTAAATCACGCTTGGCCTAAAAGGCTCCTGTTTATCCTGTCAATTTGCTTATGGTGTACACTAAATATATCATCGTTTGCTCTCCAATTTCGTACCCTACACCACGACGACGTCATGCATTGACCGATATACAACCTCACACTGCCTCAAAGATAGTCCTTAATTCTTTGTGCTTAGGTATAGGAGGTCGGATGCACTACGTTCGGTTATGCTCATATAATGTGCATAAACACTAAGTGTAAAGTGTTCTTATTGCGTAGTTACCTAGTGTTTTATTCGATATATTCATGTAAGATAAAATATCACACTCTAATACGGAGTGCTTGTTGTCGACATCTTAAGGGGTCCACTACAAATCACTCTCATCGGCTAATTGACATTCATCATGGCACCCGCCTCCAATAATTAGGTTCGTCGCAGTCGACTTATTGCTTATTTCGTGTCACAGAAGCCTATCTATCAAGACAGACAGACAAAGTAGAAAATACAAACAGTACACAACTACATTTGTTTTGCAGTTCTATGCAGAAGGGTGACTGAATTTAAGATACTTTATCAA
Organism: Urechis unicinctus; assembly: GCA_034190875.2. Classification (NCBI taxonomy): domain Eukaryota; kingdom Metazoa; phylum Annelida; class Polychaeta; order Xenopneusta; family Urechidae; genus Urechis; species Urechis unicinctus. The sequence goes on from CM067345.1 coordinate 51,624,460, forward strand.
TATGGCCCCAGATAGTCCGTTGTAGTGCCTCGCTATTCACAAGGACACACGTGGGTTTACGGAGAATGGTCGAGGAGGGACATAGCAACGTTCACTTATTTAGAGTGATCCAGACGTAGTGGGGGTTAGGGCGGCCATTATGGTTGTTTTTTTATAGGACACTGTTCGGAAGTGACAAAAGGTCATCTGGAACCATGAATAATTTTTAAAATACTCCTTACACCTTCATTTCCATGTTGTAAGCCTCTCTTGGGCCGTGATGTTAAGCTGTTTCTGGTAATACATTTCTTGTTATGGGCTCACTGCTATAACAGGCTGATAATTGGTAAATGTCACACGAACAGGAGACATTTGTCATTCAGAAAGTTAACTTTTACTCCTGTAGGACTGGCATATAGAGATACATGCGAATATCTATCAGCTTATATCCTGTACCTGGTGGATTCATTATATGTAATGGAGACAAAGTGCTTGTTTTATTGTATCATCGACGTCACAGAATGAGCAGAGTTACTAGATAAGTGTCTAATAGGGATAAGTCCTCGTGGTGCATAGTGCGTCATCAGCTAGCAATATGTTGCAATGACGTGCTAACGAGCCAATCTGAACAATATTTTTTAACGTTTTTATGGCCAACGCAATGTTTATGTGAAACTGGGCAATTAGCGGCCCAAACATCTAAGTATGCGTACGCAATGGGATAATGAGTAATCTCGAAGGAAGAAAAAGGAAGCACTTTGGCCATGAAGCGATTTAATGATATATCTTTCCTAATATGTCGATTAAGATTCTTTCCTGTAATAGAACAGATAAACAACATGAAACGCTGTATCAAACATATATTAAGGTCAATCTTGATCAAATATTGATATTACGAGTAGCCATACTTTTCGCCATGGGAGATATGATCTAGTAGTCAAATACAATCAAAGTATTGTCTCCGACCTGTGATTTTAGTATCACGCCGTTTTGTATGCTATTGTACACAACGACTTGACGCTTACAGTAAAAATGACGACAATCAAAAAGTTTACCATAACAAATGTGACTATAGCCTACAAAGGTATGATGGTGTGCAGTTTATGTTTACAGATTGACCTCCAAATTGAAAGAAAGTATAGTTACGCCATCAACCAAGCCGACCAGGATGGCACGCTGCTCAGCAACACTAGTTTGTTATGAATAGCCTCCTCTCTGAAAGCTGAAATCTTTCGCAGCACACACAGCATGCCATTACACTAATGTACTTTGTCACTCTATCAATAAAGCAAACGTGTGAAATGATGACAGCCGCTAAAAGTCTCAATCCACTTTTCAGTATTTGCCCATATGGTATGAACGATGGACGAAGTTGATAAATTGACTGTACGCTAATAGACGTAACAGAGGTAATATCAGGTTTGTGGGATGTGGTGTGGGGTATATCAGTGATGGCAATAACCACTTCTATTTGGTTCGCCGTCAAAGATATCTCCTTATACGTTAGTCAAAAGCTTCGAGATATGTTATTGCGACAATCATGTTGAAGGACTGAGGTATTCAATAAATATGCAAAAATATTCAGGTGGGCCTTAGCCTGGCTCGTGCACTTTTCGAAGTGAGCAATGTCGGTTGTATGGTGAAGCTGTGTCTTAGTTTTTATCGATCCGCGGTTACAAGTGAAAAGCCCAGCGAGAAAAATGTCCGTGGTATGTTCGGTCAATATTTGATAGAAGAAACTCTTTCCGCACTCAGTGGTTAAATCTGCATAGCAGTAACCTTTTGTTCAAAAATAGTGATAGCATCGTTGGTCGCCAGTAACAGTTCCTTACGTTTGTCCATCATGTGTGCAGTGTTTTGAGCTAGCAAGCGGTGTCCTCCTTGTGATTCGAATTGTATTAGGACAAGCGTCATAAATTAATTTTAATTTTGGTCAACCTGACTTGTTTGGTTACCATGATCATAGAATATCACCAACCACCCCCACCCCCCTCTCTATGAAAGAAACTTAGACCTCCTTATTATGAGATTGCTTGAGGTGAATATGGTAATAACTTAACTGCCTCCCAGGACGGCTCTGCGGAATAACGGAAGTTGGGTCCCCAGCTGGTGCACACCTGTAGCCTGAAGTAAAGAAACTCATGGACGAGAGTCGAGGCTCTTCATACCTGGCATCATCTCGTCACTTGATGAAGCCATTTTGCTCACAAAAAAACGATATAAATATGTATTATGTGCGAATCATTGAGGTTCATAAAACACATACATTGTCATTACTGAAAACCAATTCATTAATGATATAATCCTCGTCGAAGATAAAGCAAGCAAAAGGCACTGTTCCATCACGGTAGGGCGTATAGCTTAGTAAATGTGCAATGTCGACGCAGCGGGGGAAAACGACCATATTCAAGGATCAATTATCCATGGATCAGCATTTTTGGTGCAGAAGTATGAACGCTTTCCCGCCATTATTGTGCGCATCATGAGCTTACCCAACTGCATATAAACAGCGACATGACGCTACACATTACACATCAGCATCCTTTCGCGGATGACACGGGCGAAAATACCTATCAGCTTAAACGAGACATAGGTTCGATGCCTAAATATACATATATATCTATATATATATATTTATATTTAAACATACATATTTTTTTTGTTTATATATATATATATTTATTCATATATATATATATATATATATATATATATATAGATATATATTTTATATATATATATATATATGAATAATATATATACATATCTATATATTATATCTATATATATATATATATATATATATATGTATATATATCTCTGTATATATATAGATAGGGATATATATATATATATATATAATATATATGTCTATATCTCCCTGTCTTTATATATATATAAATTTGTATATATACATATATTATATATATATGCAATATATACATATATTTATATATTTATATACATATATATACATATATATATGTATATATATATATATAAATATATATATAAATATATATAAATATATATATGCGTCCAGCAAAGCGTACGTGCTTCGCTTATGCAATAGTGCGTGCATTGCGAGATTGCATGGTTGAAAGCGCCATTCTGTTACAATGGCGCACACATTGCCCTGTGATCATTAGCCACACCGCTTGCCGTCATTATTAAGTCTTGTGAACAATGGTTAACCCGCCCCACGTCCTCTCTCTATTACTTTGATTTACTTCTAGATGCGAGACGTTGGGAGAACATTGACCGATTCCATCGCTGTGGTTCGCAGCGACCATCTGAACATTGGAGATATTTTTACCATGACTTAACAAATATGATAGCCCTTCGGTTAATTACGGAATGTTATCTCAAGTCAATGCTGAACCGCATTCAACAATAAGCATTGAACCTCCAACAAAGATTCACTTGCTTTGCAACATTTGCGTACGTTATCTACACTTCCTGAATGCGAGCCCTGATTTTGCAAAATGTTTATATGAATTTGATAGAGATATGATTCCTCGTGACATGGATATATAGCTATCAAATTCAGACACAAGGTTCCAAGATAAGAGCAACAGTGGTCATCATCGAATACAACGCATATAGAAGAGCTTCATAAACTTTTCAATCTCATTATCCATTGAATAGTTCTGACTACTTCAGTCAGTCTTTGCTATTACGATATACTCCCGAAATTGTCGTTGACGTTCATATTGTATGTGTGTCGGAGAGTTCGGAAACTGAGCAAATTCACATTTACTGACAATATTTTCCAAACACTGTATTGACAATTGTGACAACGCGATAAATTGACGTTATGATGCGTTATGATGCAGGCTTATCTAAGGATTCGGGACCGTTCAGGGTCTCTAAATTGCAATTTCGTACATTTTACACCTGAGATTTTCGTTGACATTCATATTCTAGGTGTGTCTGATAGTTCGGAAACCGAGCAAATTCACATTCACTGACAAATTTAACCAAACACAGTGTTGACTATTGTGGCAACGTGATATATTGACGTTATGATGCGTTATGATGCAGGCTTATCTAAGGATTTGGGACCGTTCAGGGTCTCTATATTGCATTCGACTTACGGTTTACAGATCGCTGGTTTACATCCTTCATAGTGTCAAATTTATAAGTTCGATGTACATTCATAAGGCAATATGAATTCGTACCAAAAACAAAGGATAACTGCTTCGTGAGTATTTTTTATTGTAGCTCCTATAAGGTTGACCTATTTAGGACATACAGAGGGTTAAGAAAATGGAATGCATATATACCTCAACGCGGCACTCTAAATTGTGTATTATTGCAGTACATTTCTGTAGCACGATTCGATATGCTAAAAACGTATCATTATTAACTTATTAATTATGAAACGGGGAGATGGTTTTGTTTATAATACCTACCACTGTGTTAAAATAATTTCTCCCATGTAAAAAAGAAACCCTGAGAAGAGTAATGGTTTGCTTATTACCTGTTCGATTATCAACATTAATGATTTATGTATGCGTTTATTTCGTACTCAAGGTACATTCATCCTAATGAAGCAAACTGCTACGATATCCAGATAGTTTGCGTCATGAAGTCGAATCCATCGATATATCATTCTGAGTCTATGCATAAGTGCCTCTTGTTCATTTGTAAACATCCGTGCTTATAAATGGAGAGATTCAGAACACCACGAAGCATCATATTGACAAATTAATGCAAACTGTAGTCATCACTAACGACGCTTTCTGTCGCTTCTTACCTGTGATTATAAATTGACGTCATCTCTACCTCCGTAATCAAGATAACACGCGAATGAAATGCCCCATCATTCAGCTGATACTGTGATGTGCAACATACTATCTGTGCCCTATTGGCTGCGACCGTTTATTTGAATAGAATGATTATCGTTTCCCATTTGGGACGTTCGTATTTATTCAACGCTGTTTAATGAATGCATGGTTACTTTATTCGACCCCGCTGCCTACTAAGAGGACGGATTTAGTCATTACCCAATCTTATTGTGGAACAGTTTGCCAACTAGTAGAGGGACAATACCTGGTCTTATGTGGCAATATATTTAGAAGGACGGCTAGGGAATTATTTGGCTCAGTGCGCATCTTATGGATTAGTAGCATGCGGTTTTTCTATACCGCTTGTTATTCATGAATCTTGGGAATATCACAACAACTCTCTGTAATGTAAAGGTAGCATGCGTTTATATAACAACCTTCCGTTGCATCAGTTAATTGACAAAAACACCTGTATATAATGCTGGGCAAAAGCGAGTTGATTGCGTTATAAGAAAATAAATACAAAACCATTCCCTGGTATTACTCCGCTCGCCGGTTAACCATTCATCACCCTTTTCCCCGTGCATTTACCACTGTCATCGTTCACTATTCTGTTTGTCATTTTGTCTAATAGCAGGATTACAAGAACGGCTTCAAATGAGCCTAGGTTCTACAAACGATTGATATGAACATAATTTATGTTGTTAATAACCAGCTGGTTTAGAGAGGTAGTTTGAGGGCATTTTACTTTTTGCGTTTATAACATTGAATACCAATACCAGCTTGGAGTTGTGATGGATAAAATATGACGCTAATGGACTGTATTCGCATATTGATCTCAGATATTAATCCGGAAATCCAGTGAACTTTATACACCAAACGCTGTCTATGCAAGCGCTGCTTGTTCATTATACAGCGCACGCGCATTGTACTAAGCATGTGCGCTATGGGCAGGTGTAAGCGCGGTCGATTCCTGGTGGGTTAGACGTAAAACTGGATGGATCGAACTCATTGAAGGTTATTGCATCATATCAATAAAATGAACTTTGAATGATCTGAACTTTGAATATCACCCATCAACGTTGTGATAACATCCCGAGTTGATTGCGACATTAAACCACGGTACAAAGCTTGTCATTTACGCTGAGAATTATCCCAGTTAATGTCGACTTGGGTCAGCCAGTGGTGTAGAAACTACTCAATTGTCACATCAACTACAATATCACAGCCATTTGAACCTGAATAATGCTCGTACTTCCACTATCCTGAATACATGGCCTCATTTCGCCATAAATTAAACGGAAAGCATTATTCGCTTAATGCATTGAAACTGCTTCATTAATGCCACTTTGCCCACATAAACCCAACATAAGTATGCATTTTGGCTGCGACATAAAGGTTCACATGATACTTAAAATATTATCACTATGAGCCAATGATTTCGGATTTCGGTGATGTCGGAAACTACTGCCACTAAGTGCGACCATGTATAAGCTTTCGATATCTTATATAAGAATCAAAGGCACAAACAGCTAAATGCTTTTGCACACTGTCCAGCCATAATTGGACTGATAATCGCATCGTGCGACTGACGTTAAGTGGACATTGTGTTCATGTTATCTACCCTCTAGACAATTTGTCCATTCCGTCACTGTCACAATCTATGATGACCAAAACCACGACTGTGTTTGTCAACCACACCAATGACACACTAATATCAAGCTATCCTCAGAGCTGAATGGTCGATCGATGATAGTGTGTTGACGTTATGTGACCTGGTCCAAAAACTCATCGCCAAGGTGTTGGACTATGTGATAATCACGTATTGAAATTCCGTTTTTAATGCAAAAAGCGGATACTGCAGCTTGTATTGACAAGAGTGAAATTATAACAGTGCTTGACTAGCTAAGAGCCATGTGATTACCCTGTTAGTCATGAGATTAAGAAGATATCTTTGATCGACTGGACCAATGCTATAGGTCTATGAGGCCATTTTATATGAAGTACTTGACACGTGCCTTCACATTGCTGCGTATACTAACGAAAACAAACATATCATTATATGGGTACTCGGGGTGCTATCAAACAGTAATCAGTTTGATAGACGTCACTTATGCAAAAACGCTTATAAGAGTTGTATTTGAAATAGACTTGAAAGACAAGGCTAAGTCGATTCAAACATATGCTAAATAGACTTGTTTGATGACGCTAAATGGCCCACAAAAGAAACCAAACTATAACATTTTTCAGTTGATCGGGACATTTTTTCAGTCAGCTTTCTTGCGTTGAAATGCGTTATTAGTTCTAATTACGCTGTCATATGTAATGCAATAACGTTTTATTTTGTTATTTACATTTATTCAAGGTCCGTGGTTGTGGTTGGACGTGAGGTGGAATAGACATTGAGGCATAGAAATTACCGCGCAACAGATCATCCAGTTGCGCTTGAAAACGTTATCCCGTGAACTTAATGGCAAGAATTAGGTCATCCGAGTCACCTGTGATTGTTCGGTTGGTGAGATGCTATGTGGGAACATGTGTTTCTGACGCACCTATTCGAGAAGCTGGATGAGCAAATGTGTTTTCGCCACCAAGTCAAGTGACAAGGAGTGATCAATCATCTTCGTTTCTGTGACCAGTGAACACCCAGTCTGTCCACGTGTCATGCTGCATGGCATGATCAATTCCGGTCATATTCATCCTTTCCATCGCTACGTGCGAGACGCTTTCGTCCCTTGATAGGAGTTTTATCTAATGCGCTTACAGTCTGTTCAGTCTTCTGTGCATTGTGCCAAAATGCCATTAATTTTGACAAGTTGAGGAGAGTATTCATGTTATCCTGGCGTGGTGTATAACTCTCTTCCTCTGTATTCTCCCGCATATCTACATATACATTAGTAAACCTATATGCTACACATGACAATTATTGGAATGATTATTATGACACTTATCGTATATTGTTTGGCATTTTTATTTCAGATTTTCTGATGATATTCCTGAAAGATGTGGACGTTATATTAAATACTCTCCAATATCCGTTGGTTTGCATATGAAGGAGGACTGTCCGGCGATAAATGGGCGTGATTATTATTGCTGTAATGGACTTCTATATCAGCAGATTGCGCTACCCTCCCGTTGCGTTGTGTAATATTGTAAGCATCTCCCGTTGGCATATATGCAAAATTACATAATACAAACCCATCAAGACTCCACACCATTCCTCAACGTTACCATCGCAAGCGTAGTCTGCACAGCAATAAAAGCGGGTATATCTCTTTTGCACAGAGCAACCCAGAACATATATTGTTTGAAGATCATGTAGTAACATACAAACCGTGCAACATAACAACCAGGGCAGTGGTGTGTCGATCACCAGGTCAAATGTAAACTATTGATATTACCGTCAACTACTGTGCCCACACATAGTCGCGACTTTTTTGGCTCATTTTTCACTTATTGCTTTGCTTATGTTGTTAAATGTCTATATTGGGGTGTGCAAATTCTTGTTCGATAGACTGAATTAAATCATGGATAATACTAACCTGCTCTCTGTAAACACTCATGGGGTTAATTAATGAACTTCCTACAAACAAGAGGCTGCTGCTGTCTCGGTATTTACAGATGATAAACATGCAAGTCGTGCCACCTGCAATACCATACCTTTCAATATAAAAATACATATCCTATAATAGCAAAAACCTACAATTAATATCGATAAGCATTTTTGTTACGTTTCTTAACTAGTCGTTGATGTCTTAGCAGCAAAAGCTCTAACCTGATATCCATTGTGGAATGAGCGAACCTTAAGTGGGCTGCAAAAACGCTGACCGTATGGCGTCAATTAAGGTGACGTGAAACATTTTAATAAAAGCTGGAGAACCACAAGTTTATTTACAAAAGCCCATCCTCTGCAACATGAATGATCAATCGTTCTCTCTCAAGTGATCAGACGTCACGGGTTCTTGTCTAATGCTGTGCTGCTTGAATGCATGTCACGTCCATCGTGTCCAACGCTACGTATCATACTGCTATACATATTTACGGATGGCAATGTAAGTTGTGTGCTTTACTTTAACTTGAGCGTACATGTGATTGAAGAGTAAGAATTGAATATTGAACGAGACCAACCATGGTATAACTGTGGTTTGATTAAAATTCTACCTTCTGATTTTAGCATGAGATATCAAACAAATGGAGGCCACTGGTTAATCATCTTAGGTGTTCCACTTATTTGAGTGGACAAAAAGCGTGAAATGCATGCATGTTCATGAACGAGATTAGCATGACCGGAATAACTGATACCATTCACCGTACTACACGACCAGACTGGACAAATAATGACTAGTGGAAAGACGATGATTGATTACCCTAAGTTCAATAAGATTGTTATTGCGAATGAATCCGTTTTTGTTGCATCCTTCATAAGGGATTATCAATGTTTATTATTAAAGGCGTCTGCTAACAGGACGCATATTCTTAAACTGACCTGACGACTACGACAAAATCGGTGTAAGCATTAACACGCGGTAAATATGAGGGCATCTGTAAGCACATCAATTATATAAATGTTTGTTGAGTCTCGGCACCCAATCTCGTGAATGTAGTATTTTCATCGTTCATTTATTTATTGCGGAGAATATAGACAAGGATTATTAATAGTTCACATTATAATCAGCAATATGCTACATTACTGCGACGTACATTGTAAAATCGCTCTCTCAAATAGTGATTTCAATCAACTTTATGTCCTTATCCCCAAGTTAAGCTATTTTATATGTTCATGTCGCATAGAGATATATAACAAAGCTATAGAGAACACAGAGCAAAGCAAAAATTGATCGCGCTAAAGATAGCTATCATTACGCTGTGGAAGAAATGAGGTCCCTTTTTATGATTTGAACTAAGGAGTGCGTTTGTTTCGGTGTTCTGGGGCAAGATAACGAATTCTCATGTACTTGATGCTATTCGACCCAACTCAATTACATCGTCCACAAAACCTCATCCCTAGGTATTTGTCTGTAGTTGTCGGTATGATAAGCATGACCTGCGATTACGAGATCCAAAAGCACAGCAATGCAAAAAACTGAGTGAAATATGACAGCAGGAAAACAAAAGAGATAAGCATGCGTGGTCCTGAGATTAGTTCCGTGTTGACCTTTTCACGAATTGGGTGGATTCATATGCAATCAGCTACTTGCGTGCTTCTAAATAAAACACACGTGTTTGGTTTCCTCAAATTGTTGGGTCGTTGTGTACGGCTGATGACGATGTTTTCGGTTACAAAGGCGGGCGCTCCTTAATGATGAAGCATTTATTGTTGCCAATAACATCATTGACGTAATTTACACAATGCGAAGATCTGCTCTCAGTAATGACAGTTTATGGATTCTGCCAACCTTTCTGATAGGGCTATGATATATATTTATGAAGTATTATTATGAGTTCTATGCCATTAATAATATAACCATGGAAATCGTGGGAATAATACATAACATAAAACTGAAGACGATATTACTTTAGATATCGAGTACTGTCTGTAGTTAGTACAATCTTTATTAACGGCAACATGCATTGGTATTGAAGTTTATTTGACACATGCACGTCTGTTAACGCATGTTGATTTATAACATTGAACAATAGCATTTCCGCACTGATTTTACTGAATGTTACGGTCAAAAGAGAACTGCAACAGGGGAACACAAATTTCGTAAATCATTAGAACGCTCCATGAAGACAGATAAGCTATTTAAATATTCAGCGCCAAAGAAACCCGATGCATTAAGGAGGTCGAGAGATAAAGATATGTAAAGTTTGGGTGTTAATAATAGAATACTGATAAGTTCTGTCATTTGAACTCGTGGCAATAAAACATGACTTAAAATACAATTACATTTTCAGTTATTAGAGTACTTTCAAATATTCTACCAGTGATATTGTGCTTCCGATGAGTCAATTCACGTACTAGCTAAGCGCGTCAGACCCTAAGTGAAGAACAAGATTAGCCATGAAGCATAGCATTCTTGATTCTTATTTACAAGAACCTATTTTATTAATCTATCATTCTTGTTCGGTAAGAGCAAAATACATGCACAGTACTGAATGAGAAAAGGCAGATTATTATTGTGCAGGTGAGCTGAATTAGCAATGAAATCACGTTTTTGGCCTAAAAAGCTCCTGTTTATCCTGTCAATTTACTTGGGTATACACTAAATATATCATCATTTGCTCTCAAATTTCGTTACATACGCCACGACGACGCCATGCATTGATCGATATACAACCTCACACTGCCATAGAGATAGTACTCAATTCATTTGTGCTTAAGAATAGGAGGATGCACTACGTTGTTCGCTTATGCTCAAATCTGTAGATTCAATGTAACTTCTCATATAATTGTTCATATACACTAAGTGTATATTTTTTCGTAATAACCTAGTGTTTTATTAAATAAATTCCTATAAGATAAAATATCACACTTTAATATGGCATGCTGACTGTCAACATCATAAGGGCTCCACTACAAATCACTCTCGTCGGCTAATTGACATTCATCATGGCACCCGGCTTCAATCATTAGGTTCGTCGCACTCGACTAATTGTTTATCTCGTGTCACAGATGTCTATCTATCCAGACAGACAGACAGAGAAGGAAAAGCGCACACACAGTACATACCTACATTCTTTTTGCAGCAGTTCTGTGCATAGGGCGCTGTATGTGCAAAGTAATCAATTGCTTAGGATGTGTATAGCAAATTGTAGACATCAACAAGAGGACTTGTGGATGGGCGGTTAACTATTATATAGGGCTTTTGTTAATGCACTTAGAAGATGCATCTATCTTTTGATTCCCTACTCATCGCCACCCTGTCTGGTGGTCTCACTGTTGTAGGCAGCGTTTAATGTTCTCGAAATATGAATAAAGGAAGCAGGCACCAAGTCCACCAGTCTATGTATCCAGTTTATGATAATAATGCAGATATTGAAAGTACTCCGATACCAAAACACTGCACGGTCAAACACTTAAGGTAAGATTCGTTATTAATACGGCCCCAGGAGGTCCGCTGTAGTGCATCCCTATTCAGAAATGGTCGAGGAGAGACATAACAACGTTCACTTACTTGGGATGATCCAGGCGTAGTGGGGGGTGGGGTGGTCATCATGTGTTTTATTTTATAGGACACTGCTCGGAAGGCCACCTGGAACCATGAATAATTTTTTTTAAATACAAATTGGCTCCTTACGTCGTCATAACCATATTGTAAGCCTCTGTAGGTCCGAGATGTCAAGTTGCTGTTGGTCATACATTTCTCGGTATGGACACACTGTAAAAACAGGCAGCTAATTGTTAAATGTCATACGAACTGCAGACAATTGTAATTCAGAAAGTTAAATTTAACTCCTGTGTGACAGGTATATTAAGATTCATGCGAAAATCAATCAGCTCATATCCTGACACAGTGGCGCAAACGATGCCAAGACTCCCTTTACATCCCAATCTCGATCAGTACCAGGTAGATAAATTATATAAAACATCGACATCACAGAATAAACATAGTTAATTAGCGTTCTGATAAGGATTAGTCCTCGTGGTGCATAGTGCGTCATTGACCTCGCATATAATAAAACTGGTATAAAACTACTTTTAGCAGTAACATTATGATGTATAAGCTAATACTTGTGTAAAAACCACCCATGGTAGGTTGCTTGTTTTGGAAGACCACTCATGGAGATGACTCGTGGTTAGATACTTAAAGGTTGAATTCCGCCTCGCAGGTACTGATGTAGCCTTCTGTTCCACGTCATCATCAAACACAAATTATGGCATGTAAGAACGTTCGTGTTGAGTGGTGAAAAATAGCAATATTGCCTGCGATTTTCTCTTGGATATTAAACCAAAGCGCTAGTAGCAACGCTAAGATGGTTCATTCCGACTAGCTGCGCGATAGGGTTCGACTGCTGTAAAAGATACGGAATCATCTGATTGTTTGAAGCGACATCGCCACCAAATTAATCAGAGAATTCAATTTGGTGTTTAAAGACGCGATGACTAACCATCACGTAGCTCACAGGTGGCTTGATGATATATTTTCGCGGGCGGAGGCGCAAGTGAGCCTCTTAGCGTAGTGCTTGTTGTTATAGAAACAGTGTTGTTTTATGAGTATGTTATAACCTTTTCAGTCCCATTGATGAGTAGCTGACGTACAAACCCTTTGTTTAAAACCGTTAATTTTTCGTTAGTTTTGAGTTGAGTTCAGGTTCGATGATTAAAACATTGGTCTATTCATTCTTATTTCCCGGGAAGCTATTGCAGAACTCAGCGTACAAGGGATTGTCGCCTACAGTACCAATACAACTTTGGTTCAACATAGGTTCTGCGAAATGATATTTGATTGAACGCTGTGAGAAAATTTCAACCTCCTGTATCGCGCCTTGGGGTAAGGCTTAGATATTATTTTTATTCTTCTATTGCATGTTCCGTTTTACTTCTAACTACAAACACGGTTTATAAGTGCACAGGTAAATGAAGGACTCATTCTTCAACCCAAGTTGGTTTATTACCAATATAAACCACAAACAGAAAACAAGGTAGAAGTGGTTTTCTTGTAGTCGAAGTGAGTCAGTCTCTTTTTGGTCTGTCTGTCTTCCTGTGAGGAAGCGCGTTTTGTGGCTCTTATATACCCTAGAATTGGCTTTACCGTCTCCATATAAGGAAAGGAATAATCAACCATACCAGAGCTACCTCCTTATCCAACACATTCCGACGGTATGCATTATACGAGGCGTCAGAAGAATCAGACAGTAGTTGGCGTGAGGGGGCGAAGGCAATAGTATGGCAGATGAAGCATAGCCAATCGGTTCGGATAGAGGGTTGAGATGCTACGCATACACCAAGGCCAGACAAAAATGGAAAGCCATTAGTCCTTAGTAACGAAGAATATTCCTTGTTAACCACGATGAGTAAACAACAAGCAAACTACTCAGATATAAATAGACCTACATATAGTAACAGCCTCACGCTTAATACTATCCACCCATCTCGTCATAATGTAACTTTCCTCACAGGCAGCCATCTTTGTCAAAACGTCCTTCATAAGTAAAAAAATAAATTACATACCAATTAAATATAAATTCACATTAGTAAATCAGGACAGGATCGTCACATTCCTCCCATGGCAAGAAGTTTGAAAATACTTCTACTAGTATTACAAACTAGTATAAATCCAAAAATGCAAATTAAACATAAAATACAATATCAAATGAATATATAAAAAGAAATTTAAATTCATCAATAATTCATATACCCAATATAAACGTTATACAGTTACAATCAAATAAAGTGATACATCATTACAATTAATCAATATTCAGAAGACAATCAAACCAATTGTCTGATATTACAATTAATCAATCAATTATTAATCAATAAATCTGTTAATATCATTCGTAACAATTCTTTCTGGGGGCGGCACGCGATTGTACAGAATGATAGGACATTCCTTCTGTTGCCAAACCATGGGTTTGATCGCGCTAACAAGCTTGTTTATTTACGCTATCAAGCTGCTCAGGAAAATAAAAAAAATTCGGTGGCAAAATTAACAAAAAAAAGGTTGGTTGCACAATATGAACACATTTATCATTACTATAAATAGGGAAAGTATTGATTCTAATCAATACAGGATCGTTTTCTTTATACAAAGGGGCATGAAGAACGCTAAGAAATTCATTTTCAAATTCAATAATTCGCATTACTTGTAAGTGAGAATAGTATTCGACTGTTACATAGATATCAGCTTACCAAGATATTTCATAAATATCCTCCTTAAATGATATTACCATGGCTATCTCCTGTCCCAAGATGGTTGGCCACCCCATCCTAGAACGCATTGTTGAAAGCGCCATTCTATTACCATAGCACCCACATTGGCCTGTCATCATTAGTCACGTCGCTTGGCGACATTATTAATCAACCCGCTAGTCTTGAGATCATCTGTTCACGTGCCCCTATCTATAACTCTGATTTACTTCAAGATGCGGGATGTTGGGATATCATTGACCGATTCCATCGCTGTTTAATTGTATCGCGTTCTCGACGCGGGACTGGTGCCGAGCAGAATACGCTACTGGTAGATCACGCAAGTTCCTCTGTCACAATCACCCAGCACCGCTGCAATATCACACGATCAACCATCACCGCTGCGGTATCACACAATCACCCATAACGGTTGCGATATCACACAATCACCCATTAAGTTCGCGATATCACATAATCACCCATCACCGTCGCGATATCGCACAATCACTATCAACATCGCGATACAACTCAATCATCCATAACTGCTGCAATATCACACAATCAACCATCACCGTCGCGATATTACACAATCATCCATGATTGTCGCGATATCACACAATTACCCATCAACGTCGCGATATCACATAATCACCCATCACCGCCGCGATATCGCACAATCACTATCAACGTCGCGATACAACTCAATCATCCATAACCGCTGCAATATCACACAATCAACCATCACCGTTTAGGTATCACTCAATCCTCCGTCTCCGTCGCGATATCACACTATCAACCATTAACGTCGTGATTACATCTCGTACTGATAACGACATTAAAACCACAGTCAAAAGCTTGTCATTGCGCAGTTTTACGGTGACAGTTATCCCATGTTAATGTCGACTTGGGTTAGCCAGTGTGGTAGAAACAACTCAATTGTCACATAAACTACAATATCACAGTCATTTGAACCTAAATAATGCTCATACCTCCTTAATACTGAATACATGGCCTCATTTCGCTATATATTCAGCGGAAATCATTATTCGCTTGATGCATTGAAATTGCATTATTAATGCCACTTTGCCCCGAAAAACCCATATAAATATGTATTATGGCTTCGACATAAGGGCTCACAAGATACATAAACTGTCACCACTGTAAGCCAATGATTTCGTAACATAATCCATAGAAAAGGTAAATTGACTAAAAGACCTGTTCCATTACAGATGTGTGGTTACCTCTGCAGTATGAAATATTGCCTATGCTGATGTCGGTAAATACTGCCACTTAGAGCGATTATATGTAAGCTTACGATATCTTACATAACAAGGAATGGCTCAAACAGCTCAATGATTTTGCACACTGTCAAGTAATTATTTCATATACCATACACTGAATAATATACATTTAATAAGATACCCTTACATTCATGGCATTTACATCATTGTCTTACATTCCATATCTATGGTTATCGAAAGACTTTTTAGCTCCCTGTCAAAATCTCGTAGAAGCAATCATGAATTCATATATGCACCCCACTCACCTACGCTACGTCGTTGTAACGTTCAGTGAATAGTTCACTGTTCAACATAAGATAATCAATAGTTGATATTCATCAGCAATGTGAGCGTTCATAATTTGTGGCGACAAAGTTACAGAATTATGTTCAGAAAACAACGCATCCGACGAGCTGATTGCGCATGAATCAGTCAACTGCAAGATAACGTCTAAGAGAGACCTATAAAACCTCAACTATCATGGGATACCATACAGGTAATCATATCTAATTCAGTCTACTATCGTGCCCTGCTTATATCAAACCTTACTTCAGGGCACGCAGCGTATATGGGAATTACTGAGGTTCATCATACAAGTACATCTGGACATTAATCTTGTACTGAAGCAGATAAGAAACAGACCGGTCATTTTAGTGAGAGCAATAACTGATATGTGCTACCTGCACTGGAATATATAGGCCAACATAACCTTAGCTTACTTACGTATTAACTTCAGTAGAAAAGAGTGGTTCTTTCAGTGCGGTAAGCTTATATGAACCCCCTCCTTCCCTCCACCGCCTTATTTCATGCTAGCCCTGTTAGCGTTCTTACCAAACTCATTGCTCGATCTCAATTCTTCTAAGTTTCTGTGCTCAGCCTCTTACCATACGAGCACTACCGAATGACTAAAATTCATGTAATATAACACACATGAAACAGATGCACACCGTGCTCTCTTGTTGAAGGGAAGGAACTAGGTACCTCGCAGTAATTCTACTCAACCATATCACATATTATCGTCTGTTACACTCTCCATCCTTGGCCATTCACTCAAGAGTAATAATTATTCAACAAACAAAAGGATGAAAAGTTTATAATGGCAGAACTGCTACTAATCTACTTTTGTGTTGACTAGTGAAATAAAAGAGGCCTTGTCCCTAGCCTCTGAGAATATCTGCATCATTTCAATGGGCATATTTTATTAATTATACGTGAACTGAGCACTTTGTCTACGTTGACAATTGTACGCGACGCCGAAAACCTGTTTTTCTTTGTGCATTTTGTCGTGTTATTGGCGGTCAATATGCATTTATATATATATATATATATATATATATATATATATATATATATATATATATATATATATATATATATATATATATATATATATATATATATATATATTTTTTATATATATATATATATATATATATTCATATATATATACATATATACATATATATATGTATTTATAAATATATGTTTGTGTCTGTATGTATATATGTATATATACATAAATATTTATGTATACGTATATATATGTTAAGTTTCATATATATATATATATATATATATATATATATATATATATATATATATATATTTATATATATATATATGTGTATATATTTATATATATATAAATTTATATATATATATATCTATATATCTATATATATATATATATAATTATATACTTTTTTATATATATTTATATAATAATTTGGTCATCAGAGTTTGTGGGTTTTACCATACACCATGTAGATAGCTCCCTTTACTACACATTACCTGCATTTTATGTGGATGGCAAACAGTATCTATGGAGGAAATACACGTGTGTCGTTCCGTGTGAAGTTATATAATTATACTACAACTCGAATTGCGGTCACCGTCATTCTTGGTTATGTGTGCCATTCTGTTAAGATCATCGTAGGTATTTGAATTCCGCTATCGGTTAACATGGAAATGACATGAAGTCGGGATGTGGCACTATGCTATTATCCAGTGCAATACATGGTGGCATGCCAACATTGGTTTCGCCCACGTCGATTTAAGTTCACTGATAAAATGCGTCCTATCACTAAGACTCACTAACAGTAACGAGCTGATCTACAAGGTAGTACCATCCCCATCCCATCCCCACCACCCCACCCCCATTTAAATAAATTTATATTGCAAATATGCACAAATACTTGCCCCAAAGCCACGCATAGCAGTCTTAAGCTTATAAAACTATATGTTTTGCACTGAACACCGTACAAAATCCCAAAAGCAATTTAACAAGACTATATACATATATAAATTGAAAGACCTTAGTTCTCAGCAGTTCTCAATAAGTTTATAATATTTATTACGCGGTCTTATAACTAACGCATAGGTCGCTTCAATTTCGTTTGTATTTTTATTGATGTTATTGTCAACTCGCATTAGTCGGTTTCATGAAGATATACATAATTGTAACATAAACTACATTATCAGAGCCCTTGTGAACTCAATTATGCTCGTACTTCCATGATACTCAATGCCTGCTATCATTAAGTCATAAATTTAACAAATGAATTATTCACCTGATGCATTGGGATTGCCATTGAGGTGCCACTTTAATCATATACAACCCACATAAACAATAATTATGCCTGGGCCATACGGGTTCACAATATCCATAAATTGCCATTACTGGGAGTCGATTTTTACTTAATATAATCCAAGGCAAATGCGAAATTGGCAAAAAGTGCAGTTGCCATGTGGGAGGGTGTCTTCATCTGTACAATGAAATATCGTCGTATATAATATCGGTAATCACTGCCAGTTGTAACGATCATAAATAAGCTTGAGATATTATATATAGGTATGAATGGATCAAGCAGCTCGATGCGTTTGCTTGCTGTGTATTGATTATTTTATCTTTTATTCAAAACATCTCTATTTCACAGATGCAAAAAATATCACTTACAAAATTAAACACTTTCACCAATGTATATAGTTGTCATTGAGGTGTACAATGGGAAAGTTACACAGCACCTAACAAACATGGTTGAAAACGTCGCTTAAACTTGATGGGTTTTGATGTCATAACGCCGACACTTCATATCTGTAATAGCTGACTAAAATTCAATGGTGCCATCATAATGATAGAAACTTGGCACCTGTGATAAAGAGTTTTATAGCTTCGCTAAGAGAGCTCACTCTTGTCTTCCTCCCGAGGAAATATGTCAAGACGCCTCCTGTTGGCCGAAGCGTTATTGTCATAGCGTCTTGTCATAGCGTCTCTTAAAACCACCTGGAATTCTCTGCTCACTTTGGAGCTGTAGTCGCCTCGACCAATCAGATATCTTGAACAGCCGCCAAGCCTCGAGACGTTGAATCAACAAGTCCCATGTGCTTTTGTTTATTACATGGTATCGTCGCCTTATGTCTTTCGAGTAATTTCATAATCGTAATGCAGCTCAGCGTAGATATAAACTCTTCGCTCGAGACCATCACATCCCCCTGACATACCAACAATGTTTATGTAGACCCCAGGCCAGTGCCTTCGCTTCAGACATTTATTGAAAATCTAAAACTACCGTCCACAGTGCGGACATGAAAGCGAGATCGAGGATCGTAAACTGCGCGGACGCTGTTAGAGGCGAACTGTTTTCCATAATTTATCAAGTTGACACTGATTTAGTACTTGCTATTTTCGCTATTCATAAGCCTGTTGTAGGATGTGTTGGCAGTGTCAAGGCTCTGTGAAAAGACATTTTTCTCGCTCTCGACAGTCGCAGTGACGTCAGCCCAGTATGATGTAAGCAGAATCATAGTTACATCCTCGTTGGTTCCCTCAGTATCTGGCTCGCTCACTCAGCCGTACTTAGACACTCATCCGTTCGCTCATCCACTTGTCCATTCACCAACTCATTCACTCACACGCACCCGAGCGCGCTTACTCATTGACTTATTGGCTATTACACACCAAGCCTGAGACGTGCGCATGTCCATACTGGTTAATCCAATAATCTAAGTACTGGATACCTACATTCAGTTACTAATCGGAACACTGTCTCATGAATTCACTGGTTCACTTATTTACTAACGTTTTGTTTTGTCAATCGCACACTCGGGAATAAACTCACTCATTCCGCATATTAAGGCCTGGACGATCGAGGCGTTAAACTGCGTTGTATCACGCATGAGCTATCATACCTTTAATAAAAAATATTTACCTCTGGCGTAGACATTTGAATTGCTAGGGAGAAAAATTGGCCGACGTATGAGTCAAACATGCTAAATCAAGTTGCATTTAAAATAACATAGACGCTCGCATTCATTGAATTGCGGATTTCAAGGGGAAAACGGCACTTGCTTAATGTGACTTAACAATTACTGCAGGGAGAATAAGTTAAAGAAATCATATGAAAATTTGTGTGTAATTTGACAGAAACAATTGGATAGCCTGCGAATGATATCAGTGGATTAGAAAATAACATGACCACACCCTTGTCGTGTCTTTAAGAAGAGCTTCTTCCTTGTTGTTATACGCCCTGAGGTACACGATTTCGGACCTCACAATCTCCAGATGACGCGATGGTGGCCGAGTAACTGGAATACACAGACAGCCGGACATTCAACAGCGCTTATTAGAACTCATTATGAAAGTCAACACATACACGGCTTTCTACCTGGCTCAGGTAAGTCTCACTCACCGATGATGTTGTCCCTTCTGTTTGATCATACGCTTACGTGTTTCCAAACCAAGTCCCGTTTACGTAGTCAATTACGAAGTCAATACAACACAGTGATTGTTAACAGGTTTTCCTTCACCAGGGATCGTTGCATCACCTTTTCCAACAATAGACGGTGGTAGTAGCGATGGCGCATGGCACTGGGTGCCCAGCCATTTACGTGGGCGGGGCTAGGCATGGGGCCGCAAATTTCCTAGGTTTCGTATGAGGTGGATAGAAACACCTCGCCTCAAGAGCAGGTGTTAGTGGTGTACGATGACGATACAGGTATTCATACTACATCGTCACAGCTTCGCCATCAGGCATGGCATGTGTTGATACAAACCAACCACAGCATATGAGCCCCAACCCCCTACACTATTAATGTGTACATGTTAGGTTGCCGCATTAAACCGTATTTACCCATTTATTGCTGAACGAGGTTTAACCATTAAAGCACATAAATAAATTTGCAAAACATAAAATAACATCCTGTTGAATATTCAATCACTTTCGAATTGGTTTTCACATTGAAATTCTCCAATTAATGAATAAGTGTGTATTATTTTATTTCAAAAGAACAATTTATATGACTATGCCAGTGATATGTCCTTATTAAGGATACGTTAGCTCATATTTTAGCAAACAGCAATTCGGAAACAGATAACATACCAGAGTGATTAACAAAGAAAAATCAGTTCCTCTTTTATCTTCAATGTCAAGATCATAATATCAAAAACATTTTCCTTCTACATCTTATTATTTCGGAATGACGACATCTTAGACCAATACCTTACAGGGCATATAATGTAGGCCGATGGAATATCTGATTCGAAAGGTGAGGATATGATGATGCCCACCCTATGCATTGCGCTATGTGAAAAATGTTTTAGGCGCTGTGGTCAAATAATAAAATGCAAGTTACAAGATGTCCGCTGATAACCGATACTGGCCCATACACGTCACGAGATCCCAACCTGCTTACAATGACATAAAGATCAGATAACAGGTGTGAAATATGGACTGTCCGTGGTCGTGGCGATATAACAGTTAGTTGGTTTGTGCAAGCGACCTGTTGACGTGTGTCATGCTATCAGATCGAGGCTATTTTCGTCCGGGGTATTCCACCGGGAGTTAAAGCTGTGAATGCCTTACTGTCGTACTCACTCGTGACGACTGAGTTTTCATCTACCCATGTTATAAGGATTGATTTCTATTTCAAAGAGATATGATGATGTATGGTCTTCGCCGTAAGGCTAGTGGCTAGAGGCAGTGTGAGCTGCGCGTGTCTAGCTAATTTAAGTTGAAAATATGGGACTTCGAGATCAAATGGAATGAGATGAAAGGTTTGTTGTAAACGGCACTATGTGATGTCGTTATAATGTTACCGGATATCACACTGCCCCCACAATGGGGTGCAAAAATTGCAAAACTTGATCTTACATGATCGCATTTCCGAACCAGATTAAGACTTATGACGTCTTCAAAACATTTCTGTGTGATAACATATCTCTCTGTTACAGCCACAGTCATTCTCCGTCAATTTGATATCTTTCTTTTTCATAGTTACTGTGCAATTGCCTCTTACGTTGGAGGTTGGTAGTGGGTAAGGTACTGGTTGAAATTCCTGTCATTTGTCTCTGATGATCATTTTATTTTGTTGATGTTGCAGGTGATTCTCGTTGTGTTATCCACCATTCGCCTTACAGGTAAGTCCCATAACTATGTACTTGTATTCACAATGTAATACTGCTTGTACATAAATACTTGGATCGCCAGGACAAGAAGGGTTAGGTGGCGACCTGAGTGAAAATAGATCTTTCAAACATCTCATTTAGGCGGCCTGGTATTCAAAATCCATTGTGCTCCATTGTCGGCCAAGCATGATAGTCGACGAAGTTATGATCGTGAAACAGGTATATAACTAACCGTATATCATTAAGTTCTATGTGTACAAGAGTCGCAGAACTCCAGTACTCTTGAACGTGATGACGACGCTACAACCACCAGCACCATCAAAGTCACGTGGACAACTCCTGAGAACCCGGTCGAACTGTCAATCAAACTGAGTGGAAGCGATGAGACTATTATGTTAAAGTAAGTGTAAGAGATAGCAGCATGACCACAACCATTGAGGCATTGTTTCAGGTAATTATAGGTACGTGCAGCGGCTAACAATATGTTGTGCATTTGTGCGAGTCGCCGAATGTTGTTCACTCATTATACATGAAGCAATATTACAGGCGCCTCATATATGATTAAGGCCGCCATATATGATTCTACACACTAATGGTGTGGCACGATTTGATCCTTCGAGTTAGATGAAAGTTTCACCATGTAGCTTATTGATACAAGCCTGTTACTTTATTTTGTTGCACAAAGTATAATATCGATGTAGGTACACTGCTTGTCTATATTTTCAACAACATTCTGAAGCTTACTTAACTCTGACTATAAATATACATCTATATATATATATATATATATATATATATATATATATATATATATATATATATATATATATATATATATATATATATATATATATATATATATATATATATATATATATATATATATATATATATATATATATATATATATATATATATATATATATATATATATATATATATATATATCTATATATATATATATATATATATATATATTATATATATATATCATTTATCGCCGTCCTTGGTATTCCTGTTATGTATCTCACTAGGAACGCTTGTCATTGAAACATAAACATGATGATGGTTTGATGAACCCCAGGACTGTAGGAGCGGACTCCAACCCGATGACCGAGTTTGGAAGTCTTCAGGCAGGCACAAGCTACAGCATTTGCCTAGTGACGGTCGTCTACTCAAGAAATTCTACTAATTGTGTTGATATAGGAACAAGTATGTAAAAATCACTCTTGCTTAAGTCATATCGACCGCAATATTTTCGAATTATTCGATCCGATTTCTGCGCGTCTAACGGCCATGACATTTTGGCAATGAATCGATGACTCCGAGTTTCTACATGTTGTAACTAACAGCTATTCAGCGGTAAGTGAGACGACAACCTGACGTGATTGGTTTCAGGACCAAACCCGCCGCTGTCAATAAAGCACAGCAGTAACAGCCCCACCAATGACACAATGACGTTGACAATAAAACCACCGACTGTGGGGAGATATGACATCATCAGCGCCTGGATTCCCGAGCGACCCGGTAATGTGTCAGATGAGACGGTGGCTGTCTTCAGAAATCTGATCCCATGTACCCAGTACACAATAAAAGCTGTAACTGAGTTTAGCGGATTGAGAAGCTCGGAGATAACAAAATCGTTCGCCACCCGTGAGTATTGCATCAAGCATCATCCTTGCTGGTATCATCTTGTTGTCTGTTTTGTCGTGTAGAGGCAGAGAGTTTGTCAGATATGTGATTGGTGAATACTTCTATGTATACTTTGTATCAAGCATCCGTCATGACTGCACCCAAAGACGGAACAAGCAACATTATGTTCTGTGCTGCCATGTTTCATATAGAACCATCACCGCCTTTCAACTTCATGAATACATCAGCTTCACCGACCAGTATCACCGTACATTGGATGGAACCCATCCAGACATGCAAGACTTACCTTCTGACATATGGCATCAAAGACGGCAGCTATACTAACACGACTGAAGTGACTGGTTCTAGTTACGTAATTAACGGGCTCCAACCAGCTTCGTTATATCGTGTCGTGATTAAGACCGAAGGGCTAGGCCTTGAGAGTCATATTAGAAATAGGGACATCGCCACATGTGAGTACACAGCCCCGTTCAAATGTTGTTCTCTGTCATATCAAATATAATACTAAAGATTATATAACGCGAGGTTTTTTTCCGTACAATGTACACCCAGTATAGAATTCTAGAAAAGCTTCACAATTGAATTTGGGTTGTTCATTTGTAAATGGCACCATACTGGCAATATTAATTTCTTCGTACTCGATTTCTTGTTTATCTTTCTGGTATTTCCTATGTAATAACATACTGACGCGCTGATAAGCCAGAACGTTATGGGGTGAAATGACTTATTTCAGACCCTAGCACTCCCTCTGGTCTAAGCCCAACCATGAACGACGTGGGGAACGTCCAAGTACAATGGACATCACCGGATCAAGGAGTCATATTTGACTACGAGTTCAAACATGAAAACGAAACAATTGACAGTAGCTCAGAGGTGAACACGACAGCTTGTAGCACAGAGCTGGACTCGGACAAGGTGAACACGACAGCTTGTAGCACAAAGCTCGTCGTGCCCGGAGCCAACTACACGTTCTGTGTCAATGCTGTGGCACACGGATATCGCAGTGGAGAAAAGTGTCTGGACTTAACGCTAAGTAGGAACAATTGTCACACTTTTGGTACCTTTTGTTGAAAATATTTACCGACTGATGACACATTTTACTCGCTTCAGAGCCGATGCCAGTGCAGCAGCTCATTGCTCGGGCAATAAATAGCTCAGTGGCTACGTTAACATGGAACACAGATGGGGAAAGTACGCAGCAGAGCTTTGACATCAGTTTTATGGGTGCTTCTATGTGCACAACACCGGAATATGATACCGACGTCAGCGCTTCGCCTTATCTTCGACACGAGCTGCTTCCGGGGGAGAACTACACGTTCCTCGTGAATGCAAACAGTTATGGAGTCAAGAGTGAAGAACGGAGTGCATCATGTGTGATGCGTAAGTGCCATCTTCATCTGTAGCAAAATTATAATAGAATGTTGATACGCTTAAACATATGCTTTCATTTGACTTGAACCACTGTGAAATTTGAAGCAGCTACGCCGGACAATGCTGTATTTTGTAAAATCACTAATTTGCCCCCCAATCCAGCCTCTATTAATGTATCACCTCTTAAACCCATATAGCCATACACGATTATGCAAACGCGAAAAGTAGTAAAAGGTGTTTCTGAGACACCTTGTCCCTCAAACCTTATCCCTAAAGGTAGCATGGAGGCAACACCATTAGCGAGCCCACCCCCCAAAGGGCGATCGACCACCCATAGAGACAACAGCAGTAGGGCGCCCCTACCTACGTTGTAGCGACAAAGCCATTTCGCCCTGCTATAAATTTGGCGCTCAGCCGAGTGGGTCACTCTTCTGCCACATTCAGTCAGATGTCTACGTTGGCGCTCTGATTCGTTCGCTCAGCTTGACAACTTTTCAGAAAATTAAATCCGAAAAAGTTGTCTAGCTTTTGAATGCTATCGCGCTTTGGAATGTTCGCTTACAAGCTTTACATCGGCGCTCGAGTAGTATAGGAAGTGGTGGTTCTGGCGATGGCCTTCTTAGCGCAGCATGCTCATCCCATAGCGGAACTGTTTCTTTGTAAACAGGTACTCCAATATTGGTCGAGGTGTAGGTACTTCTTCACCACAACCTTCTTCAAGAGAGTCTATTTTTGGTCAGGGCTACAACATTATATCGCTGAAAGGTGGGTCGGGCCCAACCCCCAAACGGGCTCGACAGCAGCACGTAACCAAAATTTCAACTGAAGTTTGTAGCCTGCATCTAACTCAAGTTGACAATCTCTTCGAAGTGTTTCACTCGTTACTTAATATCATCGTTTTTAGACTCATAATCTCTCACATTATCTCCCAGATTATTCACCAAACCTATTTTCTCTTACAGCAGATGATCTGTTTCTTCCTTTAATTCTTTTACTCATCTTTCAAGCGCTGCAATACGCTCGCCGTTTGTATTCTGGAGTTCATTGTTTATCTGACAACTTTTTTCTATCTTTAAAATGACTTTGCCCCTATCGGCTCATCTTTGCCACAGATAATTGTACAGCTAATTGTTACATAAAATCGTCGCTGACTTCATATAACCAAATTGTTTTGTCTCATCGTCAATGGTCTCAGTCGTGTGGGCCATGTGTGATCCAGCCTGAATATCACCTTTTTTTATCTGACAAAACTTTGATCTTCCCGTCGATTATCGCGCTAGATTTATGACTTATAATCGCGTCCAGCTTGCCGTCAGCCAGGAGTCTGACTTTGTGGTGCTTCTTGGCTTTGATTTACAGCCTGCTGGTGATAAACGTTCCGGCCACTGAGTGGCCACCACCCGCCACTGAGTGGCCACCACCGGCCACTGCTTCTATCACAAGTACAATAGGCAGCATGACAATGGTGGATAACAGAACCCCCCCAGACATGCCCATGCCTACGCTAACTGACACAAAGGCACCTGAGATAATGTCCAATGTGGTTTTCCCCTACCATATCCGAACTGTCTTTGCAGTCGTGTAACCTCACCACGTGTAAATAACTGAGCTTGAGTCCTTAACTCAGCATCATGAGGTAGCTCAGTCACTGGCTCATGAGGTAGCTCAGGAGATAGTGGTGCAGTCAGAATGGTTTATTGTTTCATACTGAGTCTATATGTCTACTAGTCAATTTCAATTAGGAATGACACTACTAAACAGATCGCTACTCTGGTTTGTGTAGTGGTATAAAAGTTGATAATACTGCTTTGTGCCAGCTGTTAACGTTGGTCAAACGATATTACACCAGCTCTTTGGTTACCAAGCTTACTCATCCCTATCGCTTGATTTATCCCATTTATGACAGGAACGACTACTATAGCATCAGTATCAGCGGCCACACCAGAAGACAACCCCATAGAAATGATCTTACCACTTGATAACATATTATACCACAGCTTCTGTCACGTGAGGTTTGACCCCTTGCCCAATTCCCAAACGACCACTTATTCCCTTCAAAAGGGACCACTTGATTCTGCCAAAATAGTAATGAGGGGATTTGTCCGTGAGTCTACATATTGTCTCATGTCCCTGTGCTGCAGTCAATGTTTGATATCAACATATTAGCAACATCCTTTGGTGATGTTGGGGGTCCAAAGCAAAGGATTTTATTATTTCACATTTCAAGGTCTCCAGTCATCGTATCGCGAGCTTTAGCCATTTTTTTGTCAGTCCCAAATAGATGCAAAGATCTTTGTTGCATATTCAGAGATGTCGGATTGAGTGCTTTCGGTTGTTTTGTCTAGGTTCATAGATACTAGGTTTTGCTGACATCTTGTACATTCAAGGACGCCACTAACTGGAGGTCATATTTGTCCAATAGAACCTTCAACTCACGCACCGTTCCGCTTGTAACACGATTAGAGACAGGATTAGCTGTATTCATTGGGGCACCTTCTTGTATGTTGTACTGACTGGATCGAGGTGGACTTACAGTATGTTGAAGATGAAAAAGTTGATAAGCTGGTCACCCATGTAATCAACTAAATTAATCCACTGCCAGTCTCAACAGGAGTTATGAGGGTAATAACCCCATTTACAGCATCAACTTCATTTCACGGCCTCATGCTGTAAACTGAAGGCTGAAACTCCAGAGACCGGGGTTCAATTGGATAGTTGCTCCTTTTCCAGTAGTTTCGGACTGCCATGCAATGATACTATACTTTTAAAAATTATACCAACCCAGAGTATACATGATTGACTTAAGACCTACACATAGATCATCTGTAATGTTGGCAACTATTGACGCACACCAAGGACTTTGACTCATTTGAAGACACTCTGCACGAGATTGATGTTATCCCAAGAAGGTAGAAACGTGCCGCAGTACTCCAGCTACTGGCAGAGACCAAGCACGCAAAACTGCTGCTGAAGACTGATTGACCTACCGCACATTCTGTCAAATCAGCAGGCTGATATGGATGCTGTGCACTGAAACTATTTTGCACCTGGTCACACGGACCACTAGTGTGCTATATGGTGCCTACTAAGGTTGGGAAAATACGAATGCGAAAGGATAAGAAGAAATCAAGATTAAAATTAAACCCATCAGTATTAATTAAATTATATAAAATTAATAAGAATTAAAAGAATATCTAAAATCTGTGAAATCCAATTTCACCCTTTCAAACAATCTTGAAAGGATTTGCACCCGGAAGAAGCGATTTCGGATCGGAATCAGATCAGCACATTCAATGAGAATGTGCTTGACGTCGCATGTGCATTGGCAAGGAATGCATTCAGGGATGAGCTTATCCCTAAGAAGGAATGCATGAGTTGTATAGGTATGTCCAATACGAGCACGAGCAAGAATGTCTCTGCAGTAGTGAGCCCACTCTCAAAGAAGGGGTTGAATTTTGTGGCGTTTGTTTGGGATGGATTCATCCTACTGGTCCTGCCATTTCTGTTTAAAAAAGTTGACGACCTGAGGTTTAAAGTCTGTAAAGGGGGCTTTTACCTCGGTCAAATTCTTGTTGAGTGCTTCCTTGGCAGCTATGTCTGCCCTCTCAGGGATGCCGACATGCCTTTGAACCCATACAAGCACAATATCCTTGCCACGATCTGTTAATAGTGAATAACAAAGCACAATATTTAAGATAAAAACATTACTGAAATTACTCCCTGTTATTGCCTCCAGGGCAGACAGGGAGTCGGAAGATATAACAGATTTTCAGATTCTATCAGCAATTTCTAAAAGTACAACAGGAGATTCCCCGGGAGATGTTCAAAAATTGATAATTTATCATATTAATGACTCTGTCAACTCTCGGATGTTGAAAGGAGAGTTTGTAATATTCTGTATTGTTAAATTGAAATTAGAACCAGTCTTTTGCTTTTGACGTTTGAATGTTTTAAATTTATCATAGTAGTTATGGACTGAGGAATTCTGTTCAAATGTATCAGTCAAGGTGTTGGCGATGTCATAACTTGAAGAGGCTTTCGATACATTCGGCTTATTGAGATGGCTTGCCTCTGATTTTTCGCACAACTTCTCTGCAGTCATCTGGCTTATATGTCCTTTTGGAATCTGTCGAGGATTTTGAAATATTTTGGATGGCGATTTATGTGAGGGATATTTAAAAGAAGACACTTGATCTTCATTCTCAATCAGAAATGCATCCTGGTTTATATAATCTCGGCACATAGATCTGAAAGTACCCCAGTTTGCCTTGTGAAGTTACTGTTATTTGGATAAAGATTGGCAAGTGGTCACTCTCCCACTGGTCTTTGCCAACTTCCCATTGGAGGTCCCTGAATACGGAAGGTGAACATGAATTCAGATATATATCAGAGAAGGATCTTTAGACGTAAGGACAGACGTTCTCTTAGCAACCCCTTTGCTGTCCCTCATGACAGTTATATGGTGCACATCACCCACCGTTTGCAATGAAAATTCATCGAGAATATCCTCGTCCCCGCATTTCCGAAGATCTGGGCACCGCACAACGCCCTTCTTGTGGTTGAGGCTTGATGTGGTGTTACCTGTATAGGTAAACCTGCAAGTGTTATGGACTCTAACAGACCACTCGAATGAATCTTTGATTTCACTTCTACATGATAGCCTGCAGAAAGTTTTCGTATGCTCTGGGATTCAACAGCCAAACCCTTAATCCCCTTGCTGATGGATAAGTTTATGGGTGGTTTGGCACTATCAGTACTTAGAAAAACAAGAAAGCGAGGTCAAATGGTGGTTCTCAATTTCTGCACCCAAGTCCGTATATGGTCCTTGTTTTGTCAGCTTTCGTTTTTGTGTTTGGGAAGCCATAGTTATGTATGGATGTTGCATTATCAATGCGCCTCACTCGCCATGGAGCCCAGCAAGGGGACATCAAAATGCGCGGTTCAACCAGCACATCCAATGCAAAGGCTACTATAATAACTCAAATTTATAGTATGTGAACAGGATTTACCTGTTAAGCAGCTGCCAAGGATAAATGAAAACAAAGAAGAGAAAACCATATGGGGGAAAATGGATGAAACGAAGCAGAATGAAGAAGCAAAAGTAATGTAAACACTTTTCCGTCATGTCACCACTAGCCTATTGACTGGACTAGGCCATACCAGTCTCTCGTCTAGGTGAACTTCTGGCAAAAGTGGTGTGTTACAGATATAGCCCTTGCAAGGACAGCTCCACTCAAGCACCAGGATTCCATCTTCCATCGACACGAGTCGCATGTACAGGGTTTCGATAAGGATAAGCCGACAAGCTATATCCAACCTTTATGGATGGGCAGTGAGCCAGCCTCAACCAACAGGGTCAATAGAGTGAGTGGTAAAACCCAGATCCTCTGATAAATACTATACAACATATCCCGATGACACAGAGTAGAAACCCCCTCTGAGTTTGAGAAATTGGAACCCAAACTACGCAACAGAGAAAAAAAGTATGAGATTCATTACAGGAACATAAATCTCTGCACGTAACTTACAAAGATTCACAGAGCGCTCGCCATCTCCAGTCCCCTTGGATGGAGCCCTACATCCGCACGAACACAGACCTCCGGAAAGTGGCCACAAGCGACCTCTACAAGCTAACGAACAATTCGATAATTGTTTTAACAATGGAGAACCTCAGAATGGGGGACACTGTCAAGCTTGGGCGTTCTACAGAAGAGGATAAAATACACATTTGCAAGTCGTGCCTATGCAAGAAAAAGTATTTGAAGATGATCTTGCAAACCTACACATGCATAAAAGCAAGCTAGTCCTAGACAGACCTGTATACGTAGGCATGCGCATTCTTGGCCTCTTCAAGCACCTGGTTATCACTTCTTCTATGAAGGGAAGATATGGTGAGGGGATACAGCTGCTGTAATTAAAAGGTTCTTGGCTAAATGAAGGACGAATGTGCTGGGGTTTTAATCGAGGAGTACGTAGGGCTACGGCCTTAGATGTATTCTATTCTGTTATCCGACGAGGTAGAAAGTAGGAAAGCAAAGGGTGAGAAAAAGATTGTTGTGAAAAAAGACATGAGCAATACATGGAGGCCCTCTTTGATAACACGAAATTCTGTATAAACATGCTACACAGCGGGAGGCATCAAATGTGTGGCATACATATCAACAACGTGTCCTTTACCCCGTTGGATTCTAAGATGTAGATCGACGCGAAAGCAATAGACACACTGGCGTATGGACATGAGGATATACTTCAATGAATGAGAATTATGGCCGAGACGCTCCCTACTGTTTTCTGTGCGTGGTCACTCGCCCTGAGGGGTAGGGCTCGCTAATGGTGTTGCCTCTATGGTCCCTTGTGGGATAAGATGTAAGGGACAAGGTGTCTCAGAAACACCTTTTACTCTACTACTTAACGTGTATATCTACATACATACATACATACATACATACATACATACATACATACATACATACATACATACATACATACATACATACATACATACATACATACATACATACATACATACATACATACATACATACATACATACATACATACATACATACATACATACATACATACATACATACATACATACATACATACATACATACATACATACATACATACATGCGTACATGCATACATGCATACATGCTTACATACATACATACATACATACATACGTACATACATACATGCGTACATACATACATACATACATACATACATACATACATACATACATACATACATACATACATACATACATACATACATACATACATACGGACGGACGGACGGACGGACGGACGGACGGACGGACGGACGGACGGACAGACAGACAGACAGACAGACAGACAGAAAGACAGACAGACAGACTGAGAGTCACGCATACAAACAGACACAGACACACACAGACAGATTGTAGGCACAGTAAAATAGGATTGTGATTTTATGTGGCTGCGTACTACTTTTGCACACCCCTCTTACTGACTTTCTTATACAGACCCGCTGGCTCCAGTCCTTGAATGTAACAACGGAACAGATAATATAGAGCTGATAATCACTAAAGGGCGTAGTCTGGTGGATAAGTACAGTATCAATTGCTCTGAGCCGTCTTGTCCCGGTCTGGTAAATGTATCATCATCAGACGACAACGTGACGGAAAAATTCACTGGGCTTACACCTCTCATGAACTATACCTTCGAGGTTATCGCCATGAGACTGGGTGAAGAGAGCTTACCAGCTGTTATAGTCTGCATTACACAGGAAGGAGGTAAGTTACTGTGTTGAATGTATATTCACGTTATTGTTGTACACCCTTGTATCTCTGAGTAGATCAATAAATTGATTTGACGTATTGCTCCAGCTACGACTATAGCCACCGGAACAGGCGTGTCTGTAACTGTAACTACTCCTACATTACGTGAGTCAATACTACTCTATACTGCTCGTGTAAAACATGGGATACAAGATAACAAATATGATGACGATGTGATAAAGAATATTGTTACATTATGAAGGTACATTTTTCTCCAACGGCCCTGTTTCTGATGCAATTAGGACAAAGGGCATGATTCCTAGTGCGTTGTGTGCGTCGTTATTTTGTGCAATGTGTAATTTCTCAATGCGATTCTGTTAACATCTTGCTTGATTTGCTTTGTATTGACTCAAGCTATAACCCTATCATCGCCTCTCATAGCGGCCATTATCGTGCCGACGGTACTTGCTGTACTGGCTATCGTGACGAATATCGTCTGCATTATCTACCATAGACGCCGCAATCAACGCAAGGACCAGGTAATTTGACTGATTCACATTGATAGACATTTATGATTCGTGACCAATACCAATTTACCAGGTTATATTCAACAGATGTTTTTTTCACAGCAACAAACTCATACAGACGACTTTGACGAAGAGCTAAGCGAAACAGTTGGCGTCTACGAACCGATTGATGACACCACTGAACCAGAAAATATGACATCATGAACGCCCATCTCAATGAACCTGAACTTTGATCATCAGCCTTATATGATTCATATGCTTTGTATTACGACCAATATTATTTGACAAAATGCTTTCACCTGGATATTCTAGTAATTATTACTCTGGTTTCAATGAATAAACCAATGGCATGTTATTGTAGGTAAGTATCGAAACTGCGGCATGACAAATAAAATTAACAGTGGTGGCAAAAGAAACGGTTACACGTTATCGTTATATCAACCAACAGGAATAACTCTAAGGTTGCTAGAACATCATCAAGCCGTTGCGAGCAAAATCAAAGTTGATTAAGTTGATGACTCATTAACTATTGTTAACTATTGTTGCAATAGCAGGAACAAAAACATTTTGCCTTGTCCCAGATGTACGGGCGCAATATCCCAAGCAATGCAGGTAGATGCCACAAGAAGCTACCAATATGTAGGCAGCTAGCAACCGAATGCCGTCGGGAATGCTTATCGTCCCGCATCCGTCCAGCACTTGTCCTCCATACGCCCTGTGGTTTCGACGATTGCTCCTGTGGACCCTGTGTCAAACGTGTGTTCAATTCTTGTGTGAGTGTGTTGGTGTTTTCCTGCTCGTCCGATAGCAATGTGCGCTACATCCTCTTTTGCGTGCCGTCCTAATCCGTAGATGTCGTCCTCGAAGGTTGGAGTCCTTCAAGATAGTCCACACGCGATATGTCAGAAACAATGTGTTCTCATGTGTGTTTCTGCTTGCAAGCTAGTTACCTTTCCGCTACATGTCTCTAATTAGTAGTGTGTTCTAGCTACGAACAGCGTTTGACTACTGGATAAGAAGTTGCAGGCCGTAGAGAGCTATTCTTTTCAACC
The DNA here is from genome assembly GCA_034190875.2 of Urechis unicinctus. NCBI lineage: Eukaryota > Metazoa > Annelida > Polychaeta > Xenopneusta > Urechidae > Urechis > Urechis unicinctus. The sequence continues at coordinate 51,658,575 of CM067345.1, forward strand.
ATACCTGCTCCTCTTCATGAAGGTTTGTCAATCGCTGGCTTGATTTGTGAACATCTACTCCGGTGAACTTCTTCAATGGACTACTCCCCCTGTGGACTACTGCCCAGTTGATCTTCACTATCAGTGGTCTACTCCCCCACCGGCATGTATATATATATATATATATATATATATATATATATATATATATATATATATATATATATATATATATATATATATATATATATATATATATATATATATATAGATATATATATATATATATATATATATATATATATTTATATATATATATATATATATGTATATATGTATATATATATATATATATGTATATGTATATATACATTATAGATATATATATTTGCGAACATATATATGAAAATATATATATGAATATATACATAGATATATAACTATTTGAATAGATGTATATAAATATATATATCGTTATATAAATATACGTATATATATGTATATATATACATATATAATAATATATATATGTATATATATATTTATATGTATATATATACAGTTATATATACATATATATTTATATGCATATATATATATATATATATATATATATATATATATATCTATATCTATCTATATATATCTATATCTCTATCTCTCTATATATATCTCTCTCTATATCTCTATATATCTATATATATCTCTATATATATATATATATATATGTGTGTGTGTGTGTGTGTGTATAATCCTTACCTATGAGAGAGAGAGGGAGGGAGAGAGAGGTTGTTCATCATTTTATCTTCTGACCCTCATTGTGTGAAGAGATGACAGTTACTTTCCCCGGGCGAATACAGCTACGCTTGATAGCACTGGCAGCTACTACGAGACATCAGCGACCCACTCGCTCCCGTCATGCATAAACGACCGTCGCATGCTATAGCAAGGAAGTTAAACTTCATTCTTATATTTTAAAGTTTAGAGCAGCCTGAGCCTCGTTCGTTAATGTCTTTAAAAAACATACACCGGGTAAAAGGGGTAAGAAGGCAAAATCGCGATGGATATGCAAAGCATGGCTCGTAGCGGAGGCGTGAGGGGGCAATGTACGGCTACTAAAGATGGCGGCTAGGGTTAAGAAAGAGGTCAGCAGCCGATATATTAGGGTTAGAAAGGATAATGGGACAGCTTTAGAACCCGAAGGTAAAGAGGCGATATTGTTAGATAAGTGAGAGAGGAGATCAGAGGGGATGGAGGCCATGGCGGAAGGAGGCCATGACGGAAGGAGCCCATGGCAGAAGGAGGCCATGGTGGAAGGAGGCCATGGCGGAAGGAGCCCATGGCAGAAGGAGACCATGGCAGAAGGAGGCCATGACGGAAGGAGGTCATGGCGGAAAGAGGCCATGGCGGAAGGAGACCATGGCAGATGGAAACCATGGCGGAAGGAGGCCATGGCGGAAGGAGCCCATGACGGAAGGAGGCCATGGCGGAAGGAGACCATGGCAGAAGGAGCCCATGGCGGAAGGAGACCATGACGGAAGGAGGCCATGGCGGAAGGAGGCCATGGCGGAAGGAGCCCATGGCGGAAGGAGGCCATGGCGGAAGGAGACCATGGCGGAAGGAGACCATAGCGGAAGGAGCCCATGGCAGAAGGAGGCCATGGTGGAAGGAGGCCATGGCGGAAGGAGCCCATGGCAGAAGGAGACCATGGCAGAAGGAGGCCATGACGGAAGGAGGTCATGGCGGAAAGAGGCCATGGCGGAAGGAGCCCATGGCAGAAGGAGACCATGGCAGAAGGAGGCCATGACGGAAGGAGGTCATGGCGGAAAGAGGCCATGGCGGAAGGACACCAAGGCAGATGGAAACCATGGCGGAAGGAGGCCATGGCGGAAGGAGCCCATGGCAGAAGGAGCCCATGGCGGAAGGAGACCATGACGGAAGGAGGCCATGGCGGAAGGAGACCATGGCAGAAGGAGCCCATGGCGGAAGGAGACCATGACGGAAGGAGGCCATGGCGGAAGGAGGCCATGGCGGAAGGAGCCCATGGCGGAAGGAGGAGGCCATGGCAGAAGGAGACCATGGCGGAAGGAGACCATGGCGGAAGGAGACCATGGCGGAAGGAGACCATGGCAGAAGGAGCCCATGGCGGAAGGAGCCCATGGCAGAAGGAGACCATGGCAGAAGGAGGCCATGACGGAAGGAGGTCATGGCGGAAAGAGGCCATGGCGGAAGGAGACCATGGCAGATGGAAACCATGGCGGAAGGAGGCCATGGCGGAAGGAGCCCATGGCAGAAGGAGCCCATGGCGGAAGGAGGCCATGGCGGAAGGAGACCATGGCGGAAGGAGACCATGGCGGAAGGAGGCCATGGCGGAAGGAGGCCATGGCGGAAGGACAATGGCGGAAGGAGGCCATGGCGGAAGGAGACCATGGCAGAAGGAGACCATGGCGGAAGGAGACCAGAGTAGAAGCAGCCCAGTGGGGGAGTACACCAGTCGGAGAGTAGACCAGTGAGCGAGGACACAAGTGGAGGAGTAGTCCAGAAGGGGAGTAGACCAGAGCATTAGCTGATTAGTGGACGAAGACCAGTGGGCGATTAGGTCAGTTGGCGAGAAGACCAGTGGGGAGTACTCCAAGGCAAACAGAGACCAGTAAGCGAGGAGACCAGTGTGGGAGTCGACCAAGGGGAAAGGAGACCAGTTACGAAGGAGATCAGTGAATGTAGAGACCAGTGGGGGCGTAGACCAGTAGGGGAGTAGACAAAGAAAGTGGTAGTAGACCAGGGCGGAGGGAGACCCAGAGGGAGAGGAGACCAGGGGGGAGGGGTAGGCGATTGGGGAAGTAGACCAGTGGGGGAGGAGACCAAGGCTAAAGAAGAGAGGAGACCAGTGAGGGAAGCGACCAAGGCGGAAGGAGACCAGTGAGGGGGGCGACCAAGGCGGAAGGAGACCAGTGAGGGAAGGGTGAAAAGAATGAAATTAATCACCTTCTATGTTTGGTCACAGTTATATATTCTGAAGGAATAGAAACAAGATAACATGCTTTGCAGCAGCAGCAGCGCTCGCTGTAGAAGGCATTAATGCGTCTCAGAAGCAGCAGAAAAGAAATATGAATAGCATTAATGGTTGGAGGCATGGAATAAATCCAACAGTCATACAGTGGTGACTACGGCTTTTGTAATAAAGATATCAGGAATAGCAGAAGCGAAAGAGGATGCAGTAGAAGCATCCATTGTAATCACGACATACAGCACGTTTTGTGGCAGCAGAAAGGCTCTGTGAAACATAAATCGCAGCGACGTCAGCCCAGTGTTCCCATGTAATTTTGCTTGTGTTACGGAAGCGCCACCCTACGATTGCGATGTATTATGATATGTAATTATAATTAGAGAAACGATCACCATAAGGTGAGCCCTTTGATCGTTGCTATAAACGTTTTGATTAAGCTCACTCACTCCACATTCAAAGCCCCCGATGATCGTGATCACCATTCCGTTGCGTCATGCACGAGCTAACATACCCTCAATGAATTACTATTTTTGACGTCGTCATATAAATTGCGCTCGGAGAAAAAGCGGCCGACGAACTTATAAAAAAAAAAAGTTGCCTTTAAAATAATATAGTGCACTCGTACTCAATTGGAACATCGCACTGGCTCGATATGACTTGACAATTGTGGCAGCCAGTGTCAGTTCAAGAAATCATGCGAAACATTTTGTGTAATTTTAGAGAAACAACCGGATAGCCAACGGATGCTACAGATGGATTTTAGAATTACACTACCATAAACTTGACGGTGTCTTTAAAAAGAGCTTCTTCCTTGCGGGTATAACGCCCGGAGGTACACGAATAAGGACCTCACAATCGTGACCTCCCTAAACATCAGATAACGGGGTTATCGCAAAGTGACAGTGATACAAAGACAACAGGACATTCAGCAGCGCTCATTACATATCAGCATGCATGTCAACACATACACAGCTTTCCACCTGGCTCAGGTAAGTCACTGCGGATATTGTCCCTTCTGCTTGATCTTACCCCGACCCCGACATGCTTTCAAACCAGGTCCCATTTTGAAGTCAATACAACACCATGATTGGTAGAAGATTTCACCTTCGACGGGGATCGTTGCACCACCTTTTTCAACAATCGATTGTTGTAGTAGCGATCACAACCTTCTTATCAAGTTCGAGAGATTAGTGCTGGACTGCTGTGCTCTTTACAGTGAATATTCCTACACTAGTCGACAGGTATCGCGTGGCTTCTATCCGTATGTTAATCGTCTATCATTAGCGTATTCGTAGGAACAGACCATCTCTTTAATCTATACGTGTACACAGCTTCGATACAGACATCCCCGAAATTAAAACACCCTATTTTTTCTGTATAAACTTCGCGCCAATGAGCTACTGAATGCCACGTAACAAGGTCAATAGCAAAGCGTGGCTGGCAGAGGCGCTCATATGGCATAAAGACCAGAAAGACAGGTCTGAGTTATCAGTGGCTGTGACGATATATCAGTAAATTGGTTTGTAAGACGCGACCTGTTCAAGGGCTCTACTCAAGCATAACAATTATTCCTTTACTTGTCACCATATCAAATAACGGACGAGGAACAAATCTCAACTCATTTTTTAAGATATCGATCTCCTGACCTCCAGCATACATAGCACCTCTCCTCGCCATGGTTCAAAAGTGAGTCACGTGTGTCAGATATCTGATGGAGGGTATTTTCGTCCGGAAAAATTCCACCAGGAAGTGAAAGCTGTGAATGCTCTACCGTCGGTACACAATGCTGACGACTGAGTTGGCATCTACCCATGTAATAAGGACTGATTAATATTTCAGCCTTTGCCGTAAGTATAGTGGCTATGGGGCGGTGTGAGCTCAGTGTGTCTGCCTAATTTCAGTTGAAAATATGGGACGATAAAATGGAATGAGATGTAAGATTTGATGTTAACGGTACTGAGTGAGGTCGTCATAATCTTTCCTGATACCACAGTGCTCCCACGACAGGGTGCGCAAATCTAGGCATTTCTGGACCAGATTATCACCTATGACGACTCGTCTTTAAAACGTCTCTGTTAGAACAAATGTCTTTCTGTTACAACCCAAGTGACTCTCCATGAATTTGATATCTATCTTCCTTATCGATTCTGTGCTATTGCCAAAGCAACTATAAGGGTGTTTGCTTTTTGCAGATGGAGGAATTAGTTGATTCCAGCTTCCAAACCTCTCCGTTACGTCGGAGGTTGATAGTGACTAAGGTACTCGGTGGAATTCCTGTCCTATCATTTTTCTCTGATGATCATTCTATCATGTTGATGTTACAGGTGATTCTCGTTGTGCTGTCCGCAGCTCATGTGGGGGTAAAAGGTGATGACTCATTTTAAAAGGCTTTACGTATAATACAACCATTAGGCTAACATATCATCAACTAAATAAAGACTACCAAAACCAGAATATATATTCAAGGAATTTAAATTGCCATTAAGAGTTGTCGAAAACCACATAAGCCACATATTTCTATGTCAATAGGACTACCACCTGTAACGACATTGGTTACCACAACCAAAGTGCCCACAAGCACAGTATACGTACCTACCGCACCCGAAATAACGGGTCATTCATCAACGTCCACCTCCATCACAGTAACGTGGACACATGATGACACACGAGCCATCTTCTTCGTTTTCTATAGAGTTTCCGGATCAAATAACACAAACACAGGACCAATCAGCGGAATGACCACAACCATCCCGAACCTCAGACCGCACACAGTGTACATCGTGTCTGTCTACGTTGAGGTTGGGGGTCAGAGGTCAACACCAGGTAACGCCATTATCCGTACAAGTAAGTTTCATTACTTTGATGAACCCAAGGACTGTAAAAGTTGACTCCAAAATGGTGGCTGAGTTTGGAATTCTTCAAGCAGGCACGGGCTACAGCGGTTGTCTAGTGACGATTGTCTGCGACTCACGGAGTTCTCCTTATTGTGTTGATAAAGGAACAAGTATGTAAAAATCACTCTTGCTGAAGTCATATCGACCGCAAAATATTCCAATTATTCTTTCGTATTCCTGGCATCTGACGGCTATGACATTTTTACAATGAATCAATGATTCTTGGTTCCTACGGTAAGTGAGATGACAGCTTGACGTGATTGTTTTCAGAACCCAACCCGCCGACGTCAATAAAGCACGGTGACAACCCCACTAACACGATGACATTGACAATAAAACCTCCATCTGAGGGGGGATATCACATCATCAGCGCCTGGATTCCCGAAAGACGCCCGGTCCAGATGAGACGGTGGCTGCCTTCAGCAATCTGACCCCATGTACTATGTTCACCATAAAGGCTGTAACTGAGTTTAGCAGCTTAACTAGCTCGGTGATAGGGGCGGGGTTCATCACGTGTAGCATTATCCCTGCTGGTATCATCTTACTGTCTGTTTTGTCGTGTATTGCTAGAGAATTTGTCAGATATGTGATTGGTGGTTACTTCTATGTATACTTAGTATCACCCATCTGTGATTATATGACTGAATCCAAAGACGGAACAAGCAGCATTATGTTATGTGTTACCGTGTTTCATATAGGACCATCACCGCCTAGCAACTTCATGAAGAGATCAGCTTCAACGTCCAGCATCACTGTACAATGGACGGAACCCAACCAGACATGTTACACTTACCTTCTGACATATGACATCAGAGACGACAGCTATTCTAACTCAACTGAAGTGACTGGTGCCCGTTACAAAATTAACGGGCTACAACCAGCTTCGTTATTCACCGTCGTGATTAAGACCAAAGGACGAGGCGATGACTGCGACTATAGATCCCTTAACATCGCCACACGTGAGTACACAACGCCGTTCAGATGCTGTGCTCCGCAAAACTAAATATCATACGTATCCATCTTGTCCCAACGGAATGACCTTCAATAACAGCCTTAAAAAACACCTCATGTTGATTTTTCGCATTGTGTAGCTTATATTACACGACTTACCATATCCTCGTACAATGCATGCCAAGCTAAGAATTCTAAAAACACTTCACAATTGAATTTGGGTTGTATGATGTTCATTTGTAAATGGCACCATACATCGTTTGTTCGTTTTCGATTTCTTATTTATCTTGTTTGTATTTCATATATAATATTCGTCACCCGCGCTGAGTACAATGGACATCACCGGATGAAGGAGTCATGTTTGACTATGTGTTCAAGCGTGAAAACGAAACAAAAGCCGCGGCCAGGGTGAACAAGAGAACAGCTCGGAGCACAGAGCTACGACCGCCCGGAGCCAAATACGGACAATCCCGTGGAGAAAAGTGTCTGGACTTTACGCTATGTAAGATCAATTATCATACGGCTGGAGCCCCATAGTGAAAATATTTACCTACTGATGACACATTTGTTTCGCTTCAGAGCAGACGCTAGTTCAGCAGCTCACTGCTCTAGCATTATATAGTGAAGTGGCCAAGTTAACATGGAACACAGTTGAGGAAAGTATGCAATAAAGCTATGACGTCGGTTTTGTGGGTCAATTCCTCGACACAAGACCGTTATATGGTATCAACGTTAGGGCTTCGCCTTTTCATAAACACGAGCTGTATCCGGGGAAGAACTTCAAGTTTCTCGTGAATACTAACAGTTATGGAACAGAGGAACAGAGTGCATCATGCGTGATGCTTAAGTGCCATCTTGATTTGTAGAAAAACGAAAATAGAATAATGATACGCTTAAACATAAGCTGTCGCTTGTCTTGAAAATTTGAAGCAGATACGGCGGACAATGTTGTTCAAGCAATTTTCCATCCAACACATATTGTGTCAAATAACAAAATTGCTCCCCTCCACCCTCCGTTAATGTTAATAGAATCTAGATCCATCATTCGTCTTTAACCCCTATGAAATTCTCATCACTCATCCACTCACTCACTCACTCACTCACTCACTCACTCACTCACTCACTCACTCACTCACTCACTCACTCACTCACTCACTCACTCACTCATACACCCACCTACTAGTGAATAAACAAACTCCATATTTAAAGGCCCGGACGATCGAGGTGTACATCGCGTTGCGTCACGCACGACATATCCTCATTAAAGGCATATATCTCTGACTTAGTCATATAAATTGCTCTGGGAGAAAAAGTTGCCGACGAATGTACCAAACATGTAAAAAATTAAGCTACCTTTAAAATAACATAATACACTCTCATTCAATGGGAACACTGCACTGGCTTGATATGACTTAACAATCGTAGCAGGAAGTATCAGTTAAAGACATTATATGCAACATTTTGTGTTGTTTGAAAGACTCAGTTGGATAGCCTACACATGTTACTAGTGGATTTTAAATAAACACAACCATATCCTCGTCAGTGTCTTTAAGCAAAGCTTCTTCATTGCTGGTAAAACGCCCTGAGGTACTTGATTACGGTCCTCACAATCGTGAACTCCCTCACCATTAGATATCAGGATAAAAGCAGAGTGACAGGGATACAAAGACAAGAGCATATTCAGCAGCGCTCATTACATATCATCATGCTGGTCAACACATCCACAGCTTTCCACCTGGCTCAGGTAAGTCTTACTCACCGTGGACATTGTCCCTTCTGCTTGATCATACGCTTACATGCTTTCAAACCAAGTCCGATTACGAAATCAAACACAACACCATGATTGGTAGCTGTTTTCTCCTTCACCGGGGATCGTTTCAACAATCGATTGAGGTAGTAACGATGACGCATGGCACTGAGCGCCCGGCCATTTACGCAGGCGGGTCTAGGCATGAGGCTGCCAGTATGAGACGGGTAAAAATACCTCCTATCAAGGGCAATAGCAGCATCTGATTGCAGGTGTTGGCGGAGTACGATGACTATACAGGTATTCATTCTATATTTTGACAGCTTTGTCATCCGATATAACATATGCTTATACAACCACAGCACCTGAATCCCAAAATTCCACCTCCCCAGGCATGTATCTATGATGACAAGCAGCAAACATATTGAAACTTTATAAATTAGCGGTGATGGAGGACGGCGTAATGAGTACCTGTTATCTCAATTATATGCCTTGTGATTGTAATATCGCATTGCTAAGTTATGTGTTTATTGTAGGAACGTTATTGTTGCTGGTAGAATGTAAGCATGCGATGGAGCGTTTTCCTCGCATGAATTGGAAGCTATTCATGTGTACAGGACCCACCCATGCTAAATATTATCCAGCATGGCATATGTTTATGCAAACCAACCCCAGCACATCAGTCCAAAAATCTCCCCTCTCCAGCCGTTTATCTATTATGACAAGCAGCTGATACATCGGAACTTTAAAAATTAGCGATGATGATGGCGTATTGAGTCAAGAGTAGCTGTGAACTCAATTATCTGCCTTGTGATTGGAATATTGCATTGCTACGTTCTGTGTTTATAATGCGAACGGTACTGTTGCTGCTAGCATCTATGCATGCGATGGAAGCTATTTCTGTGTTCATGACCCACCCATGCTAGTTTTCCGCATTCAACCGTATTCATCCATTAAAAAGCTGAACAACCAGTTACCATTGAAACACATAAATAAATTTGCAAAAAAATAATAATTATTGCATCAGCTTTTTTCCTATTAAACACAAATATCAGTGTGTTTCCCATTGAAATCCGCTAATCAATCAATGATATTTTAAAGGCACCTTATTTAGCAGGTTTGGCTCATGCGTCGGCCACTTTTTCTCCCCGAGCAATTTATATGACTACGCAAGAGATATATGTCCTTATTAAGGATATGTTACCTCGTACTTCAGCGACCAGAAGCTCGGAAAATGATAACATACCGGAGTAGTTTACAATGAAAAATCAGTTCCTACTTTATCTGCAATGTGTAGATTATGATATCGAAAAATTTTCATCAACACCGTATTATTTTCGGAATGACGCTATGTTATACAAATACACAACAGGGCAGTATAATCATACCATGGAGACCATGGTATTACCGATACGAAAGGAAAGGAAATGTTGATGCCCACGCTAAGCATTGCGTTATGTGAACAGGTTTTCTGTTGCTCTCTGTACCCGATTAACAACTCCATTCGGGCACGAATTCTTGTCACATTTCTTATACACATTGTGTTTTGATACCCCCCCCCCCCCCCCCTTACATGACAAGCTTGATGGGTCATGCGCTTCCAGACGCCCCCTTCACCTCAATTATAATGCATCCTCGTTTATGTCTTGTGGGTGAAGGAAGCGCCGTAAGACAGGGTTAGTCTTTTTAACACTCACTTAAATGAATATAAAACCGAGCGCTCGGGTTATATTAGATTCAGCAGAGATATGTGAAAGTCGCCGTGTAAAATGCGAGTTACAAGATTTCCACTGATGACCGATACTAGCCCATATTCGCCATTTGATCCTAACCTTCTCACAAAGAGACTGATTAGATGATGTATACCCTTCACAGTAAGTCACGTGGCTAGAGCTCATCTTGTCTGACTTATTTTAATTGAAAATATGGAACTTCAGGATCAAATGGAATGAGATGAAAGATTTGGTGCTAACGGTACTGAGGTCTTCATAATCATTCCCGATACCACAATGCCCTCATAATAGGGTGCGAAAATTGCAAGACTGACTTTTACATCAAGGTATTTCTGGAACAGATTAAGACTTATGAAGTCTCGTCTTTAAAACGTTTCTGTCTTATAATATGTCTCTTTGTTACAACACCAATCATTCTCAATGAATTTATCTTATTCATGCTTACCGTGTTATTGTCACAAAACGATTAGGGTGGTGGCTAATTTCAGATGGAGGTCTAGGTTGATACCAGCTTCCATACCTCTCCGTAACGTCAGAGGTTGATAGTGGAAAACGTCCTCTGTGGAATTCCTCCCATTTTTCTCGGCTAATCATTTTATTATTTTGATGTTGCAGGTTATTCTCGTTGTGTTGTCCGCAGCTCATGTAGAGGTAAAAGGTGAAGAGGCTATATGTATAAACCACTACTTAGGCCGATATGTCTATCATTTAGACTTTTTATATTATGTGCTGAACTACATAAAGACAAGAATATATATTCCCTGAATATATATTCTAACATAAAGACATAAAACCTATACAAGAATATATATTCCGTGAATTTAAATAACAATTAAGAGTTGTCGAAAATCACATAAACTGCGTCTTTCCATTTCAATAGGACAAACCTTCAATACTACGACTTTACCAACAACCACGACATTGGCACCCACTACAACGACTTTACCAACAACCACGACAGTGGCACCCACTACAACGACTTTACCAACAACCACGACATCGCCAACTACAACAACACTCACCACAACCACGACACCGCCAAATACAACGACTCCCACCACAACTACGACAACGCACACTACAACAACTCCCACCACAACCACGACACCGCCAACTACAACAACACCCACAACAACCACGACACCGCCAACTACAACGACTCCCACCACAACCACGACACCGCCAACTACAACAACTCTCACCACAACCACGACACCGCCAACTACAACAACACCCACCACAACCACGACACCGCCAACTACAACAACTCTCACCACAACTACAACACCGCCAACTACAACAACTCCCACCACAACCACGACACCACCAACTACAACAACTCCCACCACAACCACGACACCGCCAACTACAACAACTCCCACCACAACCACGACACCGCCAACTACAACAACTCTCACCACAACCACGACACCGCCAACTACAACAACTCCCACCACAACCACGACACCGCCAACTACAACGACTCCCACCACAACCACGACACCGCCAACTACAACAACTCTCACCACAACCACGACACCGCCAACTACAACAACTCCCACCACAACCACGACACCGCCAACTACAACAACTCCCACCACAACCACGACAACGCACACTAAAACAACTCCCATCACAACCACGACAACGCCAACTACAACGATACCCACCAAAACTGGGACACCGCCAACTACTACGACTCCCACCACAACCACGACACCGCCAACTACAACGACTTCCACCACAACCACGACACCGCCAACTACAATGACTCCCACCACAACCACGACAACGCCCACAACGACAGTATACTTACCAAGCGCACCCGTACTAACGAGTCAATCATCAACGTCCACCTCCATCACAGTAATGTGGACACATGATGACACAGGAGCCGTGTTCTTCGTTCACTATGGAATACCAGGAGCAAGCGACACAAACACAGGACCAATCAGCGGGATGACCACAACCATCCCGAACCTCAGACCAGACACAGAGTACACCGTGTCGGTCTTCGCTGAGTTTGGGGGTCAGAGGTCACCAGTAGCTAACACCATTCTCCGTACAGGTAAGTCCAATAACCATGTGGCTGTATATTACTTACGTTGCGTTCAGGATCATCGATTCAGACCACAATGAAATACGGCTTGTACATAGATACTTGGATTGCCAGGACAGGAAGGTGGAGACATGAATGAACATTTATCTTGCGAACATCACATTCAGCCGGACTGGTATTCAAAATCCATTCTATCCAAAGTTGCAGCCTCGCTGGGTCATAAATGAGCTCTGTGAAGTTGCTACTGGTATGAGAATAGTATTTGCAGCGCAATGTGTAATTTCTTAATGCGATTCTGATAACATCTTGCTTTATTTGTTTTTATTTAATTAAGCTCCGAGCCAATCATCGCCTAACATTGTAGCCATTATCGTGCCGGTGGTACTTGCTGTACTGGCTATCGTTGCGATCATTGCCTCCGTTATTATCTATCATAGACGACGCAAACACTGCCAAGCCAAGGTAATTTGACTGATTCACATTGACAATCATTAATGATGCATGGCCTCAATGTCGAGTCCCAATTTACTAGGTTAATAAGTTATATTAAACTGATGCTTTTTTCTCAGCCACGAACTCATACAGACGACGCTGTGTACTACAATACAGTATTATCTGATACCAAACACGAAGAGCCAAGCGAAATAGTCGGCGTATACGAAACGATCGATGACGCCACTAAACCAGAAAATGCATATGAAATGGCACATCCCCCGCCTGTCTATACCAACGAAAATATGTACGCCCATCTCAATCAACCTGAACCTTGATCATCAACCATAAATTATTAGTACGCTATATATTACGATATCATGAACAAAATGCTCTCACAACCTGGATAATTCAAGCAATTATTATTTTTGGCATCAATAAATAAAGCGAGTTCAGTACTGGAGAGTGTTGAAACTGTGACATGACAAATGAAGTTAACGGTGACGGTAAAAAACAAGTGTTGCACGAGATCGTGAGATCATCCAATAGGAATGACCCATAGATAACTAGAGCATGAAATGCCAAGTTGTCGAAGATTTACGCGCGCAATATGACAAGCAATACAGGCAGATGCTACCAATATGTAGGCAGCTAGCAAGCAAATGCCGCGAGGATTGCTTGGTGTCCTGCACCCGTCCCGGCTTGCAGTTTCGACGATTTCTCCTGCGGACATGGACTATCTCGAGGACAATGCTTGTGTGGATGGCGATGGCAATGTGCGCCTCAACCTCTTTGGCACTACCGTCCGAATCCGAAGATGTATATGTCGTCCTTGAAGGTTGAAAGCCGTGGTGTCCTTCATGATTGTGAACCCCCGATATATATATGTATATATATATATATATATAGATATATATATATATAGATATATATATATATATATATAGATATATATATATATATATATATAGTATAGAGATATATATATAGATTTTTATAGATATATATAGAGAGATATATCTATATATTTTATCTATATAAATTTTTATCTAAATATATATCTAGAGATGTATAGATATCTACCCTCTCCATTAATAAGATATATCTATCTTTATATATATACATATATCTATATATCCCTATATATATATATATATATATATCTCCCTATCTAGATATATATCTATATATATATATATATATCTATATATATATCTCTCTCTCTCTCTCTCTATCTCTTTATATATCTATCTATATATTTTCTGTACATAAATATATATACATAAATCTATATACATGTATATACATTCTTCATTGGGCGACCTGATTCATGCGTTTTTCTTGTGTTTCTTGTTGTAAACGCACACTCGCTGGTTTGCTGCTCCGTCAATGACGAAGCAGCAAACCAGCGAGTGTGCGTTTATTCAAGTTTTTAACTTGGCGAATTGCTTTCGCCAAATTATCTTTATCAGTATGTTTGCTCAAACGAATGTGGTGGCATGAAAATGGGGAAGAAAATCGAAAACATCTGGGCGCAGTTCTCATTTTCAGGCGGACGCGCTACTACTGTGCCATGAAGTCTTATGTACGTTTGTTGTATAGGACAAGAAGTGCAGAAGGTGCCGTCAACAACCATGATGGTGAAAATGATGGCTAGATGAGGGTTATGATCATGATCATGACGATAATGATAGATTAATCTTGTTGTTATAGTTTTGCTGTCATATTTGCTGCGATATTCGGGCATCAATTACGCTCGTACTGCCACGATACTTAATACCTGCCATCATTACATCATAACTTTAACGGAATACATTATTTCCTTCGTGCATTGAGATTGCCTCATTGATGCCACTTTACTCATGTACAACCTACATAAACAATAATTATGCCTGCTTCATACAGGTTCACAAGATTCATAAATTGCCATTGCTGGGAGCTTAATATAATCTACAAAAAGGTCCAGTTGCCATATGGGAGGGCGCCTACTCTGTATTATGAAATATCGTCTTAGATAATATCAGTAAACACTGTCAGTTGTAACGATCATAAGTAAGCTTGAGATATTATATATGGGTATGAATGGATCAAGCAGCTCGATGCTTTTGCACACTGTGTATTGATTATGTTACTTTTCATTCACTAAATAAACTTCATTTAACCAGATAAAGTCAATATCACTTGCAAATTTAAAGACTTCGATTAATGTATATAGGTGTCATCGGGGTGTCAGTTGGACACTTACGTTATACTGAAGCAGAGAGTACACAAAATGATATGTATTGATTTATTTGTATCTATACACGACGTCATTTTCTCCTTTAGCACAGAGAATGTGCGAAAGAACATCCTAAGATTCCTGACAGAAAGAACAATACGAACAAGAAGCCCCCTCCCCTATCGCCCCCTGCATAGCGCCCTGTGATAATTAGTCACGCCATTTTCCGTCTTTATCAATCCACTCGCTAGTCCTGTGATTATCTTTAAACCTGTCCTGCTGTTTTTAATTACTTTCTCTGATTTGGTGCCTGCTGCGGTATGTCAGGAAAACTTTTACCTATTTTCCAACCTTATCTTTGCATAGTGTTTTATCTTAGATGATTTCTATGAACCCCCATAAGATTGTGCTGAATGAAGGCACCTTCGCTATTGTGTTCATATTTTGTCATTGCATACGCTTTCGTTAAAAAAGAGCACAGTGAGCGAGTATCATTTATGCTGCTGTTGATTATTTTCGTTGATAATTGTCTCGATTTTCATGTAATGTCATTTCCACAGTTTATCATTCGTGCATGCATGTAATTTATATCAATGTCCAGTAACTGTGACGAATACTTGGTAGGGGCAAGTCAAATGCCCTGAGTGGGAAACTACTTAACCATATCACATATTACTGCGGCGGTGTCTTATCAAAAAATAGGGGTCTATAGCACTCACCTGGGTATCAATGTCAAATTGCTAAAAATAGCCATAATATGACAACGAAAAGGCTGACGAGTTTGCTATGACAGCGCATTTAATACGAAAACTTTTCGTATTGGCTTGTAAAATAATAGAGGGATTGTTCCTAGCCTCTGAGATTATCGATATTATTTCCACAAAGAATAATTTCCTAATTATTCCGAAATTGAACACTTTGTCTGCATTGCCAATTTTTCGCTACGTCGAAATACTGTGATTCTTTTCAAGTGGTCATCGTTCACTTTGTCGTGTTATTTGTGGTCACTATATTTTTATGTAGTCTTAAATCGAATCATGTTATGTTGTCACCCAACGTGAGTCACCCACCTGTCTCCTGTGATGATCAATCGACGTCAACGATACCTTCATCATCGAAATGAATCGCCTCGTATTTCTGCTGATTCTGTGATCTATCTATGAGCAGCATATTTCACCCTTAATGCCGAAACATTCGATCTATCACATTTTTATTCCAGGGTAAAACTTTGACACAATTCAGCGGGATTACTATTACCGAGTCAGGACACATTAACCTTCAGCTCATTGGATGCTGTATGATTTCTGCTGCATCCCATTGGATGATCATCGCCTCCCCTGCTGCTGGGGTCGTTCGTCTTTATACAACGCGGTTAAATTTATCTATAGTTGCTTTATACGACCCCGTAGCGTAGTAAGATGCCGGGTTGGCCATAATTGTGCAATAGTTTGTGGAATAGTTTGCCAGTCAGACGCAGAACAATAACTGTCCCCCAGTTGCAATAATTTATTTTTGAAGGCAAGGTATTTCATGGATTCACCTTCATGTGGATTAGGAATGGACGATAAGGTTTCTATATATCGCCTGGATACCTCATTCAAATGTGGATGAGGACTATTGAAATGCCACAGTAATGCGATTTTGGTTGTAGCACATGGGTTACATTTTATGTTCGTTTCGCGTCATGCAGCTTCGTACAAAATAATTGTGTGTAATAAAGAATTTTAATTATATTTTTCGTCATGATTTATTTAACACTAGTACAGTGTATTTAACTACACCATCAGCTGTGTCCTAACATAATCTTTCAAACCAACCATAATCATTATATTTTGTAAATTTGCCATTGGTTGGATATGAGGAGTGTAGGAAATCACAAGCCTCTCTCTCTCTCTTTCTCTCTTTCTTTCCCCTCTCTCTCTCTCTCTCTCTCTCTCTCTCGCTCACTCTCTCTCTCTCATATATATTTATCCCAGATATTACAACGCCAGCGGCCCGCTGGTGGCTACCGTCGGCAGTTCCCAGCTGACGGTCCACCGGCGGCCCAAAGGTGGCTCGTCTTCGGCTGGATGTCTGCCATCGCTTCATTTAGCTGCATCTTTGCAAATTAGTAACGACCTTAATCTTTGTTCAGTCATTGAATGTTGGCGGGTATTTGGAAATTCGTAAAAATCGCTCAGTGTTCATCACTTCTACTGTGTTAGGTGAGTTGCAGTACTTTTATCCATTTTAAATATGTATTAAGATAATACATGGGATATGAAAACATCTAGTATTCATCGCATTTCTTTGTATTTGGTTGTTTTTTTTATGAAATTTACCCGAATTGGACTTAAGCACATTTAATGGCAAATCTAGTCAAGGTCCCCTAGCCTGATGGCTGCGGGCGCTGTTTACATGTTACTGATATTCAATAGTCTCGCCATCAGGTCTAGGGGACGATAGCGTCTTGAACTGGACGAACATCCCAGATTTGGGAGGCTCCAATCACAAGCCGTGTCTCTTGGTCACTCTCGGGTACTTTTGAGTCGTTGTCTCTCATTGGTCAGTTCTACATTTTGCGAAGAAATTGTCCAACCGGACGAGTGATTTATATGAGCCGAGCACACATTCTATAACACCCCGATTTGTTGTTTCACGCTGAGTGGCACCGTTAATCGCACAGTCGGCGAGAGAAGCTGACACACAACTGGTTCTTTTTAACTGACTATTACGTAAACATACTATCGTGCAGCTAAGCGATTAAAGCGCTTGTTGTGGTGTCAATTTGAACTTTTGAGACGCCCCATAATTCCAGAAGACATTCAATGTGTTCTCATTGGACGCAGACCACAAGGATGTACATAACGTCACATAAATCCGAGGGTGCGTATCACAAGCCAGTTTCATGAGCCAGACACGCGCAATTAAGGTCAATCCGGGTCACAACCTTTGCGTTGATTGGTCACGAAGATTACCGAACGTGTCTAATGAATATTCGGACGCGCCAGTTTAAGACCTTATCTCGTCGTAGACTCTAGGGCGAGAAGCGTAGCGGAACCCCTGGAGTCTGGGACGCAGACTATGACAAAACATTAAAATTGTTTGTTTGCTCCATTGTATTATGCAAGTACTTATAAAACAAGATTTTTATGAAGAATATATATATATATATATATATATATATATATATATATATATATATGTGTGTGTGTGTGTGTGTGTGTGTGTGTGTGTGTGTGTGTGTATAATTAATAAATATAATTACTTAATTGTAGCGAACTACAGAAAAGCCAGGCAGAAATGTAGAACTAGAAGGGTGGAGGGACACCTCACCACCGATTTAGAAACAACTGACGCAGAGAGCAGAGTCAGAAAACGGTGAGTTTCATAAATAACAGGCGATTCCTTTCCTCTGGGCATTTTTGGTCACAAAAATATTATGCCGGGTAAATATTGACATTATAATGGTACACATATTTGGAACTTATTGCCTCTGACATTCCAAATAACACAAAAATAAGCTATAAAAAGTGAAATATTTCCACAATACAGGTCTGATGAAGCGGAAGAAGCAGAGCCAGCCCAGGAACATCAGTCTGACATGTAGGAATCTCACCTGTACCACAGTTATTTAGTGTTCAACATGTGAAATCAAACCTACATGCAGTAAATAGTACCTTTAATTATATTTTCAACAGTGATTTGGAGGGAGACAGTGTCAAAGCCTCACAGAAAAAGAAGGTTTTGGCTCAATCAGAAGTCCCCAAGTTACCTCCTCTTCCATGGTAACATTAAATATGCATTTACTTTGTCCTACAATGTACCTTACTTTGTGTAACATTAGAAAAGGGAAATCAAGTTACTAAAAAAAGTTAGATTACTAT
The DNA here is from genome assembly GCA_034190875.2 of Urechis unicinctus. Classification (NCBI taxonomy): domain Eukaryota; kingdom Metazoa; phylum Annelida; class Polychaeta; order Xenopneusta; family Urechidae; genus Urechis; species Urechis unicinctus. The sequence goes on from CM067345.1 coordinate 51,677,461, forward strand.
GCCTCTGATAATTACTACAGATATATATTGTGGGCAATCCACAATTCTCTTGGGTTGTGCTCAGCACACCAAACCTTCCCAAGCATCCTTGACGGAAACAAAATGATTCCACATATAACTTTTTAACTCGGTAACTGACGTTGCATTATATTTGCTAGTTACACATTTCTATGATGGTTTCCATTGTTGCGTTGAATTGTTGATTTAAAATTATGTGCCTTTGCATTTATTCTGTTTGCACTTATTCTCGCAGACACGTAACAAGCCGAAAATCAGCTGGTCTACCTTCCAGGTAAACTGTTGTTAGCATATAAATGATGGATATGTTTTAAAAACAATTTAAATAATGCCAATAATTATACTAGTTACAATATATATCTATGTAGCATTATTATCAATGTCAGGATCTGAATTGGTTAACTGGGTCATTGTTGTTGTCTACTCTGCACAGTACAGTAAATGCTGACATAAATATGCCTGCAGACCCCTTCGAAAGGTAAATTTGTATCATATATATGTTTACACAGACTAGAAGAAGCTCCTGTTTGCAACTATTCCAGCTTAGCATTTTACATTTTAACATCATTTCCATTACATACAGCAATGATGTGCATAAAACTTTGTACCAAGCAGTGATAAACAGAATATGTAGCATACATGCTATGTTTATATTGATTTACGTCAAATATTTACTTTTTAATTTTCACATTTGTTGGTTAGTTATCTTTCAACCCTGGGCGGATATTCCGCCAAAGAGGCGATCCACGGAATGATGGGTTCTCTATTCATGACAAACCTGGCCAGGCGGTTTAACTGGTCTGGTAGGCGCCCAAGCTGGTTCTGGGCAAGATGACACTCACTTTTGTTATTCTAGGTAGTAAATTTATACCACATATTTAAGTTTTTGGTTTTTTTCATGCTCTTTTGTACATGCTCCTTGTATTCTGTATTCTTTAGCAACTTTCTATACTTGTGGGGATTATTTTTTTACAGAAGCTGGGAAAATGAACCGCCTCACGGGATCCCAGATGGAGACTGGTATTCGGATGTAGCTAAAGAATGCAGGTGACAGGGAATGCGGGTAACAGATGCCGGCACAAAAGAAAGCTGGCAAGAGATATCATGTTCTGTTTTAGAAAAGAATTCCCAACATGTCAATTCATTTCATTTATACAGTAATATAATTAATATCTTTGCCTAGGCATCCAAATCATTCACCAGCCATTTTCCCGTTTGATTGGTATTTTAATTGTAATCTTTCAGTGAAACAATTGTACATAAATATAATCATTGTTAATAAAAATCTTCATGTCTACTTGATTTCAGAAAAAAGAACTGAATGAAGAGCTACAGATGACAAGGCTCGACGCTCTTATTGATTATAACTATTTGTCTTCTGAGGAAGAAATTTAGATTTCTTAATAAACTAATTGAAATATGGTGTTGCTGTTCTTCTTTGTATATATTAGTTTGAGGCATTTTTAAATACTTGATAATTTATTGGTGGGCATTTATATATATATATATATATATATACATACATATATATATATATATATATATATATATAAATTTATATATATATATATATATATCTATATATATATATGTATATATATATGTATATATATATACATATATATATATACATATATATATATATATATATATATATGTGTGTGTGTGTGTGTGTGTGTGTGTGTGTGTGTGTGTGTGTGTGTGTGTGTGTGTGTGTGTGTGTGTGTGTGTGTGTGTGTGTGTGTGTGTGTTTTTACTGGCGAAAACAGCCGTTATGAAGCTTTTGTAACGTTATGATACCTAATGTCCCAGTCGAACTGATACCAGTTAATTGTGTACTCCGTTTCTCCGTTATGACTCGGGTGTTCGAAAGTCAAACTCGTATGGTATGTTTCTGTTTGGTCTTCAAGTTGTCTGTTGCATAATTTTCTTTTAAATATAACATATTCGTATTATTTTAAAAACCACGAAAAGGGTAGGTTGTACTGACAGGAACCCTGCTCGTTAGCATTAACCAAACACAACGTGATTGGTTGTCCGGAAGGCGGCATATGTAAACCATGCTCCCATCCATCAACATGTACATAATTTACATTTTTTAACCAGCATGCTCAGTTTCCTCAGCACCATCCGGATATGAATCAATTTGTACCATTCACAATAGAGGATTGTAGATGCTCCAATCTCCAAACATAATGCGCCTAAAGTGGATACTTATCAGAGACATGCAAAAGACTGTTGTCTAATACCTCCTGAACACTGGCCCAACTGCCAGCATCTACTGATTTCGTATGACCGGATTTCCTCATATCAATAAGTACAAGTTCGAGAGTCTGCAGAATGTAAAAGAGGTTTTCCATTTTGAAGCCGGAGATAGAAGGATGGTCATGTTTCCGGGTGGAGACTTGGAGTGTGTGGGCAAAGTCGGTGATGCAGCGGGAAAGGATGTGCACAACGACAGAGAGGAGTTGAGGGTAGGTGGAAAGTTTCACGATCACCAAGCTTAGTTTGTCTTGCATCACAAACTGCAACCAAACACAGTAATAAAACAAACATACAACAGAGTGGCAACATATTATGCCAAAAGATCACATGCGCTTGAGTTAGAACATTATGATCCTACGTGAAGATCACATACTGTCGCGTTATACCTTCCTTTCAGTTGCAGAATGTGATTCAGAGGTAGGGTCGTAATGATCTACATAAGGCTTACATCATCATAATATTATATAAACAAGTGTTATATAAACGAATTTATCATCCAAATATCAATAGGCAGGGTACATACAAATCTGTCAATAAAATGATATCTATCTACTCTAAACTCTGATCGTATACTTACATTACAGAGAGACCAATTCGCGATTATAAGCCCGACAATTTGACTTATATACGAAGCTAAAGCCGCGTGCAAGTCCTGGAAAAACGCAGTACCGACGGCCTTCTCCGTCATCAGAATTACAGCCTCCACAAGACGATCCATTTCTCTTAAAGCAGCAGTGGATTTCTGACTCATATCATTACTAGATGGACAGCTTTCACAACCAGAATATCTACGACAGTATTAGGAAGACGTACCCGTACTCGCATCGTTTTTGATGCAAATTTGATCGTGTATGATTTGGGTGTATGTACCCGAAGTCGCATTGTTTTTGATGCAAATTAGGTCCCTTATTCTGCTGACGCTTTTCGCTGACAACGGATTCGGTGCGATATTTTGATGACATCATTCTATTTTTGGAAAGTGTTTCCGACTGCTGAGCTTTGCGAGCTGATGTGATGAACGGGCGGTAAGTGATGGGATAGAGGGTGTATATAAAACGCGAGAGTGTCTCAGTTCAGTTATAACCATGGCTAAGAAGAGACAGCTCGGTGCTATCAATGATGTGAACAAACGCAGTAGACAGATGAGCGATGCGGACTTGTTAAAAGCCGTGGAACAGATTGAATCAGAAAACAGTAAGCATGATTTTATTTTCTATATCTGAATTATAGAATTACCAGGTATACGCCATTTATTTATTTATTTATTTATTTTTGTTACGCGTGTGTGTTTTAGTGTTGACGGGAGACGAAGATATTTTACATACAGCCAGGGACGCGTATGATATCGAACAGGCCAATGCAGCACTGGATTCGTTAAACCAAGTTCAAAACACCCCCCCAACACAAACTGGAAATGGCGCTGCAGTCGACAACGCTAAGGGTAGGTCTATTACAGGGTAGGTCTATTACGGGGTAGAATTGAGGAATGACGGAAATCTTTATGACATTGTTTGATATTTATATTGACAGATTATCGATGATTATGTTGACAGAAGCTGTCTTGGCTGCGAATGAAAGAGCTATACGGACTCATACACGATTTGGAAGGCTACAAACGGTTTACAATTATAGTTTATCAAAAGATGTGCCCAACCTCAACCAGTATATATTTGGAATGCGATTCAACCTTTAAACGGTTAACGGGAGTTATGGATTCTTATTACGCAATAAAGAAAATGCGAGAACGAAAATGGGAGTTATGCTATTTTCAACAAAGAAACACCTCTATTTTCACTCGGAATAATACGACGATTTTGACAGGGCTATGCGTGAAATAACACAAACCGACTTGACCTACGCCCAGAATCAACGACCTGACACGAGTGTGGAGGTAGTAACAAATTTGACCGTCGTTGTGAACCCAATCGAAGATCACGTGATCAGCTACCCACCACCGGTTATACCGGATCACCTGAAAACAAACAGAGCCATCAACTTGTTAGACCGAAAGAAAAGTAAGTGGCTATTAACTTACTGGAAGGCCGGTGCATACACATGCTTTATTGGGCTAAATGAAGTCCAGGTTCAGCAGAGAGTGACCACGCACGGGTATAAACGACCATGGAAGTCGTAAACCCTGGGGGAGGTAAGCTGAGACAGGAAAAGAGTGCGCGAGGAATACGAACGGAGAGAGCGCCAGAGGAGGGTTAAACACCAGAGAGGAAGAGGCTAATGACTTGCTATTAAAGACTCAATAGCACGATAATGAGGTGTTATATATCTCACCTGATGAATCTGTGGTATAATTACACAGTTGAGTGATGTGATTTGCTGATCGTCGAATTCACGATGCGCTTCTATCAGTCTATGGTCATTGGTAACGGTTCGTGTCAAACGATTTGAGTCATTGTGAGTTGCGGCCCCATAGCGATAAAGACTAGTGTATATCATTGTCAACCCTGGGTGTCGGTCCAGCGTGACCCTCAGTTATTGAACAATCTCTCGGGGGTGTTTCTATTCATTTGACATTCGTACATGAAGGTACTGACATACTCATATTATAACTGTAACAGCTGTACCGCGGATCCAGCTGGTTACATATTATGGTACACATCAATATTAACGAAAGCGATTATCGGAAGGAAACACGCATACATCAGGAGATATATGTGTTCTTCATCAAACTCTTACGTGATTTCAACTTGGAGTAGCGGAGTCTCTCTCCTATGGAGCAGAGATATGATATTCTACTTACACCTGACCAACCCACACACATTGCCTTCACTCCTCGCAATATACAGACACACGTGCATTTTCCCCCAGTTTTTAAACTATTACGCCAATAAGCTGATATATAAATAACTTTGAAATATCGACGATTGAAATAATTAAATAATTATTCACGTAGCATTTTCTTTTGCAACTATTTTGTCGTAACTTACGATATGTGTTTAAGTCATGATTTACTCCTGCATATTCTTTCTTAGCACACTTAGTCATAATCATATTTTTTATTATACCTGCCTGTCATAATATAATTTTATATCTCATATCCAGTACTAATTACCTCCACTTTGTATTCTTCTGCGTATTGAACATTGAATAACAGTTAATCACATGTCTCATCAATGTCATTAGTAATCACATATTATAACCTTTTATCAATACCATATATTCTTAAACTTTTTGTTCTTTATACTTACCTCATGTTTCCATGTAAGTTGTACTTGACAATGACATTGTTAGTATTATACCATCCCACATCAACTTGTATGTTAATAAACTTATTAGTTTTATACCCTTTGACTCCTTCACAAAATTACATATTTTTCCAGTTTGTACATATTTACTCCATTAAAATGATAAATACATAACTTTCGAATGGCGACGATTGGATTTGTCTGTCCATGATGTTGTTGTTTTATTTAATTGTCATAATCTAAGGGTCATTTAATTTATCTGTAATTGGAGATACGGTTTCTGTTCTGCCACCCTAATTAAACATGTTCCACAAGAAAAAGGAAATGTAACTAACCCAACAAATATTATATGTGAATATAATAGTCTTTGTTTATTCACTATTTTCAGACAGCCATTTTTTTTATTAAGATATTATGACCCTCAACATTACTATAACTAAGTACTGGATAGCGAGACTTGACGACGTGAGTTTTCACATGATTTTATTGAAACTTTGTTGAAGAGATTAATAAATCGATCTTTGAACGGGTTAATGATGTTGAGAAATTTCTATTCATTTGTTTGGCATACGGCCTCTGGCAGTGAAATAGTATTTAACAGTTTGAAGCAAACTGGTAACAAATTCTTATTTTGACTTAAGTTTGCACGTGAATGAAAATTAATACCATGGCGGAATTCAGTTACTGATGAATGAAAATTACAGGAGACTTGTCATAATATACTGAATAAATTTTAATTCGAAGGAAGAGTTTTGTAACTCTCATTTGGAATTTAGCTTGCTGGTGAATGTAATTGTCAGAATTTAGGGTGAAGTTATGGGTTACAAATAGCGGTTGATGGGTTTATTTGAAAATAGTTTTCATCTGAAATTATTTGTCAGAACAATAATTATGGTACACATATATAGACACCATGTTGTTTCCACTGATCCCAAAACATCGAAATTTTGTACATGGAAGTATCCAGATCCGGTGACAAAAACTATTTCCAACCTGAATAAGGAAGAACAATGGGTATAACAAAAATTAAATACAAACAGTTTGAGAGTGTAGTAGATGCCACTGGCGAATGTCCAGGATTCATCTCGACCCCTACCAACCGGATCAAGGTGATTTTGAAGGAGTATTCGTTTTAAACAGGATACATCGTGGTATAGATTCGTTGACTTTTGTATATGTTGTAAGTATATATTTCTTTGTATGCAGACAACCCATTAAACCACACCTGACCTAGCGTGAGTGCAAGAAAGCTTAAGATTCTCTTGAACAGGTTTCTCTCTTTCTTATTCTTAGAGATCAAAACAAAAAGATAATAATTTGTTTTGTTTGTAGGAAGAAGATGAAGACTCGTTAATAAGTTAGAAATAGATATAAATAAATGTTATACCGGTGTTTGTGTTATTAATTGGACTTGACGAATATGTGGTATAATTACACAAGTTGGTAATGTTATTTACTTATTGTCGAATTCACGACGCGCTTCTATCGTAATTAGATAACGTCTCGTGTCAAACGATTTGATAAATTAGTCCTTGTGAGTTGCGTCCCCTTAGCGATAAAGTTTACTCTAGCGTATATCATTGTCAACTCTGGATGTTGGTCGATTTCCCAATCTCCTCAGAAATTACACGATCATTTTGCTGAACTTTGCGCGAAAACGCGACAAAAGAACCCTTTTACTCATTGACTTTCGTCTTCTGTCAATGACTTAACAGTTAAGTAATACCTCATGTCAACGACCGGTTAACATTTTAGGGGTGTTGTAGATATAAACACGAGATGGTGAACAAGGTTTTTTTTTTTTTTTTTTTCTTACTCTTAGAGATTAAAACAAAAAGATAATAATTTGTTTTGTTTGTACGAAGAGGATGGAAGTCTCGTTAATTAGTTAGAAATATATGTAAATAAATGTTATACTGTTGTTTGAATTATTATGAATCTATACAGCCATATAGCGTGTTTTAAGCAAATACTCACAGTACAGGATAAGCCGTTATGAGAGAGCCACCCTTCTTGATGACTTTCACCCAACGGGTGGGTGCCTATATATACTCAGGGTACGCCCCTGTAACTCCAACTGTATATTTGAATCGTTTATAATGTACCTTTTTATTAATTCCAAAACGCTCTGCTAAATCCGGGTTTGCAGACGTTTGTTCCACTAAACTAGAATAGTTGGAATGGTAAAATCTCGACTTTGTCGAATCAGTAGAAATATAATGATTGGCGTAAATGTGCTCCATCTTAGATATTTCAGATGAAAACTATTTGGAAGTAAAGTTACCATCCGCTATTTGTAACCCATAACTCCACCCCCATTTTGAGAAATATCCAATGGTCAAGTTTTAACCACCTGGCGTTATATTCTCAATGAGAGTTAGAACTCACTTCAAATTAAAGTCACCTGTCATTTCCCCTCGTATGTAATTGAATACTCATATGCTAGTAAGATTCATTCACGTGAAAACTCCAATCGACCGACATACTACGCAAATTGACTTTTAATAGCCATTTACAAAGTCCTCAATAAAACTGTCAAAAATGACCTCACCCAAATACCACCCGTTCATCACATCAGGTTACTAAGGTCACTAACCTCCCTAAGGACATAACCCAACAATTCTAAGGTCACCAATTCAATATATCACCACATGTCATGGGATAAAAGAAGTTAATAGCTACAAATAACCTCGTAAAGACCGTCTTCATATTAAGAGCAACAGGTGAATACTCACGCCAACAATAACGCTATCCTTCACTTCCCAATCTTTCAACACCATTACCGCTTTTTGACTTTTAATAGCCATTTACAAACTTCTGAATAAAACTGCCAAAAATGACCTCACCCAAATACCGCCCGTTCATCGCATCAACTCGCAAAGCTCAGCAGTCGGAAACACTTTCCAAAAATAGAATGATGTCATCAAAATATCGCACCGAATCCGTTGTCAGCGAAAAGCGTCAGCAGAATAAGGGACCTAATTTGCATCAAAAACGATGCGACTTCGGGTACATACACCCAAATCATACACGATCTAATTTGCATCAAAAACGATGCGAGTACGGGTACGTCTTCCTACTACTTACGAATGCATTGAGTCCCAATCTGATACTTTTGCACATAGTTTCAACGTATTCATCGGGAATGCATTTGAGATTATCCGCTTTGGAAAGAGTGCCAAAGCTCACCAGACTTTGAAAGAAACGTGTGTGTTGCTGCAAGGCATCGTGTAAGTTCTTATCAGATACATTCTCAGGGACAGATATTATGCTCCTCGTCGGCGATTTGTACATCGATGAACACTGAGGAGTGAGATAAATATAAGCAACAGCTCCGCATAGACTACCCTGTATCTGAGATTCCCAGGTATCAAAGCAATTTGAGACTTGAATTTTAGGGAATCGGAGGTAGGGATAAGCATGGGTCATTGATTTTCGGTTTAAAATCAATCATTGAAAATGTATAATATACTCATATATAACCTTACCGAACACATTTTAACACCCTACACGTGCGATCTGTAAAAAAACCTTGGTAAAAGTGAAGCATGGCGGAAAAACTCATGTTCTCGATAAAAATACAGTGACGTCATTTTTATTAACGAATATCTCATAATAATTGATAATATTAGTTTTAGCATAGAAGTTGATGAAGATATGATAATAATAGATTTGGGACACAATTGTCCTAAAATGTAACAAAAGATCCGATTATGTAGAGTTGATTATTACTAGTAGAGCCAGTCTGGCGGATAAATACGCCATTAGTGCTATGGGCAGTCTAGTCCCGTTCTGGTAACAGTGCCATCATCGGGCAACAGTGTGAGGAAAGCATTCACTGGGCTTACACCTCTGATGAACTATACCTTCGAGCTTATCGCCAAGAGCCTGGGTGAGGTGAGCTTACCTGCTGTTAAAGTCTGCATTACCAAGGAAGGAGGTAACCTAATGTGTTAAATGTATATTCACGTTATTGTTGTACAGCCTCGGATCTTGGTTGATTTCTGATTGATCAGTAACTTGATTTGACGTTATGTTCCAGCCCCGGGTGTGGTTAATAACGTCGAAGTTATCGAGATCACACTTGTAGGTGTTTTGATAGTATGGACACAGCCGACGGAAACGAATGGTGTTTTGCAATTACACACCTAACCTACTAAGAAAGGAAGACGGTAGGTTTTGAAATCAGGTACGCCGTTCTTAGAAATTTAAAATATATTATATAGCATATCGGATTATTGTTTTAGAAGTAATTGTTTTATATCATGTTAACAGGGGATGGCCAACACGGCAATCATTTCAAAGAATATAACTGACGCCGGACCTGTAATTTATAATGAGAGGGTCAGTGACCTCATTGCCGGATATACCTATGAGTTCACAGTAAGTCATGATCTTGTTTCAACGAGGTTTAGATATTTGAGTCGATTAACTCGTTGTAACTATTCTTGACTGCCGTACCGTGGTCAGATCACCGCTGCGACTGTAGCCACCGGACCAGGCGTGTCTGTAACAGTTACTACTGCTATATTACGTGAGTCAATACTGCTATATACTGCTCATTTAAAATATGGGATACATGATAACCAATATGATGACGATGTGATAAAGATGATTATTTCGATTGATATTAATAGTTTTTCATTTTGCGAATTCGATATATGAGTGCTTTAATATACCAGCACTGCACTTGCCTGTTACGTTAAGCACCTGAAGTACTGCCTGTGCTACTACCGTCAGTTGTCAAAACCGACTCCAATCAGATATCCCTTTGTCTACGCAACCCATTTACGGACATATTTGGCCGAGTAATTACTTATTCGGTTATCATAACTCCGGACAAAAACCATAGTTCTCTAGAAGATGACATTTTGGGTTCTTGGGCCTCAGCACATGAAAACGGTGTCATTCAGCCATACGTTGCTGTAGACCGAAAAAACGATTTATTTACCAATGGCCGAGATGTCCCACCATGAGCCGAGCCAAGCGACAGGAGCCACAGTCTGACTCCGTCTTGATGGTGATTGGGGATTCCCCTAATTGTGACCCAACAGCCACTTCTGTCCACTGTAACGGGCCTCTACAACCTGACACAGACTACTATGTACTTGTGAGGTGATACTATGAGGAAGGGAATTTCTCTATCGGCCCTGTTTCTGATGCAATCAGGACGAAGGGTATGATTCCTGTTGCGTTGTGCGCGTTGTTATTTTGTGTAACGTGTAATTTCTTAATACGATTCTGTTAACATCTTGCTTGGTTTGTTTTTATTAACTTAAGCTTTGAGCCAATCATTGCCTAACCTTGTAGCCATTATCGTGCCGGTGGTACTTGCTGTACTGGCTATCGTGACAATTATTGCCTTCGGTATTTTCTACCGTAGACGACGCAATCACCGCAATGACCAGGTAATTAGACTGATTCACATTGACATTCATTGCGTGTCCTCAATGTCGAGTCCCAATTTGATAAGATATTAGGTTAAATTTAACTGATGCTTTTGCTTCCTCGGCCACAAACTCATGCAGACTACGTTGTGTACTACAATACAGTATCATCTGATAATAAACGGGAAGAGCCAAGCGAGATAGTCGGCGTATACAAAACGATGGAGGGCGCCACTAAACAAGAAAATGCATATGAAATGGCACATCCCAGCCTGTCTATAACAACGACAACATGTATGCCCATCTCAATCAACCTGAACCTTGATCATCAACCTTATATGATTCAAACACTTTGTATAACGATCAACTTATTAACATTGTTAACAACCTGCTTTCACAATCTGGATAATTCTAACAATCATTACGTTTGGCTTCAGTAAATAAACCGATGGCATGTTATTCTCGGAGTTCAGTACAGATAAGTGTTGAAACTGTGATATGACAAATGAAGTAAACAGTGGTGGCAAACAAAAGTGATGCACTTTATCGTTAGATCATCCGATAGGAATGACCCATAGATAACTAGAACTTGAAGACATGTAAAATCGAAGATGATTAAGTTGATGTCTCGTACACGCTTGTCACCATGGAAGTTGCAGTAGTAAGAACGATCACAAAATGCCATGTAGATTAACGCGCGCAATATGCCACGCAATACAGATGCTAGCAGATGCTACCAATATGTAGGCAGCTAACAAGCAAATGTCGTGACGATTGCTTGGTGTCCTGTACCCGTCCTGTACTCGTCATACATACGGCTCATAGTTTCGACGATTTCTCCTGCAGACCCTGCGTCTATCGTAAGGACAATGCTTGTGTGGATGTGGCCGTTGTTCTTTCCCATGGTTGTCCGCATGACGATGGCAATGTGCGACACAACCTCTTTTGCACTGCCGTCCGAAGGCCTAGACGTAGATGTCGTTCTTGAAGGTTGGAAGCCACAGTGTCCTTACTGAAATTTGAAGTTTTTATGTATATATATATATATATATATATATATATATATATATATATATATATATATATATATATATATATATATATAGATATATATATATATATATATATATATATATATATATATATATATATATCTATACATACATCTCATATATATATATATATATATATATATATATATCTCTCTATCTATCTATATATATATATATATATATAGGTATATATATATAGGTATATATATATGAGTCGTAAATATTGGTGCTATAGTCATAAGCATTCGGTCAGTTTTTATCATGGACGCGTGAATATGATAATGTTATGTTCGCTACTTCAGGTTTGGAACGCATTAATGTTCCTGCGAAAGTATAATAAGAAGCTAACGCGCCATATATCCGTCGATTATTGTCGTATAGTAGTTATATTTTCAATGTATAGTAGTTATAGTATTCTGAGTAAATGATTATTTACATATAGTTGTCAATGCGTGATAGTTGGGCCATGAAGTCTTATATGCGTTTGTTGTATAGGACAAGAAGTACAGTAGGTGCCGTCAACGGATAAAACCCTTCCTAAATCATAACTTCGCGCTATTTAGTACGATAATTTTCAGTATAACTCAACTTGACTGCGTTTGGAATAACCTCTCTGCTGATGTTGAGGGTGGAGATCATGGTCATGGTTACAACAATCAACAATCATGATGATGATAAAGAAGGCTAGATGGTTGTGATTACGATTATGATCAGGATCATGACAATGATGATAGTATAATCTTGTTGTTATAGTTTTGCTGTCATAACAACAACACAACATATCTTTAATAGCTAACTAAAATTCAATGGTGCCATCATAATGATAGAAACGGGGCAGCTGTAATGCGCAATGCAGTGCGGTAAACGTTATATAAAGTTGAAAGGGTTCGATCGTTTCACATTCCTTTTTAGGCATTCCTTTGCATTAGATTGTGTTATATGGTCCCCGCCAGATATTGGGTTGCACTAGCCACATCGTGTCTGCGTAATTCAGGTGAAAAAGAAATAAATTTATCACTTTGTACGTATGGTCAGAGTAATTTATTCTGAAGGAAATTAAAAGAAACACGAGCTATTTTATCGGCACACATTCTTCTGAGTTCCGACAACTTGTGGTGTCAATATATGGTGTAGCTTTGTGTATTAATGTTTTGATGTTGCGACAGGAGGGAAGGGGGTGGTTTGCGAAGAGGGGTTGGTTTGCGAATATGCCAACATACCGCGCTGTCCATATTATCAACAGCTACATAGTCCTGCATTAAATGCTCCCTGTATGATATTATTGTGAGCTAAACATTAATTTGGAACAGAATAATGCAACGTAGTACCCACATTGATTTTAGTTCACTGGGAAACGCGCCCTATCACCAAGTCATGCAAACAGTAACGAAATCAGCTACCAGGTGGCGTACATACCCGATGATCATATTTAGCAACGCCATCCCAACCCCACCCCGCTCTATCTGAATACATGTACATTGCAAATATGCCATATACTGGCCCCCAAGCCACGCATAGCAGTCTTCATCTGTTAAAATTAAATGTGTTGCACTGAATACCAAATAAATCCTAATGTTTAGAGACTGTATACATATATCAGTTGAAAACCTTAGATCTCAGCAGGTCTCAATGAGTTTTATATTTGATATAATTTCGTAATAATTCTTAAATTGAAAACTTTGTCTGCATTGACAATTATTCGCTACGTCAAAAACCTGTGATTCTTTTAAAGTGGTCATTGTTCACTTTGTCGTGTTATTGGTGGTCACTATATTTCATGTAGTCTTTGATCGAGTCACGTTATGTGGTCACCCAACGTGAGTCACCTTCAACGATACCTTCATCGTCGAGATGAATCGCCTGGTCTTTCTGCTGATTCTGTGATCTATCTATGAGCAGCATATTTCTCCCTTGATGTGGAAACATTTGATCAATCACATTTTCATTCCAGGATAAAACTTCCACATAATTCAGCGGAAGTACTTTTACCGTGCCGGGACACAATAACCTTCAGCTCATTAGATACCGTATGATTTGTGCTGCATCCCATTGGATAATTATTGCCTCCCCAGCTGGGGTCGTTCGTCTTTATACAACGGGGTTAAATTAATCTACGGTTGCTTTATATGACCCCGTAGCACAGTAAGATGCGGTGTTGGCGTTAACCCCCTTGTATTGTGGGATAGTTTGCCAGTCAGACGCAGAACAATAACTGTCCCCCAGTTGCAATAATTTATTTTTGAAGACTAGGGATTTCATGAATTCACCTTCGTGTGGATTACAAATGGACGATAAGGTTTCTATATATCGCCTGAATACCTCATTCAAATGTGGATGAGGACTATTGAAATGCCACAGGAATGCGATATTGGTTGTAGCATATGGTATACGTGTTATGTTCGTTTCGCATAATGCAGCTTCGTACAAAATAGTTGTTTTGTAATAATTTTAATTTTTTTTTTTACGCCATGATTTATTGAAACCATTGCAGTGCATGCCTCTCTCTCTCATATATATATATATATATATATATATATATATATATATATATATATATATATATATATATATATATATATATATATATATGTATGTATATATATATATATACATATATATATAATATATATATATGTATATATATATATACATATATATATATACATTTATGTGAGTATGAGTGTTTGTTTGCGTGAGTGTGTGTGTTTGTGCGTTTTACTGGCGAAAGCACAACCGTTATAAAGCTTCTATAACGTTATGATACCTAATATCCCTTTCGAACGGATACCAGTCAATTGTGTACTCCGTTTCTCCGTTATGACTCAGACTCGGGTGTTCGAGTATCAAACTCTCATGGCATGTTTCTGTTTGGTCTTCAAGTTGTTTGTTACATTAGTTTCTGTTATATATAACATATTCCTATAAACCACGAAAAGGGTAGGTTGTACTGACATGAGCCTACTCGTTAGCATTAACAAAACACAACGTGATTGGTTGTCCGGAAGGCGGCGTATATAAACCATGCTCCCAGCAATCAACATGTATATGATTTACATATTTTTAATCAGCATGCTAAATGTCTTCAACACAATCCGAATATGAATCAATCTATGCCATTCACAATAGAGGATTGTAGATGCTCCAATCTCCAAACATAATGCGCTTAAAGTGGATACTTATCAGAGACATGCAAAAGACTGGTGTCTAATACCTCCTGAAAACTGGCCCCACTTCCAGCATCTACTGACTTCGTATGACCGGATTTCCTCATCTCAATAAGTACAATTCCAGAGTCCTCAGAATGTAAAAGAGGTTTTCCATTTTGAAGCCGGAGATAGAAGGATGGTCATGTTTCCGGGTGGAGATTAGAGGATGGTCGTGTTTCCGGGTGGAGACTTGGAGGGTGTGGGCAAAGTCGGTGATGCAGCGGGAAAGGATGTGCCCAACAACAGAGAGGAGATGAGGGGAGGTGGACAGTTTCACGATCACCCAGCTTAGTTTGTCTTGCATCTCAAACTGCAACCAAACACAGAAATAAAACATACATAAAACAGAGTGGCCACATATTATGCCAAAAGATCACATGCGATAGAGTTAGAACATTATGATCCTACGTGAAGATCACATACTGTCGCGTTATACCTTTCCCTCAGTTGCAGAATGTGATTCAGAGGTAGGGTCGTAATGGTCTAGTACGCGGATTCCCTCTATCCTGCCCAGAGCTGGAACACTGCAATTACCATAATCTGTCCCATATCTGCAGTGCTGATATAACCCTCTGCTGTCCCTAAACTGGAGCACTGATAAGGTAGTTTTATGCTTGAAATGATATTACCCTTAGCTGTCTCATAGCCTGAACATATCTCGTGCACGTATATCACGTTCAGCAGCCCCATAGTTGAAACACAGATATTACCTTAATCAGTCCCATAGCTGGAATGCTGATATAAACTTAAATATCCTATCATAAGTAGCAGACCACCATCCTGCCCTGATTCCTGATAATCGTTAATGCATGGCATATCGATTATAATAAATCGTCAGTTCACTCGTTGGTTCACCTTTTAACGAATTGTTACCACACGCAGGCGCTCCACATTTACGTACCCACTCATTGACTTAATATTTAGCTAACTTAGACACTCAGTAACTCGTTCATAATCTTGCTCACTCAATCAGTTGCGCGTGAACGCTCATCCGCTTGCTTATCCTCATGCTCAACCACTCAATGGCACGTACACGCTCATCCGCTTGCTTATCCTCATGCTCAACCACTCGATGGCACGTACACGCTCATCCGTTTGCTTATTCTCTCACTCAAGCACTAACTCAATCCCGTTTAGGCACTCGTCTGTCAATTCATTCTCGTATTCATCATCCAATCACACATCCTCATTGGCTCCCTTAAAATCACACATCCTCATTGGTTCCCTTAAAATCACACATCCTCATTGGCTCCATCAATACCTGGCTCGCTCACTCAGTCGTAATTCGACACTCATCCTCTCACTCATCTATTTGTTCAATCACCTCCTTATACACTCACACGCATCCGAGCGCGCTCACTCACCAGTTGAGTTATTGGCCATACCACATCCCAATACTGAGACTTGTGTGTGCTCATACTGATCGATCCAAGTACTCGAGTTGAAGAAAGATGTGCAACATTTTGTGTTATTTGACAGAAGCAATCGATAGCCTACGGGATCATAAAATAACATGATCACGTCCTTGTCGTCGTCTTTAAGAAGTGCTTCTCTTCATTGTTGGTATAACGCCCTGAGGTACACGGTTACAGACCTCTCAATCGTAATCGGCCTAACAACCAGATAACGCGAGCGCAGTGAAGGGTAAACTAACACAACAGGAAATTTATCAACGCTCTTTACATATCATCATGCTAGTCAACAAATACACGGCTTTCCACCTGCCTCAGGTAAGTCACTGTGGATGTTGTCCCATCTTCTTGATATTATGCTTACACGATTTCAAGTCAATACAACACCATGATTGGTAGCAGTTTTCTCCTTCACGGGGATCGTTGCACCACCTTTTTCAACAATCGATTGTGGTAGTAGTGATGACACATGGCACTGGGCGCCCAGCCATTTACGTGGGCGGGCTAGGCATGAGGCCGCCAGTAGTCTTGGTTCAGTATAAGTTGAGTAGAAATACCTCGTATTAAGAGCAATAGCAGCAACTGATTGCAGGTGTTGGTGGAGTACGATGACGATACAGGTAGTCGTTCTATATCTTGACAGCTTTGTCATCCAGCATGGCATATGTTTATACAATCCAACCACAGCACATGAGTCCCAAACGCCGACCTCCCACGTCGTTTTTCTATAATGAAAAGCAGCCTATATATCGGAACTTCCTAAATTAGCTGTGATGTGTGACAGGTGTTATGTGTCTGTGAACTCAATTATCCGCCTTGTGATAGGAATATAGTATTGCTACGTTCTGTGTTTATAATGCGAACTGTATTGATCCTGGTAGCACCTTCGCATGCGATGGAGCGTTTTCCATGCATGAATTGCTAGCTTTTTATGTGTATATGATCATAACCTTCTTATCAAGTTCTAGAGATCGGTGTTGGACTGCTGTGCTCTTTACAGTGAATATTCTTACACTACTCGCCACGATAATGTGTGGATTCTATCTGTATGTAAATCTACTGTCATTAGCGTATTCGTAGGAACAGACCATATCATTAATCTATACCTGTACACAGCGTCGATACAGAAATCAAGAAAGTACAACGATGGCGACAATGATAATAAGCCAACACAGGTCTCTCTAACTGAAATAAAAATACCTTTTTTCTGTACAAACTTCGCGCTAATCAGCTACTGAATGCCACTTAATAAGGCCAATAACATAGCGTTGCTGGCAGGTGATCGAATGACATAAAGATCAGAAAAACAGGTCTTCAATATCGAGTCATTGGCCGTGGCGATATATTAGTAAGTTGGTTTGTAAGAAGCGACCTGTTAAAGGGCTCTAGTCAAGCATAACAATTATTCATATACTTCATTGTCACCATACATATAAAGAGTGAAGAGCAAATCCCAATTCATTTTTTAAAATATCGATCGCCTGACATCCAGCACATATAGCTTGTCTACTTGCCGTGGTTCAATGTTGAGTTACGTGTGTCATCTATCTGATCGACGTTATTTTCATCCGAGAAAATTCCACCAGGAAGATGTGAATGCATTACCGTCGGTATAGTCATTCTCCATGAATTTGATATTTATCTTACTCATCGATTCTGTGTCATTGCCAAAGCAACTATAAGGGTGGTTGCTAATAGCATATGCAGGGCTAGGTTGACTCCAGCTTCCAAACCTCTCCGTTACGTCGGAGGTTGATAGTGACTAAGGTACTCGGTAGAATTCCTGTCCTATCATTTTCCTCTGATGATCATTCTATTATGTTGATGTTGCAGGTGATTCTCGTTGTGCTGTCCGCAGCTCATGTGGGGGTAAAAGGTGATGACTTATTTTACAAGACTTTATGTATAATACAACCATTAGGCTATATTGTCATTCATTTTGTCTTGTTGAATTTTGTGCTGAACTAAATAAAGACATATAACATAAACCAGAATATATATTCCTTGGATTTAAATTTCCATTAAGAGTTGTCGAAAACCACATAAACTACACATTTCCATGTCAATAGGACTATCACCTGGAACGACCATAACTAACAGAACAATAACCAAAGCGCCCACAACCACAGTATACGTACCAAGCGCACCCGAAATAACAAGTCAATCATCAACGTCCACCTCCATCACAGTAATGTGGACACATGATGACACAGATGCCGCCTTCCTCGTTCACTATGGAGTTTTAAGAGCAAGCTACATGCACACAGGACCAATCAGCGGAATGACCACAACCATCCCGAACCTCAGACCAGCCACAGAGTACACTGTGTTTGTCTACGCTGTGGTTGGGGGTCAGAGGTCACCAGCGGTTAACACCATTCTCCGTACAAGTAAGTCCCATTACTATGTGCATGTATATTACTTACATTGCATTCACAATTTAATACTGCTTGTACATATATACTTGGATCGCCAGGACAAGGAGGGTTAGGTGGCGACCTGAGTGAAAATAGATCTTGCTAACATCTAATTCAGCCGGCCTGGTATTCAAAATACATTCCGCGCCAAGTTGAGGCGGCGCTGGGTCTTAAAGACAATTGCGGCAGTTGTAAAATCGTTCATAGATTG
This sequence comes from Urechis unicinctus, assembly GCA_034190875.2. Taxonomy (NCBI): domain Eukaryota; kingdom Metazoa; phylum Annelida; class Polychaeta; order Xenopneusta; family Urechidae; genus Urechis; species Urechis unicinctus. The sequence continues at coordinate 51,696,629 of CM067345.1, forward strand.
TCATGATTTTTTTGCACAGTGAAAGCTCGTTTATAAAGCTAAAGAAATATAAAATAAAAAGTATAGGTCACTGGTGTCAATTTCTGAGTATGACGAATTTAAGATCCACATGCTAAGCCAATGGGAATTATGCGTTTTTGATAATATTTTGGCTCTATAGAAAAGCTCGTACAACGAAATACATTAGATTTGACATACAGAGAGAGAAATATCTGCTTTACACAAGATCCAAAAATAATGATGTCTTGCCGCACTCTACGGCAAGCCATTTATTAATTCATTGTTAATTTCCTCAACAATGGTGTCAAAACTGATAAAACAAATTTGACCAATGACTTTTGAAGTAAACTTGGTAATATGGTGCAGTGATATATGCCCTATGAACAGAAATTTAAAAAATGATAGGTCATCGAAGTCTATGGCAAGTCGCAATGGATTATTTGTTGTATTCCATGAGTGTGGTCTATTACAATATTCAAGCCTCCATAAAAAAAAATTAACCACTGACTTTTGAAGTGAACTTGGTTATATGGTGCAGTGATATATGACAATTTTTCTTTTGATCTCATTTTGATCTGGCGTAGCACAGGCCAGAGACCAAGTGGAAGTATATTTTGTTTCTGAACCTTAGGTCGTTTATATTTGAACAGCTTGGATTGTGTCTTACATGAGGTATGACTTTGATCTAAACTTAATGTAAATAATTCGTCGCATCGAGTGCGAAAATACCCGTAGCGCATCAAAGATGGTTCCCGCCAAAGGACGCGCAGTTACGCGACAGCCGCTCGGTGTCGGGGCAGTGAACTGAAGCATTTTCCTTTAAATGTACTTTGTGAAGTTGCTTCTGATCTGAGAATGGTATTTGCAGGCCAGTTAATCCGTGACCTTTACAGTCCATTTAAGTCATATATAGCTTATGTTATAGCTCCTTCCATGTTCATACTAAGTAGGTAATGATGGAACAGGGTGTTATTAGTGGTTGTCAATCAATATCGATAATTATATTGATGGTTATACCTCAGACATTTGCGTAACAATGTCCTGCAGAAAAAAATGGACCGACGTCTGTAAATTGGGGCATCCATTCGTTCATCACTATCGCCAACTATCCTACCCTAGACGACTTTGTTATTACTGCTAAGTTCCTTGACGACCAAAGCATTTCACAACAGATTTCGGTTGTCGACTTAACAAAGTCGACTATCCTTAGCTACTTACGTGCGTTGCCAAAGGATTTAGTTGCTGTCGTCTGTTGGAGGCACTGTGAATTTATTTGTTCAATGTTTATCTTTGACCTATCAAATTAGAGTGTCTAGGTATACTTAGCTTCACCCATCCGTCATTATATGACCGCATCCAAAGACGGAACAAGAAACATTATGTTCTGTGTTACCATGTTTTATATGCGACCGACTTTACCTTTCAACTTCATGAATACATCAGCTTCCCCGACGCTGTAAAATGGATGGAACCCAGACAGACATGCAAGACTTACTTGCTGACATATGGCATCAGAGACGACATTTCTCACTCGACTGAAGTGACATCATTAAAACACACCTAACGTTTATTTGTCACCTACTGTAGCTTATATTACACGACGTTTTCCTCGTACAATGTATACCCACCTAAGAATTCTACAAACACTTCACAATTGAATTTGGGTTGTATGATGTAAATATAGCAATACAACTGTACATATTCGTCTGTTCGTGTTTGATTTCTTGTTTATATCTTTTTGTATTTCCTATATAATGCTCATAAAGTCATCTGCACTGATAAGCCTGTATGTTATTTGGTGTGAGATGACGTATTTCAGACCCCAGCACTCCCTCTGGTCTAAGCCTAACAAGTAACCATGTGGGGTACGTCCAAGTACAATGGACATCATCGGATCATGGAGTGAGTTTTGTTTATGTGTTCAAACATGAGAACGAAACAAAAGCCGCCGCCAGGGTCAACACGAGAACAGCTATGAGCACAGAGTTACGTCCTCCCGGAGCCAACTACACGTTCTGTGTCACTGCTTACGGTTATGGAAAATACAGCGGAGAAAAGTGCCTGGACTTTACGTTAAGTAAGTTCAATTATCACACGTTTGATGCCCAATATTGAAAATATTTACCGACAGATGACATATTTGTTTCGCTTCAGAGCCGACGCCAGTTCAGCAGCTCACTGCTCTAGCAATAAATAGTGAAGTTGCCAGGTTGACATGGAACACATATGAGGAAAGTATGCAGCAAAGCTTTGACATCGGTTTTATAGGCCAATTCTTCGAAGTTAGACCCATTTATGGTATCAGCGTCATCGCTCCGCCTTATCATAAATACGATCTGCTTCCGGGGGAGAACTACACGTTCTTCGTGAATGCAAGTAGTTATGGAGTCAAGAGTGAAGAACGGAGTGCATCATGTGTGATGCGTAAGTGCCATCTTCATCTGTAGAAAAATGATAATAGAATGTTGATACGCTTAAACATATGCTTTCATTTGTCTTGCACCACTGTGAAATTTGAAGCAGCTACGCCGGACAATGTTGTACTGTACTTGGTAAAATAACAAAATTGCCCCCCAATCCAGCTTCTATTGATGTATCAACTCTTCCACCCATATAGCTATGCACGATTATGCAAACGAGAAAATCAGTAAAATGTGTTTCTGAGACACCTTGTCCCACAAACCTGATCCCTAAAGGTAGCATGGAGGCAACACCATTAGCGAGCCCCCACCCCCCTCAACAGGGCGATCGACCAACCATAGAGACAATAGCAGTAGGGTGCCCCTACTTACGTTGTAGCGACAAAGCCATTTCGCCCTGCTATAAATTTGGCGCTCAGCCGAGTGGGTCTCTCTTCTGCCACATTCAGTCAGCTGTCTACGTTGGCGCTCTGCATCGTTCGCTCAGTTGACAACTTTTCAGAAAATTAAATCCGAAAAAGTTGTCTAGTTTCGGGATGCTGTCGCGCTTTGGAATGTTCGCTTGCAAGCCTTACCTCGGCGCTCGAGTAGTACAGGAAGTGGCGGTTCTGCGATTGTCTTCTTAGCGTAGCATGCTCATCCCATAGCGGCAGTTCTTTGTAAACAGGTACTTCGTGTATTGGTCAGGTGTAGGTACTTCTTCATCACAATCTTCTTCAAGTGGCAGGGCTACAACATTATATCGCCACCTCGACGGGCCCGACCTCCAAACGGGCTCGACGATTCGCGATGACAATTCATCAAGAATGTCCTCGTCAGCAATGAGATCTGGGCACCACACACAACGCCCTCCTGTGGTTGAGGCATATGTGGTCTTACCTGGGTAACCTGCAAGTTTGTGGACTTTAACAGTAATGACATTTCACTTCTACAAGATAGCCTGCAGAAAGTTTTTCATTCGTCCACAAGCAAAACCCTATTTGTTGTCGAGGGGTTTGTATCAGTACTGAATAGGAAAGCCATAGTTCAATTCATCCACAATCTTCTTCAAGAGAGTCTATTTTTGTCAGGGCTACAACAATGTACTCATTATATCGCCACCCGCCACTTCTGTGGTTGAGGCATGATGTGGTTCTTACCTGTATAGGTAAACTTCGAAAGTTTTCATCTATCAGTACTGAATAGGAAAGCCATAGTTATGAAATGGATGGATAAATGGAGAGAGAGAGAAAACTTGTGAAGGAAAAATGGATGACAAGAAGCAGAATGAAGAAGCAAAAAGTAATGTATACAATTATCTGTCATGTCACCACTAGCCTATTGACTTGACTAGGCCATTACAGTCTCTCGTCTAGGTGAACTCCTGACAAAAGTGTGTTGCAGATATAGCCCTCGCAATGACAGTTCCACTAAACCACCAGGATTCCATCTTCCATTGACACGAGTCGCATGCACAAGGATTCGATAGGGATAAGCCGACAAGCTATATCCAGTACTTCGATGCGAACAACCTGTATGGATGGGCAATGGGCCAGCCTCAACCAACAGGGTCAATAGAGTGGATGGCAAACCCAGACCCCCTGATAGATACTAGACAACATATTCCGATGATGCAGAGACAGGGTGCATACTTGAGGTAGACATAGAATACCCGGAGGAGCTATATGATGCGCACAACAAGTACCCTCTGGTCACTAAAAATATGGCGGTTAAAAATAATGATGAGGGGAGTAAGGGACCCCTTCTGAGTTTGAGAAATTGGTACTCAAACTACGCAACAGAGAAAAGTATGAGATTCATTACAGGAACATAAATCTCTACCTATCTCTCGCCACAGAGCTTACAAAGATTCACAGAGCGCTCTCCATCATCTCCAGACCCCTTGGATGGAGCCCTACATCCGCATGAACAATGACCTCAGGAAAGTGGCCACCAGCGACTTCGTCAAGCTAATAAACAATTCGATAATTGGTTGCAGAATGCGGGTCAATGTCAAGCTTGGTCGTTCTGCAGAAACGGATAAAAATACACAGGTGGCCAGTCGTGCCTATGCAAGACAAAGTTTTTAAGATGATCTTGCAAACGTACACATGCAAATAAGCAAGCTAGTCCTAGACGGGCCTGTATACGTAGGCATGCGCATTCTTGGCCTCTCCAAGCACCTGGTTATCACTTCTACTATGAAGGGAAGGTATGGTGAGGGGATACAGCTGCTGTACACAGACACAGACTTCTTGTTTATGGAGATCAAAACAGCAACTTTGATACAAGCAACTATCTGCAAGGCCCCAACCTGCGCAGCAACGAAAATTAAAAAGGTTCTTGGCAAAATGAAGGACGAATGCGATGGGGTGTCAATCAAGGAGCACGTAGGACTACGGTCTTTATGTATTCTATTCTGCTATCCGATGAGGGAGAAATTAGGAAAGCAAAGGGTGAGAAAAAGGTTGTTGTGAAAAAAGACACGAGCAATACATGGAGGTCTTATTTGATAAGACGAAATTCGGTATGAACATGTTACACAGCGAGAGGCATCAGATGTAAGGCATTCATATAACCAAGGTGTCTCTTACTCCGTTGGATTCAAAGAGGAAGATCGACGCGAAAGTAATAGACACACTGGCGTATATGCTTCAATGAGCGAGAATTATGGTCGAAACGCTCCCTACTGTTCTCTCTGCGTGGTCACTCGCCCTGAGGGGTAGGGCTCGCTAATGGTGTTGCCTCTATGCTCCCTTCTGGGATAAGTTGTAAGGGACAAGGTTCCTCAGAAACACCTTTTACTGTACTACTTAACGTGCATATCTTCATACATACATACATACATACATACATACATACATACATACATACATACATACATACATACATACATACATACATACATACATACATACATACATACATACATACATACATACATACATACATACATACATACATACATACATACATACATATACATACATACATACATACATACATACATACATACATACATACATACATACATACATACATACATACAGACAGACAGACAGACAGACAGACAGACAGACAGACAGACAGACAGACAGACAGACAGAGAGTCACACACACAAACAGCCACAGACACAATCAGACACACAGACAGATTGTAGGCGCTGAAAAATAGGATTGTGATTTTGTGGCTGCATACTACTTTTGTACACACCTCGTACTGAATTTCTTATACAGACCCGCTGGCTCCAGTCCTAGAATGTAACCAAGGAACAGATAACATAGAGCTGATAATCACCAAGGGGGTTAGTCTGGTGGATGAGTACAACATCAGCTGCTCTGGGCCGTCTTGTCCCGATCTGGTAACAGTATCATTATCAGGCGACAGTGTGACGAAAACATTCACTAGGCTCACACCTCTCATGAACTATACCTTCGAGGTTATCGCCAAGAGACTGGGTGAAGTGAGCTTACCTGCTGTTATAGTCTGCATTACCCAGGAAGGAGGTAAGCTACTGTGTTGAATGTATATTCACGTTATTGTAGTTCACCTTAGCATCTCTGTTGATTTTCTGAATTGACCAGTAAATTGATTTGACGTATTGCTCCAGCCCCTGGTGTGGTTAATAGCGTCGGAGTTACGGAGATCACACCTGTAAGTATTTTGATAGAATGGACACAGCCGACGGTAACGAACGGTGTTTTGCAATTCTACACCCTAACCTACTCTGGAAGGAAGACGGTAAGTTTTGAAATGAGTACGTAGATCTTAGAAATTTAAAATATATGAAAAAGCGTATCGGATTATTGATTTAGAAGTAATTGTTTTTATACTGTTAACAGGGGATGGCCAACACGACAACCATTACACTGAATATAACTGACGTCGGACCTGTAATTTATAATGAGAGGATCAGTGACCTCATTGCCGGATATACCTATGAGTTCACAGTAAGTCATGATTCAGTTTGAAAGAGGCTTAGATCTTTGTGTCGATTTACACATTGCTATTATTCTTGACTGCCATGCCGTGGTCAGATCACCGCAACGACTGTAGCCACCGGACCAGGCGTGTCTGTAAATGTAACTACTCCTATATTACGTGAGTCAATACCACTCTATACTGCTCATGTAAAACAGTGGATACATGATAACGAATATGATGACGATATAGTAAAGATGATCATTTCGATTGAAGGTTATCGTTTTCATTTTGCGAATTCGATGTAGGAGTGCTTTAATATACCTGTATTACTCTTGCCTGTTACGTTAAGCACCGGAGGTACGGCCTGGGCTACTTCCGTCATTTGTCAAAGCCGATTCCAATCAGATAACCCTTTGTCTACGCAACCCGTTTACGGACAAATTTGGTCGAGTAATAACTTATTCAGTGATCGTGACTCCGGATAAAAAACATATTTCTCTAGACGATGACATATTGGGTTCTTGGGCCTCAGTTCATGAAACAGTCATTCAGCCATACGTTGCTGTAGACCGAAAAGACAATTTATTTACCAATGGCCAGCAATGCCCAACCACGAGCCGAGCCAAGCGACAGGAGCCACAGCCTGACTCCGTCTTGGTGGTGATTGGGGATTCCCCCAATTGTGATGCAACAGCCAATTCTGTCTACTGTAACGGGCCTCTACAACCTGACACAGATTACTATGTACTTGTAAGGGGATACAATGAGGAAGGGGATTTCTCCAACGGCCCTGTTTCTGATGCGATCAGGACGATGGGTATGATTCTTGGTGCCTTTTGCGCGTCGTTATTTTGTGCAATGTGTAATTTCTCAATGCGATTCTGTTAACATCTTGCTTGATTTGCTTTGTATTGACTCAAGCTATAAGCCTACCATCGCCTCTCATAGCGGCCATTATCGTGCCGACGGTACTTGCTGTACTGGCTATCGTGACGAACATCGTCTGCGTTATCTACCATAGACGCCGCAATCAACGCAAGGACCAGGTAATTTGACTGATTCACATTGATAGACATTTATGATTCGTGACCAATACCAATTTACCAGGTTATATTCAACAGATGTTTTTTTCACAGCAACAAACTCATACAGACGACTTTGACGAAGAGCTAAGCGAAACAGTTGGCGTCTACGAACCGATTGATGACACCACTGAACCAGAAAATATGACATCATGAACGCCCATCTCAATGAACCTGAACTTTGATCATCAGCCTTATATGATTCATATGCTTTGTATTACGACCAATATTATTTGACAAAATGCTTTCACCTGGATATTCTAGTAATTATTACTCTGGTTTCAATGAATAAACCAATGGCATGTTATTGTAGGAGTTCAGTACCGGTAAGTATCGAAACTGTGGCATGACAAATAAAATTAACAGTGGTGGCAAAAGAAACGGTTACACGTTATCGTTATATCAACCAACAGGAATAACCCTAAGGCTGCTAGAACATCATCAAGCCGTTGCGAGCAAAATCAAAGTTGATTAAGTTGATGACTCATTAACTATTGTTAACTATTGTTGCAATAGCAGGAACAAAAACATTTTGCCTTGTCCCAGATGTACGGGCGCAATATCCCAAGCAATGCAGGTAGATGCCACAAGAAGCTACCAATATGCAGGCAGCTAGCAACCGAATGCCGTCGGGAATGCTTATCGTCCCGCATCCGTCCAGCACTTGTCCTCCATACGCCCTGTGGTTTCGACGATTGCTCCTGTGGACCCTGTGTCAAACGTGTGTTCAATTCTTGTGTGAGTGTGTTGGTGTTTTCCTGCTCGTCCGATAGCAATGTGCGCTACATCCTCTTTTGCAGTGCCGTCCTAATCCGTAGATGTCGTCCTCGAAGGTTGGAGTCCTTCAAGATAGTCCACACGCGATATGTCAGAAACAATGTGTTCTCATGTGTGTTTCTGCTTGCAAGCTAGTTACCTTTCCGCTACATGTCTCTAATTAGTAGTGTGTTCTAGCTACGAACAGCGTTTGACTACTGGATAAGAAGTTGCAGGCCGTAGAGAGCTATTCTTTTCAACCATACCTGCTCCTCTTCATGAAGGTTTGTCAATCGCTGGCTTGATTTGTGAACATCTACTCCGGTGAACTTCTTCACTGGACTACTCCCCCTGTGGACTACTGCCCAGTTGATCTTCACTATCAGTGGTCTACTCCCCCACCGGCATGTATATATATATATATATATATATATATATATATATATATATATATATATATATATATATATATATAGATATAGAGATAGAGATATAGATATATAGATATATATATATATAGAGATATATCTCTCTCTATCTCTCTCTATCTATATCTCTCTATCTCTCTCTCTCTCTATCTCTCTATCTAGATAGAGATCTCTATCTCTCTCTCTCTCTCTCTCTATCTCTCTCTCTCTCTCTCTCTCTTTTCTCTCTCTATCTATCTGTATCTATGTATATCTATCTCTCTCTCTCTATGTATCTGTATATATACATTTATAGATATATATATTTGCGAACATATATATGAAAATATATATATGAATATATACATAGATATATAACTGTTTGAATAGATGTATATAAATATATATATCGTTATATAAATATACGTATATATATGTATATATATACATATAATAATATATATATGTATATATATATTTATATGTATATATATACAGTTATATATACATATATATTTATATGCATATATATATATATATTTATATATATATATATACATATATATATCTCTATATATATATATATATATATCTATATATATATATATATATATATATATATGTGTGTGTGTGTGTGTGTGTGTGTGTATAATCCTTACCTATGAGAGAGAGAGGGAGGGAGGGAGAGAGAGGTTGATCATCATTTATCTTCTGACCCTCATTGTGTGAAGAGATGACAGTTACTTTCCCCGGGCGAATACAGCTACGCTTGATAGCACTGGCAGCTACTACGAGACATCAGCGACCCACTCGCTCCCGTCATGCATAAACGACCGTCGCATGCTATAGCAAGGAAGTTAAACTTCATTCTTATATTTTAAAGTTTAGAGCAGCCTGAGCCTCGTTCGTTCATGTCTTTAAAAAACATACACCGGGTAAAAGGGGTAAGAAGGCAAAATCGCGATGGATATGCAAAGCATGGCTCGTAGCGGAGGCGTGAGGGGGCAATGTACGGCTACTAAAGATGGCGGCTAGGGTTAAGAAAGAGGTCAGCAGCCGATATATTAGGGTTAGAAAGGATAATGGGACAGCTTTAGAACCCGAAGGTAAAGAGGCGATATTGTTAGATAAGTGAGAGAGGAGATCAGAGGGGATGGAGGCCATGGCGGAAGGAGGCCATGACGGAAGGAGCCCATGGCAGAAGGAGGCCATGGTGGAAGGAGGCCATGGCGGAAGGAGCCCATGGCAGAAGGAGACCATGGCAGAAGGAGGCCATGACGGAAGGAGGTCATGGCGCGGAAAGAGGCCATGGCGGAAGGAGACCATGGCAGATGGAAACCATGGCGGAAGGAGGCCATGGCGGAAGGAGCCCATGACGGAAGGAGGCCATGGCGGAAGGAGACCATGGCAGAAGGAGCCCATGGCGGAAGGAGACCATGACGGAAGGAGGCCATGGCGGAAGGAGGCCATGGCGGAAGGAGCCCATGGCGGAAGGAGGCCATGGCGGAAGGAGACCATGGCGGAAGGAGACCATAGCGGAAGGAGCCCATGGCAGAAGGAGGCCATGGTGGAAGGAAGCCATGGCGGAAGGAGCCCATGGCAGAAGGAGACCATGGCAGAAGGAGGCCATGACGGAAGGAGGTCATGGCGGAAAGAGGCCATGGCGGAAGGAGCCCATGGCAGAAAGGAGACCATGGCAGAAGGAGGCCATGACGGAAGGAGGTCATGGCGGAAAGAGGCCATGGCGGAAGGACACCATGGCAGATGGAAACCATGGCGGAAGGAGGCCATGGCGGAAGGAGCCCATGGCAGAAGGAGCCCATGGCGGAAGGAGACCATGACGGAAGGAGGCCATGGCGGAAGGAGACCATGGCAGAAGGAGCCCATGGCGGAAGGAGACCATGACGGAAGGAGGCCATGGCGGAAGGAGGCCATGGCGGAAGGAGCCCATGGCGGAAGGAGGCCATGGCAGAAGGAGACCATGGCGGAAGGAGACCATGGCGGAAGGAGACCATGGCGGAAGGAGACCATGGCAGAAGGAGCCCATGGCGGAAGGAGCCCATGGCAGAAGGAGACCATGGCAGAAGGAGGCCATGACGGAAGGAGGTCATGGCGGAAAGAGGCCATGGCGGAAGGAGACCATGGCAGATGGAAACCATGGCGGAAGGAGGCCATGGCGGAAGGAGCCCATGGCAGAAGGAGCCCATGGCGGAAGGAGGCCATGGCGGAAGGAGACCATGGCGGAAGGAGACCATGGCGGAAGGAGGCCATGGCGGAAGGAGGCCATGGCGGAAGGACAATGGCGGAAGGAGGCCATGGCGGAAGGAGACCATGGCAGAAGGAGACCATGGCGGAAGGAGACCAGAGTAGAAGCAGCCCAGTGGGGGAGTACACCAGTCGGAGAGTAGACCAGTGAGCGAGGACACAAGTGGAGGAGTAGTCCAGAAGGGGAGTAGACCAGAGCATTAGCTGATTAGTGGACGAAGACCAGTGGGCGATTAGGTCAGTTGGCGAGAAGACCAGTGGGGAGTACTCCAAGGCAAACAGAGACCAGTAAGCGAGGAGACCAGTGTGGGAGTCGACCAAGGGGAAAGGAGACCAGTTACGAAGGAGATCAGTGAATGTAGAGACCAGTGGGGGCGTAGACCAGTAGGGGAGTAGACAAAGAAAGAAAGAGTGGTAGTAGACCAGGGCGGAGGGAGACCCAGAGGGAGAGGAGACCAGGGGGGAGGGGTAGGCGATTGGGGAAGTAGACCAGTGGGGGAGGAGACCAAGGCTAAAGAAGAGAGGAGACCAGTGAGGGAAGCGACCAAGGCGGAAGGAGACCAGTGAGGGAGGCGACCAAGGCGGAAGGAGACCAGTGAGGGAAGGGTGAAAAGAATGAAATTAATCACCTTCTATGTTTGGTCACAGTTATATATTCTGAAGGAATAGAAACAAGATAACATGCTTTGCAGCAGCAGCAGCGCTCGCTGTAGAAGGCATTAATGCGTCTCAGAAGCAGCAGAAAGAAATATGAATAGCATTAATGGTTGGAGGCATGGAATAAATCCAACAGTCATACAGTGGTGACTACGGCTTTTGTAATAAAGATATCAGGAATAGCAGAAGCGAAAGAGGATGCAGTAGAAGCATCCATTGTAATCACGACATACAGCACGTTTTGTGGCAGCAGAAAGGCTCTGTGAAACATAAATCGCAGCGACGTCAGCCCAGTGTTCCCATGTAATTTTGCTTGTGTTACGGAAGCGCCACCCTACGATTGCGATGTATTATGATATGTAATTATAATTAGAGAAACGATCACCATAAGGTGAGCCCTTTGATCGTTGCTATAAACGTTTTGATTAAGCTCACTCACTCCACATTCAAAGCCCCCGATGATCGTGATCACCATTCCGTTGCGTCATGCACGAGCTAACATACCCTCAATGAATTACTATTTTTGACGTCGTCATATAAATTGCGCTCGGAGAAAAAGCGGCCGACGAACTTATAAAAAAAAAAAGTTGCCTTTAAAATAATATAGTGCACTCGTACTCAATTGGAACATCGCACTGGCTCGATATGACTTGACAATTGTGGCAGCCAGTGTCAGTTCAAGAAATCATGCGAAACATTTTGTGTAATTTTAGAGAAACAACCGGATAGCCAACGGATGCTACAGATGGATTTTAGAATTACACTACCATAAACTTGACGGTGTCTTTAAAAAGAGCTTCTTCCTTGCGGGTATAACGCCCGGAGGTACACGAATAAGGACCTCACAATCGTGACCTCCCTAAACATCAGATAACGGGGTTATCGCAAAGTGACAGTGATACAAAGACAACAGGACATTCAGCAGCGCTCATTACATATCAGCATGCATGTCAACACATACACAGCTTTCCACCTGGCTCAGGTAAGTCACTGCGGATATTGTCCCTTCTGCTTGATCTTACCCCGACATGCTTTCAAACCAGGTCCCATTTTGAAGTCAATACAACACCATGATTGGTAGAAGATTTCACCTTCGACGGGGATCGTTGCACCACCTTTTTCAACAATCGATTGTTGTAGTAGCGATCACAACCTTCTTATCAAGTTCGAGAGATTAGTGCTGGACTGCTGTGCTCTTTACAGTGAATATTCCTACACTAGTCGACAGGTATCGCGTGGCTTCTATCCGTATGTTAATCGTCTATCATTAGCGTATTCGTAGGAACAGACCATCTCTTTAATCTATACGTGTACACAGCTTCGATACAGACATCCCCGAAATTAAAACACCCTATTTTTTCTGTATAAACTTCGCGCCAATGAGCTACTGAATGCCACGTAACAAGGTCAATAGCAAAGCGTGGCTGGCAGAGGCGCTCATATGGCATAAAGACCAGAAAGACAGGTCTGAGTTATCAGTGGCTGTGACGATATATCAGTAAATTGGTTTGTAAGACGCGACCTGTTCAAGGGCTCTACTCAAGCATAACAATTATTCCTTTACTTGTCACCATATCAAATAACGGACGAGGAACAAATCTCAACTCATTTTTTAAGATATCGATCTCCTGACCTCCAGCATACATAGCACCTCTCCTCGCCATGGTTCAAAAGTGAGTCACGTGTGTCAGATATCTGATGGAGGGTATTTTCGTCCGGAAAAATTCCACCAGGAAGTGAAAGCTGTGAATGCTCTACCGTCGGTACACAATGCTGACGACTGAGTTGGCATCTACCCATGTAATAAGGACTGATTAATATTTCAGCCTTTGCCGTAAGTATAGTGGCTATGGGGCGGTGTGAGCTCAGTGTGTCTGCCTAATTTCAGTTGAAAATATGGGACGATAAAATGGAATGAGATGTAAGATTTGGTGTTAACGGTACTGAGTGAGGTCGTCATAATCTTTCCTGATACCACAGTGCTCCCACGACAGGGTGCGCAAATCTAGGCATTTCTGGACCAGATTATCACCTATGACGACTCGTCTTTAAAACGTCTCTGTTAGAACAAATGTCTTTCTGTTACAGCCCAAGTGACTCTCCATGAATTTGATATCTATCTTCCTTATCGATTCTGTGCTATTGCCAAAGCAACTATAAGGGTGTTTGCTTTTTGCAGATGGAGGAATTAGTTGATTCCAGCTTCCAAACCTCTCCGTTACGTCAGAGGTTGATAGTGACTAAGGTACTCGGTGGAATTCCTGTCCTATCATTTTTCTCTGATGATCATTCTATCATGTTGATGTTACAGGTGATTCTCGTTGTGTTGTCCGCAGCTCATGTGGGGGTAAAAGGTGATGACTCATTTTAAAAGGCTTTACGTATAATACAACCATTAGGCTAACATATCATCAACTAAATAAAGACTACCAAAACCAGAATATATATTCAAGGAATTTAAATTGCCATTAAGAGTTGTCGAAAACCACATAAGCCACATATTTCTATGTCAATAGGACTACCAGCTGTAACGACATTGGTTACCACAACCAAAGTGCCCACAAGCACAGTATACGTACCTACCGCACCCAAAATAACGGGTCATTCATCAACGTCCACCTCCATCACAGTAACGTGGACACATGATGACACACGAGCCATCTTCTTCGTTTTCTATAGAGTTTCCGGATCAAATAACACAAACACAGGACCAATCAGCGGAATGACCACAACCATCCCGAACCTCAGACCACACACAGTGTACATCGTGTCTGTCTACGTTGAGGTTGGGGTCAGAGGTCAACACCAGGTAACGCCATTATCCGTACAAGTAAGTTTCATTACTTTGATGAACCCAAGGACTGTAAAAGTTGACTCCAAAATGGTGGCTGAGTTTGGAATTCTTCAAGCAGGCACGGGCTACAGCGGTTGTCTAGTGACGATTGTCTGCGACTCACGGAGTTCTCCTTATTGTGTTGATAAAGGAACAAGTATGTAAAAATCACTCTTGCTGAAGTCATATCGACCGCAAAATATTCCAATTATTCTTTCGTATTCCTGGCATCTGACGGCTATGACATTTTTACAATGAATCAATGATTCTTGGTTCCTACGGTAAGTGAGATGACAGCTTGACGTGATTGTTTTCAGAACCCAACCCGCCGACGTCAATAAAGCACGGTGACAACCCCACTAACACGATGACATTGACAATAAAACCTCCATCTGAGGGGGGATATCACATCATCAGCGCCTGGATTCCCGAAAGACGCCCGGTCCAGATGAGACGGTGGCTGCCTTCAGCAATCTGACCCCATGTACTATGTTCACCATAAAGGCTGTAACTGAGTTTAGCAGCTTAACTAGCTCGGTGATAGGGGCGGGGTTCATCACGTGTAGCATTATCCCTGCTGGTATCATCTTACTGTCTGTTTTGTCGTGTATTGCTAGAGAATTTGTCAGATATGTGATTGGTGGTTACTTCTATGTATACTTAGTATCACCCATCTGTGATTATATGACCAAAGACGGAACAAGCAGCATTATGTTATGTGTTACCGTGTTTCATATAGGACCATCACCGCCTAGCAACTTCATGAAGAGATCAGCTTCAACGTCCAGCATCACTGTACAATGGACGGAACCCAACCAGACATGTTACACTTACCTTCTGACATATGACATCAGAGACGACAGCTATTCTAACTCAACTGAAGTGACTGGTGCCCGTTACAAAATTAACGGGCTACAACCAGCTTCGTTATTCACCGTCGTGATTAAGACCAAAGGACGAGGCGATGACTGCGACTATAGATCCCTTAACATCGCCACATGTGAGTACACAACGCCGTTCAGATGCTGTGCTCCGCAAAACTAAATATCATACGTATCCATCTTGTCCCAACGGAATGACCTTCAATAACAGCCTTAAAAAACACCTCATGTTGATTTTTCGCATTGTGTAGCTTATATTACACGACTTACCATATCCTAGTACAATGCATGCCAAGCTAAGAATTCTAAAAACACTTCACAATTGAATTTGGGTTGTAGGATGTTCATTTGTAAATGGCACCATACATCGTTTGTTCGTTTTCGATTTCTTATTTATCTTGTTTGTATTTCATATATAATATTCGTCACCCGCGCTGAGTACAATGGACATCACCGGATGAAGGAGTCATGTTTGACTAAGTGTTCAAGCGTGAAAACGAAACAAAAGCCGCGGCCAGGGTGAACAATAGAACAGCTCGGAGCACAGAGCTACGACCGCCCGGAGCCAAATACGGACAATCCCGTGGAGAAAAGTGTCTGGACTTTACGCTATGTAAGATCAATTATCATACGGCTGGAGCCCCATAGTGAAAATATTTACCTACTGATGACACATTTGTTTCGCTTCAGAGCAGACGCTAGTTCAGCAGCTCACTGCTCTAGCATTATATAGTGAAGTGGCCAAGTTAACATGGAACACAGATAAGGAAAGTATGCAATAAAGCTTTGACGTCGGTTTTGTGGGTCAATTCCTCGACACAAGAAATTGCTCTGGGAGAAAAAGTTGCCGACGAATGTACCAAACATGTAAAAAATTAAGCTACCTTTAAAATAACATAATACACTCTCATTCAATGGGAACACTGCACTGGCTTGATATGACTTAACAATCGTAGCAGGAAGTATCAGTTAAAGACATTATATGCAACATTTTGTGTTGTTTGAAAGACTCAGTTGTATAGCCTACACATGTTACTAGTGGATTTTAAATAAACACAACCATATCCTCGTCAGAGTCTTTAAGCAAAGCTTCTTCATTGCTGGTATAACGCCCTGAGGTACTTGATTACGTTCCTCACAATCGTGAACGCCCTCACCATTAGATATCAGGATAACAGCAGAGTGACAGGGATACAAAGACAAGAGCATATTCAGCAGCGCTCATTACATATCATCATGCTGGTCAACACATCCACAGCTTTCCACCTGGCTCAGGTAAGTCTTACTCACCGTGGACATTGTCCCTTCTGCTTGATCATACCCTTACATGCTTCCAAACCAAGTCCGATTACGAAATCAAACACAACACCATGATTGGTAGCTGTTTTCTCCTTCACCGGGGATCGTTTCAATAATCGATTGAGGTAGTAGCGATGACGCATGGCACTGGGCGCCCGGCCATTTACGCAGACGGGTCTAGGCATGAGGCTGCCAGTATGATACGGGTAGAAATACCTCCTATGAAGGGCAATAGCAGCAACTGATTGCAGGTGTTGGCGGAGTACGATGACTATACAGGTATTCATTCTATATTTTGACAGCTTTGTCATCCGATATAACATATGCTTATACAACCACAGCACCTGAATCCCAAAATTCCACCTCCCCAGGCATGTATCTATGATGACAAGCAGCAAACATATTGAAACTTTAGAAATTAGCGGTGATGGAGGACGGCGTAATGAGTCTTGAGTACCTGTTATCTCAATTATCTGCCTTGTGATTGTAATATCGCATTGCTAAGTTATGTGTTTATTGTAGGAACGTTATTGTTGCTGGTAGTATATAAGCATGCGATGGAGCGTTTTCCTCGCATGAATTGGAAGCTATTCATGTGTACATGACCCACCATTGCTAAATATTAACCAGCATGGCATATGTTTATATAAACCAACCCCAGCACATGAGTCCAAAAATCTCCCCTCTCCAGCCGTTTATCTATTATGACAAGCAGCTGATACATCGGAACTTTAAAAATTAGCGATGATGATGGCGTATTGAGTAAAGAGTAGCTGTGAACTCAATTATCTGCCTTGTGATTAGAATATTGCATTGCTACGTTCTGTGTTTATAATGCGAACGGTACTGTTGCTGCTAGAATCTTTGCATGCGATGAAAGCTATTTCTGTGTTCATGACCCACCCATGCTAGTTTTCCGCATTCAACCGTATTCATCCATTAAAAAGCTGAACAACCAGTTACCATTGAAACACATAAATAAATTTGCAAAAAAATAATAATTATTGCATCAGCTTTTTTCATATTAAACACAAATATCAGTGTGTTTCCCATTGAAATCCGCTAATCAATCAATGATATTTTAAAGGCACCTTATTTAGCAGGTTAGGCTCATGCGTCGGCCACTTTTTCTCCCCGAGCAATTTATATGACTACGCCAGAGATATATGTCCTTATTAAAGGTATGTTACCTCGCACTTCAGCTACCAGAAGCTCGGAAAATGATAACATACCGGAGTAGTTTACAATGAAAAATCAGTTCCTACTTTATCTGCAATGTGTAGATTATGATATCGAACAATTTTCATTCAACACCGTATTATTTTCAGAATGACGCTATGTTATACAAATACACAACAGGGCAGTATAATCATACCATGGAGACCATGGTATTACCGATACGAAAGGAAAGGAAATGTTGATGCCCACGCTAAGCATTGCGCTATGTGAACAGGTTTTCTGTTGCTCTCTGTACCCGATTAACAACTCCATTCGGGCACAAATTCTTGTCACATTTCTTATACACATTGTGTTTTGATACCCCCCCCCGCCTAATCTTACATGACAAGCTTGATGGGTCATGTGCTTCCAGACGCCCCCTTCACCTCAATCATAATGCATCCTCGTTTATGTCTTGTGGGTGAAGGAAGCGCCGTAAGACAGGGTTAGTCTTTTTAACACTCACTTAAATGAATTTAAAACCGAGCGCTCGGGTTATATTAGATTCAGCAGAGATATGTGAAAGTCGCCGTGTAAAATGCGAGTTACAAGATTTCCACTGATGACCGATACTAGCCCATATTCGCCATTTGATCCTAACCTTCTCACAAAGAGACTGATTAGATGATGTATACCCTTCACAGTAAGTCACGTGGCTAGAGCTCATCTTGTCTAACTTATTTTAATTGAAAATATGGAACTTCAGGATCAAATGGAATGAGATGAAAGATTTGGTGCTAACGGTACTGAGGTCTTCATAATCATTCCCGATACCACAATGCCCTCATAATAGGGTGCGAAAATTGCAAGACTGACTTTTACATCAAGGTATTTCTGGAACAGATTAAGACTTATGAAGTCTCGTCTTTAAAACGTTTCTGTCTTATAATATGTCTCTTTGTTACAACACCAATCATTCTCAATGAATTTATCTTATTCATGCTTACCGTGTTATTGTCACAAAACGATTAGGGTGGTGGCTAATTTCAGATGGAGGTCTAGGTTGATACCAGCTTCCATACCTCTCCGTAACGTCAGAGGTTGATAGTGGAAAACGTCCTCTGTGGAATTCCTCCCATTTTTCTCGGCTAATCACTTTATTATTTTGATGTTGCAGGTAATATATATTTATATATTTATATATACATATATATATATACATATATATATATACATATATATATATATTTATATATATATATATTTATGTACATAAATATATATACATAAATATATATACATATATATACATTCTTCTTTGGGCGACCATGCGTTTTTCTTGTGTTTCATCGAATTTGCCCGCGTCATTGACGGAGCAGCAAACCAGCGAGTGTGCGTTTATTCAAGTTTTTAACTTGGCGAATTGCTTTCGCCAAATTATCTTTATCAGTATGTTTGCTCAAACGAATGTGGTGGCATGAAAATGGGGAAGAAAATCGAAAATATCTGGGCGCAGTTCTCATTTTCAGGCGGACGCGCTACCACTGTGCCATGAAGTCTTATGTACGTTTGTTGTATAGGACAAGAAGTGCAGAAGGTGCCGTCAACAACCATGATGGTGAAAATGATGGCTAGATGAGGGTAATTACGATTATGATCATGATCATGACGATAATGATAGATTAATCTTGTTGTTATAGTTTTGCTGTCTTAACACTAACACTACATATCTGTAATAGCTAACTAAAATTCAATTGTGCCATCATAATGATAGAAACGGGGCAGCTGTAATGCGCAATGCTACTTTTAACGCGCGGTAAATGTTATATAAAGTTGAAAGAGTTTGGTCGCTTCACATTCCTTTTTAGCCATCCCTTTGCATTAGATGGTGGTATATGGTCCCCGCCAGATATTGGGTTGCACTAGCCACATCGTGTCTGCGTAACTCAGGTGAAAAAGAATAAAATATATCGCTTTCTACGTTTGGTCAGAGTAATTCATTCTGCAGGAAATTAAAAGAAACAAGAGCAATTTTCTCGGCACACATTCTTCTGAGTTCCGACAACATATGGTATCAATATATGGTGTAGCTCTGTGTATTAATGTTTTGATGTTGCGACAGGAGGGGAGGGGGTGTATTGCGAAGAGGGGTTGGTTTGCCAAAAATGCCAACATACCGCGCTGTCCATATTACCAACAGCTAAATATACCTGCATTAAATGCTCCCTGTATGATATAATTGTGAGCTAAATACTAATGTTGAACGGAATGAGGCAACCTAGTACCCACGTTGATTTAAGTTCACTGGGAAACGCGCCCTATCACCACGTCATGCAAACAATAACGAAATTAGCTACCAGGTGGCGTGCATACCCGATGATCATATTTAGCAACGCCATCCCAACCCCACCCCGCTCTATCTGAGTACATATACACTGCAAATATGCACAAATACTGGCATCCAAGCCCCGCATAGCAGTCTTCATCTCTTAAAAATAAGTGTTGCACTGAATACCAAATATATCCTAAAAGCAATTTTTGGAGACTGTTTACATATATCAGTTGAAAACATTAGCTCACAGCAGGTCTCAATGAGTTTTATATTTAATACATGGTCGTATAATATGATCGCTTCATTTCTGTTCGTACTTTTATGGTGACAGTTATCCCATGTTAATGTCCATTTGAGTTAGTCAGTCTCGTGAAGATAATCATAAATGTCACATCAACTACAAAATCAGCGATATTCGGGCATCAATTACGCTCGTACTGCAACGATACTTAATACCTGCCATCATTACAACATAACTTTAACGGAATACATTATTTCCTTGGTGCATTGAGATTGCCTCATTGATGCCAGTTTACTCATGTACAACCTACATAAACAATAATTATGCCTGCTACATACAGGTTCACAAGATTCATAAATTGCCAGTGCTGGGAGCCAATTTTTACTTAATATAATCTACAAAAAAGTCCAGTTGCCATATGGGAGGGCGTCTTCCTATGTACTATGAAATATCGTCTTAGATAACATCAGTAAACACTGCCAGTTGTAACGATCATAAGTAAGCTTGAGATATTATATATGGGTATGAATGGATCAAGCAGCTCGATGCTTTTGCACACTGTGTATTGATTATGTTACTTTTCATTCACTAAATAAACTTCATTTAAACAGATAAAGAAAATATCACTTGCAAATTTAAAGACTTCGATTAATGTATATAGGTGTCATCGGGGTGTACATTTGGACACTTACGTTATACTGAAGCAGAGAGCACACAGAATGATGTAAACTTCTACAAATGACATGTATTGATTTATTTGTATCTATACACGACGTCATTTTCTTCTTTAGCACAGAGAATGTGCGAAAGAACATCCTAAGATTCCTGACAGAGAGAACTATACGAACAAGAAGCCCCCTCCTCTACCGCCCCCTGCATAGCGCCCTGTGATAATTAGTCACGCCCTTTTCCGTCTTTATCAATCCACTCGCTAGTCCTGTGATTATCTTTAAACCTGTCCTGCTGTTTTTGTTAGTTTCTCTGATTTGGGGCCTGCTGCGGTATGTCAGGAAAACCTTTACCTATTTTCCATCCTTATCTTTGCATAGTGTTTTATCTTGGATGATTTCTAAGAACCCCCATAAGATTGTGCTGAATGAAGGCACCTTGGCTATTGTGTTCATATTTTGTCATTGTATATGCTTTCGTTAAAAAAGAGCACAGTGAGCGAGTATCATTTCTGCTGCCGTAGATTATTTTCGTTGATAATTGTCTCGATTTTCATGTAATGTTATTTCCACAGTATATCATCCTTGCACGCATGTAATTGATATCAATGTCCAGTAACTGTGACGAATATTTGGTAGGAGCAAGTCAAATGAGTGGGAAACGACACGCTCACTACTTAACCATATCACATATTACTGCAGCGGTGTCTAATCAAAACATGGGGGTATATAGCACTCACCTGGGTATCAATGTCAAATTGCTAAAAATAGCCATAATATGACAACGAATTGGCTGACAAGTTTGCTATGACAGCGCATATAATGCGAAAACTTTCATATTATTGATATTATTTCCACAAAGAATAATTTCCTAATGATTCTTAAATTGAACACTTTGTCTGCATTGCCATTTTTTCGCTACGTCGAAATCCTGTGATTCTTTTCAAGTGGTCATTGTTCACTTTGTCGTGTTATTGGTGGTCACTATATTTCATGTAGTCTTTGATCGAGTCACGTTATGTGGTCACCCAACGTGAGTCATCCACCTGTCTCCTGTGATGATCAATCAGCGTCAACGATACCTTCATCATCGAGATGAATCGCCTCGTCTTTCTGCTGATTCTGTGATCTCTCTATGAGCAGCATATTTCTCCTTTTATGCGGAAACATTCGATCTATCACATTTTTATTCCAAGGTAAAACTTTCACATAATTCAGCGGGATTACTATTACCGAGTCAGGACACATTAACCTTCAGCTCATTGGATGTTGTATGATTTCTGCTGCATCCCATTTGATGATCATCGGTTCCCCTGCAGCTGGGGTCTTTCGTCTTTATACAACGCGGTTAAATTAATCTACAGTTGATTTATACGACCCCCTAGCGGGGTAAAATGTCGGGTTGGCCATAACCCCCTCGTATTGTGGGATAGTTTGCCAGTCAGACGCAGAACAATAACTGTCCCCCAGATGCAATAATTTATTTTTGAAGGCAAGAGATTTCATGGATTCACCTTCATGTGGATTAGGAATGGACAATAAGGTTTCTATATATCGCCTGGATACCTAATTCAAATGTTGATGAGGACTATTGAAATGCCACAGGAATGCAATTTTGGTTGTAGCACATGGTATACATTTTATGTTCGTTTCGCATCATGCACCTTTCGTACAAAATAATTGTTTTGTAATAAAGAATTTTAATTATATTTTTCGTCATCATTTATTGAACACTAGTTCAGTGCATTTAACTACACCATCAGCTGTGTCCTAACATAATCTTTCAAACCATGCATAATCATTATATTTTTTAATATTTCATAAATTTGCCATTGGTTGAATATGAGGAGTGTAGAAAACACAAGCCTCTCTCTCTCTCCCTCTCCCTCTCTCTCTCTCTGTCTCTCTCTGTCTCTGTCTCTGTCTGTCTGTCTGTCTGTCTGTCAGTCTGTCTGTCTCTCTCTCTCTCTCTCTCTCTCTCTCTCTCTCTCTTTATATATATATATATATATATATATATATATATATATATATATATATATATATATATATATATATATATATATATATATATCTCTCTCTCATATTTATATCCCAGATAACACAATGCCAGCGGCCCGCTGGTGGCTGCCGTCGGCAGTTCCCAGCTGACGGTCCACCGGCGGTCCAACGGTGGCTCGTCTTCGGCTGGATGTCTGCCATCGCGCCATCTAGCTGCATCTTTGGAAATTAGTAACGACCTCAACCTTAGTTCAGTCATTGAATGTTGGCGGGTATTTGGAAATTCGTAAAAATCGCTCAGTGTTCATCACTTCTACTGTGTTAGGTGAGTTGCAGTACTTTTATTCATTTTAAATATGTGTTAAGATAATACATGGGATATGAAAACATCTAGTATTCATCGCATTTCTTTGTATTTGGTTGTTTTTTTATGAAATTTACCCGAATTGGATTTAAGCACATTTAATGCCAAAACTAGTCAAGGTCCCGTAGCCTGATGGCTGCGGGCGCTTTTTACATGTTCAATAGTCTCGCCATCCAGTCTAGGGAACGATAGCGTCTTGAACTGGACGAGCATCCCAGATTTGGGATGCTCCAATCACAAGCCGTGTCTCATGGTCACTCTCGGGTACTTTTGAGTTGTCGTCTTTCATTGGTCAGTTCTACATTTTCCGAAGAACTTGTCCAACTGGACGAGTGATTTTTATGAGCCGAGCACACATTCTACAACACCCCGATTTGTTGTTTCACGCTGAGTGGCACCGTTAATCGCACAGTCGGCGAGAGAAGCTGACACACAACCGGTTCTTTTTAACCGACTTTTACGTAAACATACTATCGTGCAGCTAAGCGATTAAAGCGCTTGTTGTGGTGTCAATTTGAAATTTTGAGACGCCCCACAATTCCAGAAGACATTCAATGTGTTCTCATTGGACGCAGACCACAACGATGTACACAACGTCACATAAAACCGAGGGTGCGTATCACAAGCCAGTTTCGTGAGCCAGACACGCGCAATTAAGGTCAATCCGGGTCACAACCTTTGCGTTGATTGGTCACGAAGATTACCGAACGTGTCTAATGAATATTCGGACGTGCCAGTTTAAGACCTTATCTTGTCGTAGACTCTAGGGCGAGAAGCGTAGCGGAACCCCTGGAGTCTGGGACGCAGACTATGACAAAACACTAAAATTGTTTGTTTGCTCTATTGTATTATGCAAGTACTTATAAAACAAGATTATTTTAAAGAATATATATATATATATATATAAATAAATATATATATATATATATATATATATATATATATATATATATATATATGTGTGTGTGTGTGTGTGTGTGTGTGCGTATAATTAATAAATATTATTACTTAATTGTAGTGAACTACAGAAAAGCCAGGCAGAAATGTAGAACTAGAAGGGTGGAGGGACATCTCACCACCGATTTAGAACCAACTGACGCAGAGAGCAGAGTCAGAAAAGGTGAGTTTCATAAATAACAGGCGATTCCTTCTCTCTGGGCATTTTTGGTCACAAAAATATTATGCAGGGTAAATATTGACATTATAATGTTACACATATTTGGAACTTATTGCCTATGACATTCCAAATAACACAAAAATAAGCTATAGAAAGTGAAAAATATTTTCACAAAACAGGTCTGATGAAGCGGAAGAAGCGGAGCTAGCCCAGGAACATCAGTCTGACATGTAGGAATCTCACCTGTACCACAGTTGTTTTGTGTTCAACATGTGAAATCAAACCCACATGCAGTAAATAGTACCTTTAATTATATTTTCAACAGTGATTTGGAGGTAGACAGTGTCAAACCCTCACAGTAAAAGAAGGTGTTGGCTCAATCAGAAGTCCCCAAGTTACCTCCTCTTCCATGGTTACATTAAATATGCATTTACTTTGTCCTACAATGTACCTTACTTTGTGTAACATTAGAAAAGTGAAATCAAGTTACTAAAAAATGTTAGATTACTATGCCTCTGATAAATGTTTCTACAGATATATATTGTGGGCAATCCACAATTCTCTTGGGTTTTGCTTAGCACACCAAACCTTCCCAAGCATCCTTGATGGAAACAAAATGATTCCACATTTAACTTTTTAACTCGGTGACTGACGTTGCATTATATTTGCTAGTTACACATTTCTATGATGGTTTCCATTGTTGCGTTGAATTGTTGATTTAAAATTATGTGCCTATGCATTTATTCGGTTTGCAGTTATTCTCGCAGACACATAACAAGCAGAAAATCCGCTGGTACACCTTCCAGGTAAACTGTTGTTAGCATATAAATGATGGATATGTTTTAAAAACAATTTAAACAATGCCAATAATAATACTAGTTACAATATATATCTATGTAGCATTATTATCAATGTCAGGATCTGAATTGGTTAACTGGGGCATTGATGTTGTCTATTCTGCACAGTACAGTAGATGCTGACATAAATATGCCTGCAGACCCCTTCGAAAGGTAAATTTGCATAATATATAGGTTTACACAGACTAGAAGAAGTACCTCAGTGTTTGCAACTATTCGAGCTTAACATTTTACATTTTAACATCATTTCCATTGCATACAGCAATGGTGTGCATAAAAATTTGTACCAAAGCAGTGATAAACAGAATATGTAGCATACATGATATGTTGATATTGATTTACGTCCAATATTTACTTTTGAATTTTCACATTTGTTGGTTAGTTATCTCTCAACCCTGGGTGGTATTCCACCAAAGAGGCGATCCACAGAATGATTGGTTCTCTATTCATGACAAACCTGGCCAGGCGGTTTAACTGGTCTGGTAGGACCCAAGCAAGTTCTGGGCAAGCTGACACTCACTTTTGTTATTCTAGGTAGTAAATTTATACAACATATTTAAGTTTTTGGGTTTTTCATGCTCTTTTGTACATGCTCTTTGTATTCTGCATTCTTTAGCAACTTTCTATACTTGTGGGGATTATTTTTTTACAGAAGCTGGGAAAATGAACCACCTCACGGGATCCCAGATGGAGGCTGGTATTCGGATGTAGCTCAAGAATGCAGGTGACAGGGATGGCGGGCAACAGATGCAGGCACAACAGAAAGCTGGCAAGGGATATCATGTTCTGTTTTAGAAAAGAATTCCCCACATGTCAATTCATTTCATTTATGAAGTAATATAATTATTATCTTTGCCTAGGCATCCAAATCATTCACCAGCCATTTTCCCGTGTGATTGGTATTTTAATTCTAATCTTTCAGTGAAAAAATTGTATATAAATTGTAATTATTGCTAATAAAAATCTTCATGTCTACTTGATTTCAGAAAAAGAACTGAATGAAGAGCTACAGATGACAAGGCTCGCCGCTCTTATTGATTATAACTAATTGTCTTCGGAGGAAGAAATTTAGATTTCTTAATAAACTAATTGAAATATGGTGTTGCTGTTCTTCTTTGTATATATTAGTTTGAGGCATTTTTAAATACTTGATAATTTATGGGTGGGCTTGCCGCCGGTGGGCCGACGGCTATCGGCCAGTCACGCCACCTGTGGACCATCGGTGGCTGCCAGCGGTGGGCCACCGGCGCAGCCACCAAAGGCCCACCAGTGGCCCATCAGCGTTGTGCTATCTGGGATATATTAAATATATATACATATATATATATATATATATATATATATATATATATATATATATATATATATATATATATATATATATATATATATATATATATATCTATCTCTAAATAAATATATATATATCGATATATATATATATATATATATATATTCTATTATTATATATATATATATGTATATATGTATATATATATACATATCTATATATAAATCTATATATATATATATACATATAAATATATATATACTATATATATATACACATATATATTTATATATTTATGTGTGTGTGTGTTTTAACGGCGAAAACAGTCGTTATGAAGCTTTTGTAACGTTATGATACCTAATATCCCAGTCGAACTGATAAACGTTAATTGTGTACTCCGTTTCTCCGTTATGACTCGGGTGTTCGAAAGTCAAACTCGTATGGCATGTTTCTGCTTGGTCTTCAAGTTGTCTGTTGCATAATTTTCTATTAAATATAACATATTCGTATTATTTTAAAAACCACGAAAAGGGTAGGTTGTACTGACAGGAACCCTACTCGTTAGCATTAACCAAACACAACGTGATTGGTTGTTCGGAAGGCGGCATATGTAAACCATGCTCCCATCCATCAACATGTACATAATTTACATTTTTTAATCAGCATGCTCAGTTTCCTCAACACCATCCGGATATGAATCAATCTATACCATTCACAATAGAAGATTGTAGATGCTCCAATCTCCAAACATAATGCGCCAAAAGTGGATACTTCTCAGAGACATGCAAAAGACTGGTGTCTAATACCTCCTGAAAACTGGCCCAACTATCAGCATGTACTGATTTCGTATGACCGGATTTCCTCATCTCAATAAGTACAAGTTCCAGAGTCCGCAGAATGTAAAAGAGGTTTTCCATTTTAAAGCCGGAGATAGAAGGATGGTCATGTTTCCGGCTGGAGATTAGAGGATGGTCGTGTTTCCGGGTGGAGACTTGGAGGGTGTGGGCAAAGTCGGTGATGCAGCGGGAAAGGATGTGCACAACGACAGAGAGGAGATGAGGGGAGGTGGAAAGTTTCACCACCACCCAGCTAAGTTTGTCTTGCATCTCAAACTGCAACCAAACACAGCAATAAAACACATATGCAACAGAGTGGCAACATATTATGCAGCAAGATCACATGCGCTTGAGATAGAACATTATGATCCAACGTGAATATCACATACTGTCGCGTTATACCTTCCTGTCAGTTGAAGAATGTGATTCAGAGGTAAGGTCGTAATGGTCTACATAAGGCTTACATCATCATAATATTATATAAACAAGTGTAGAATTGATCGATCAAAATATCAATAGGTATAGGGTACATACAAATCTCTCAATAAATCGATATTTATATTTACTCTAAACTCTGATCATCAATTTACATTGCAGAGAGACCGATTGGCAATTATAAGCACGACAATTTGACTTAAAAACGACGCTAAAGCCGCGTGCAAATCGTGGAAGAACGCACTACCGACGGCCTTCTCCGTCGTCAGAGTTACGGCCTCCACAAGACGATCCATTTTTCGTAAAGCAGCAGGGGATTTCTGATTCATATCATCACTAGATGGACAGCTTTCACCACGCAGAATATCTACGACTGCATTTAGTCCAAATCTGATACTTTTTCAAATAGTTTCAACGTATTCACCGGGAATGCATTTGAGATTATCCGATTTGGAAAGAGTGCCAAAGCTCATCAGACTTTGAAAGAAACGTGTGTGTTGCTGCAAGGCATTTTGTAAGTTCTTATCAGATACATTCTCAGGGACAAATATTATGCTCCTCATCGGCAATTTGTACTCCGATGAACAAGGAGGAGTAAGATAAATATTGCATTCCCCGTAACCTGTAAACAGAGATAGGTCATCAAATAAAGTCAATGAACGTCAATGCATCAGCGAATCACAAACAATTGAAAAAATAAATAGCCCTCAGGAAGTGAGGTCTGTCAAAGACTCAGTACATGTGTTTATTTACTTTCGTCCTGAGAACTCAAGTCTTTATCCTGATTCTGCAGTTCTTTCAGCATCACAGCTTGACGAAGGGTCAGTAGTTCCTTGTCCAGCTTTTCAGCTTTGCTCTTCCATTCCAGGAGAGAAAGTTGGTAGCCATTATAATGTTGATCTGCAAACTCCCTGGGTGATATTCCTTTGGGACAGCTTTTGATAATAGCTACAGCTGTGGCAACTTTTAGGTATCTCGCCATGGCAAAGTGCGTTCCATGAGCTTAGTACACATAAATATATCATTACAAACACATGCGCTCAGTTCTCACTACCAGACTTCCGAGCACCAAAGGGCTAGGTCCAAGGCGCTCGATTGCGGACATCGTGAACAGACCCCCTTCAGTCATGAGTAATAAGTATTTGACAAAACATCAATTTTTTAAGGGATCAGTTCCTAATTTTAAGGCGTCTTAGCTACATCAGGCTTTGGATCCAATATGAACATCTGGCCGCTCGGAAATAAGATGTAGATAACCGAGAGCATGCGTTCATCAAGGAAATAATTCAACGACATACCACATGATTAAAAAAAAGTATTCAAAATTATTATTATTATTATTTTGCGTCAGTTTTTCCTCACCATCCGCAACATTGCAGGCCATTGTGTTGCTTTAATTCAATTCGATGAGAACAATCCCTGTCAGTTTTCCCCATTCCAACAGAAACACAAACCGTCGATCACTGATCACTGCAACCGTAAAGAATATTTTCATCGCAAAATACTTGACAAAAAATCAATCTGCAGGCACGCTATGACCGGTCGACTGATCATAACGACCTAGCTCCGGTCGTAACGGTAACATGAATTTATACCTCAGACGTCTTGTAGGGCTAATAACGACCCAAACTTCTTTTGAGTGATTGATTGATTGAATACTTTATTCCTAAATACAGTGGTCCATATTTATGCATTTAACATAGCACAACTAACTACATTTATGGTCAATTAATCTACCAGAGAAACTGCACATCACTTAACATTCATTTAGCATTTCACTGAGATCATCTCTATAAGCATTACCTGATTAAGCAATTTGAGACTTTGAGAAATTTTAGGAAATTGGAGGTAGGGATAAATATGGGTCATTGATTTGATGATAGATTATATGTTTAAAATCAATCATTGAAAATGTATCATATACTTATATATAACCTTACCGAACACATTTTTACACTCTGCACGTGCGATCTGTAAACACCTTGGTAAAGTTGAAGCATGGCGGGAAAACTCGGTAAAAATACTTTGACGTCATTTTTATTAAGGAATATCTCATAAAAATTGATAATATTAGTTTTAGCGTTGAACTTGATGAAAATATGATAATAATATTCGGGACACAATTGTTACGCTAAACTGGAAAATTCATCATTGTGTTTGTTTCATTTTCGCTTTCAGTTTCGACGCTTATTAAATAAGAGCGCTATAGATCAAGCTTATACGCTGCTAGAAAAACCAAGACGTCTTAGATTTTGAACTTCGTGCCTGCTTTTGGTAACGTATGTGTTGCACATTGGATTATTATCAATAGACTTCCCTTCATTTGTTTGGTGACATGTCCGCACTTATACTTTGGTCCACTATGCTGTCATGATACTTATATATATATTCGAACTCTCACTTCCGAAGACACTGGTTCAGAAGCCGGGGGATTTTGGGTAATAGCTAAAGCAACAGCGCCAATATGAAAGATCATGTGAAATATGTATCTTGGGCCCTGTCAGATACCCTTAACTAAAGTTATGTTGCCTCCCACTAAGTAATTTTTCGCCCTTGACTTGTAGTGTACAGTGAATGATAATGTGCAAATTCCAAAACACGTCACACTCACAGATCATTTGAGGGATTTGGTGTCATCTTGTATATTCTGACATATTTATGAGGTAGCCCTATCGAACCAAGTACGGGAGCTACTGCGTTGCCCCACGTAATAGGTGATAAAACCTGATGTTAGTCTGTTTGGGAGGATATTCCCTTTATTACCTAATCTAGTAACACTTAACTATTTCTTGTCGGACGGTCATATAAATAAAGTCTACTCGGATGCCTTGTAGGGCTAAACTATTTCTTGTGTGGGCCCTCATCAAATTTTCTCAATGTAATGCTTTCCCCATTTAAATATGCAACAAAATGCCTCATAATGATAGGTTAACATAACATCTAGGGATAATTAAATTATTAATTCCACACCCAGATTAAGTTGTATTCATGTGAACTTGTGTAGTTTTATAATAAATATTATCAAAAATACTACCCAGAAATAAATGTTGTTTTTTCCCCCAGAGAGGATGGTAGTTAGTTATGGCTGCAGTCTTCCATGTTGAGTTTGGCATCAACGAAACACCTTTAACTCGAGCACTTGAGGAAAATGATTATGTTGAGGCACAACGTTTGATAACTTCTCACTGCCATACGTCATACTTAGATGAAGGTATTTCATTATTATTCACAATATTATTCTCTGGTTATGTTTGGTGCCTGATTGTAATGTTTCATTTTTTCATGTCTTAGGATGCTATCAACGCACACCATTATACATCACTCTGGTTGGCAAGACAAGTGACAACCGCAAACAACCAAGAAACTTCCATCTTGCTAAACTCCTGGCACAAAATGGAGCCAGTGTCAATTTCCGTGTGGTAAAAGTAACACATTTCATTGGTCATGTGTTAAGCACAGTATATTGTTTGACATGAGGTGAAACGCAACACATAGACACATTGTTTATCTCTTAGCTCTTGATGTAATTTGTATTCTGATTGGCATATTGTGAAAGGTTATGAATTAAATGTCCTTTACTAACAGACATACATAGGATGTGAATACATGGGTCCTGGGAAAAGTGCAGTAGAACTGCTGACTGAGCTCTATAACACAGTAACTATACACAAGTCTCATCACCAAGTCATGGGACCTTGGTATGCATATGTTATATTCATATTAACATGGTCATATGTATGAATAAGCATATATATATATATATATATATATATATATATATATATATATATATATATATATATATATATATATATATAGATAGATATAGATATATAATATATAGATATATAAGAGGATATATATATATATATCTATATCTATATATATATATGTATGATATATATATATATATATATATCTCTATATTATATATATATAGATATATCTATATATATATATATATATACATATATAAATAATATATATATATATGTGTGTGTGTATATATATATATACATATATATATATATACATATAATCATTTATACATATAAATATATGTTTAATTATATATATTTCTATATATGTGTGTGTATATATCTTATATATATGTAAAAATATCTATATGAAGTGAATAGTATCAATATATAACATAAATAAATATACTTATCATTGTTTACTTTATAACAGGGACCCAATGGTGATGTGGGATCCACAATAGAATCTTGTTATTGGGAATAAAGGTGAATCCATCAGCACCAAAGAGCAACTTGTTGAGGAGATACTGGAGATGATATTTATCATGTTGGTTACTAACTTGGTACATATTTTTGTAAAATTCAAATTTGTAAATGATAATTAAGTCAAGTAACATCTATCACTGCAGTGTGAAGTTAATAAAGTTATTTGACCCTGTACACTTAATATGGTTGAGAAAATTATATATCAAATTTAAAGAAGGCAAGGAAACTATAGCTGTGCTATTTTTTGCTCTCTTTCTCCCCAATCAATGTTGTACATTTACACTTGATCCTTGCAAAGTGCCTTGCCTGATTTGATAGTCAATACAACCACAGGTCCATATCACAGATGCTCAATTCTTTAAATGGCCCTTTGTAACTGATCTCCTTTATCTTTATAAAAACTATATTAAAGCTAGGAAGGAGCCCTGTTAGCTGCTAGGTGGATGGGTGTAATCAGACTCGAGTGCCTGTGATCAGTAGCCTCACATTGTGTATTTGCTTCGACCATCCAGCCCACGGGGGAGACACAAGCATTCCAGATGAGAACCACATGACTCTGCTTCACCGCACTGCCATCTACAGTAAAGACCCTCGCCTACTGCATTTCCTGTGTGAAACCAGTGCTGCTCTCAACTCACAGAATATCAAAGGCTCGACACCACTTGGTGCACTCTGTGACCCCTTCCCACTCGGGGTCAATAATTTCATCTCAAACCATCAAGAAGATGTTGACCCTTACCGGAATTGTTGTGAACTGGATGGAAAGGAAGAATTTGTGGAGTTTTTGGCATCTCAAAAAGATGTGCAGGTATTGTTTGTTTTAAGGCTTATGTAAACCATTTGTTCAACACACACAGCTCTTGAAATTTTATTGTTCAGATAGTGTTCATGCTTATGTAAACAGACCTAGACCTACATGCATCAAACAACATAGACCTGCATGTATCAAACAACATAGACCTGCATGCATCAAACAACATAGACCTGCATGCATCAAACAACATAGACCTACATGCATCAAACAACATAGACCTACATGCATCAAACAACATTGACCTACATGCATTAAAACAACATAGACCTACATGCATCAAGCATATAAAAATCCTTGAATTTCTATAGCATTGTATTACCTTTTTTGGGGTCATTTGCTAAGTAATACTTGCAACCAAACAACTTACATTGAATTGATATCACACGGCATAACATCTATACCTATATTTATATTGCTAAAGTTACGCTGTGTTTGCCTTTGTTATTCTCCCTTGATACCATGTCTTGTTTCAGTTGGACATCAGTGACAGATATGTCCGGACCCCCTTGTTCTATTGTATGGTGCGAGGTAACGTTAAATGAGCACGACTACTCCTCAAACATGGCGCTGACCCTACCCTAAAGGGGCAAGTAGTAGACCCTGATGGAGACAAAAAGTTTGTTCATACAAAATTGGCAAATGACGAGTTGTTGTAATTTTCCTTTGTCGGGTGGTTTCAAGAGAAGTGTCATTTTAAGCAATTTTGAGTTGCAATTATTGATGGCTGTGATAAATTTATCTTGTTAAATTATTTAGTTAAATTGTAACCGTATGATTTTGAGAGATCTGATTGTATGTTTGCACGATTTGGGTTTGTGTCGCCGCTGTTTGCTAGCATGTTTAGTCAGCATGTGGTACAGAGCCATGAAGACAAGTACGTTGTCAAGTCACCAGCATCCCTTAGTTACGTTGCCCCGCTTGTAGATGCAGGTGAGGACAACAGACAGAAAAATAATATTGCTGCCTTTTCTATTTCTACTATTAAGTGGACAACACTACACTGCTGCAACCACGAATCCTGGTTTACTGGGAGCCGTGCTCTTGCGACACTGTTTCGTGGTGTACCAGGAATGTCTTGTATATAAGAAGGGGAAGTTCATTGTATTGTGGTGTTTTATTTCATTTCTTTTACAATATGACAATGTTTTATTTCTCTTTGTTTCCTTGGTGAATGTGACCACATGTACTATGATCCTATGGTAGGCTTCCAGATATGATCAATATGTTGTATTACATTTGTAGATGGCTAGAACTATCTTTTATATAATCCTATGTAATCCTAGCATTATTGACGTAAGATCCCATATTGTTAGATCCTATATTGCTGAATTTAAGATTATCATACAGATGAATGTTGTTTCGGGTAACTGGCAAAATGAGAATTGAGTGTTTGTAAAAGTCTGGAGAAAAGAATGATATAATGTATAACTTCTTCATCTCAAATAATGGCATTGTAAGGTTTATAACCTTTGTTGATTTTAAGGCATATATTATGTTATATGTTGAACCAAGCGTGCACAAGGATATTCTTGCAATATGAAATGAATTATATTTGCGGTGTTGTTGAATGCTATCATTGGTTTCATTAGGTAATGGTAATATAGGGATTGTGTAAGAAGATGATTATATTTATTTGACATAGTCCTAACATGCTTAAGTCCTCTGATAGAGCGTACCTCATCTCAAACTCACAGCACTTAAGTTGCATGCTAACTTAATTATAAGATCTACAGGCTTATTTCGGTATTTAGCGATGTCAGAAATAGAGTTTGAACTCAAAGGAGTGATTTACAATGGAGACTGAACTATGTTAGCAACTAAATTATTAAAATAATCTGTATCATAATAATAATTTCTGGCGTCATGATATTGTGATATCTGGTGGAAATAAAGCAATCTTCATAATCACGTAACAGGTTTTTAACGTGGTAGAATATCTGATATTGTGATGTGTCCTAAAATATTCACAGCAAATATAGACATATAGCTGACATTCCATCACAATTTAATCCCATCAGTGCCAGTGCAGTCAAATACACAAAAGACAATATCAAAAAAGGCGACAAAAGGGTGGCCTTTTGATGCGAAATGCTAGCAATCGGGCAAATAGATATAGAGAGATATATATATATATAAGATAGAGAGAGATAGAGAGAGATAGAGATAGAGAGATAGAGAGATATTATAATATAGAGAGAGATAGATAGAGAGAGGAGAGAGATACAGAGAGATATATAGAGAGAGATAGATCTAGATATAGATAAACATACACAGATATATATATACATATATAGATAAGGGGAGATAGAGATATATATATATATTATAGATATATAGATATATATAATACCTACATATATATATATATATATATATATTTATATATATTATATATATATGATATATTTATATATATATATATATGAGATATATATATATATATATATATATATATATATATATATATATATATATATATATATATATATATATATATATATATATATATATATATATAAATATATATATATATATATATAATATATATATATATATATATATATATATATATATATATATATATATGTGTGTGTGTGTGTGTGTGTGCGTGTGTGTGTGTGTATGCATATGCTTGTCGAATATCAAGTGTTGCCTTGGAAATTAAGGTTTTGACACCTTAATACTTGCCTTAACTCTGCCTTGGTCCCCCCCATTATCGTAACTGTTACTACATCCTAACCCTTTTCATGATCCACCCTAATCCCTGGTGTGCACGTTATGATTGCCATGTGATGTGTAGTAATAATAACGCGCATTCTCTTATCCTTGCTCTGGGTGGCTCTGTGTACTCCTTATTTATGTCTTCCAACGATAGTTGGAAGACATATTGGTTTAGCCAGTATTTTTATTTTTTTTTTTTTTTCTCCAGTCAATGTTTTTCGGGCTTTTCTCCGGAACGGTTAAACATATCAACATGAAATTTTGGGGAATGATAGATCAAGTTAGGACACAACTGCCGATCCAATTTGACGCGCATGCGCAGTGTTGGAGGCTTATGGGATTGATTTTTCGTCGATTTTTTCCCCCATTTTCTGTAACTATCTCCTCCATAACTACTGCGGTTACGAACATATGAATTATATGGTTGTAACAGCAAATTATCGTAGCATGGAATAGGCGAAAAAAATACTTATTTTCACCTTTTGTACTTTGTATAATGACATGTATTTTAGGGTACCTATCGCGATTTTTGCTACGACTTCTCTCCTCGCTGATATCTTTGAAACGGCTGAATTTACGGACATGAAATTTTGTCAGTATTTCGAACTTGGCCTCGTGATAATGATTGTAACAGTATTTTTAGCATTCACAGTTACAAAAAACAGCAAAAAGGACGATTAGTTTCAAGGTTTTCTGATGCAGCAGCTTAGCGGCAGGCTAACAGCAGTTCGTGTTTAAGTAGGCCAAATCTTACGTAATCGACCAGAGGCCTTGGCTGGGTTTGCATTGACTTGGGTCATGTCAAAACAGGCCAAACCTTACGTAATCAATCAGCGGCATTCAACGCTTTCGCCGTGTATTGACTTGGTGTAGGGGTCATGTCAAAACATCTAAGCGCAGCAGCTTGTGATCTTATAATTGTGCGCGTTACCAGCTATTCTCGGTCCGTGTATATACCGTCTTTAAGTCTCAGCGACAGTGTGCACTGGATGTCCAGGTGCAATCAAAGCGGGTATATATACACAAACACGCATACACGCACATATATATATATATATATATATATATATATATATATATATATATATATATATATATATATATATATATATATATATATATATATATATATATATATATATATAACACGGTTTCCAATGCCAAGCTTCCGAGCGCCGAGCAGCTATCTATAAATAGCATATATATGTGAATATTTATAAGTGTGTGTGTTTATATACGTATATATCTATATATATATAAATATATATATATATATATATATATATATATATATATATATAAATATATATATATACATATATATTTTTTACCCTCAAATGACCTCAGGGGTCAAATTCAATGTGCCCATGACATCTAGTACGTAACTTTACCACAATGTGAGCCCCTTAGGCATTTTTAGAGTGCTACATATTTGTTTGCATGAAAATAGACAAGCTTACAAATATTCACAAACATACATCAGGTATAGAGCCCATCATCCTTTCTTTGCAGCTGAAATGAAATTCTAGATGAGCCTATATTTGTGCCACCATCATATATGATATATGCTCTTGAACATAAACTCATACCCTTTTACAATATACATAAATACGCAGCATTTTCAATATATAACGAATTGCTGAAAGATGGTTTAGATTTACAGGGTCAGAGAGTGCATTATGAATCAATCTGTCAGACACTAACCTCCACCCATTGTTTTCTATTCTCTCGTACCATCCCACTACATCTGTTGAAAACACGTACACCTTCAGGGGTGAGGTGCCTTTTTTGTCTATGAATGTGCCTAACAGCTCTACCACAAATTGTATAAATGATGAGTTGGCAAAATACATTTAAAAACCCTATTGTCTTCGTCTAATTATGCATACACATTTTTAATCTAGTTTACCCATGGATACAACCATCTATGTATTTTATCAGAGGATGCTTAGGTTGAAATGTAACAGTATTGAACTGAAGAGGTGGACACACAAGGCAAGAAAATTGCATGCAAGAATAACAATATTATGATCTCTCTATCAATATCATCGAAAGAAAAATATGGTCTGGTACAGCCACCTTAATCATGTTCAACATGGAAACTCTACTTTTAATATCAGACAAAACTATGATCAAAGATAGCATAACCTCATACTCTACCTAACACACCACTCATAGCGACACATATGATTCACAGCCGTGTTCCCTGCCCCCGCCTGCACTCTACCATGCATGAGTGGAGACAGCTTGGCCTCAAACTCATACTGTATAAACGAGGGCATAAGGTATATAAATGAATACCGTTGCTGAACTTGAAGGCTGTGTAAAAGAGTTGAAGTTAGATCTAGATTATTTAAGATACGAAAAATAGAACTGGAGGACGAGCTGAGAGATTTTGTGGGTGATATGGAGAACCTGATGAATATTATGAGCGATCTGGCGTTTAAGAACGATTACGGAGCGAGTGGAACGCCTCGAGGAACTTGTGATGTCCAACGAGGGTAAATAGCGAATCGTTGACACTTCTTTGCGGTGCGCTGTGGTGGGTGATGTGCTGTCGTCGCTGTACAAGTTCTACGCTGTGGTTGCTGTAGAATGTGTCTGACGGTCTGTGGACGTATGCTACGGGGGGGTTTGCGCTGTGGTAGTCCTAAGTGGTGGTAGTCCCAAGGTTTTTTACGCCTTTATAACAAAGAAGCAGTCCCGTCATGGAATGTACATCCTACGCAATGAAGGTCATAAGATATATGAGCTGCGCATCAACAAGGTGTCACTCTCTCCATTTGCCTCAAAGGGGTGGATATCCGCGAATGGTGTTGACACCTCGGCCTATGGTCACGTTAGTTTGTCGACAAAGTCAGACCCGTTGGGGATCGGGCTCGATGCGTCCTTCTCTTGAGTGAAGCTCACCCAAATCTAAATCCCGTATAAGCTGCAATTAAGGGAGTAATATAAATATAAATAATACTTTAAGCAGCCTCTTAGAATACTGATATTTCCTTTATCCATCACAAAAATGAAACGTTACTGTAATCTGCCCCATAGATGAGAAGCGGAGATAACTTTCATTTGTCCTATAGCTGGTACTCGGAGATTACCTAAATCTGCCCAGAGTTTGAAGGCAGAGATTACCTTCATCTGCCTATTGCTGTAACGCTGCGATTACCTTAAACAGTCCTATAGCTTAAGTGCTGACATAAAGTTCTGCTGTCCCTTAACTGGAACACTGATATTACCTGAAGGTAGCCTTATGCTTGAACACTGATATTACCCTAAGCTGTCTCATAGTTAGAACACTGGTAGACCGTTCCATATCTTGAGCACTTATATCAGCGGTCCCATAGCTTAAACACTGATGCCTTGAACACTGATATTACCTTAATCAGTCCTATAGATGGAACACTGATATGACCTTAATCAGCCCCATAGCTGGAACACTGATATAAACTTATATATCCTATCACAAGTAGCAGATCACTACCTTGCACGGATTCCTAATAAACAATATTGCGTGGCATATCGACCTTAATAAATCGTCAGTTAACCCCCTCGTTCACTATTTTAATGATTTATTACCGCCCGCACACACTCCACATTAAGGTACCCACTCATTGACTCACTTATTAACTAACTCAGACACTCATTTACTCCCTGATAATCTCAATCGCGCGTATATGCTCACCTGCTTGCTTATCCTCGTGCTCAACAACTAAATCGCACGGAGACTAGCATCCACGAGCTGACTCACTATTCCATGTAGACAATTATGCGCCCGCGCATCGTCTCACTCATTACTAAACAGCACTTAAACACTCATCCTCTCACTTATTCTCTCGCTTACTCATTCAATGGAACGTAAACTCTCATCCATTCGATTATTCTCTTACTCAATCACTCACTCAATCACTTTTAGTCACCCATCTGTTTATTGATTCTCGTACTCACTCACTCAATCGTACTTACATCTTCACTGGTTCCCTCAATATCTGGCTCGCTCACTCAGTCGTACTTAGGCAATCAACTGCTTGTTCGTCCACTTTCTCACTCTCTTGCTCATACGCTCACACTCACCCAAGCAAGCTCACTCCTCAATGGACTTTTCCACACACCAAACTTGAGACTGCATGCTCATGCTGATCAATCCAGTACTCGAGCCTACACTCAATTACTAACTAAAACACTGACTCGTGGATATTCTGGCTTACTAACTCACTTACTCACTCATAAACTCACAGGTTTCTCTATCACGCACTTACTTTCTCGAGAATAAACTCACCCAGCGTTGAAAGGCCCGGACGATCAAGGTTTACACCACGCTGTATCGCGCATGAGCTGACATACCTTTAATAAGGACATAGTCATATAAACTGATCGAGGAGAACAATTGGCCGACGAATGAGCCTAGCCCGTAAAATTTAGTTCCCTTTTAAAGTAGCAGAACACTCTTAGTTCAAAAACATAGTATAAAACAGATTGCAATCGGATAGCATATGGCTGTTATCATAAAATAACACGACCCGTCCCTTGGCGGTGTCTTTAAGAAGAGCTTCTTCCCTGTTGGTATAACGCCCTGAGGTACACGATAACGGTCCTCACAATCGTGACCTCTCTAATCATTAGATAACGGTAGAATAGCAGACAAGGATACAAAGACAAGAGGACATTCAGCAGCGCACATTACATATCATCATGCAGGTCAACACATACACAGCTTTCCACGTGGCTCAGGTAAGTCTCAAACACCGTGGATATTGTCGCTTCTGCTTGATATTACGCCTACATGCTTTCGAAGTCCAATTACGAGGTCAATACAACACCATGATTGGTAGCAGGTTTCTCCTTCCCCGGGGATCGTTGCACCACCTTTTTCAACAATCGATTGTGGTAGTAGCGATGACGCATGTCATTGGGTGCCCGGTCATTTACTCGGACCGCCAATAGTCTTGGTTCAGTATGAGACGGGTACTTATTCTAGCAGGTTTGGATTAGTCGTCTGCGCTTTTTCTCCCCGAGCAATTATGATTAATCCAGCAATATGTTCTTATTAAGAGTACGCTAGCTCGGGCTTCCACGATCAGATATTCGGAAAATGATAAAATACCTATCTACAATGTGAAGATCATTATATCAAACACAATTTCTTTCTACACCGGAATGACAACATGTTACACCCATACACTTCTGGGCAGTATGATCATAGACCATGGCATTACCGATTCGAAAGGTAAAGAAATGTTGACGCCCACCCTTAGCATTGCGCTATGTGAAAAATGTTTGAGTCGTTGTGGTCAAAGAATAGAATGCCGAACTGTAAGATGTCTGCTAATGACCGATACTGGCCCATACACGTCACGAGATCCCAACCTGCTTACAATGACATATAGATGAGATGGTCTGTGGCGATATATCAGTAAGTTGGTTTGTGAGAAGTGACCTGTTAAGGGGCTTTACTCAAGCATGACAATCATCCCTATACTCTACCATCACAATGTTATATAAAGAGCGAAGAAAAAATCGCAATTCATTTTTTAACATATAGACCGCCAAACCTCCAGTACATATAGCACGTCTCTTCGCCATGTTTTCATGGTGAGTCACGTGTGTCAGCTATCTGAGCGAGGCTATTTTCGTCCGTCATTCTCCATAAATTTGATATCTTCCATTTTCATGGTTACCGTGCAATTGCCACCAAAATAATATTAGGGTGGTGGCTAATTTCAGATGGATGGTTGACTTCAGCTTCAAAACCTCTCTGTTACGTCAGATATTGGTTGTGGGTAAGGTTCTGGGTGAAATTCCTGTCATTTTTTTCTGATGATCGTTTTATTTTGTTGATGTTGCAGGTGATTCTCGCTGTGCTGTCCGCAGCGCATGTAGGGGTGAAAGGTGATAACCTATTTTACAAGTATAGTACAAGCACTACTAAGGCCGATATGTCATTTATTTAGTCTTATTGAATTATGTGCTGAGCTTAATAAAGAAATCAAAGCTTAACCAGCATATATATTCCATGAATTTGAATTCCCATTAGGAGTTGTCGAAAATCACATAAACCGTGTCTTTCCATGTCAATAGGCCAAACGCCAGTAGCTACCACAACCAAAGTGTACGTATTAAGCGCACCCGTAATAACCAGTTACTCATCAAGATCCACCTCCATCACTGTAATGTGGACACATGACACAAGAGCCACGTTCCTCATTTACTATGGAGTTTTAGGAACAAGTGACGCGAACACAAGATCAATCCCCGGGATGACCATAACCATCCCGAACCTCAGACCAGCCACAGAGTACACTGTGTTTGTCTACGCTGTGTTTGGGGGTCAGAGGTCGCCAGCAGCTAACACCATTATCCGTACAGGTAAGTCCCGTTACTATGTGCATGTATATTACTTAAATTGCATTCACAATGTAATACTGCTTGTACATATATATTGTGATCGCCAGGACAAGAAGGGTTAGGTGGCGACCTGAGTGAAAATAGATCTTGCTATCCGCCGGCCTGGTATTCAAAATCAATTCTTCGCCAAGTTGACGCCGCGCTGGGTCTTAAATATAATTGTGACAGTTCTAAATTCGTTCATAGATTTTCATGATTTTTTTTTGCACAGAGTAAGCTCATATATAAAGCTTAAGAAAAATAAAATAAAAAGTATAGGTCATTGGTGTAAATTTCTGAATATGACGAATTTAAGATCCACATGCTAAGCCAATGAGAATTATGCGTTTTTGATAATATTTTGGTTCTATAGAAAAGTTCGTATAACGAATTGCATTAGATTTGACATACAGAGAGAAAAATATCTGCTTTACACAAGATCCAAAATTAATGATGTCTCGCCGCACTCTACGGCAAGCCATTTATTAATTCATTGTTAATTTCCTCCACAATGGTGTCAAAATTGATAAAACAAATTTGACCAATGACTTTTGAAGTAAACTTGGTAATATGGTGCAGCGATATATGTACTATAAACAGAAATTTAAAAATGATAGGTCATCGAAGACTATGAGAAGCCACAATGGATTATTTGTTGTATTCGGTGAGTGTGGTCTATTACAAAATTCAAACCTCCATAAAAAAAAATTAACCACTTGTGAAGTAACCTTGTAATATGGTGCAGTGATATATGCCCTATGAACAGAAATTTAAAAAATGATAGGTCATTAAAATCTAAGGGAAGTCACAATGGACTCTTTGTTTTATTCCGTGAGTTTGGTCTATTACAATATTCAAGCCTCCATAAAAAAAAATTAACCTCCGACTTTTGAAGTGAACTTGGTTATATGGTGCAGTGAAATATGACGATTTTCTTTTTGATCTCGTCTTGATCTGGCGTAGCACATGCCAGAGACCAAGTAGAAGTATATTTTGTTTATGAACCTTAGGTCATTTATATTTGAGAAGCTTGGATTGAGTCGTGCATGAGGTGTGACTTTGATGTAAACTCAACGTAAATAATTCGTCGCTATGTGCTCTCGATGCAGCGCAGGCACGGGTGCATCGGGTGCGAAAATACCCGTAGCGCGTCAAAGATGGTTCCCGCCAAAGGACGCGCAGTTACGCGACAGCCGCTCGGTGTCGGGGCAGTGAACTGAAGCATTTTCCTTTAAATGTACTTTGTGAAGTTGCTTCTGCTCTGAGAATGGTATTTGCAGGCCAGTTAATCCGTGACCTTTACAGTCCATTTAAGTCATATATAGCTTATGCTATAGCGTCTTCCATCTTCATACTAAGTAGGTAATGATGGAACAGGGTGTAAATAGTGGGTGTAACCATCAATATCGATAATGATATTGATGGTTATACCTCAGACATTTGCGTAACAATGTCCTGCAGAAAAAAATGGACCGACGTCTGTAAATTGGGGCATCCATTCGTTCATCACTATCGCCAACTATCCTACCCTAGACGACTTTGTTATTACTGCTAAGTTCCCTGACGACCAAAGCATTTCACAAAAGATATCGGTTGTCGACTTAAGAAAGTCGACTATCCTTAGCTAGTTACGTGCGTTGCCTAAGGATTTCATAGTTGTTGTCGTCTGTTGGAGGCACTGTGAGTTGATTGTGAAATGTTTACTTTTGACCTATCAAATAAGAGTATCCCTCCGTGTCCAATAAATGCAGAAAATAAATGTTGATAAAAGCACGTGCCACGGCCCCTTTTGGCTAGGCCGGAAACAGTCGACAATATGATAACCTAATAACTTGATGTTGAAACCCACTACACCAATCTTACCTTCTGACATATGGCATCAGAGACGCCAGCTATTCTTACTCGACTGAAGTGACAGCATTAAAAACACACCTAACGTTTATATGTCGCCTACTGTAGCTTATATTACACGACAGAGTTTTCCTCGTACAA
Organism: Urechis unicinctus; assembly: GCA_034190875.2. Classification (NCBI taxonomy): domain Eukaryota; kingdom Metazoa; phylum Annelida; class Polychaeta; order Xenopneusta; family Urechidae; genus Urechis; species Urechis unicinctus. The sequence continues at coordinate 51,740,585 of CM067345.1, forward strand.
TGTATACCCACCTAAGAATTCTAAAAAACACTTCACAATTGAATTTGGATTGCATGATATTCATTTGTAAATGGCACCATACATCTTGGCTTATTCGTCTGTTCGTGTTTGAATTCTTGTTTATCTTTGTTGTATTTCCAATATAATGTTCGTAATGTCACCCTGTATGTTATTTGGTGTGAAATGACATATTTCAGACCCCAGCACTCCCTCCAGTCTAAGCATAACCATTAACGAAGTAAGGAACGTCCGAGTACAATGGACATCACCGGATGAAGGAGTTAGTTTTCATCATGTGTTCAAACATGAAAACGAAACAAAAGCCGCATCCAGGGTGAACACGAGAACAGCAGGTCGCACAGAACTACGTCCGCACGGAGCCAACTACACGTTCTGTGTCACTGCCGAGGCATACGGACAATCCAGTGGAGAAAAGTGTCTGAACTTTACGCTAAGTAAGATCATTATCACACGTTTGATGCCCATTATGGAATATATATACCGACGGATGACGCATTTGTTTCGCTTCAGAGCCGATGCCAGTGCAGCAGCTCAGTGCTCTAGCAATAAATAGTGAGGTGGCCAAGTTAACATCGATCCGCCTTATCATAAATACGAGCTGCATCCGGGGGAGAACTACACGTTCCACGTGAATGCAAGCAGTTATGGAGTAAAGAGTGAAGAACAAAGTGCATCATGTGTGATTCGTAAGTGCCATCTTTATCTGTAGAAAAAGGACAATAGAATGTTTATACGCTTAAACATAGAATGTATGTATGTATAAATGTATGTATGTATTAATCTAGGTAGGTAGTATGCATGTATGTATGTATGTATGTATGTATGTATGTATGTATGTATGTATGTATGTATGTATGTATGTATGTATGTATGTATGTATGTATGTATGCATGTATGTATGTGTGTATGTGTGTGTGTGTGTGTGTATGTATGTATGTATGTATGTATGTATGTATGTATGTATGTATGTATGTATGTATGTATGTATGTATGTATGTATGTATGTATGTATGTACGTATGTATGTATGTATGTATGTATGTATGTATGTATGTATGTATGTATGTATGTATGTATGTATGTATGTATGTATGTATGTATGTATGTATGTATGTATGTATATGTATGTATGTATGTATGTATGTATGTACAACAATAGAATGCGTGTCAGTCACGTGTCTGATATCATGTGACATCAATCCATTGTGTGGTTTCACCAGTAAGGATCTCGAACACGCAAAGGCCAATCCAATTAATAACAGCTACCGATCGTAATGACCCCACCGTACACGTCGTGTGCATGAACAATAGTAGTGCATCAACCATTATAAGCATCATTTCGTTACCAGCATTAACACATGGTATTACTCATTTAATGGCCACTCTTCTGATATCGTCTTTATCCTATGTGTTGAGTCCTTACATCACGGATCAAGTGGATGAGTCGCAATATCAGAAGCTACCATGCGGATCCTGTTGAACATTGTTCAGTCTGCGTCACACGTCTCTATTTTCTTGCGCTATATTCATTAAGAATAATTCGGTATTATTAGCACTCTCATCTAAAACCCTACCTCATCATATCAGCACAAACGTCCAGTCCTGTCCGGTTGTAGGGCTCAGCATATAGTCTTTAACTCCAGTTGGGGATTCACAATAATTGATCCCAAATAGAGGGTTTTGTTGTTGGCCGAATAACTAACTCCTGACGATCATTTTCTGCAAAAACATTAATTTATTTGTGGTTGCCTACTATTTTGTACACACCTCTGACTGACTCTGTTATACAGACCCATCGGCTCCAGTCCTAGTATGTAACAAAGGAACAGATTTTTATAGAACTGATAATCACTAAAGGGCGTGGTCTGGTTGATGAGTACGACATCAGGTGCTCTGGGTCGTCTTGTCCCGTTTTGGTAACAGTACCATCATCAGGCGACAGTGTGACGAAAACATTCACTAGTCTTACACCTTTCATGAACTATACCTTCGAGGTTATCGCCAAGAGACTTGGCGAAGTGAGCTTACCTGCTTATATAGTGAGCATTACCCAGGAAGGAGGTAAGCTACTGTGTTGAATGTATATTCACATTGTTGTTTTACACCTTAGCATCTTTGTTGATTTTCTGGATTGACCAGTAAATTGATTTGACGTATTGCTCCAGCCCCTGGTGTGGTTAAGAACGTCGAAATTATCGAGATCACACCTGTAAGTGTGTTGATAGTATGGACACAGCCGACGGTAACGAACGGTGTTTTGCAATTCTACACCCTAACCTACTCTGGAAGGAAGACGGTAAGTTTTGAAATGAGTACGTAGATCTTAGAAATTTAAAATATATGAAAAAGCGTATCGGATTATTGATTTAGAAGTAATTGTTTTTATACTGTTAACAGGGGATGGCCAACACGACAACCATTACACTGAATATAACTGACGTCGGACCTGTAATTTATAATGAGACCATCAGTGACCTCATTGCCGGATACACCTATGAGTTCACGGTAAGTCATGATTCAGTTTCAAAGAGGTTTAGATCTTTGTGTCGATTTACTCATTGCTATTATTCTTGACTGCCATGCCGTGGTCAGATCACCGCTACGACTGTAGCCACCGGACCAGGCGTGTCTGTAAATGTAACTACTCCTATATTACGTGAGTCAATACTGATCTATACTGCTCATGTAAAACAGTGGATACATGATAACGAATGTGATGACGATATAGTAAAGATGATCATTTCGATTGAAGGTAATAGTTTTCATTTTGCGAATTCGATGTAGGAGTGCTTTAATAAACCTGTATTACTCTTGCCTGTTACGTTAAGCACCGGAGGTACGGCCTGGGCTACTTCCGTCATTTGTCAAAGCCGATTCCAATCAGATAACCCTTTGTCTACGAAACCCGTTTACGGACAAATTTGGTCGAGTAATAACTTATTCAGTGATCGTGACTCCGGATAAAAAACATAGTTTCTCTAGACGATGACATTTTGGGTTCTTGGGCCTCAGTTCATGAAACAGTCATTCAGCCATACGTTGCTGTAGACCGAAAAGACAATTTATTTACCAATGGCCAGCAATGCCCAACCACGAGCCGAGCCAAGCGACAGGAGCCACAGCCTGACTCCGTCTTGGTGGTGATTGGGGATTCCCCCAATTGTGATGCAACAGCCAATTCTGTCTACTGTAACGGGCCTCTACAACCTGACACAGATTACTACGTACTTGTAAGGGGATACAATGAGGAAGGGGATTTCTCCAACGGCCCTGTTTCTGATGCGATCAGGACGATGGGTATGATTCTTGGTGCCTTTTGCGCGTTGTTATTTTGTGCAATGTGTAATTTCTCAATGCGATTCTGTTAACATCTTGCTTGATTTGCTTTGTATTGACTCAAGCTATAACCCTACCATCGCCTCTCATAGCGGCCATTATCGTGCCGACGGTACTTGCTGTACTGGCTATCGTGACGAACATCGTCTGCGTTATCTACCATAGACGCCGCAATCAACGCAAGGACCAGGTAATTTGACTGATTCACATTGACAGACATTTATGATGCGTGACCAATACCAATTTACCATGTTGTACAGATATTTTTTTTCTCAGCAACAAACTCATACAGACGACTTTGACGAAGAGCTAAGCGAAACAGTTGGCGTCTACGAACCGATTGATGACACCACTGAACCAGAAAATATGACATCATGAACGCCCATCTCAATGAACCTGAACTTTGATCATCAGCCTTATATGATTCATACGCTTTGAATTACGACCAATATCATTTGACAAAATGCTTTCACCTGGATATTCTAGTAATTATTACTCTGGTTTCAATGAATAAACCAATGGCATGTTATTGTAGGAGTTCAGTACCGGTAAGTATTGAAACTCTGACATGACAAATAAAATTAACAGTGGTGGCAAAAGAAACGGTTACACGGTATCGTTATATCAACCAACAGGAATGACCCTAAGGTTGCTAGAACATCATCAAGCCGTTGCGAGCAAAATCAAAGTGGATTTAGTTGATGACTCATTAACTATTGTTAACTATTGTTGCAATAGCAGGAACGAAAACATATTGCCTTGTCCCAGATGTACGGGCGCAATATCCCAAGCAATGCAGGTAGTTGCCACAAGAAGCTACCAATATGTAGGCAGCTAGCAACCGAATGCCGTCGGGAATGCTTATCGTCCCGCATCCGTCCAGCACTTGTCCTCCATACGCCCTGTGGTTTCAACGATTGCTCCTGCGGACCCTGTGTCTAACGTGTGTACAATTCTTGTGTGAGTGTGTTGGTGTTTTCCTGCTCGTCCGATAGCAATGTGCGCTACATCCTCTTTTGCACTGCCGTCCTAATCCGTAGATGTCGTCCTCGAAGGTTGGAGTCCTTCAAGATAGTCCACACGCGATATGTCAGAAACAATGTGTTCTCATGTGTGTTTCTGCTTGCAAGCTAGTTACCTTTCCCTTACATGTCTCTAATTAGTAGTGTGTTCTAGCTACGAACAGCGTTTGACTACTGGATAAGAAGTTGCAGGCCGTAGAGAGCTATTCTTTTCAACCATACCGGCTCCTCTTCATGAAGGTTTGTCAATCGCTGGCTTGATTTGTGAACATCTACTCCGGTGAACTTCTTCACTGGACTACTCCCCCTCTGGACTACTGCCCAGTTGATCTTCACTATCAGTGGTCTACTCCCCCACCGGCATGTATATATATATATATATATATATAGAGATATAGAGATATAGAGATATATAGAGAGATATATATATATATATAGAGATATCTATATATAGATATATCTATATATATATATCTATCTATAGATAGATATATCTATCTCTATATATATATCTCTCTCTATATCTCTATATATATATATATATGTATATATATCTATATATATCTCTATATATATATCTCTGTATGTCTATATATCTATTTCTATATCTATATATTTGCGAACATATATATGAAAATATATCTCTGCATATATACATAGATATATAAATATTTGAATAGATGTATATATATATATATATATCGTTATATCCCTATACGTATCTATATGTGTATATATATACATATAATAATATATATATGTATATATATATTTATATGTATATATCCCAGGTTATATATACAGATATATTCTATGCATATATATATCTATATAGGGAGATTTATATATATATATATACATATATATATATATATATATATATATATATATATATATATATATATATATATATATATATATGTGTGTGTGTGTGTGTATAATCCTTACCTATGAGAGAGAGAGGGAGGGAGAGAGAGTTTGATCATCGTTTATCTTCTGACCCTCATTGTGTGAGGAGATGACAGTTACTTTCCCCGGACGAATACAGCTACGCTTGATAGCACTGGTAGCTACTACGAGACATCAGCGACCCACTCGCTCCCGTCATGCATAAACGACCGTCGCATGCTATAGCAAGGAAGTTAAACTTCATTCTAATATTTTAAAGTTTAGAGCAGCCTGAGCCTCGTTCGTTCATGTCTTTAAAAAACATACACCGGGTAAAAGGGGTAAGAAGGCAAAATCGCGATGGATATGCAAAGCATGGCTCGTAGCGGAGGCGTGAGGGGGCAATGTACGGCTACTAAAGATGGCGGCTAGGGTTAAGAAAGAGGTCAGCAGCCAATATATTAGGGTTAGAAAGGATAAAGGGACAGCTTTAGAACCCGAAGGTAAAGAGGCGATACTGTTAGATAAGTGAGAGAGGAGATCAGAGGGGATGGAGGCCATGGCGGAAGGAGGCCATGGCAAAGGAGGCGATGACGGAAGGAGCCCATGGCAGAAGGAGGCCATGGCGGAAGGAGGCCATGGCGGAAGGAGACCATGGCAGAAGGAGGCCATGACAGAGGGAGGTCATGACGGAAGGAGGTCATGGCGGAAGGAGGCCATGGCGGAAGGAGACCATGGCAGATGGAGACCATGGCAGAAGAAGGCCATGGCGGAAGGAGCCCATGGCAGAAGGAGGCCATGACGGAAGGAGGTCATGGCGGAAGGAGGCCATGGCGGAAGGAGACCATGGCAGATGGAGACCATGGCGGAAGAAGGCCATGGCGGAAGGAGGCCATGGCAGAAGGAGACCATGGCAGAAGGAGACCATGGCGGAAGGAGGCCATGGCAGAAGGAGGCCATGGCGGAAGGAGGCCATGGCGGAAGGAGGCCATGGCGGAAGGAGGCCATGGCAGAAGGAGACCATGGCAGAAGGAGGCCATGACAGAGGGAGGTCATGGTGGAAGGAGGCCATGGCGGAAGGAGACCATGGCAGATGGAGACCATGGCGGAAGGAGGCCATGGCGGAAGGAGCCCATGGCAGAAGGAGACCATGGCAGAAGGAGGCCATGACGGAAGGAGGTCATGGCGGAAGGAGGCCATGGCGGAAGGAGACCATGGCAGATGGAGACCATGGCGGAAGAAGGCCATGGCGGAAGGAGCCCATGGCGGAAGAAGGCCATGGCGGAAGGAGCCCATGGCGGAAGGAGCCCATGGCAGAAGGAGCCCACGGTGGAAGGAGACCATGACGGAAGGAGGCCATGGCGGAAGGAAGCCATGGCGGAAGGAGCCCATGGCGGAAGAAGGCCATGGCGGAAGGAGACCATGGCGGAAGGAGACCATGGCGGAAGGAGGCCATGGCGGAAGGAGGCCATGGCGGAAGGAGACCATGGCGGAAGGAGACAATGGCGGAAGGAGGCCATGGCGGAAGGAGACCATGGCAGAAGGAGACCATGGCGGAAGGAGACCAGAGTGGAAGCAGCCCAGTGGGGGAGTACACCAGTCGGAGAGTAGACCAGTGAGCGAGGACACAAGTGGTGGAGTAGTCCAGAAGGGGAGTAGACCAGCGCATTAGCTGATTAGTGGACGAAGACCAGTGGGCGATTAGGTCAGTTGGCGAGAAGACCAGTGGGGAGTACTCCGAGGCAAACAGAGTCCAGTAAGCGAGGAGACCAGTGGGGGAGTTGACCAAGGGGAAAGGAGACCAGTTACGAAGGAGATCAGTGAATGTAGAGACCAGTGGGGGCGTAGACCAGTGGGGGAGTAGACAAAGAAAGAAAGAGTGGTAGTAGACCAGGGCGGAGGGAGACCAAGAGGGAGAGGAGACCAAGGGGGGGGGTAGGCAATTGGGGAAGTAGACCAGTGGGGGAGGAGACCAAGGCTTAAGAAGAGAGGAGACCAGTGAGGGAAGCGACCAAGGCGGAAGGAGACCAGTGAGGGAGGCGACCAAGGCGGAAGGAGACCAGTGAGGGAGGCGAATAATGCGACGGGAGACCAGTGAGGGAAGGGTGAAAAGAATGAAATTAATCACCTTCTATGTGTGGTCACAGTTATATATTCTGAAGGAATAGAAACAAGATAACATGCTTTGCAGCAGCAGCAGCGCTCGCTGTAGAAGGCATTAATGCGTCTCAGAAGCAGCAGAAAGAAATATGAATAGCATTAATGGTTGGAGGCATTGAATAAATCCAACAGTCATACAGTGGTGACTACGGCTTTTGTAATAAAGATATCAGGAATAGCAGAAGCGAAAGAGGATGCAGTAGAAGCATCCATTGTAATCACGACATACAACACGTTTTGTGGCAGCAGAAAGGCTCTGTGAAACATAAATCGCAGCGACGTCAGCCCAGTGTTCCCATGTGATTTTGCTTGTGTTACGGAAGCGCCACCCTACGATTGCGATGTATTATAATATGTAATTATAATTAGGGAAACGATCACCATAAGGTGAGCCCTTTGATCGTTGATATAAACGTTTTGATTAAACTCACTCACTCCACATTCAAAGCCCCCGACGATCGTGATCTCCATTCCGTTGCGTCATGCACGAGCTAACATACCCTCAATGAATTAATATCTCTGACGTCGTCATATAAATTGCGCTCGGAGAAAAAGCGGCCGACGAACTTATAAAAAAATTAAGTTGCCTTTAAAATAATATAGTGCACTCGTACTCATTTGGAACATCGCACTGGCTCGATATGACTTGACAATTGTGGCAGCCAGTGTCAGTTCAAGAAATCATGCGAAACATTTTGTGTAATTTTAGAGAAACAACCGGATAGCCAACGGATGCTACAGATGGATTTTAGAATTACACTACCATAACCTGGACGGTGTCTTTAAAAAGAGCTTCTTCCTTGCGGGTATAACGCCCGGAGGTACACGAATAAGGACCTCACAATCGTGACCTCCCTAAACATCAGATAACGGGGTTATCGCAAAGTGACAGTGATACAAAGACAACAGGACATTCAGCAGCGCTCATTACATATCAGCATGCATGTCAACACATACACAGCTTTCCACCTGGCTCAGGTAAGTCACTGTGGATATTGTCCCTTCTGCTTGATCTTACCCCGACATGCTTTCAAACCAGGTCCCATTTTGAAGTCAATACAACACCATGATTGGTAGAAGATTTCTCCTTCGACGGGGATCGTTGCACCACCTTTTTCAACAATCGATTGTGGTAGTAGCGATCACAACCTTCTTATTAAGTTCGAGAGATTAGTGCTGGACTGCTGTGCTCTTTACAGTGAATATTCCTACACTACTCGACAGGTAACGCTTGGCTTCTATCTGTATGTTATTCGTCTGTCATTAGCGTATTCGTAGGAAAAGACCATCTCTTTAATCTATACGTGTACACAGCTTCGATACAGACAACACCCTATTTTTTCTGTATAAACTTCGCGCCAATGAGCTACTGAATGCCACGTAACAAGGTCAATAACAAAGCGTGGCTGGCAGAGGCGCTCATATGGCATAAAGACCAGAAAGACAGGTCTGAGTTATCAGTGGCTGTGACGATATATCAGTAAATTGGTTTGTAAGACGCGACCTGTTCAAGGGCTCTACTCAAGCATAACAATTATTCCTTTACTTGTCACCATATCAAATAACGGACGAGGAACAAATCTCAACTCAGTTTTTAAGATATCGATCTCCTGACCTCCAGCATACATAGCACCTCTCCTCGCCATGGTTCAAAAGTGAGTCACGTGTGTCAGATATCTGATGAAGGTTATTTTCGTCCGGAAAAATTCCACCAGGAAGTGAAAGCTGTGAATGCTCTACCGTCGGTACACAATGCTGACGACTGAGTTGGCATCTACCCATGTAATAAGGACTGATTAATATTTCAGCCATTGCCGTAAGTATAGTGGCTATGGGGCGGTGTGAGCTCAGTGTGTCTGCCTAATTTCAGTTGAAAATATGGGACGATAAAATGGAATGAGATGTAAGATTTGGTGTTAACGGTACTGCGTGAGGTCGTCATAATCTTGCCTGATACCACAGTGCTCGCACGATAGGGTGCGCAAATCTAGGCATTTCTGGACCAGATTATCACCTATGACGACTCTTTAAAACGTCTCTGTTAGAACAAATGTCTTTCTGTTACAGCCCAAGTGACTCTCCATGAATTTGATATTTATCTTCCTTATCGATACTGTGTTATTGCCAAAGCATCTATAAGGGTGGGTGTTTGCTTATTGCAGATGGAGGTCTTGGTTGACTCCAGCTTCCAAACCTCTCCGTTACGTCGGAGGTTGATAGTGACTAAGGTACTCGGTAGAATTCCTGTCCTATCATTGTCCTCTAATGATCATACTATTATGTTGATGTTACAGGTGATTCTCGTTGTGTTGTCTGCAGCTCATGTGGGGGTAAAAGGTGATGACTCATTTTACAAGGCTTTACGTATAATACAACCATTAGGCTAACATATCATCAACTAAATAAAGACTACCAAAACCAGAATATATATTCAAGGAATTTAAATTGCCATTAAGAGTTGTCGAAAACCACATAAGCCACATATTTCTATGTCAATAGGACTACCACCTGAAACGACATTGGTTACCACAACCAAAGTGCCCACAAGCACAGTATACGTACCGAACGCACCCGAAATAACGGGTCATTCATCAACGTCCACCTCCATCACAGTAACGTGGACACATGATGACACACGAGCCATCTTCTTCGTTTTCTATAGAGTTTCCGGATCAAATAACACAAACACAGGACCAATCAGCGGAATGACCACAACCATCCCGAACCTCATACCACACACAGTGTACATCGTGTCTGTCTACGTTGAGGTTGGGGGTCAGAGGTCAACACCAGGTAACGCCATTATCCGTACAAGTAAGTTTCATTACTATGTGCATGTATATTACTTACCTTGCATTCACAATGTAATACTGCTTGTAAATATATACTGTTATCGCCAGGACAAGAAGCATTCCCTTTAAATGTACTTAGTGAAGTAGCTGCTGCTCTGAAAATGGTATTTGCAGGCCAATTAATAATCTGTGACCTTTACAGTACATTTAAGTCATATATAGCTGATGCTATAGCGTCTTCAATCTTCATACTAAGTAGGTAATGCTGGAACAGGGTGTAAATAGTGGGTGTAACCATCAATATCCATAATGATATTGATGGTTATACCTCAGGCATTTGCGTAACAATATCCTGTAGAAAAAAATGGACTGACGTCTGTAAATTGGGTCATCCATTCGGTCATCACTAACCCGGCTATTGTCAACTATCCTACCCTAGACAACTGTGCTATTACTGCTAAGCTCCTTGTCGACCAAAGCATTTCACAAAAGATTTCGGTTGTCGACTTAACAAAGTCGACTATCCTTAGCTACTTACGTGCGTTGCCAAAGGGTTTAGTTGCTGTCGTCTGCTGGAGGCACTGTGAGTTTATTTGTTCAATGTTTATCTTTGACCCATCAAATTAGAGTGTCTAGGTATACTTAGCTTCACCCATCCGTCATTATATGACCGCATCCAAAGACGGAACAAGAAACATTATGTTCTGTGTTACCATGTTTTATATGCGACCGACTTTACCTTTCAACTTCATGAATACATCAGCTTCCCCGACGCTGTAAAATGGATGGAACCCAGACAGACATGCAAGACTTACTTGCTGACATATGGCATCAGAGACGACATTTCTCACTCGACTGAAGTGACATCATTAAAACACACCTAAAGTTTATTTGTCACCTACTGTAGCTTATATTACACGACGTTTTCCTCGTACAATGTATTGAATTTGGGTTGTATGATGTAAATATAGCAATACAACTGTACATATTCGTCTGTTCGTGTTTTATTTCTTGTTTATATCTTTTTTGTATTTCCAATATAATGCTCATAAAGTTATCTGCACTGATAAGCCTGTATGTTATTTGGTGTGAAATGACGTATTTCAGACCCCAGCACTCCCTATGGTCTAAGCCTAACAAGTAACGATGTGGGGTACGTCCAAGTACAATGGGCATCATCGGATCACGGAGTCAGTTTTGTTTATGTGTTCAAACATGAGAACGAAACAAAAGCCGTCGCCAGGGTCAACACGAGAACAGCTACGAGCACAGAGCTACGTCCTCCCGGAGCCAACTACACGTTCTGTGTCACTGCTTACGCATATGAAAAATACAGCGGAGAAAAGTGCCTGGACTTTACGTTAAGTAAGTTCAATTATCACACGTTTGATGCCCAATATTGAAAATATTTACCGACGGATGACATATTTGTTTCGCTTCAGAGCCGACGACGCCAGTTCAGCAGCTCACTGCTCTAGCAATAAATAGTGAAGTGGCCAGGTTAACATGGAACACATATGAGGAAAGTATGCAGCAAAGCTTTGACATCGGTTTTATTGGCCAATTCGTCGAGATAAGGCCCATTTATGGTATCAAGGGCAACGCTTCGCCTTATTATAAATTCAATCTGTATCCCGGGGAGAACTACACGTTCTTCGTGAATGCAAGTAGTTATGGAGTCAAGAGTGAAGAACGGAGTGCATCATGTGTGCTGCGTAAGTGCCATCTTCATCTGTAGAAAAAGGACAATAGAATGTTGAAACGCTTAAACATAGAATGTATGTATGTTTGTATGCATGTATGTATGCATGTATGTATGTATGTATGTATGTATGTATGTATGTATGTATGTATGTATGTATGTATGTATGTATGTATGTATGTATGTATGTATGTATGTATGTATGTATGTATGTATGTATGTATGTATGTATGTATGTATGTATGTATGTATGTATGTATGTATGTATGTATGTATGTATGTATGTATGTATGTATGTATGTATGTATGTATGTATGTATGTATGTATGTATGTATGTAGTGTGTATGTATGTATGTATGTATGTATGTATGTATGTATGTATGTATGTATGTATGTATGTATGTATGTCTGTATGTATGTATGTATGTATGTATGTATCTATCTGTATGTATGTATGTATGTATGTATGTATGTATGTATGTATGTATGTATGTATGTATGTATGTATGTATGTATGTATGTATGTATGTATGTATGTATGCATGAATGTATGTATGTATGTATGTATGTATGTATGTATGTATGTATGTTTGTACGTACATACATACATACGTACTTACATGTATGTATGTATATATGTATGTATGTATATATGTATGTATGTATGTATGTATGTATGTATGTATGTATGTATGTATGTATGTATGTATGTATGTATGTATGTATGTATGTATGTATGTATGTATGTATGAAATAGGATACCAACTTGTGATTACCAGAGTGCCACAGTTACCGCTGTCGTCAGCATAACGCCATATCGCTTTGAAATCCATCAAAGTACCTGTCATATAGACAGGACACTATTAAATGGATCTTGAAATTGCGAAATACTGTTCGCTATGGCGTATTCATCGGAAGAAATACGGTATCCACCTAGCGTTGATTACAAATATGGTGGTTATTCTACGTCCCCTTTGCCTGCAGCTCTGAGTAATGAAACATCCATGCTATAAGATGGGATGACGGCATCAGAGTATAGCACATAGTCGCTTAACGTCGGCTTCTCTTATATATTGGTTCACGCAAATCGACATGACACAACAAAGGAATGCGTGTCAGTCACGTGTCTGATAACATGTGTCATCAATCCATTGTGTGGTTTCACCAGTAAGGATGTCGGACACGCAAAGACCAATCCAATTAATAACAGCTACTGATCGTAATGACCCCACCGTACACGTCGTGTGCATGAACACTAGTACTGCATCAACCATTATAAGCATCATTTCGTTACCAGCATTAACACCTGGTATTACCCGTTTAATGGCCACTCTTCTGATATCGTCTTTATCCTGTTTGTTGAGTCCTTACTTCACGGATGAAGTGGATGAGTAATAATATCAGAAGCTAGCATGCGGATCCTGTTGAACATTGTTCAGTCTGCGTCACACGTCTCTATTTTCTTGCGCTATATTCATTAAGAATAATTCGGTATCATTAGCACTCCCATCTAAAACCCTACCTCATCAGTTCGGCACAAACGTCCAGTCCTGTCCGGTTGTAGGGCTCAGCATATAGTCTTTAACTCTAGTTGGAGATTCACAATAATTGATCCAAAATAGAGGGCTTTGTAGTTGGCCGAATAACTAACTCCTGACGATCATTTTGTGCAAAAACATTAATTTATTTGTGGTTGCCTACTATTTTGTACACACCTCTGTTATACAGACCCATCGGCTCCAGTCCTAGTATGTAACAAAGGAACAGATTTTATAGAACTGATAATCACTAAGCGGCATGGTCTGGTTGATGAGTACGACATCAGGTGCTCTGGGCCGTCTTGTCCCGGTCTGGTAACAGTACCATCATCAGGCGACATCGTGAGGAAAACATTCGCTGGGCTTACACCTATCATGAACTATACCTTCGAGGTTATCGCCAAGAGACTGGGGGAAGTGAGCTTACCAGCTGTTAAAGTCTGCATTACCCAGGAAGGGGGTAAGCTACTGTGTTGAATGTATATTCACGTTATTGTTGTACACCTTAGCAGCTTTGTTGATTTTCTGAATTCATCAGTAGATTGATTTGACGTATTGCTCCAGCTCCAGGTGTGGTTAAGAACGTCAAAGTTTGGGAGATCACACCTGTAAGTGTATTGATAGTATGGACACAGCCGACGGAAACGAACGGTGTTTTGCAATTCTACAGCCTCACCTACTCAGGAAGGAAGATGGTACGTTTTGAAATCAGAACGTAGATCTTAGAAATTTATAACATATGATATAGCATATCGGATTAAAGTTTTAGAAGCAATTGTTTTATATCGTGTTAACAGGGGATGGCCAACACGACAACCATTTCAAAGAATATAACTGACGCCGGACCTGTAATTTATAATGAGAGGATCAGCGACCTCATTGCCGGATATACCTATGAGTTCACGGTAAGTCATGATCTTGCTTAGATCTTTGTGTCGATTTACTCATTGTAGTTATTCTTGACTGCCATGCGTGGTTAGATCACCGCTACGACTGTAGCCGCCGGACCAGGCGTGTCTGTAACAGTAACTACTCCTACATTACGTGAGTCAATACTGATCTATACGGCTCATGTAAAACATGGGATACATGATAAAGATGACGATGTGATAAAGATGAATATTTCGATTGAAGTATATAGTTTTTCATTTGGCGAATTCGATACAGGAGTACTTAAATATACCTGTACTGCTCTTGCCTGTTACTTTGAACACCAGAGGTACTGCCGGCGATGCTACCGTCGGTTTTAAATGCATACTCCAATCAGATATCACTTTGTCTACGCAACCCATTTACGGACATATTTGGTCGAGTAATTAATTACTCCGTGATCGTGACTCCGGACAAAAACCATGTTTCACTTGAAGATGGCATTGTGGATACTTGGGCCTCGACACAGAAAGAAGATGTCATTCAGCCATACGTTGCTGTAGACCGAAAAGTCGATTTATTTACCAATGGCCAGCAATGTCCCATCATGAGCCGAGCCAAGCGACAGGAGCCACAGTCTGACTCCGTCTTGATGGTGATTGGGGATTCCCCTAATTGTGACCCAACTGCCACTTCTGTCTACTGTAACGGGCCTCTACAACCTGACACAGATTACTATGTACTTGTGAGGGGATACAATGAGGAAGGGGATTTCTCCAACGGCCCTGTTTCTGATGCGATCAGGACGATGGGTATGATTCTTGGTGCCTTTTGCGCGTCGTTATTTTGTGCAATGTGTAATTTCTCAATGCGATTCTGATAACATCTTGCTTTGTTTGTTTGTATTAACTTAAGTTTTGAGCCAATCATCGCCTAACATTGTAGCCATTATCGTGCCGGTGGTACTTGCTGTACTGGCTATCGTGACGATCATTGTCTGTGTTACTATCTGCCATAGACGACGCAATCATCGTAATGACCAGGTAATTTGACTGATTCACATTGACAATCATTAATGATGCGTGGCCTCTATGTCGAATCCCAAAGTACTAGTTTATGAAGTAAGATATAACTGATGCTTTTTTTTCCTCAGCCACAAACGCATACAGACGACGTTGTGTACTACAATACAAAACGCGAAGAGCCAAGCGAAATAGTTGGCGTATACGAAACAATTGATGGCGCCACTGAACCAGAACATGCATATGAAATGGCGCATCCCCCGCCTGTCTATAACAACGACAACATGTATGCCCATCTCAATCAACCTGAACCTTGATCATCAACCTTATATGATTTATGCGCTTTATATTATGATCAACTTATAAATATTGTTAACAAACTGCTTTCACAATCTGGATAACTCAAACAATTATTTTTTCTGGCTTCAATAAATAAAGCGATGGCATGTTAGGAGTTCAGTACCGACAAGTATTGAAACTGTGACATGACAAAGAAGTTAACAGTGGTGGCAAGAAAAACTGTTGCACGATATCGTAAGATCAGCCAATAGGAATGACCCGTCGATAACTAGCTCTTGATGACATGTGGTGAGCCTTCACCGGCGAAAGCGAAGAAGATTAAGTTGATGACTCATTTATGCTTGTCTTGTCGCAATACTGATGCTAGCAGATGCTACCAATGTGTAGGCAGCTAGCAAGCAAATGCCGCGAGGATTGCTTGGTGTCCTTTACCCGTCATGTACTCGTCCCACACACGGCTCATAGTTTCGACGATATCTCCAGCGGACCCTGCGTCTATCGTGTGAGCTATGCTTGTGTGGATGTGGCCGTAGTTCTTTCCCATATATATATATATATATATATATATATATATATATATATATATATATATATATATATATAGATATATATATATATATATATATATATATATATATATATATATATATATATATATATATTCTATATATGTTTTGTATATATATATATATATATATGTTTGTATATATATATATGTATATGTATATTTTTGTTGCTATAGTTTTGCTGACATAACACCAACACTATGTAACTGTAATATCTAACTCAAATTCAATGGTGCCATCATAATGATAGAAACGGGGCAGATGTGATGCCCAATGCCTCTTCCTGCGTGATTCAGGTGAAAAAAAAAAGAAAGAAATTATCACTTTCTACGTTTGGTCACAGTAATTCAATCTGATAGAAATAAAAAGAATCAAGAGCTATTGTCTCGCCACACATTCGTCTGAGTTCCGAAAACATATGGTGGCAAAAATGTAGCTCTGTACATTAATGTTTTGATGTTGCAACAGGAGGAGAGGGAGTTAGAAGAGAGGGGTTGGTTTGCGAATATGCCAACATACCGCGCTGTCCACATCATCACCAGCTACATATACCTGCATTAAATGATCACTGTATGATATTATTGTGAGCTAACTACTAGTGTTGAACGGAATGATGCACCTTGGTGTCCACGCAGATTTTTGGATCACATGGAAATGCGTCTTATCATAAAAAGTAACGAAATCAGCTAGGAGGTGGCGTGAATGCACGATCATATTTAGCAACGCCATCCCAACTCCACCCCGCTCTATCTGAATACATGTACATCGCAAATATTCACAAATACTGGCACTCAAGCCACGCATAGCAGTCTTCATCTGTTAAAAATACATGTGTTGCACTGAATTCCAAATATATCCTAATTTTTGGAGACTGTATACATATATTAGTTGAAAACCTTAGTTCTCAGCAGCTCTCAATGAGTTTTAAATTTGATGTATGGTCTTATTTCTTAAGTATGTTCGCGTCATTTCCGTTCGTACTTTTATGGTGACAGTTATCCCATGTTAATGTCAATTTGTGTTAGTCAGCCTCGTGATGATAAACATAATTGTCACATAAACAAAATCAGCGACATTCGGGCATCAATTTCGCTCGTACTGCCACGATACTTAATACCTGCCATAATAACGTCATAACTTTAATTGATTACATTATTCCCTTGGTGCATTGGGATTGCCTCATTAATGCCACTTTACTCATAATTCAACCCACATGAATAGTAATTATGCCTGCGACATAAGGGTTCACAACATCCATAAATTGCCATTACTGGAAGCCAGTTTTTACTTTATATAATCTACGGCAAAGACTAAATTGACAAAACGGTCCAGTTGCCATATGGAAGGGTGTCTTCCTCTGTACTATGGAATATCGTAGTAGATAAAATTGGTAAACACTGTCAGTTGTAACGATCATAAGTAAGCTTGAGATATTATATATATGGCTATGAATGGATCAAGTAGCTCGATACTTTGCAAAACTGTGTATTGATTATTTTATTTATTATTCACTATAATCTTCATTTAAACAGAAGCAGATAATATGACTTACAAATTTAAATACTTTCAATAATGCATAAAGGTGTCATTGAGTTGTACATCGGGACACTTATCTTAAACTGAACCAGAGAATACACAAAATGATGTTAGCTTCTACAATTGACATGTATTGATTTATTCGTATCTACTCAAGTCAAAAGGATATACCCGACGTTATTTTCTCCTCCACCACAGATAATGTGCCCTGTTGATTGTGCGATAGTACATGATTTCCTAGAGAGAGTGTACTACGAACAAGAAGCCCCTCCCCTACCGCCCCCTACATAGCGCCCTGTGATAACTAGTCACGCCCTTTTCCGTCTTCATTAATCCACCCGCTAGTCCTGCGATTATCTCTAAACCTGTCCTGCTGTCTTTTATTACTTTCTCTGATTTAGTGCCTGCAGCAGTATGCCAGGAAAACTGTATCTATTTTCCATCCTTGTTATTGCATAGTGTTTTATCTGAATAAAGTGTTGTGCTAAATAAAGGCACCTTGGCTATTGTGTTCATATATTGTCTTTGTATATGCTTTCGTTAAAAAGGAGCACAGTGAGCGAGTATCGTTTCTGCTTACTTCTTAACCATATCACATATTACTGCAGCTGCGTTTTGTCAATAAATGGGTGTCTACAGCACTCACCTGGGTTTTAATGTCAAATAACTAAAAATAGCCATAATATGACAACGAAAAATAATATAGGTATTATCTCAAGCCTTTTAGATTATTGATATAATTTCCACAAAGCATAATTTCGTAATCATTCCTAAATTGAACACTTTGTTCGTTCGTCGATAACCTGTGATTCTTTTCAAGTGGTCATTGTTTTGTGTTATTGGCGGTCACTATATTTCATGTAGTCTTTAATTGAGTCACGCTATGTGGTCACCCAACGTGAGTCACCCACCTGTCTCCTGTGATGATCAATCGACGTCAACGATACCTTCATCATCGAGATGAATCGCCTCGTATTTCTGCTGATTCTGGGATCTATCTATGAGCAGCACATTTATCCCTTAAAGCGGAAACATTCGATCTATCACATTTTCATTCCAGGGTAAAACTCTCACATAATTCAACGAAATTACTATCACCATGCTGGGACACAATAACCTTCAGCTCAGTGGATGCTGATTTCTGCTGCATCCCATTGGCTGATCATCGCCTCCCCTGCTGCTGGGGTCGTTAAATTAATCTATGGTTGTTTTATACGACCTCGAAGCGCAGGAAGATGCCGGGTTGGCCATAACCCCCTCGTATTGTGGGATAGTTTGCAAATCAGACACAGAACAATAACTGTCCCCCAGTTGCAAGGGATTTCATGAATTCACCTTCGTGTGGATTAGGAATGGACGATAATGTTTCTATATATTCTCATTCAAATGTTGATGAGGACTATTGAAATGCCACAGGAATGCGACTTTGGTTGAAGTACATGGTATTCATTTAATGTCCATCAAGCAGCATCGTACAAAATAATTGCCTTGTAATAAAGAATTTTAATTATATTTTTGGCCAAGATTTACTGAACACTATTGCAGTGCATTAAACTACACCCCTAGCTGTGTCCTAATATAATCTTACAAAACAAACATAATCATTACATTTTGACCAGGTAATTTGACTGATTCACATTGACAATCATTGATGATGCGTGGCCTCTATGTCGAATCCCAAAGTACTAGTTTATGAAGTAAGATATAACTGATGCTTTTTTTTCCTCAGCCACAAACGCATACAGACGACGTTGTGTACTACAATACAAAACGCGAAGAGCCAAGCGAAATAGTTGGCGTATACGAAACAATTGATGGCGCCACTGAACCAGAACATGTATATGAAATGGCGCATCCCCAGCCTGTCTATAACAACGACAACATGTATGCCCATCTCAATCAACCTGAACCTTGATCATCAACCTTATATGATTTATGCGCTTTATATTATGATCAACTTATAAATATTGTTAACAAACTGCTTTCACAATCTGGATAACTCAAACAATTATTTTTTCTGGCTTCAATAAATAAAGCGATGGCATGTTAGGAGTTCAGTACCGACAAGTATTGAAACTGTGACATGACAAAGAAGTTAACAGTGGTGGCAAGAAAAACTGTTGCACGATATCGTAAGATCAGCCAATAGGAATGACCCGTCGATAACTAGCTCTTGATGACATGTGGTGAGCCTTCACCGGCGAAAGCGAAGAAGATTAAGTTGATGACTCATTTATGCTTGTCTTGTCGCAATACTGATGCTAGCAGATGCTACCAATGTGTAGGCAGCTAGCAAGCAAATGCCGCGAGGATTGCTTGGTGTCCTTTACCCGTCATGTACTCGTCCCACACACGGCTCATAGTTTCGACGATATCTCCAGCGGACCCTGCGTCTATCGTGTGAGCTATGCTTGTGTGGATGTGGCCGTAGTTCTTTCCCATATATATATATATATATATATATATATATATATATATATATATATATATATATATATATATATATATATATATATATATATATATATAGATAGATATATATATATATATATATATATATATATATATATATATATAGATATATATATCTATATATTATATATATATATATATATATATATATATATTATATATATATATATATATATATGTTTGTATATATATATATGTATATGTATATTTTTGTTGCTATAGTTTTGCTGACATAACACCAACACTATGTAACTGTAATATCTAACTCAAATTCAATGGTGCCATCATAATGATAGAAACGGGGCAGATGTGATGCCCAATGCCTCTTCCTGCGTGATTCAAGTGAAAAAAAAAGAAAGAAATTATCACTTTCTACGTTTGGTCACAGTAATTCAATCTGATAGAAATAAAAAGAATCAAGAGCTATTGTCTCGCCACACATTCGTCTGAGTTCCGAAAACATATGGTGGCAAAAATGTAGCTCTGTACATTAATGTTTTGATGTTGCAACAGGAGGAGAGGGAGTTTGAAGAGAGGGGTTGGTTTGCGAATATGCCAGCATACCGCGCTGTCCACATCATCACCAGCTACATATACCTGCATTAAATGATCACTGTATGATATTATTGTGAGCTAACTACTAATGTTGAACGGAATGATGCACCTTGGTGTCCACGCAGATTTTTGGATCACATGGAAATGCGTCTTATCATAAAAAGTAACGAAATCAGCTAGGAGGTGGCGTGAATGCACGATCATATTTAGCAACGCCATCCCAACTCCACCCCGCTCTATCTGAATACATGTACATCGCAAATATTCACAAATACTGGCACTCAAGCCACGCATAGCAGTCTTCATCTGTTAAAAATACATGTGTTGCACTGAATTCCAAATATATCCTAATTTTTGGAGACTGTATACATATATTAGTTGAAAACCTTAGTTCTCAGCAGCTCTCAATGAGTTTTAAATTTGATGTATGGTCTTATTTCTTAAGTATGTTCGCGTCATTTCCGTTCGTACTTTTATGGTGACAGTTATCCCATGTTAATGTCAATTTGTGTTAGTCAGCCTCGTGATGATAAACATAATTGTCACATAAACAAAATCAGCGACATTCGGGCATCAATTTCGCTCGTACTGCCACGATACTTAATACCTGCCATAATAACGTCATAACTTTAATTGATTACATTATTCCCTTGGTGCATTGGGATTGCCTCATTAATGCCACTTTACTCATAATTCAACCCACATGAATAGTAATTATGCCTGCGACATAAGGGTTCACAACATCCATAAATTGCCATTACTGGAAGCCAGTTTTTACTTTATATAATCTACGGCAAAGACTAAATTGACAAAACGGTCCAGTTGCCATATGGAAGGGTGTCTTCCTCTGTACTATGGAATATCGTAGTAGATAAAATTGGTAAACACTGTCAGTTGTAACGATCATAAGTAAGCTTGAGATATTATATATATGGCTATGAATGGATCAAGTAGCTCGATACTTTTGCAAACTGTGTATTGATTATTTTATTTATTATTCACTATAATCTTCATTTAAACAGAAGCAGATAATATGACTTACAAATTTAAATACTTTCAATAATGCATAAAGGTGTCATTGAGTTGTACATCGGGACACTTATCTTAAACTGAACCAGAGAATACACAAAATGATGTTAGCTTCTACAATTGACATGTATTGATTTATTCGTATCTACTCAAGTCAAAAGGATATACCCGACGTTATTTTCTCCTCCACCACAGATAATGTGCCCTGTTGATTGTGCGATAGTACATGATTTCCTAGAGAGAGAGTACTACGAACAAGAAGCCCCTCCCCTACCGCCCCCTACATAGCGCCCTGTGATAACTAGTCACGCCCTTTTCCGTCTTCATTAATCCACCCGCTAGTCCTGCGATTATCTCTAAACCTGTCCTGCTGTCTTTTATTACTTTCTCTGATTTAGTGCCTGCAGCAGTATGCCAGGAAAACTGTATCTATTTTCCATCCTTGTTATTGCATAGTGTTTTATCTGAATAAAGTGTTGTGCTAAATAAAGGCACCTTGGCTATTGTGTTCATATATTGTCTTTGTATATGCTTTCGTTAAAAAGGAGCACAGTGAGCGAGTATCGTTGCTGCTTACTTCTTAACCATATCACATATTACTGCAGCTGCGTTTTGTCAATAAATGGGGTCTACAGCACTCACCTGGGTTTTAATGTCAAATAACTAAAAATAGCCATAATATGACAACGAAAAATAATATAGGTATTATCTCAAGCCTTTTAGATTATTGATATAATTTCCACAAAGCATAATTTCGTAATCATTCCTAAATTGAACACTTTGTTCGTTCGTCGATAACCTGTGATTCTTTTCAAGTGGTCATTGTTTTGTGTTATTGGCGGTCACTATATTTCATGTAGTCTTTAATTGAGTCACGCTATGTGGTCACCCAACGTGAGTCACCCACCTGTCTCCTGTGATGATCAATCGACGTCAACGATGCCTTCATCATCGAGATGAATCGCCTCGTATTTCTGCTGATTCTGGGATCTATCTATGAGCAGCACATTTATCCCTTAAAGCGGAAACATTCGATCTATCACATTTTCATTCCAGTAGGGTAAAACTCTCACATAATTCAACGAAATTACTATCACCATGCTGGGACACAATAACCTTCAGCTCAGTGGGTGCTGATTTCTGCTGCATCCCATTGGCTGATCATCGCCTCCCCTGCTGCTGGGGTCGTTAAATTAATCTATGGTTGTTTTATACGACCTCGAAGCGCAGGAAGATGCCGGGTTGGCCATAACCCCCTCGTATTGTGGGATAGTTTGCAAATCAGACACAGAACAATAACTGTCCCCCAGTTGCAAGGGATTTCATGAATTCACCTTCGTGTGGATTAGGAATGGACGATAATGTTTCTATATATTCTCATTCAAATGTTGATGAGGACTATTGAAATGCCACAGGAATGCGACTTTGGTTGAAGTACATGGTATTCATTTAATGTCCATCAAGCAGCATCGTACAAAATAATTGCCTTGTAATAAAGAATTTTAATTATATTTTTGGCCAAGATTTACTGAACACTATTGCAGTGCATTAAACTACACCCTTAGCTGTGTCCTAATATAATCTTACAAAACAAACATAATCATTACATTTTGACCAGGTAATTTGACTGATTCACATTGACAATCATTGATGATGCGTGGCCTCTATGTCGAATCCCAAAGTACTAGTTTATGAAGTAAGATATAACTGATGCTTTTTTTTCCTCAGCCACAAACGCATACAGACGACGTTGTGTACTACAATACAAAACGCGAAGAGCCAAGCGAAATAGTTGGCGTATACGAAACAATTGATGGCGCCACTAAACCAGAACATGTATATGAAATGGCGCATCCCCCGCCTGTCTATAACAACGACAACATGTATGCCCATCTCAATCAACCTGAACCTTGATCATCAACCTTATATGATTTATGCGCTTTATATTATGATCAACTTATAAATATTGTTAACAAACTGCTTTCACAATCTGGATAACTCAAACAATTATTTTTTTCTGGCTTCAATAAATAAAGCGATGGCAT
>CM067345.1:51764538-51769538 GCA_034190875.2 Urechis unicinctus
GTTTACATGATAGTATGTGATCTTCACGTAGGATTATTTGTTCTACCTCAAGCTTAGGTAAGGCAACTCGCCCCTGATGTTTTGATGATCTGATGACTCCTAAGGGGCGCGGGTCCGCATGCAGAATCGTGAGCGTTAAAATAAAATTTGCTCTTTCTCGCAATGCGGACATGAGACAGTTAGAAAAATATACATTTTCATATCAATAAATGTCTTATCATCAATCTTGCCTAGAGTCCAACAACAGTCATACTCCTTAATCAACAGAATCAACAAAATCCAACACAATTTTAAAATTGTTGTCCAACATGCCTGTCACTGGGTGTGCTGGTTGGAGTAAAGGAGTTTGTCCGGCACATCATACTGTCTGCCCAAGCCATACCGGGAGCCACCACAGTTGCCTGCACTGCAGATGAATTTGCATGATTTGTAAAATATGCCCCTGTTGATATTGAACTCATTAATTCAGATACTAAAGGGCAAGACAATAACGCGGCTAGGCATGCAATGAGGCGAGGACGAATCAGAGTCTCGATGTTTCACCAGGTGTGCACTAGGATGCACACCATCATGAACAAACCAGATACTGACCCGTCTGTGCTCATTTCTAAAATAATGGGAGACAATTTACCCGTTCCCACTCCAGCTCAAGATTGGGTTCCAAGAAAGAGAAATGTACCCATTCTTTATACACTAATTAATTGAAAGATGCACAAGCACCTCAAAGTAGATACTCCCGGACTACTTGTGTCTTCAGACAGACCGTACATGGCTTTCTCTGCTGATGGCATTGTAAGTTGTTCATGTCACCCCTAAAAACTTATCGAGATCAAGTGCCCATATGCACTGAGAAAAAAAATACTCGATAGAAATTTATGTAGTACAGAATTGTGACTGTTGTACACAATAAAAGGCTTCCACATCATCAGTGTACCCTTTGATAAAGAAAATTTTTCAGAAATTGTGTGCAATGTGTTGCATTTTTCTTTTCATCACTTCTCTTTCTAGAAATAATCAAGTCGGCACAGCAATAGTGTTTTTTTTTTCTGCTTATTATTGTTTTGATGGATAGTTTGTTTTAATTGATAATATCTCTTTTCATGTTCTCCTTCATGATAGCCATAATGGTTATAAATAAATGGTACTCCGTTAAATGCAATGGAAGTTTGTTTATTATTATTTATTGTAAAATTAATCGGTGTTTTGTAGAGTTGGCAAGGAACTGGCTTGTTATATTCTGGGAAATATTATTAACTAGTCTTCAACAAATAGATATAAACTATTTTTGTTCTTAACTGCAGAACAAAAATCATACATAGGCATATATATATTTGGGTCTTGAGAACCTGTTCATGTTTTAATTTAGTTACTTGGTTCTTGCTACACACACCAGCTTTTTCCTGCTTTGGTATGGGGGACCAATACAGGATCTTCTTTAAATGCAGGCCTTTGTTTTTGCGCATGAAGCACTGAAATTCAGATTGGAATGTACCAGGTATTGGGTTAGGATGCTCAATTGTTGGACCGTTTCTCCCGACGAAATGCTTTTTACCGATAAAGGTGCCCTCATTGACCTTCTCTTGCCCAATTTTTTTCCGTCCACTAGCCGTCGTGCACGGCTACCCGTCCACATGCCCTGGTCCACTCTGTGCATTTCTTTGGATTGGAGCGTAGCTTTGGAAAAGGAATAAAAGACACGCCATTCATTCTTTCACGACCTCTATTTCGGTTGTCTGAGTTGCAACCACTCAATTACATCATTTACGGTACGCAACAAACTGTTCATACAGCTTCGCTAAGGAATAGCTTGTTACGGGTAGCAACAAGACGGGGCACGGGAAGAACTTCTTCAGGGTCACCTGGAAATGGTCTATTATGTTGCGTTGTGGGAGTCGGCCATGTTGAGTTTTTGAACAAAGTTTCATGATGTGCCGTATTTTAGTGCTCAAACAGAACAAGTAGACAAAACTGTAGTAATAGAAACAGTCCTCGTATCATTTTGTGATATAATCTTGCATTTTGTCAAAAACATGTTTCCTTGGAGGGCTTTGTTAAGTTTTTAGTGAGTTCATCGGTCGCTTTGACTTCGGAAGCTCCGAAATTTCTCTGGTGGCGCTTCGCCTCTAAAGCTCGGATGTGAGAGATCGAAAGTAGTTTCTTTGCTTACCTCAAGCGCATGTGATCTTTTGGCATAATATGCTGCCACTCTGTAGTATGTATGTTTTATTGCTGTGTTTGGTTGCAGTTTGAGATGCAAGACAAACTAAGCTGGGTGATCGTGAAACTGTCCACCTCCCCTCATCTCCGCTCTGTCGTTGTGCACATCCTTTCCCGCTGCATCACCGCTTCGCCCATACACTGCAAGTCTCCAGCCGGAAACACGACCATCCTCTATTCTCCACCCGGAAACACGAACATCCTCTAATCTCCGGCTTCAAAATGGAAAACCTCTTTTACATTCAGAGGACTTTGGAACTTGTACTTATTGAGATGAGGAAATCTGGTCATACGCAATCAGTAGATGCTGGGAGTTGGGCCAGTCTTTTGCATGGCTCTGATAAGTATCCTCTTTTGGCGCATTATGTTTGGAGGCTGGAGCATTTACAATCCTCTTTTGTGAATGACATAGATTGATTCATATCCGGATGGTGTAGAAGACATTTAGCATGCTGACTAAGAATATGTAAATTATGTTGATTGCTGGGAGCATGTTTATATATGCCTCCTTCCCGACAGCCAATAACGCTGTGTTTGGTTAATGCTAAAGCGTAGGCTTCTGTCAGTGCAACCTTCCATTTTCGCGGTTTTTAAAATGATACGAATACTTTAAATATAATAGAAAATTATGCAACTTGAAGACCAAGCAGAAACATGCTATACGATTGTGATTTTCGAACACCCGAGTCTGAATCATAACGGGGAAATTGAGTACACAACTGTTTTCAGTTCGACTGGAACATTAGGTATCATAACGTTACAGAAGCTTCATAATGGCTGTTTTCGCCAGTTGAACGCACACAGACACATACACACACACATATATATGTATATATATATTTATATGTATATATATATATATAAATATATACATGTATATATGTATATATATGTATATGTATAATTTCAAAATGTAATGATTATGTTTGTATTGTAAGATTATGTTAGGACACAGGTAATGGTGTAGTTTAATGCACTGCAATAGTGTTCAGTAAATCATGGCCAAAAATATAATTAAAATTCTTTATTACAACGCAATTATTTTGTACGATGCTGCTTGATGCGAAAAGGACATAAAATGAATACCCTGTGCCGCAACCAAATTCTCATTCCTGTGGCATTTCAATTGTCCTCGTCCACATTTGAATGAGTTATCCAGGCGCTATATAAAAACCCTATCGTCCATTCCTAAGCCACATGATGGTGAATTCATGATACCCCTTTGCCTTCAAAAATAAATATTGCAGCTGAGGGGATGTTATTGTTCTGCGTCTGACTGGCAAACTATCCTACAATACAAGGGGGTTATGGCCGACCCGGCATCTTACTGCGCTACGGGGTCATATAAAGCAACCACAGATTAATTCTAACGCGTTGTATAAAGACGAACGACCCCAGCATCATGTGAGGCGATGATCAGCCAATGGGATGCAGCAGAAATCAGCATCCACTGAGCTGAAGATTAATGTTTCGCAACACAGTTATAGTAATTCCGCTGAATTATGAGAAAGTTTTATCCTGGAATGAATATGTGATAGATCAAATGTTTTCATTTTAAGGAGGAAATATGCTGCTCATTGATATATCCAAGAATGAGCAGAAAGACGAGGCGATTCATCTCGATGATCGGTATCGTTGACGCTGATTGATCATCACAGGAGACAGGTGTATGACTCACGTTTGGTGACCACATAACGTGACTTGATTAAAGAGTACATGAAATATAGTGACCCCAACCAATAACAACGTGAACAATGACCACTTGACAAGAATTACAGGTTTACGACGTAGCAAACAATTGTCAATGCAAACAAAGTGTTCAATTTAGAATTAATTACGAAATTATGCTTTGTGGAAATGAAATCAATAATCTATGAGGCTAGGGATAATCCCTATATCATTTTTCAAGCCAAAACGACAAGTTTTCTTATTATATGCGCTGTCATAGTAAACTCCCCCATTTATTGACAAAACGCAGCTGCAATAATATGTGATATGGTTAAGACGTAAGCAGAAACGATACTCGCTCACTGTGCTCCTTTTTAACGAAAGCATATACAAAGACAATATATGAACACAAATGCCAAGGTGCCTTTATTCAGCACAACACTTGATTCAGATAAAACACTATGCAATAACAAGGATGGAAAATAAAGTTTTCCTGACATATCGCAGCAGGCACTAAATCAGAGAAAGTAATAAAAGACAGCAGGACAAGTTTAAAGATAATCACAGGACTCGCGGGTGGATTGATAAAGACGGAAAAGTGCATGACTAATTATCACAGGGCGCTATGTAGGGGGTGGTAAGGAAGGGGGCTTCTTGTTCGTATTGCACTCTCTGTCAGGAATTGTAGGAAAGCATTTACTATCGCACATTATCTGTGCTAAAGGAGAAAATGACGTCGCGTATAGATACAAATAAATCAATGTATGCCATTTGTAGAAGCTAACATCATTTTGTTTATTCTCTGCTTCAGTATAGCGTAAGTGTTCGGATGTACATCCCGATGACACGTATATACATTAATCGAAGTCTTTAAATTTGAAAGTGATATTATCTTAATCTGTTTAAATGAAGATTACATAGTGTAAGTAAAATAATCAATACACAGTTTGCAAAAGCATCGAGTTCCTTGATCCATTCATACCTATATAAAATATCTTAAGCTTACTTATGATCGTTACAACTGACAGTGTTTACTCATATTATCTACGTGATATTTCACAGTACAGAGAAAGTCAACCTCCCATATGGCAACTGGACCATTTTGCTAGTTAAGT
>CM067345.1:51777038-51807038 GCA_034190875.2 Urechis unicinctus
AATACTCGATAGAAATTTATGTAGTACAGAATTGTGACTGTTGTACACAATAAAAGGCTTCCACATCATCAGTGTACCCTTTGATAAAGAAAATTTTGCAGAAATTGTGTGCAATGTGTTGCAAGTTTCTTTTCATCACTTCTCTTTCTAGAAATAATCAAGTTGGCACAGCAATAATGTTCTTTTTTTCTGCTTATTATTGTTTTGATGTATAGTTTGTTTTAATTGATAATATCTCTTTTCATGTTCTCCTTCATGATAGCCATAATGTTTATAAATAAATGGTACTCCGTTAAATGCAATGGAAGTGTGTTTATTATTATTTATTGTAAAATTAATCGGTGTTTTGTAGAGTTGGCAAGGAACTGGCTTGTTATATTCTGGGGAAAATTATAAACTAGTCTTCAACAAATAGATATAAACTATTTTTGTTCTTAACTGCAGAACAAAAATCATACACAGGCATATATATATTTGGGTCTTGAGAACCTGTTCATGTTTTAATTTGGTTACTTGGTTCATGCTACACACACCAGCTTTTTGCTGCTTTGGTATGGGGGACCAATACAGAATCTTCTTTAAGTGCAGGCCTTTGTTTTTGCGCATGAAGCACTGAAATTCAGATTGGAATGTAACAGGTATTGGGTTAGGATGCTCAATTGTTGGACCGTTTCTCCCGACGAAATGCTTTTTACCGATAAAGGTGCCCTCATTGACCATCTCTTGCCCAATTTTTTCCGTTCACTAGCCGTCGTGCACAGCTACCCGTCCACATGCCCTGGTCCACTCTGTGCATTTCTTTTGATTGGAGCGTAGCTTTGGAAAAGGAATAAAAGACACGTCATTCATTCTTTCACGACCTCTATATCGGTTGTCTGAGTTGCAACCACTCCAGCAGTAATGTTTCGTGGGCATTCTGGTTCGATGTGATCGTAAATTATTCGGCAAAAACAGATTCAAAACATCATTTACAGTACGCAACAAACTGTTCATACAGCGTCGCTAAGGAATAGCTTGTTACGGGTAGCAACAAGACGGGGCACGGGAAGAACTTCTTCCGGGTCACCTGGAAATGGTCTATTATGTTGCGTTGTGGGAGTCGGCCATGTTGAGTTTTTGAACAAAGTTTCATGATGTGCCGTATTTTAGTGCTCAAACAGAACAAGTAGACAAAACTGTAGTAATAGAAACAGTCCTCGTATCATTTTGTGATATAATCTTGCATTTTGTCAAAAACATGTTTCCTTGGAGGGCTTTGTTAAGTTTTTAGTGAGTTCATCGGTCGCTTTGACTTCGGAAGCTCCGAAATTTCTCTGGTGGCGCTTCGCCTCTAAAGCTCGGATGTGAGAGATCGAAAGTAGTTTCTTTGCTTACCTCAAGCGCATGTGATCTTTTGGCATAATATGCTGCCACTCTGTAGTATGTATGTTTTATTGCTGTGTTTGGTTGCAGTTTGAGATGCAAGACAAACTAAGCTGGGTGATCGTGAAACTGTCCACCTCCCCTCATCTCCGCTCTGTCGTTGTGCACATCCTTTCCCGCTGCATCACCGCTTCGCCCATACACTGCAAGTCTCCAGCCGGAAACACGACCATCCTCTATTCTCCACCCGGAAACACGAACATCCTCTAATCTCCGGCTTCAAAATGGAAAACCTCTTTTACAGTCTGAGGACTTTGGAACTTGTACTTATTGAGATGAGGAAATCTGGTCATACGCAATCAGTAGATGCTGGGAGTTGGGCCAGTCTTTTGCATGGCTCTGATAAGTATCCTCTTTTGGCGCATTATGTTTGGAGGCTGGAGCATTTACAATCCTCTATTGTGAATGGCATAGATTGATTCATATCCGAATGGTGTAGAAGACATTTAGCATGCTGACTAAGAATATGTAAATTATGTTGATTGCTGGGAGCATGTTTATATATGCCTCCTTCCCGACAGCCAATAACGCTGTGTTTGGTTAATGCTAAAGCGTAGGCTTCTGTCAGTGCAACCTTCCATTTTCGCGGTTTTTAAAATGATACGAATACTTTAAATATAATAGAAAATTATACAACTTGAAGACCAAGCAGAAACATGCTATACAATTGTGATTTTCGAACACCCGAGTCTGAATCATAACGGGGAAATGGAGTACACAACTGTTTTCAGTTCGACTGGAATATTAGGTATCATAACGTTACAGAAGCTTCATAATGGCTGTTTTCGCCAGTTGAACGCACACAGACACATACACACACATATATATGTATATATATATTTATATGTATATATATATATAAATATATACATGTATATATGTATATATATATGTATATGTATAATTTCAAAATGTAATGATTATGTTTGTTTTGTAAGATTATGTTAGGACACAGGTAATGGTGTAGTTTAATGCACTGCAATAGTGTTCAGTAAATCATGGCCAAAAATATAATTAAAATTCTTTATTACAACGCAATTATTTTGTACGATGCTGCTTGATGCGAAACGGACATAAAATGAATACCCTGTGCCGCAACTAAATTCTCATTCCTGTGGCATTTCAATTGTCCTCGTCCACATTTGAATGAGTTATCCAGGCGCTATATAAAAACCCTATCGTCCATTCCTAAGCCACATGATGGTGAAGTCATGATATCCCTTTGCCTTCAAAAATAAATATTGCAGCTGAGGGGCTGTTATTGTTCTGCATCTGACTGGCAAACTATCCTACAATACAAGGGGGTTATGGCCGGCCCGGTATCTTATTGCGCTACGGGGTCATATAAAGCAACCACAGATTAATTCTACCGTGTTGTATAAAGACGAACGACCCCAGCATCATGGGAGGCGATGATCAGCCAATGGGATGCAGCAGAAATCAGCATCCACTGAGCTGAAGATTAATGTTTAGCAACACAGTTATAGTAATTCCGCTGAATTATGAGAAAGTTTTATCCTGGAATGAAAATGTGATAGATCAAATGTTTTCATTTTAAGGAGGAAATATGCTGTTCATTGAAAGATCCAAGAATGAGCAGAAAGACGAGGCGATTCATCTCGATGATGAAGGTATCGTTGACGCTGATTGATCATCACAGGAGACAGGTGGGTGACTCACGTTGGGTGACCACATAACGTGACTTGATTAAAGAGTACATGAAATATAGTGATCCCAACCAATAACAACGTGAACAATGACCACTTGACAAGAATTACAGGTTTACGACGTAGCAAACAATTGTCAATGCAAACAAAGTGTTCAGTTTAGGAATAATTACGAAATTATGCTTTGTGGAAATGAAATCAATAATCTATGAGGCTAGGGATAATCCCTATATCATTTTTCAAGCCTAAACGAAAAGTTTTCTTATTATATGCGCTGTCATAGTAAACTCCCCCATTTATTGACAAAACGCAGCTGCAATAATATGTGATATGGTTAAGAAGTAAGCAGAAACGATACTCGCTCACTGTGCTCCTTTTTAACGAAAGCATATACAAAGACAATATATGAACACAAAAGCCAAGGTGCCTTTATTCAGCACAACACTTTATTCAGATAAAACACTATGCAATAACAAGGATGGTCTGACAACAATCCCATTTCGCTGTTTAGAAACCATTCGCATGCTACATGTACGCCACATTGTAGCTTATTTCGTTATTGTTTGCATGACGCGTTGATAGTGTGCATTTCCTAGTGAACTAAAATCAACGTGGGTAATACATTGCATCATTCCGCTCAACATTAGTATTTAGCTCACAATAATATAATAAAGGGAGCATTTAATGAAGGATTATGTAACTGTTCACAACCCCTCCCCCCCTCTTCGCAAACCACCCCCTCTCCTCCTGTCGCAACATCAAAACATTATTGTACAGAGCTACACAATATTTTGACACCATATGTTGTCGGAATTCAGTATAATGTGTGCCGAGAAAATAGCTCTTGATTCTTTTTATTTCCTTCAGAATGAAATACTGAGACCAAACGTAGAAAGTGATAATTTTATACTTGTTCACCTGAATCACGCAGGAAGAAACATTGGGCATCACAGCTGCACCGTGTATATAATTATGATGGCAATATTGAATTTGAGTTAGCTATTACAGTTAAGTAGTGTTGGTGTTATGTCAGTAAAACTATTACAACAAAAATATACTATCATCATTGCCGTGATCATGAACATCATCGTTATCACCCTCATCTTTGTCATCATCATGATTGTTGATTGTTGTTACCATGACCATGATTGCCATCCCCAACATCATATATATATATATATATATATATATATATATATATATATATATAGATATATATATATATATATATATATATATATATATATATATATATATATATATATACACATATATACACACACATATATATATATATATATATATACATATATATATATATATATATATATATATATATCATATAACTACCATGAAGACAAGCGTAAATGAGTCATCAAATTAATCTTCTTCGCTTTCGCCGGTGAAGGCTCACCACATGTCATCAAGAGCTAGTTATCGACGGGTCATTCCTATTGGCTGATCTTACGATATCGTGCGACAGTTTTTCTTGCCACCACTGTTAACTTCATTTGTCATGTCACAGTTTCAACACTTGTCGGTACTGAACTCCAATAATAACATGCCATCGCTTTATTTATTGAAGCCAGAGGCAATAATTGTTTGTATTATCAAGATTGAGAAAGCAGATTGTTAACAATATTAATAAGCTGATCGTAATACAAAGCGCATGAATAATATAAGGTTGATGATCAACGTTCCGGTTGATTGAGATGGGCATACATGTTGTCGTTGTTATAGACAGGCTGGGGATGCGCCATTTCATATGCATGTTCTGGTTCAGTGGCGCCATCAATTGTTTCGTATACGCCAACTATTTCGCTTGGCTCTTCGCGTTTTGTATTGTAGTACACAACGTCGTCTGGATGCGTTTGTGGCTGAGGAAAAAAAAGCATCAGTTGTATCTTACTTCATAAACTAGTACTTTGGGACTCGACATAGAGGCCACGCATCATTAATGATTGTCAATGTGAATCAGTCTAATTACCTCGTCATTACGATGATTGCGTCGTCTATGGCAGATAGTAACACAGACAATGATCGCCACGATAGCCAGTACAGCAAGTACCACCGGCACGATAATGGCTACAATGTTAGGCGATGATTGGCTCAAAACTTAAGTTAATACAAACAAACAAAGCAAGATGTTATCAGAATCGCATTGAGAAATTACACATTGCACAAAATAACGACGCGCAAAAGGCACCAAGAATCATACCCATCGTCCTGATTGCAGCAGAAACAGGGCCGTTGGAGAAATCCCCTTCCTCGTTGTATCCCCTTACAAGTACATAGTAATCTGTGTCAGGTTGTAGAGGCCCGTTACAGTAGACAGAAGTGGCAGTTGGGTCACAATTAGGGGAATCCCCAATCACCATCATGACGGAGTCAGACTGCGTCTCCTGTCGCTTGGCTCGGCTCATGGTGGGACATTGCTGGCCATTGGTAAATAAATCGACTTTTCGGTCTACAGCCGCGTATGGCTGAATGACATCTTCTTTCTGTGTCGAGGCCCAAGTATCCAAAATGCCATCTTCAAGAGAACCATGGTTTTTCCGGAGTCACGATCACCGAGTAATTAATTACTCGACCAAATATGTCCGTAAATGGGTTGCGTAGACAAAGTGATATCTGATTGGAGTATGCATTTAAAACCGACGGTAGCATCGCCGGCAGTACCTCTGGTGTTCAAAGTAACAGGCAAGAGCAGTACAGGTATATTTAAGTACTCCTGTATCGAATTCGCCAAATGAAAAACTATATACTTCAATCGAAATATTCATCTTTATCACATCGTCATCTTTATCATGTATCCCATGTTTTACATGAGCAGTATAGAACAGTATTGACTCACGTAATGTAGGAGTAGTTACTGTTACAGACACGCCTGGTCCGGTGGCTACAGTCGTAGCGGTGATCTAACCACGCATGGCAGTCAAGAATAACTACAATGAGTAAATCGACACAAAGATCTAAGCAAGATCATGACTTACCGTGAACTCATAGGTATATCCGGCAATGAGGTCACTGATCCTCTCATTATAAATTACAGGTCCGGCGTCAGTTATATTCTTTGAAATGGTTGTCGTGTTGGCCATCCCCTGTTAACACGATATAAAACAATTGCTTCTAAAACTTTAATCCGATATGCTATATCATATGTTATAAATTTCTAAGATCTACGTTCTGATTTCAAAACGTACCATCTTCCTTCCTGAGTAGGTGAGGCTGTAGAATTGCAAAACACCGTTCGTTTCCGTCGGCTGTGTCCATACTATAAATACACTTACAGGTGTGATCTCCCAAACTTTGACGTTCTTAACCACACCTGGGGCTGGAGCAATACGTCAAATCAATCTACTGATGAATTCAGAAAATCAACAAAGCCGCTAAGGTGTACAACAATAACGTGAATATACATTCAACA
Organism: Urechis unicinctus; assembly: GCA_034190875.2. Classification (NCBI taxonomy): domain Eukaryota; kingdom Metazoa; phylum Annelida; class Polychaeta; order Xenopneusta; family Urechidae; genus Urechis; species Urechis unicinctus. Next base: position 51,783,555 of record CM067345.1, read on the forward strand.
CAGTAGCTTACCTCCTTCCTGGGTAATGCATACTTTAACAGCTGGTAAGCTCACTTCCCCCAGTCTCTTGGCGATAACCTCGAAGGTATAGTTCATGATAGGTGTAAGCCCGGCGAATGTTTTCCTCACGATGTCGCCTGATGATGGTACTGTTACCAGACCGGGACAAGACGACCCAGAGCACCTGATGTCGTACTCATCAACCAGACCATGCCGCTTAGTGATTATCAGTTCTATAAAATCTGTTCCTTTGTTACATACTAGGACTGGAGCCGATGGGTCTGTATAACAGAGTCAGTCAGAGGTGTGTACAAAATAGTAGGCAACCACAAATAAATTAATGTTTTTGCAGAAAATGATCGTCAGGAGTTAGTTATTCGGCCAACTACAAAGCCCTCTATTTGGGATCAATTATTGTGAATCCCCAACTAGAGTTAAAGACTATATGCTGAGCCCTACAACCGGACAGGACTGGACGTTTGTGCCGAACTGATGAGGTAGGGTTTTAGATGGGAGTGCTAATGATACCGAATTATTCTTAATGAATATAGCGCAAGAAAATAGAGACGTGTGACGCAGACTGAACAATGTTCAACAGGATCCGCATGCTAGCTTCTGATATTATTACTCATCCACTTCATCCGTGAAGTAAGGACTCAACAAAACAGGATAAAGACGATATCAGAAGAGTGGCCATTAAACGGGTAATACCAGGTGTTAATGCTGGTAACGAAATGATGCTTATAATGGTTGATGCAGTACTAGTGTTCATGCACACGACGTGTACGGTGGGGTCATTACGATCAGTAGCTGTTATTAATTGGATTGGCCTTTGCGTGTCCGACATCCTTACTGGTGAAACCACACAATGGATTGATGACACGTGACTGACACGCATTCCTTTGTTGTGTCATGTCGATTTGCGTGAACCAATATATAAGAGAAGCCGACGTTAAGCGACTATGTGCTATACTCTGATGCCGTCATCCCATCTTATAGCATGGATGTTTCATTACTCAGAGCTGCAGGCAAAGGGGACGTAGAATAACCACCATATTTGTAATCAACGCTAGGTGGATACCGTATTTCTTCCGATGAATACGCCATAGCGAACAGTATTTCGCAATTTCAAGATCCATTTAATAGTGTCCTGTCTATATGACGGGTACTTTGATGGATTTCAAAGCGATATGGCGTTATGCTGACGACAGCGGTAACTGTGGCACTCTGGTAATCACAAGTTGGTATCCTATTTCATACATACATACATACATACATACATACATACATACATACATACATACATACATACATACATACATACATACATACATACATACATACATACATACATACATACATACATACATACATACATACATACATACATACATACATACATACATACATACATACATACATACATACAGACATACATACATACATACATACACATACATACATACATACATACATACATACATATATACATACATACATACATACATACATACATACATACATACATGTAAGTACGTATGTATGTATGTATGTACAAACATACATACATACATACATACATTCATGCATACATACATACATACATACATACATACATACATACATACATACATACATACATACATACATACATACATACATACATACATACATACATACATACATACATACATACATACATACATACATACATACATACATACATACATACATACATACATACATACATACATACATACATACATACATACATACATACATACATACATACATACATACATACATACATACATACATACATACATACAAACATACATACATTCTATGTTTAAGCGTATCAACATTCTATTGTCCTTTTTCTACAGATGAAGATGGCACTTACGCAGCACACATGATGCACTCCGTTCTTCACTCTTGACTCCATAACTACTTGCATTCACGAAGAACGTGTAGTTCTCCCCGGGATACAGATTGAATTTATAATAAGGCGAAGCGTTGACCTTGATACCATAAATGGGCCTTATCTCGACGAATTGGCCAATAAAACCGATGTCAAAGCTTTGCTGCATACTTTCCTCATATGTGTTCCATGTTAACCTGGCCACTTCATTATTTATTGCTAGAGCAGTGAGCTGCTGAACTGGCGTCGGCTCTGAAGCGAAACAAATATGTCATCCGTCGGTAAATATTTTCAATATTGGGCATCAAACGTGTGATAATTGAACTTACTTAACGTAAAGTCCAGGCACTTTTCTCCGCTGTATTTTTCATATGCGTAAGCAGTGACACAGAACGTGTAGTTGGCTCCGGGAGGACGTAGCTCTGTGCTCGTAGCTGTTCTCGTGTTGACCCTGGCGACGGCTTTTGTTTCGTTCTCATGTTTGAACACATAAACAAAACTGACTCCGTGATCCGATGATGTCCATTTTACTTGGACGTACCCCACATCGTTACTTGTTAGGCTTAGACCAGAGGGAGTGCTGGGGTCTGAAATACGTCATTTCACACCAAATAACATACAGGCTTATCAGTGCAGATGACTTTATGAGCATTATATAGGAAATACAACAAAGATATAAACAAGAAATCAAACACGAACAGACGAATATGTCCAGTTGTATTGCTATATTTACATCATACAACCCAAATTATATTGTGAAGTGTTTGTAGAATTCTTAGGTGGGTATACATTGTACGAGGAAAACGTCGTGTAATATAAGCTACAGTAGGTGACAAATAAACGTTAGGTGTGTTTTAATGATGTCACTTCAGTCGAGTGAGAAATGTCGTCTCTGATGCCATATGTCAGCAAGTAAGTCTTGCATGTCTGTCTGGGTTCCATCCATTTTACAGCGTCGGGGAAGCTGATGTATTCATGAAGTTGAAAGGTAATGTCGGTCGCATATAAAACATGGTAACACAGAACATAATGTTTCTTGTTCCGTCTTTGGATGCGGTCATATAATGACGGATGGGTGAAGCTAAGTATACCTAGACACTAAAATTTGATGGGTCAAAGATAAACATTGAACAAATAAATTCACAGTGCCTCCAGCATACGACAGCAACTAAACCCTTTGGCAACGCACGTAAGTAGCTAAGGATAGTCGACTTTGTTAAGTCGACAACCGAAATCTTTTGTGAAATGCTTTGGTCGACAAGGAGCTTAGCAGTAATAGCCAAGATGTCTAGGGTAGGATAGTTGACAATAGCCGGGTTAGTGATGAACGAATGGATGACCCAATTTACAGACGTCGGTCCATTTTTTTCTACAGGATATTGTTACGCAAATGCCTGAGGTATAACCATCAATATCATTATGGATATTGATGGTTACACCCACTATTTACACCCTGTTCCAGCATTACCTACTTAGTATGAAGATGGAAGGCGCTATAGCATCAGCTATATATGACTTAAATGTACTGTAAAGGTCACGGATTAATTGGTCTGCCAATACCATTCTCAGAGCAGCAGCTACTTCACAAAGTACATTTAAAGGGAATGCTTCTTGTCCTGGCGATCACAGTATATATGTACAAGCAGTATTACATTGTGAATGCAAGGTAAGTAATATACATGCACATAGTAATGAAACTTACTTGTACGGATAATGGAGTTAGCTGGTGTTGACCTCTGACCCCCAACCTCAACGTAGACAGACACGAAGTACACTGTGTGTGGTCTGAGGTTCAGGATGGTTGCGGTCATTCCGCTGATTGGTCCTATGTTTGTGTTATTTGATCCGGAAACTCTATAGAAAACGAAGAAGATGGCTCGTGTGTCATCATGTGTCCACGTTACTGTGATGGAGGTGGACGTTGATGAATGACTCGTTATTTCGGGTGTGCTCGGTACGTATACTGTGCTTGTGGGCACTTTGGTTGTGGTAACCAATGTCGTTTCAGGTGGTAGTCCTATTGACATAGAAATATGTGGCTTATGTGGTTTTCGACAACTCTTAATGGCAATTTAAATCCAAGGAATATATATTCTGGTTTTGGTAGTCTTTATTTAGTTGAGCAACATTCAACAAGACAAAATGAATGATATGTTAGCCTTATAGTTGTATTATACGTAAAGCCTTGTAAAATGAGTCGTCACATTTGACCCCCACATGAGCTGCGGACAGCACAACGAGAATCACCTGTAACATCAACATAATAGAATGATCATCAGAGGAAAATGATAGGACAGGAATTCTACCGAGTACCTTAGTCACTATCAACCTCCGACGTAACGGAGAGGTTTGGAAGCTGGAGTCAACCAAGACCTCCATCTGCAATAAGCAAACACCCCCCCTTATAGTTGCTTTGGCAATAGCACAGAATCGATAAGGAAGATAAATATCAAATTCATGAGTCACTTGGGCTGAAACAGAAAGACATTTGTTCTAATAGAGACGTTTTAAAGACGAGTCGTCATAGGTGATAATTTGGTCCAGAAATGCCTAGATTTGCGCACCCTATCGTGGGAGCACTGTGGTATCAGGCTAGATTATGACGACCTCACTCAGTACCGTTAACACCAAATCTTACATCTCATTCCATTTTATCGTCCCATATTTTCAACTGAAATTAGGCAGACACACTGAGCTCACACCGCCCCATAGCCACTATACTTACGGCAAAGGCTGAAATATTAATCAGTCCTTATAACATGGGTAGATGCCAACTCAGTCGTCAGCATTGTGTACCGACGGTAGAGCATTCGCAGCTTTCACGTCCTGGTGGAATTTTTCCGGACGAAAATAACCTCTATCAGATATCTGACACACGTGACTCACTTTTGAACCATGGCGAGGAGGAGCTATGTATGCTGGAGGTCAGGAGATCGATATCTTAAAAAATGAGTTGAGATTTGTTCCTCGTCCGTTATTTGATATGGTGACAAGTAAAGGAATAATTGTTATGCTTGAGTAGAGCACTTGAACAGGTCGCGTCTTACAAACCAATTTACTGATATATCGTCACGGCCACGGCATTCAGTAGCTCATTGGCGCGAAGTTTATACAGAAAAAATAGGGTGTTTTAATTTTGGGGATGTCTGTATCGAAGCTGTGTACACGTATAGATTAAAGAGATGGTCTGTTCCTACGAATACGCTAATGACAGACGATTAACATACGGATAGAAGCCATGCGTTACCTGTCGAGTAGTGTAGGAATATTCACTGTAAAGAGCACAGCAGTCCAGCACTGATCTCTCGAACTTGATAAGAAGGTTGTGATCGCTACTACCACAATCGATAGTTGAAAAAGGTGGTGCAACGATCCCCGTCGAAGGAGAAATCTTCTACCAATCATGGTGTTGTATTGACTTCAAAATGGGACCTGGTTTGAAAGCATGTCGGGGTAAGATCAAGCAGAAGGGACAATATCCACAGTGACTTACCTGAGTCAGGTGGAAAGCTGTGTATGTGTTGACATGCATGCTGATATGTAATGAGCGCTGCTGAATGTCCTGTTGTCTTTGTATCACTGTCACTTTGCGATAACCCCGTTATCTGATGTTTAGGGAGGTCACGATTGTGAGGTCCTTATTCGTGTACCTCCGGGCGTTATACCCGCAAGGAAGAAGCTCTTTTTAAAGACACCGTCAAGGTTATGGTAGTGTAATTCTAAAATCTATCTGTATTTTTATAGGTTCGTCGGCCGCTTTTTCTCCCAGCGCAATTTATAAAATGACGTCAGAGATAGTAATTCATTGAGGGTATGTTAGCTCGTGCATGACGCACCGGAATGGAGATCACGATCGTCGGGGGCTTTGAATGTGGAGTGAGTTAGTTTAATCAAAACGTTTAAAGCAACGATCAAAGGGCTCACCTTATGGTGATCGTTCCCCTAATTATAATTACATATTATAATACATCGCAATCGTAGGGTGGCGCTTCCGTAACACAAGCAAAATCACATGGGAACACTGGGCTGACGTCGCTGCGATTTATGTTTCACAGAGCCTTTCTGCTGCCACAAAACGTGTTGTATGTCGTGATTACAATGGATGCTTCTACTGCATCCTCTTTCGCTCCTGCTATTCCTGATATCTTTATTACAAAAGCCGTAGTCACCACTGTATGACTGTTGGATTTATTCAATGCCTCCAACCATTAATGCTATTCATATTTCTTTCCGCTGCTTCTGAGACGCATTAATGCCTTCTACAGCGAGCGCTGCAGCTGCTGCAAAGCATGTTATCTTGTTTCTATTCCTTCAGAATATATAACTGTGACTAAACATAGAAGGTGATTAATTTCATTCTTTTCACCCTTCCCTCACTGGTCTCCCGTCGCATTATTCGCCTCCCTCACTGGTCTCCTTCCGCCTTGGTCGCCTCCCTCACTGGTCTCCTTCCGCCTTGGTCGCTTCCCTCACTGGTCTCCTCTCTTCTTAAGCCTTAGTCTCCTCCCCTACTGGTCTACTTCCCCAATTGCCTACCCCCCCCCCCCGGTCTCCTCTCCCTCTGTGTCTCCCTCCGCCCTGGTCTACTACCACTCTTTCTTACTTTGTCTACTCCCCCACTGGTCTACGCCCCCACTGGTCTCTACATTCACTGATCTCCTTCGTAACTGGTCTCCTTTCCCCTTGGTCAACTCCCCCACTGGTCTCCTCGCTTACTGGTCTCTGTTTGCCTTGGAGTACTCCCCACTGGTCTTCTCGCCAACTGACCTAATCGCCCACTGGTCTTCGTCCACTAATCAGCTAATGCTCTGGTCTACTCCCCTTCTGGACTACTCCTCCACTTGTGTCCTCGCTCACTGGTCTACTCTCCGACTGGTGTACTCCCCCACTGGGCTGCTACCACTCTGGTCTCCTTCCGCCATGGTCTCCTTCTGCCATGGTCTCCTTCTGCCATGGCCTCCTTCCGCCATTGTCTCCTTCCACCATGGTCTACTTCCGCCATGGCCTCCTTCCGCCATGGCCTCCTTCCGCCATGGTCTCCTTCCGCCATGGTCTCCTTCCGCCATGGCCTTGTTCGGCCATGGGCTCCTTCCACCATGGCCTCCTTCCGCCATGGGCTCCTTCTGCCATGGGCTCTTCCGCCATGGCCTCCTTCCGCCATGGTCTCCATCTGCCATGGTCTCCTTCCGCCATGGCCTCCTTCCGCCATGACCTCCTTCCGTCATTGCCTCCTCCTGCCATGGTCTCCTTCTGCCATGGGCTCCTTCCGCCATGGCCTCCTTCCGCCATGGCCTCCTTCTGCCATGGGCTCCTTCCGTCATCGCCTCCTTCCCCTCTGATCTCCTCTCTCACTTATCTAACAATATCGCCTCTTTACCTTCGGGTTCTAAAGCTGTCCCCTTATCCTTTCTAACCCTAATATATCGGCTGCTGACCTCTTTCTTAACCCTAGTCGCCATCTTTAGTAGCCGTACATTGCCCCCTCACGCCTCCGCTACGAGCCATGCTTTGCATATCCATCGCGATTTTGCCTTCTTACCCCTTTTACCCGGTGTATGTTTTTTAAAGACATGAACGAACGAGGCTCAGGCTGCTGTAAACTTTAAATATTAGAATGAAGTTTAACTTCCTTGCTATAGCATGCGACGGTCGTTTATGCATGACGGGAGCGAGTGGGTCGCTGATGTCCCGTAGTAGCTGTCAGTGCGATCAAGCGTAGCTGTAGTAGCCCGGGGAAAGTAACTGTCATCTCCTCACACAATGAGGGTCAGAAGATAAACGATGATCAACCTCTCTCTCCCTCCCTCTATCTCTCATAGGTAAGGATTATACACACACACACACACACACACACACACACACACACACACATATATATATATATATATATATATATATATATATATATATATATATATGCATATAAATATATATGTATATATAACTGTATATATATATAAATATATATATATACATATATATATCATTATATGTATATATATACATATATATACGTATATTTATATAACGATATATATATTTATATACATCTATTCAAATATTTATATATCTATGTATATATTCATTTATATATTTTCATATATATCTTCGCAAATATATATATCTATAAATATATATATATATATATATATATATATACATATATATATAGATATATATATATATATATATATATATATATATATATATATATATATATATATATATATATATATATATATATATATATATATATATATATATATATATATATATATATATAAATATATATATATACATGCCGGTGGGGGAGTAGACCACTGATAGTGAAGACCAACTGGGCAGTAGTCCAGAGGGGGAGTAGTCCAGTGAAGAAGTTCACCGGAGTAGATGTTCACAAATCAAGCCAGCGATTGACAAACCTTCATGAAGAGGAGCAGGTATGGTTGAAAAGAATAGCTCTCTACGGCCAGCAACTTCTTATCCAGTAGTCAAACGCTGTTCGTAGGTAGAACACACTACTAATTAGAGACATGTAGCAGAAAAGTAACTAGCTTGCAAGCAGAAACACACATGAGAACACATTGTTTCTGACATATCGCGTGTGGACTATCTTGAAGGACTCCAACCTTCGAGGATGTAGCGCACATTGCTATCGGACGAGCAGGAAAACACCAACACACTCACACAAGAATTGTACACACGTTAGACACAGGGTCCGCAGGAGCAATCGTCGAAACCACAGGGCATATGGAGGACAAGTGCTGGACGGGTGCGGGACGATAAGCATTCCCGACGCATTCGGTTGCTAGCTGCCTGCATATTGGTAGCTTCTTGTGGCATCTACCTGCATTGCTTGGGATATTGCGCCCGTACATCTGGGACAAGGCAATATGTTTTCGTTCCTGCTATTGCAACAATAGTTAACGATAGTTAATGAGTCATCAACTTAATCAACTTTGATTTTGCTCGCAACGGCTTGATGATGTTCTAGCAACCTTAGGGTCATTCCTGTTGGTTGATATAACGATACCGTGTAACCGTTTCTTTTGCCACCACTGTTAATTTCATTTGTCATGTCAGAGTTTCGATAATTACCGGTACTGCACTCCTACAATAACATGCCATTGGTTTATTCATTGAAACCAGAGTAATAATTACTAGAATATCCAGGTGAAAGCATTTTGTCAAATAATATTGGTCGTAATTCAAAGCGTATGAATCATATAAGGCTGATGATCAAAGTTCAGGTTCATTGAGATGGGCGTTCATGATGTCATATTTTCTGGTTCAGTGGTGTCATCAATCGGTTCGTAGACGCCAACTGTTTCGCTTAGCTCTTCGTCAAAGTCGTCTGTATGAGTTTGTTGCTGAGAAAAAAAATATCTGTACAACATGGTAAATTGGTATTGGTCACGCATCATAAATGTCTGTCAATGTGAATCAGTCAAATTACCTGGTCCTTGCGTTGATTGCGGCGTCTATGGTAGATAACGCAGACGATGTTCGTCACGATAGCCAGTACAGCAAGTACCGTCGGCACGATAATGGCCGCTATGAGAGGCGATGATAAGCTTATAGCTTGAGTCAATACAAAACAAATCAAGCAAGATGTTAACAGAATCGCATCAAGAAATTACACATTGCACAAAATAACAACGCGCAAAAGGCACCAAGAATCATACCCATCGTCCTGATCGCATCAGAAACAGGGCCGTTGGAGAAATCCCCTTCCTCATTGTATCCCCTTACAAGTACGTAGTAATCTGTGTCAGGTTGTAGAGGCCCGTTACAGTAGACAGAATTGGCTGTTGCATCACAATTGGGGGAATCCCCAATCACCACCAAGACGGAGTCAGGCTGTGGCTCCTGTCGCTTGGCTCGGCTCGTGGTTGGGCATTGCTGGCCATTGGTAAATAAATTGTCTTTTCGGTCTACAGCAACGTATGGCTGAATGACTGTTTCATGAACTGAGGCCCAAGAACCCAAAATGTCATCGTCTAGAGAACTATGTCTTTTATCCGGAGTCACGATCACTGAATAAGTTATTACTCGACCAAATTTGTCCGTAAACGGGTTTCGTAGACAAAGGGTTATCTGATTGGAATCGGCTTTGACAAATGACGGAAGTAGCCCAGGCCGTACCTCCGGTGCTTAACGTAACAGGCAAGAGTAATACAGGTTTATTAAAGCACTCCTACATCGAATTCGCAAAATGAAAACTATTACCTTCAATCGAAATGATCATCTTTACTATATCGTCATCACATTCGTTATCATGTATCCACTGTTTTACATGAGCAGTATAGATCAGTATTGACTCACGTAATATAGGAGTAGTTACATTTACAGACACGCCTGGTCCGGTGGCTACAGTCGTAGCGGTGATCTGACCACGGCATGGCAGTCAAGAATAATAGCAATGAGTACATCGACACAAAGATCTAAACCTCTTTCAAACTGAATCATGACTTACCGTGAACTCATAGGTGTATCCGGCAATGAGGTCACTAATGGTCTCATTATAAATTACAGGTTCGACGTCAGTTATATTCAGTGTAATGGTTGTCGTGTTGGCCATCCCCTGTTAACAGTATAAAAACAATTACTTCTAAATCAATAATCCGATACGCTTTTTCATATATTTTAAATTTCTAAGATCTACGTACTCATTTCAAAACTTACCGTCTTCCTTCCAGAGTAGGTTAGGGTGTAGAATTGCAAAACACCGTTCGTTACCGTCGGCTGTGTCCATACTATCAACACACTTACAGGTGTGATCTCGATAATTTCGACGTTCTTAACCACACCAGGGGCTGGAGCAATACGTCAAATCAATTTACTGGTCAATCCAGAAAATCAACAAAGATGCTAAGGTGTAAAACAACAACGTGAATATACATTCAACACAGTAGCTTACCTCCTTCCTGGGTAATGCACACTATATAAGCAGGTAAGCTCACTTCGCCAAGTCTCTTGGCGATAACCTCGAAGGTATAGTTCATGAGAGGTGTAAGCCCAGCGAATGTTTTCATCACGATGTAGCCTGATGATGGTACTGTTACCAGACCGGGACAAGACGACGACCCAGAACACCTGATGTCGTACTCATCAACCAGACCACGCCCTTTAGTGATTATCAGTTCTATAAAATCTCTTCCTATGTTACATTCTAGGACTGGAGCCGATGGGTCTGTATAACAGAGGTGTGTACAAAATAGTAGGCAACCACAAATAAATTAATGTTTTTGCAGAAAATGATCGTCAGGAGTTAGTTATTCGGCCAACTACAAAGCCCTCTATTTGGGATCAATTAATGTGAATCCCCAACTAGAGTTAAAGACTATATGCTGAGCCCTACAACCGGACAGGACTGGACGTTCGTGCCGAACTGATGAGATAGGGGTTTAGATGGGAGTGCTAATGATACCGAATTATTCTTAATGAATATAGCGCAAGAAAATAGAGACGTGTGACGCAGACTGAACAATGTTCAACAGGATCCGCATGCTAGCTTCTGATATTATTACTCATCCACTTCATCCGTGAAGTAAGGACTCAACAAATAGGATAAAGCCGATATCAGAAGAGTGGCCATTAAATGAGTAATACCATGTGTTAATGCTGGTAACGAAATGATGCTTATAATGGTTGATGCAGTACTAGTGTTCATGCACACGACGTGTACGGTGGGGTCATTACGATCAGTAGCTGTTATTAATTGGATTGGCCTTTGCGTGTCCGACATCCTTACTGGTGAAACCACACAATGGATTGATGACACATGTTATCAGACACGTGACTGACACGCATTCCTTTGTTGTGTCATGTCGATTTGCGTGAACCAATATATCAGAGAAGCCGACGTTAAGTGACTATGTGCTATACTCTGATGCCGTCATCCCATCTTATTGCATGGATGTTTCATTACTATGAGCTGCAGGCAAAGGGGACGTAGAATAACCACCATATTTGTAATCAATGCTAGGTGGATACCGTATTTCTTCCGATGAATACGCTATAGCGAACAGTATTTCGCAATTTCAAGATCCATTTAATAGTGTCTGTCTATATGACGGGTACTATGATGGATTTCAATGCGATATGGCGTTATGCTGACGACAGCGGTAACTGTGGCACTCTGGTAATCACAAGTTGGTATCCTATTTCGCCTTTATCATCCATGCTTGCTTTGAAAGTCTTCTCACAGCATTCATCACGTTCAGCAGCTATGATTTAAGGCATTAGTTCGCAAACAAAAACATATCTCTACAATTGCAATACGATAAAGGACTGTGTCCGTCGCAGGAGAAAGAATATATGAGCTGGTTACCATCTGTGCACCTTTTCCTATAAATAGAGCAGATGCTACAGTACATAGCATATGCCAAGCCTCTTTGTCAAGGCTACGTGCGTTCCCTAGCAACGACCCAGCAATGTCTTAATATTTCGACGCAAGTGCTATTGAAGTGCTTTCAAGACATTCCTTGTCTTTGTAGCGTTAGCCTTTGCTGAATGTAACTCATTGACGCTTGGCAATGCCAAAAACTCCGTCATATTGAAATGATTTCATTTTCATGGCTGGAATCATTAAGAATCTTAAACGCAGCCATAAATGTATACGCACTGTATGTATGTATGTATGTATGTATGTATGTATGTATGTATGTATGTATGTATGTATGTATGTATGTATGTATGTATGTATGTATGTATGTATGTATGTATGTATGTATGTATGTATGTATGTATGTATGTATGTATGTATGTATGTATGTATGTATGTATGTATGTATGTATGTATGTATGTATGTATGTATGTATGTATGTATGTATGTATGTATGTATGTATGTATGTATGTATGTATGTATGTATGTATGTATGTATGTATGTATGTATGTATGTATGTATGTATGTATGTCTGTCTGTATGTATGTATGTATGTATGTATGTATGTATGTATGTATGTATGTATGTATGTATGTATGTATGTATGTATGTATGTATGTATGTATGTATGTATGTACGTACATACATACATACGTACATACATACAGGCTTAGACCAGAGGGAGTGCTGGGGTCTGAAATACGTCATCTCACACCAAATAACATACAAGCTTAACAGTGCAGATGACTTTATGAGCATTATATAGGAAATACAAAAAAGATATAAACAAGAAATCAAACACGAACCGACGAATATGTACAGTTGTATTGCTATATTAATATCATACAACCCAAATTCAATTGTGAAGTGTTTGTAGAATTCTTAGGTGGGTATACATTGTACGAGGAAAATGTCGTGTAATATAAGCTACAGTAGGTGACAAATAAACGTTAGGTGTGTTTTAATGATGTCACTTCAGTCGAGTGAGAAATGTCGTCTATCATGCCATATGTCTGATTGGGTTCCATCCATTTTACAGTGTCGGGGAAGCTGATGTATTCATGAAGTTGAAAGGTAAAGTCGGTCGCATATAAAACATGGTAACACAGAACATAATGTTTCTTGTTCCGTCTTTTGATGCAGTCATATAATGACGGATGGGTGATACTAAGTATACCTAGATAATATATTTTTGATGAGTGTATGGTGTATTGGGTTTCAACATCAAGTTATCATATTGTCGACTGTTTCTGGCCTTACCAAGAGAAGCCATGGCACGTGCTTTCAACGACATTCATTTTCTGCATTAATTGGACACGGAGAGACACTCTAATTTGATAGGTCTAAGATAAACATTTAACAATAAACTCACAGTGCCTCCAACAGACGATAGCAACTAAATCATTTGGCAACGCACGTAAGTAGCTAAGGATAGTCGACTTTGTTAAGTCGACAACCGAAATCTTTTGTGAAATGCTTTGGTTAGTGATGAACGAATGGATGACCCAATTTACAGACGTCGGTTGATTTTTTTCTGCAGGACATTGTTACGCAAATGTCTGAGGTATAACCATCTATAAAATTATCGATATTGATTGACAACCACTAATAACATCCTGTTCCATCATTACCTACTTAGTATGAAGATGGAAGGCACTATAGCATAAGCTTTAAATGACTTAAATGTACTGTAAAGGTCACGGATTAATTGGTCTGTCAATACCATTCTCAGAGCAGAAGCAACTTCACAATGTACATTTAAAGGGAATGCTTCAGATCACTGCCGCGCCACCCAGCGGCTTTCGCGTGACTGCGCGTCCTTTGGCGGGAACCATCTTTGATGCGCTACGCGTATTTTCGGACCCGATGCACCCATGCCTGCACTGCATCGAGTGCACATAGCGAGGAATTATTTCCGTTAAGTTTAGATTCAAGTCACACCTCATGTACGACACAATCCAAGCTGTTCAAATATAAATGACCTAAGGTTCAGAAACAAAATATACTTCCACTTGGTCTCTGGCCTGTGCTACGCAATATCAATATGAGATCAAAAGGAAAATTGTCATATATCACTGCACCATATTACCAAGTTTACTTCACAGTGGTTAATTTTTTTATGGAGGCTTGAATATTGTAATAGACCACACTCATGGAATACAAAAAAAAATCCATTGTGACTTCCCATAGACTTCGATGACCTATCAATTTTTAAATTTCTGTTCATAGGGCATATATCACTGCACCATATTACCAAGTTTACTTCAAAAGTCATTGGTCAAATTTGTTTCATCAGTTTTGACACCATTGTTGAGGAAATTAACAATGAATTAATAAATGGTTTGCCGTAGAGTGCGGCGAGACATCATTATTTTTGGATCTTGTGTAAAGCATATATTTCTCTCTCTGTATGTCAAATCTAATGTATTCCGTTGTACGAACTTTTCTATAGAACCAAAATATTATCAAAAACGCATAATTCCCATTGGCTTAGCATGTGGATCTTAAATTCGTCATACTCAGAAATTGACCTATACTTTTTATTTTATATTTCTTTAGCTTTATAAACGAGCTTTCTCTGTGCAAAAAAATCTTGAAAATCTATGAACGATTTTAGAACTGTCGCAATTGTCTTTAAGACCAAGCGCGGCCTCAACTTTGCGCGGAATGTATTTTGAATACCAGGCCGGCTTAATTAGATGTTAGCAAGATCTATTTTCACTCAGGTCGCCACCTAACCCTCATTGTCCTGGCGATCCAAGTATATATGTACAACCAGTATTAAATTGTGAATGCAATGTAAGTGATATACATGCACATAGTAATGGGACATACCTGTACGGAGAATGGTGTTAACTGCTGGTGACCTCTGACCCCCAACCACAGCGTAGACAAACACAGTGTACTCTGTGGCTGGTCTGAGGTTCGGGATGGTTGTGGTCATTCCGCTGATTGGTCCTGTGCGCGTGTAGCTTGCTCCTAAAACTCCATAGCGAACGAGGAACCTGGCTCCTGTGTCATCATGTGTCCACATTACAGTGATGGAGGTGGACGTTGATGATTGACTTGTTATGTCGGGTGCGCTTGGTACGTATACTGTGGTTGTGGGCGCTTTGGATGTTGTTCTTTTGGTTGTTAGCGCTCTTTTGGTTGTGGTAGCCAATGTCGTTCCAGGTGGTAGTCCTATTGACATAGAAATATGTGGTTTATGTGGTTTTCCACAACTCTTGATGGCAATTTAAATCCAAGGAATATATATTCTGGTTTATGTTATATGTCTTTATTTAGTTCAGCACAAAATTCAACAAGACAAAATGAATGATATGTTAGCCTAATGGTTGTATTATACATAAAGTCTTGTAAAATAAGTCATCACCTTTTACCCCCACATGAGCTGCGGACAACACAACGAGAATCATCTGCAACATCAACATAATAGAATGATCATCAGAGTAAAATGATAGGACAGGAATTCTACCGAGTACCTTAGTCACTATCAATCTCCGACGTAACTGAGAGGTTTGGAAGCTGGAGTCAACCTAGACCTGCATCTGCTATTAGCAACCACCCTTATAGTTGCTTTGGCAATGACACAGAATCGATGAGTACGATAAATATCAAATTCATGGAGAATGACTATACCGAAGCATTCACAGCACTAACTTCCTGGTGGAATTTTTCCGGATGAAAATAACGTCGATCAGATAGATGACACACGTAACTCAACATTGAACCACGACAAGTAGACAAGCTATATGTGCTGGATGTCAGGCGATCGATATTTTAAAAAATGAGTTGAGATTTGCTTTTCGCTCTTTATATGTATGGTGACAACGAAGTATATGAATAATCGTTATGCTTGACTAGAGCCCTTTAACAGGTCGCTTCTTACGAACCAACTTACTAATATATCGCCACGGCCAATGACTCTCGATATTGAAGACCTGTTTTGCTGATCTTTATGTCATTCGATCACCTGCCAGCAACGCTATGTTATTGGCCTTATTAAGTGGCATTCAGTAGCTGATTAGCGCGAAGTTTGTACAGAAAAAAGGTATTTTTATTTCAGTTAGAGAGACCTGTGTTGGCTTATTATCATTGTCGCCATCGTTGTACTTTTTTGATTTCTGTATCGACGCTGTGTACAGGTATAGATTAAAGATATGGTCTGTTCCTACGAATACTCTGATGACAGTAGATTTACATACAGATAGAATCCACACGTTATCGTGGCGAGTAGTGTAGGAATATTCACTGTAAAGAGCACAGCAGTCCAACACCGATCTTTAGAACTTGATAAGAAGGTTATGATCATATACACATAAAAAGCTAGCAATTCATGCAAGGAAAACGCTCCATCGCATGCGAAGGTGCTACCAGGATCAATACAGTTCGCATTATAAACACAGAACGTAGCAATACTATATTCCAACCACAAGGCGGATAATTGAGTTCACAGACACATAACACCTGTCACACATCACAGCTAATTTAGGAAGTTCCGATATATAGGCTGCTTTTCATTATAGAAAAACGACGTGGGAGGTCGGCGTTTGGGACTCGTGCTGTGGTTGGATTGTATAAACATATGCCATGCTGGATGACAAAGCTGTCAAGGTATAGAAAGAATACCTGTATCGTCATCGTACTCCACCAACACCTGCAATCAGTTGCTGCTATTGCTCTTAATACGAGGTATTTCTACTCAACTTATACTGAACCAAGACTACCGGCGGCCTCATGCCTAGCCCGGCCACGTAAATGGCTGGGCGCCCAGTGCCATGCGTCATCGCTACTACCACAATCGATTGTTGAAAAAGGTGGTGCAACGATCCCTGGTGAAGGAGAAAACTGATACCAATCATGGTGTTGTATTGACTTGAAATTGTGTAAGTATAATATCAAGAAGAAGGGACAACATCCACAGTGTCTTACCTGAGGCAGGTGGAAAGCCGTGTATTTGTTGACCAGCATGATGATATGTAAAGAGCGCTGATAACTTTCCTGTTGTGTTAGTTTACCCGTCACTGCACTCGCGTTATCTGGTTTTTAGACCGATCACGATTGAGAGGTCCGTAACCGTGTACCTCAGGGCGTTATACCAACAATGAAGAGAAGCACTTCTTAAAGACGACGACAAGGACGTGATCATGTTATTTTATGATCCCGTAGGCTATCGATTGCTTCTGTCAAATAACACAAAATGTTGCACATCTTTCTTCAACCCGAATACTTGGATCGATCAGTATGAGCACACACAAGTCTCAGTATTGGGATGTGGAATGGCACATAACTCAACTGGTGAGTGAGCGCACTCGGGTGCGTGTGAGTGTATAAGAAGGTTAGTAAACAAGTAGATGAGTGAGAGGATGAGTGTCGAATTACGACTGAGTGAGTGAGCCAGGTATTGATGGAGCCAATGAGGATGTGTGATTTTAAGGGAACCAATGAGGATGTCTGATTTTAAGGGAGCCAATGAAGATGCGTGATGGAGTGATGAATACGAGAACGAATTGACAGACGAGTGCCTAAACGGGATTGAGTTAGTGCTTGAGTTAGAGAATAAGCAAGCGGATGAGCGTTCACGCGCGACTGATTGAGTGATCAAGATTATGAACGAGTTAGTGAGTGTCTAGGTTAGCTAAATATTGAGTCAATGAGTGGGTACTTAAATGTGGAGCGCCTGCGGGTGGCAACAAATCGTTAAAAATGTGAACTAACGAGTGAACTGACGATTTATTATAATCGATATGCCATGCATTAACGATTATCAGGAATCCGGGCAGGATGGTGGTCTTCTACTTGTGATAGGATATTTAAGTTAATATCAGCATTCCAGCTATGGGACTGATTAAGGTAATATCTGTGTTTCAACTATGGGGCTGCTGAACGTGATATACTTGCACGAGATATGTTCAGGCTATGAGACAGCTAAGGGTAATATCATTTCAAGCATAAAACTACCTTATCAGTGCTCCAGTTTAGGGACAGCAGAGGGTTATATCAGCACTGCAGATATGGGACAGATTATGGTAATTGCAGTGTTCCAGCTCTGGGCAGGATGAAGGGAATCCGCGTACTAGAGTTGGGCGGATAGAGGTTATCTCTGCATACCACCTATGGGACAGACTACAGTAATGTGAGCGTTCCATCTATGGGATGGATGAAGGTAATATCATTATTCTAACTATGAGTCCCGCGAAAGGTGATATGTGCTCTATTTACGGAAATGGCAATAATGGGTTGGCACATCATTTTCAACAACGAGGTTATATCGCAACGGTAATGAATGGGAGTGATTGTGATGCTTTGACAGCCCGCTTGGCCAAAACCCTGTGCCCAGAAAAAGCTGCGAAACCCACGCCACTGGGACACAGGTCCAACATCATACCATTTGGTCATTAGGTCGGATGAAACCGCCATTTTAAGTGATCATCCAAGTGAAAGGGAACCAGTCAGGTTTCACACCTTGGGAACAAACCGACAACCTGCGCTTATCTATGATGCTGCTTACACCAACTATGTGTTCAAGCTATGCAATGGCTCAGTGAAATATCAGCTATGGGACCGCTTTAGGTAATATCAGCTATGGGACAGCTATAACTATGATCATTGTGCCAGCTATAGGGTAATTAAAGTAATGGCTGTTGTTTTGTTAGCATGAGAAGAGACACAATTGCATATTGAGAGAGTAAGCGATGGTCATCTTTGACGAGACTGAAGACATATATCAGTTCACTTATAACACTGACTGTGACCACACACATAGTTAACACTTAACATATATGCCTGCATGTCGGTATATGGTTTTTGGACTTTTTCTGGATTTGTGTGCACGTTAGTACGTGTTGAGTCTACCCAGGTCTGATGGTGACAAAACATGTTCGTTTATGACGCTGTGGATTTATTACTTGGGTCTTTTGCCTAACCCCTCGCATACTGGATAAAAGGTGACCTCAATCCCAAAGGATGTTCGGAATACCGCTGTTTACATCTTCCATTACCTTAGTGCATGCGTAATTAGTCATGAATAGCTATATATTTGTGCTGGTAGTTTACCATGGAGTAGCATGAATAGGCAGTTCGCAACCACGGGAATGTAACTGAATTCAATTCGTTTCATCAATGCACACACAATTGCCAGCAAGAGGCTGATGGTTCGGAACGAACATTCAGCAAACAGTGCGGTTGCAGTAGGAAGGGTTAGAGTTGACATGTCCCAACAGCCAACTACTAGCCCATGTAAACTTGATGAACTAAAAACTTAAAATATAGTTCATATATACCATTTGATCGTTCAAGGCGATGATACTTCCTCAATTTGTTGTAAACTTCACCTGGAATATGACGGTGTTATAATGTTATACGTCGTGATTACTATGCGTTCAGCAACTATATTATAGTTAACACATGTGCTGAGACTATGACAGACCTCATTTCCTGAGGGCTATTAATTTGGTCATTGTTTGTGATTCGCTGACATTGACGTTAATTGACTTTATTTGATGACCTATCTCTGTTAACAGGTTACGGGAATGCAATATTTATCTCACTCCTCCGTGTTCATCGGAGAACAAGTCGCCGACGAGGAGCAAAATATCTGTCCCTGAGAATGTATCTGATAAGAACTTACACGATGCCTTGCAGCAACACACACGTTTCTTTCAAAGTCTGATGAGCTTTGGCACTCTTTCCAAATCGGATAATCTCAAATGCCTTCCCAGTGAATACGTTGAAACTATGTGCAAAAGTATCAGATTGGGACTAAACGCAGTAGTAGATATTCTGTATGGTGAAAGCTGTCCATCTAGTGATGATATGAATCAGAAATCCCCTGCTGCTTTGAGAGTAATGGATCGTCTGGTGGAGGCCGTACTTCTGACGACAGAGAAGGCCGTCGGTACTGCGTTCTTCCACGACTTGCACGCGGCTTTAGCTTCGTTTATAACTCAAATTGTCGTGCTTATAATCACTAATCAGTCTCTCTGCAATGTAAGTATACGATCAGAGTTTTAAAGTAGATAGATATCGCTTTAGTGACAGATTTGTATGTACCCTGCCTTGTGATATTTTGATCGATAAATTTGTTTATATAACACTTATTTATATAATATTATGATGATGTAAGCCTTATGTAGACCCTACCTCTGAATCACATTCTGCAACTGAGGGAAAGGTATAACGCGACAGGATGTGATCTTCACGTAGGATCATAATATTCTAACTCTAGCGCATGTGATCTTTTGGCATAATATGTGGCCACTCTGTTGTATGTATGTTTTATTACTGTGTTTGGTTGCAGTTTGAGATGCCAGACAAACTAGGCTGGGTGGTTGTGAAACTTTCCACCTCCCCTCATCTCCTCTCTGTCGTTGTGCACATCCTTTCCCACTGCATCACCGACTTTGCCCACACCCTCC
Source organism: Urechis unicinctus (assembly GCA_034190875.2). Taxonomy (NCBI): domain Eukaryota; kingdom Metazoa; phylum Annelida; class Polychaeta; order Xenopneusta; family Urechidae; genus Urechis; species Urechis unicinctus. The sequence goes on from CM067345.1 coordinate 51,804,286, forward strand.
AAGTCTCCACCCGGAAACACGACCATCCTCTAATGTCCACCCGGAAACACGACCATCCTTCTATCTCCGGCTTCAAAATGGAAAACCTCTTTTACATTCTGAGGACTCTGGAACTTGTACTTATTGAGATGAGGAAATCCGGTCATACGAAGTCAGTAGATGCTGGCAGTTGGGCCACTTTTCGGGAGGTATTAGACACCAGTCTTTTGCATGTCTCTGATTGGGAGATTGGAGCATCTACAATCCTCTATTGTGAATGACATAGATTGAATTATATCCGATTGTGTTGAAGACATTTAGCATGCTGATTAAAAATATGTAAATTATGTACATGTTGATTGCTGGGAGCAGGGTTTATATACGCCGCCTTCCGGATAACCAATCACGTTGTGTTTGGTTAATGCTAAAGCGTAGGCTCATGTCAGTGCAACCTACCCTTTTCGTGGTTTTTAAAAGAATAGGAATATGTTATATATAATAGAAACTAATGTAACAAAAACTTGAAGACCAAACAGAAACATGCCATGAGAGTTTGATACTCGAACACCCGAGTCTGAGTCATAACAGAGAAACGGAGTACACAATTGCCTGGTATCCGTTCGACTGGGATATTAGGTATCATAACGTTATAGAAGCTTCATAACGGTTGTTTTTTCGCCAGTAAAACGCACAAACACACACACTCACACAAACAAACACTCATACTCACACACATGTATATATATATATATATGTATATATATATACATACATATATATATATATGATATATATGTATATATATATATATCTATATATTTTATATATATATATATATATATTTATATATATATATATATATATATATATATATATATATATATATATATATATATATATATTTATATGAGAGAGAGAGGCATGCACTGCAATGGTTTCAATAAATCATGGCTAAAAACATAATTAAAATTCCTTATTACAAAACAACTATTTTGTACGAAGCTGCATTATGCGAAACGAACATAACATTTATACCATATGCTACAACCAATATCGCATTCCTGTGGCATTTCAATAGTCCTCATCCACATTTGAATGAGGTATTCAGGCGATATATAGAAACCTTATCGTCCATTCCTAATCCACATGAAGGTGAATCCATGAAATCCCTTGCCTTCAAAAATAAATTATTGCAACCGGGGGACTTTTATTGTTCTGCGTCTGACTGGCAAACTATCCCACAATACAAGGGGGTTAAAGCCAACCCGGCATCTTACTACGCTACGGGGTCGTATAAAGCAACCGTAGATTAATTTAACCGCGTTGTATAAAGACGAACGACCCCAGCAGGGGAGGCAATAATTATCCAATGGGATGCAGCAGAAATCATACAGCATCCAATGAGCTGAAGGTTATTGTGTCCCGGCACGGTAATAGTAATTCCGCTGAATTATGTTAAAGTTTTATTCTGGAATGAAAATATGATAGATCGAATGTTTCTGCTTTAAGGGATAAATATGCTGCTCATAGATAGATCACAGAATCAGCAGAAAGACGAGGCGATTCATCTCGATGATGAAGGTATCGTTGACGTCGATTGATCATCACAGGAGACAGGTGGGTGACTCACGTTGGGTGACCACATAACGTGACTCAATTAAAGACTACATGAAATATAGTGACCACAAATAACACGACAAAGTGAACAATGACCACTTAAAAAGAATCACAGGTTTTTGACGTAGCGAATAATTGTCAATGCAGACAAAGTTTTCAATTTAAGAATCATTACGAAATTATGCTTTGTGGAAATGATATCAATAATCTCAGAGGCTAGGGATAATCCCTATATCATTTTAAAAGCCAATACGGAAAGTTATCTTATTATATGCGCTGTCATAGCAAACTTGTCAGCCTTTTTGTTGTCATATTATAGCTATTTTTAATAATTTGACATTGATACCCAGGTGGTTGTTAAAGACATATATTGACAAGACACCGCTGCAGTAATATGCGATATGGTTAAGTAGTGAGCGTGTCGCATCCTACTCACAGCATTTGACTTGCCCCTACCAAATATTTGTCACAGTTACTGGACATTGATATCAATTACATGCATGCAAGGATGATATGCTGTGGAAATAACAAAACATGATAATCGAGACAATTATCAAAGAAAATAATCTACAGCAGCAGAAACGATACTCGCTTACTGTGCTCTTTTTTAACGAAAGCATATACAATGACAAAATATGAAGACAATAGCCAAGGTGCCTTCATTCAGCACAACACTTTATTCAGATAAAACACTATGCAAAGATAAGGATGGAAAATAGATAAAGGTTTCCTGACACACCACAGAAGGCACTAAATCAGAGATAATAATAAAAGACAGCAGGACAGGTTTAAAGATAATCACGGGACTAGCGGGTGGATTAATGAAGACTAATGATCACAGGGCGCTAGGCAGGGGGCGGTAGGGGAGGGGGCTTCTTGTTCGTATTGTCTCTCTGTCAGGAATCGTAGGATGTACTATCGCACATTCTCTGTGCTATAGAAGAAAAAATGACGTCGTGCATAGATACAAATAAATCAATACATATCATTTGTAGAAACTGTCATCATTTTGAATTCTCTGCTTCAGTATAACGTAAGTATCCAGATGTACACCCTGATGACACGCATATACATTAATCGAAATCTTTAAATTTGCAAGTGATATTTACTTTATCTGTTTAAATGAAGATTATTTAGTGAATGAAAAGTAATATAAT
>CM067345.1:51812038-51821200 GCA_034190875.2 Urechis unicinctus
TACTCCTGTATCGTATTCGCCAAATGAAAAACTATATGCTTCAATCGAAATATTCATCTTTATCACATCGTCATCTTTATCATGTAACCCATGTTTTACATGAGCAGTATAGATCAGTATTGACTCACGTAATGTAGGAGTAGTTACTGTTACAGACACGCCTGGTCCGGTGGCTACAGTCGTAGCGGAGATCTAACCACGCATGGCAGTCAAGAATAACTACAATGAGTAAATCGACACAAAGATCTAAGCCTCGTTGAAACAAGATCATGACTTACCGTGAACTCATAGGTATATCCGGCAATGAGGTCACTGATCCTCTCATTATAAATTACAGGTCCGGCGTCAGTTATATTCTTTGAAATGGTTGTCGTGTTGGCCATCCCCTGTTAACACGATATAAAACAATTGCTTCTAAAACTTTAATCCGATATGCTATATCATATGTTATAAATTTCTAAGATCTACGTTCTGATTTCAAAACGTACCATCTTCCTTCCTGAGTAGGTGAGGCTGTAGAATTGCAAAACACCGTTCGTTTCCGTCGGCTGTGTCCATACTATCAATACACTTACAGGTGTGATCTCCCAAACTTTGACGTTCTTAACCACACCTGGGGCTGGAGCAATACGTCAAATCAATCTACTGATGAATTCAGAAAATCAACAAAGCTGCTAAGGTGTACAACAATAACGTGAATATACATTCAACAGAGTAGCTTACCCCCTTCCTGGCTAATGCAGACTTTAACAGCTGGTAAGCTCACTTCGCCCAGTCTCTTGGCGATAACCTCGAAGGTTTAGTTCATGAGAGGTGTAAGCCCAGCGAATGTTTTCCTCACGATGTCGCCTGATGATGGTACTGTTACCAGACCGGGACAAGACGACCCAGAGCACCTGATGTCGTACTCATCAACCAGACCACGCCCTTTAGTGATTATCAGTTCTATAAAATCTGTTCCTTTGTTACATTCTAGGACTGGAGCCGATGGGTCTGTAAAACAGAGTCAGTCAGAGGTGTGTACAAAATAGTAGGCAACCACAAATACATTAATGTTTTTGCAGAAAATGATCGTCAGGAGTTAGTTATTCGGCCAACAACAAAACCCTCTATTTGGGATCAATTATTGTGAATCCCCAACTGGAGTTAAAGACTATATGCTGAGCCCTACAACCAGACAGGACTGGACGTTTGTGCCGATATGATGAGGTAGGGTTTAGATGGGAGGTGGTGTCAATACAATCAGTAACTGCTTAAACCACGCAATGGATTGATGTCATATGTATACATACACGTGACTGACACAAACTCAACTTCCATTGTGGTGTCATGGCGATTTGCGTGAACCAATGTATCAGTAAAGCCGACGTTTAGAGACATTGTTATACTCTGATGCCGTCATCCCGTCATCGTGCACGGATGTTTCTAAACTCAGAGCTGTCCGCGAGGGGGACGTAGAATAACCGCCACATTTATCATCATCGCTGGGTGGATAAGGTAATTCGCATTTTCAAAATATATTAAATAGTATCCTGTCTATATGACAGGCACCATTATTGATGCGATATGGCGTTATGCTGACGACAGTGGCAACTGTTGCACTCATGTAATCCTTTGATAAGATTACAAGTTAACGTGGTATTCACGTTCGCCTCTACCATACATGCAGTCTACTGACAGTATTCATCACGTTCAACAACACAACAACAGACTATGACAGACTTAAACAGGATAGTTCCACGGAACTGATTCTGTTTGTGTATGAATGCGTCACAGAACTATGATATAAGGCATCAGTTCGTAAATCAACAACTTTATCTCTACGAGTGCAAAACGATCGAGGACTGTGTCTGTCGTATGAGAGAGAATATATATGCTAGACACCATACCTTTTACCAATTTCTCTTTATGAATAGACCATATATCACAGGTAATATCAGGTAAATCCTCCCAAATATCCTAGTTCTTAAATTTTGAGTGATAATCCGGATAGCTGAAGCATTCATGAAGTTGGTATGAATGTATTTATTTATAAAGTATATATATATATATATATATATATATATATATATATATATATATATATATATATATATATATATATATATATATACATATACATATATATATATATATATATACAGATATATATATATATATATATATATATATACATATATATATATATAAGTATGTATGTCTGTGAGTATATATATCTCTCTAAATATCTTTAAATCTCTCTATCTGTATATCTCTATATCTATATCTCTATATCTCTCTCCTCTATCTCTCTATCTATCTCTCTATCTCTCTATCTCTATCTATCTCTCTCTATCTGTCTGTCTGTCTGTCTGTCTGTCTGTCTGTCTGTATGTCTGTCTGTCTGTCTGTATGTCTGTCTGTGTGTGTGTCTGTATGTGTCTGTCTGTCTGTCTGTGTCTGTCTGTCTGTCTGTATGTCTGTCTGTATGTCTGTATGTATGTCTGTCTGTATGTGTTTATGTATGTATGCATGTATGTATGCATGCATGCATGCATGTATGTATGTATGTATGTATGTATGTATGTATGTATGTATGTATGTATGTATGTATGTATGTATGTATGTATGTATGTATGTATATATGTATGTATGTATGCATGTATGTATGTATGTATGTATGTATGTATGTATGTATGTATGTATGTACGTATACAAGTATTATGTATATTTCTATGTATTTATGTATGTATGTATGTATGTATGTATGTATGTATGTATGTATGTATGTATGTATGTATGTATGTATGTATGTATGTATGTATGTATGTATGTATGTATGTATGTATGTATGTATGTATGTATGTATGTATGTATGTATGTATGTATGTATGTATGTATGTATGTATGTATGTTTGAATGTATGTTTGTATGTATATATGTAAGTATGTATGTATGTATGCATGCATGTATATATGTATACATATATGTATGTACGTATGTTTGTACGTATGTATGTATGTATGTACGTATGTATTTATGTATGTATGTATGTATGTATGTTTGAATGTATAATTGTATGTATATATGTAAGTATGTATGTATGCATGTATATATGTATACATATATGTATGTACGTATGTATGTACGTATGTATGTATGTATGTATGTATGCATGTATGTATGTATGTATGTATGTATGTATGTATGTATGCATGTATGTATGTATGTATGTATGTATGTATGTATGTATGTATGTATGTATGTATGTATGTATGTATGTATGTATGTATGTATGTATGTATGTATGCATGAATGTATGTATGCATGTATGTATGTATGTATGTATGTATGTATGTATGTATGTATGTATGTATGTATGTATGTATGTATGTATGTATGTATGTATGTATGTATGTATGTATGTATGTATGTATGTATGTATGTATGTATGTATGTATGTATTTATGTATGTATCTATGTATGTATGGATATGATAGTGTTTTCTACCATATCAGACTTTGATCACGAAATTCGTTTATATAACATTTGTTTACATGATAGTATGTGATCTTCACGTAGGATCATTATGTTCTACCTCAAGCTTAGGTAAGGCAACTCGCCCCTGATGTTTTGATGATCTGATGACACCTAAGGTGCGCGGGTTCGCATGCAGAATCGTGAGCGTTATAATAAAATTTGCTCTTTTTCGCAATGCGGACATGAGACAGTTAGAAAAATATACATTTTCATATCAATAAATGTCTTATCATCAATCTTGCCTAGAGTCCAACAACAGTCATACTCCTTAATCAACAGAATCAACAAAATCCAACACAATTTTAAAATTGTTGTCCAACATGCCTGTCACTGGGTGTGCTGGTTGGAGTAAAGGAGTTTGTCCGGCACATCATACTGTCTGCCCAAGCCATACCGGGAGCCACCACAGTTGCTTGCACTGCAGATGAATTTGCATGATTTGTAAAATATGCCCCTGTTGATATTGAACTCATTAATTCAGATACTAAAGGGCAAGACAATAACGCGGCTTGGCATGCAATGAGGCGAGGACGAATCAGAGTCTCGATGTTTCACCAGGTGTGCACTAGGATGCACACCATCATGAACAAACCAGATACTGACCCGTCTGTGCTCATTTCTAAAATAATGGGAGACAATTTACCCGTTCCCACTCCAGCTCAAGATTGGGTTCTTTATACACTAATTGATTGAAAGATGCACAAGCACCTCAAAGTAGATACTCCCGGACTACTTGTGTCTTCAGACAGACCGTACATGGCTTTCTCTGCTGATGGCATTGTAAGTTGTTCATGTCACCCCAAAACACTTATCGAGATCAGGTGCCCATATGCACTGAGAAAAAAAATACTCGACAGAAATTTATGTAGTACAGAATTGTGACTGTTGTACACAATAAAAGGCTTCCACATCATCAGTGTACCCTTTGATAAAGAAAATTTTGCAGAAATTGTGTGCAATGTGTTGCATTTTTCTTTTCATCACTTCTCTTTCTAGAAATAATCAAGTTGGCACAGCAATAGTGTTCTTTTTTTCTGCTTATTATTGTTTTGATGGATAGTTTGTTTTATTTGATAATATCTCTTTTCATGTTCTCCTTCATGATAGCCATAATGTTTATAAATAAATGGTACTCCGTTAAATGCAATGGAAGTGTGTTTATTATTATTTATTGTAAAATTAATCGGTGTTTTGTAGAGTTGGCAAGGAACTGGCTTGTTATATTCTGGGGAAAATTATAAACTAGTCTTCAACAAATAGATATAAACTATTTTTGTTCTTAACTGCAGAACAAAAATCATTCACAGGCATATATATATTTGGGTCTTGTAAACCTGTTCATGTTTTAATTTGGTTACTTGGTTCTTGCTACACACACCAGCTTTTTGCTGCTTTGGTATGGGGGACCAATACAGGATCTTCTTTAAGTGCAGGCCTTTGTTTTTGCGCATGAAGCACTGAAATTCAGATTGGAATGTAACAGGTATTGGGTTAGGATGCTCAATTGTTGGACCGTTTCTCCCGACGAAATGCTTTTTACCGATAAAGGTGCCCTCATTGACCATCTCTTGCCCAATTTTTTCCGTCCACTAGCCGTCGTGCACGGCTACCCGTCCACATGCCCTGGTCCACTCTGTGCATTTCTTTGGATTGGAGCGTAGCTTTGGAAAAGGAATAAAAGACACGCCATTCATTCTTTCACGACCTCTATATCGGTTGTCTGAGTTGCAACCACTCCAACAGCAATGTTTCGTGGGCATTCTGGTTCGATGTGATCGTAAATTATTCGGCAAAAACAGATTAAAAACATCATTTACGGTACGCAACAAACTGTTCATACAGCGTCGCTAAGGAAAAGCTTGTTACGGGTAGCAACAAGACGAGGCACGGGAAGAACTTCTTCCGGGTCACCTGCAAATGGTCTATTATGTTGCGTTGTGGGAGTCGGCCATGTTGAGTTTTTGAACAAAGTTTCATGATGTGCCGTATTTTAGTGCTCAAACAGAACAAGTAGACAAAACTGTAGTAATAGAAACAGTCCTCGTATCATTTTGTGATATAATCTTGCATTTTGTCAAAAACATGTTTCCTTGGAGGGCTTTGTTAAGTTTTTAGTGAGTTCATCGGTCGCTATGACTTCGGAAGCTCCGAAATTTCCCTGGTGGCGCTTCGCCTCTAAAGCTCGGATGTGAGAGATCGAAAGTAGTTTCTTTGCCTACCTCAAGCGCATGTGATCTTTTGGCATAATATGCTGCCACTCTGTAGTATGTATGTTTTATTGCTGTGTTTGGTTGCAGTTTGAGATGCAAGACAAACTAAGCTGGGTGATCGTGAAACTGTCCATCTCCCCTCATCTCCGCTCTGTCGTTGTGCACATCCTTTCCCGCTGCATCACCGCTTCGCCCATACACTGCAAGTCTCCAGTCGGAAACACGACCATCCTCTATTCTCCACCCGGAAACACGAACATCCTCTAATCTCCGGCTTCAAAATGGAAAACCTCTTTTACATTCTAAGGACTTTGGAACTTGTACTTATTGAGATGAGGAAATCTGGTCATACGCAATCAGTAGATGCTGGGAGTTGGGCCAGTCTTTTGCATGGCTCTGATAAGTATCCTCTTTTGGCGCATTATGTTTGGAGGCTGGAGCATTTACAATCCTCTATTGTGAATGGCATAGATTGATTCATATCCGGATGGTGTAGAAGACATTTAGCATGCTGACTAAGAATATGTAAATTATGTTGATTGCTGGGAGCATGTTTATATATGCCTCCTTCCCGACAGCCAATAACGCTGTGTTTGGTTAATGCTAAAGCGTAGGCTTCTGTCAGTGCAACCTTCCATGTTCGCGGTTTTTAAAATGATACGAATACTTTAAATATAATAGAAAATTATACAACTTGAAGACCAAGCAGAAACATGCTATACGATTGTGATTTTCGAACACCCGAGTCTGAATCATAACGGGGAAATGGAGTACACAACTGTTTTCAGTTCGACTAGAACATTAGGTATCATAACGTTACAGAAGCTTCATAATGGCTGTTTTCGCCAGTTGAACGCACACAGACACACACACACACACACACACACACATATATATGTATATATATATTTATATGTATATATATATAAATATATAAATGTATATAAGTATATATATGTATAAATTCAAAATGTATTGATTATGTTTGTTTTGTAAGATTATGTTAGGACACAGGTAATGGTGAAGTTTAATGCACTGCAATAGTGTTCAGTAAATCATGGCCAAAAATATAATTAAAATTCTTTATTACAACGCAATTATTTTGTACGATGCTGCCTGATGCGAAACGGACATAAAATGAATACCCTGTGCCGCAACCAAATTCTCATTCCTGTGGCATTTCAATTGTCCTCGTCCACATTTGAATGAGTTATCCAGGCGCTATATAAAAACCCTATCGTCCATTCCTAAGCCACATGATGGTGAATTCATGATATCCCTTTGCCTTCAAAAATAAATATTGCAGCTGAGGGGTGTTATTGTTCTGCGTCTGACTGGCAAACTATCCTGCAATACAAGAGGGTTATGGCCGACCCGGCATCTTACTGCGCTACGGAGTCATATAAAGCAACCACAGATTAATTCTACCGCGTTGTATAAAGACGAACGACCCCAGCATCATGGGAGGCGATGATCAGCCAATGGGATGCAGCAGAAATCAGCATCCAATGAGCTGAAGATTAATGTTTCGCAACACAGTTATAGTAATTCCGCTGAATTATGAGAAAGTTTTATCCTGGAATGAAAATGTGATAGATCAAATGTTTTCATTTTAAGGAGGAAATATGCTGCTCATTGATATATCCCAGAATGAGCAGAAATACGAGGCGATTCATCTCGATGATGAAGGTATCGTTGACGTCGATTGATCATCACAGGAGGCAGGTGGGTGACTCACGTTGGGTGACCACATAACGTGACTTGATTAAAGAGTACATGAAATATAGTGACCCCAACCAATAACAACGTGAACAATGACCACTTGACAAGAATTACAGGTTTACGACGTAGCAAACAATTGTCAATGCAAACAAAGTGTTCAATTTAGAATAAATTACGAAATTATGCTTTGTGGAAATGAAATCAATAATCTATGAGGCTAGGGATAATCCCTATATCATTTCTCAAGCCAAAACGAAAAGTTTTCTTATTATATGCGCTGTCATAGTGGCACAGGCACAATTAATGTTCATGTGGGTTGTATGTGAGTAAAGTGGCATCAATCAGGCAATCTCAATGCACCAAGGGAATAATGTATTCCTTACAAGTTATGACGTAATGATGGAAGGTATTAAGTATCGTGGCAGTACGAACGTAATTGATGCCCCATATCGCTGATTTTGTAGTTTATGTGACACTTATGATTATCGTCAGGAGACTTACTACCGCAAATGGACATTAACATAGGATAGCTATCACCATCAAACTACGAAGGGAAATAACGCAACCATACCTAGGTTATGAGACCACGTAATGAATATAAAACTCATTGATGCGAACTAAGGTTTTCAACTGATATATGAATACAGTCTATTACATCTATTAGGATATATTTGGTATTCTGTGCAACACATTTATATTTAACAGATGAAGACTGCTATGCGGGGCTTGGGGGTTAGTTTTTGTGCATATTTGCAGGATACATGTATTCAGATAGAGCGGGGTGGGGTTGGGATGGTGTTGCTTAATATGATCATCGGGTATGTATGTGGTGTAAGCGGGTTTCCGCGCTTAACTGCTTCCCGCTCTAGGTGGGGGGTCGTGTCGCGCAGTAAATGATGTGTGATATATTCTGTTCATTTGTTTCACTTGTGTCTTAATGTACTTTTGTATTTATATTTCCTGTGTAGGTATATTTATGTTTCCTGTGTATATTGTTTCCTGTGTTTTAATATAATGTATAACTTGTATAATATTTTAATGTCTATGTACTCATTATGACGTGAACATTTCGCATGGATAACCGCATGGTCACGTGACTTTGTTTATATAATCTGTGGCATCTTCCGCAGCGAGCAGATAGCATTTTCACAGCCTGAATAAAGACTTGTACTTCTGTCAAGAACGCATTATTGAAGTTTTACTGGTGAGTTCCATTCAGTGGAACTACATTGCGGGTATTTCAGTTAGTCAGGGTTTGTCAGGAGGTTCTGTAAAGCGGGACCTCAAAAACGGCACAGACTGTCTCGTAATATCGGTAATACTAGTTGCGGCTAAATAAGAACTAGTTAAGCTAACGAAAAGTCTGACAACAATCCCATTTCGCTGTTTAGAAACCATTCGCATGCTTCATGTACGCCACATTGTAGCTTATTTCGTTATTGTTTGCATGACGCGTTGATAGTGCGCATTTCCCAGTGAACTAAAATCAACGTGGGTACTAGGTTGCCTCATTCCGCTCAACATTAGTATTTAGCTCACAATAATATAATAAAGGGAGCATTTAATGAAGGATTATGTAACTGTTCACAACCCCTCCCCCCTCTTCGCAAACCACTCCCTCTCCTCCTGTCGCAACATCAAAACATTAATGTACAGAGCTACACAATATTTTGACACCATATGTTGTCGGAATTCAGTATAATGTGTGCCG
>CM067345.1:51821300-51958800 GCA_034190875.2 Urechis unicinctus
AATGAAGTTTACAATATGATTTAACTTTTCTTTTAAAACGTATATATTGTTGGTACAAATTTAATAATGCCTGAGAAAGTATTCTAAAGCTTTGGTCCCCTGCTCGCCAAACCTGTTTTGAAGCGATTTTTTCTCTCTTTCGGCAGGCAGTATGAATTCAATAACCTGTGTATTGTGATTATGTCGGTCTGATTGTACGGCATATTTATATTTATAACTCATTGGTAGAAAATATCTCTTAGTTTCATTGCCCTGAGGTCTTTTGAAAACATATTCTGAGGATGTTCGCCTTGGAACTTTAAGTATAGTTTTTCAGGATTTTAATATTGCAATTTTCTAAATAGGTTTGTAATAACCGACTGTAAAGTTCTTTGATGCTTTCGTGACCGGAAGTGACGTCACCGACATTCATGAAATCTATGGATCCGACTTAAGCTGTCATGGAGCACATGTGACCAAATTTTTATCATTATCGGACATGTATTGGCGGTTTTATAGGCGCTCAAAATATTCATGAAACTTATGTTGTCATTCTGACCGATACCACGATTTTTCGACCTGGGGCGCTTGGGAAAATCGTTGGTTGGATGGCCGTGTATGTCATTAAACAAGTTTAAAATTAGAATGAGCTACACGATATGTAAATTATGTAACGATCCGACCATTATTAACGGAGTTATTCGAGGTACTAGTTTTTCACTTATTCAATGACCCTGACCTTAGTTTTGGGTCAAGGTCAAAACAAAACCTCTCGGTTCTGCGCATCATTGACGCCTAGCGATGGGTGAAGAAAAAAATGAAAAATTTCAAAAACTGCGACCTGTATCGCGAAACAAAAAATTGTTAACAAACAAACAAACACACAAACTTACAAACCGGGCCGATCGCCATAACTTGGCGAATGCGAATTCGCCAAGTTGACAAACTTACATACCGGACCGATCGCCATAACTTGGCTCTGAGCCAAGTTAATAATCCCGTGCCGACCAAGTTTTTGAAGTCTCGGCCCGGCCCCAGCAGGTAGTTCGCGATTACATGGAGGACATACAATCGCTGCCTTGTCACATCCATGGGGTCTAGGCCTTCATTGAAAAGCTCCGGGACATGCGTCGTCGCACGGATGAATCCCCATACCCAGGAATGGGACATTTAGGTGTGGACTTCCCCTTGTGGCCGTCCATGTCCCCTCGGGGCGTCTCGCCTACAGCCCCCTGTGACCCACCCTGCACCACCAGGGGTCGTGAGTTGGCTGTTGATTGGGGGTAGGGGTCGTTGCCGATGGTCATAGGCTTGTGTGCCTCCCTCGGCTTGGATGACCCTGCAACCCCCGTTTGCCGCTTGACAGGCAACGTGATTGTCAGCACTGGCACTGCAGTTGCCTGCGCGGTCGGCTGTCGCCCATGCCTCTCCCTGAACTAGCTACAGGCCGCCCTGTGGACGCCTACAACGTCGGCTCAGGGTCAATGGCGCCCTCGTTAACCGAAACTTGCGGCAAGGACGGGTCTAGAGCAAACCCGTAGTCCTTGCTTGGTCCGGCTGGCAACGGAACTTGGCAGGCCGATAGGGAATACATTGTGGTGCATCCACTCCCGGCCCTGGAGCTGTAGGGACAGCGCTGTCTTAGCTGCCAACCGCAACCACTGCTGGTCTTTTCTCGCTTTCGCTTTAGTCACCAGGTGGATTAATGCTTCAACCCGCTGTGCCCCTGTTGTTCTGGGGCACATCATTAATTGCTCCACCATGGACTTTGCAGGTATAAGACCCTTCTTCATTGCCCTGGCCACAATACCACTCTCATTACGAGTTGCCATCCTGAAATCAGAGTAACACTTGATTTACAGCGCCCACATTCAACTCCACCGGTCCCACAACGAACCCGACCATAGCCATGTCTCTACCAGCAGTCAGTAGCCTGACATCCCTGACCTCTCGCGGCTGTGGGCTAAGCTGGCGGAAAACACGGTCAGACATAATCGTGGCTTCTGCAGCGGTATCGACTACGGCATCTACAGTCATACCACCGATCTGCACAGGCAAGGTAAACTGAGACGCGGATAGGAGTTGGCACACCAATATGCTTTCATTGGGAACCTGATCGGTTACCGTACTACTGGCCAACTCTGTCACCGGTCCCCCAACCCGTTGTGCATCATGAGGTCCCCTGTAGTTGGCCAATGGTATCGTGCTGACTTTCTGGGGAGATACTCGAGGTGGCATTGGTGCATCGGCAGCACTACACAGGTCGCCATGAACCCCTATTCTAGTCCCCTTACCCGCCAGAACCTTACCCCAGCCACAACACCACAACACCCCCCCCCCCCTCTACAGCCCCACAACCCACACAAACCGGAGGCACTTATGTTGAGGGGATCGGCGACCTGCCCCTTGGCCCGACCTTGCACTCTTAATGCAATCTAGTCAACCTGACTAACTTAACTAGTCATATTGACTGTCCACCAAACGACTAATGTCATAGCCAATTTGACTAAAGCAGTTAGTCAAATATTGATTAGTCAAAATGACTTATCTACCTAGTCAAGTAAAGAGTAGTCAAAACGACTAATCCATTGGTCACTATGACTATCTTATTAGTCACACTGACTACAGCGTGAGTAATGACTATTGTACTTAGTCAGACCGACTAGAAGATTTGGTCAGTTTGACTATGACTGAAGGTCAGTTTGACTATGTTTGAAGGTCAGCTTGACTATGTTTGAAGGTCGAGCTTAAAATACCTCATACACCCTGAACGAATACACATTTATTTGACCAAATAAGTCCTACTGCTTATAAGTTTGCATCTTGTATAAACAAGTCAGACAAAATTGTATGCAAAACAAGAATATTTTATTTCATTCAATCACATGAATGCACAGCCTTGTGAATGCTAGCCGTGATACAAAGGAGTTTGGCATCAATAGGGTCTTTAACCTCATCATCAATGGCAAGCATAACTTTCTGGACATAGCGAAAAGTTAAAGACATAAATCGCAGCCATCAGCATGGCCACGGCTTCTGCTACGTTCACTGCTTCTCCAACAGATGTTTCCTCTATGTACACATGATTTCAGCATCCATCAATTCTCCCTCATACAGCAGCAGAGGAGGCAGGCTGTTTATGTTGGTGTCGTGCATTGCAACATTCTAAAACACATAGTAGACTTATTGTTGAGCCAAAGCACTCATTAGAAATAGTACAAGGTCCACAAATCTTGCCTGAATGAAAGAATGTTATTATTAACAAGAGACATGGTTACAATCACCATCCTTGTTTACCTAGTCATTATTTAGTTTGATAATAATACATGATGAAATATTAACTGACAATTACCTCGAGTGTACCTTGAAAGTAAAGGATTTTTCTTTGAAAAGTAGAGGCAGACCGGTGAAAACTATAGCTGCATGGGCCGCTGGGGGATAGCAATGACACAGACAAAATAGGGTAGATATTGGAAGCCATGTTTTACAGCAACATCAAGTTTAGTATATGATTGAACCAATGTAAAAATAACTAAATAAATAGTAAGAAAGCTACACTATTGTAGCTACCAGGAACCTGAAGCACAATATGCAGCAGTTTATTTGGTTGGTAGATGTTGAATATGGTAAACTGGGATTCTTTACCTGCTCTCTCTACTTGGTCCCTCAACAGGTTCATTCTCGACATCATCTCCTTTAGTCTGAAGGGCAGATTTTTGTTCCGCCTAATAAGTTCCATAATGCCCCTCCCATAGCGTTGGAGGCCAGACAGAGAGAGCTTGCCAATGTCGTCACTCTCTGCCTTAGGCCCCAGTCTAGTGAATTCTGCATACAGCTGCAACCGACAAAGACTCAGATTTCCCATTTCAATGGGAAATCAGTTTATAAAATATTGAGTTTAAACACTATGATACTATTAAAAATCACATATGCTTGTATCATAATCTGGCCCATGTATAATATCTCACCCCTACTCTTCCCTGCAACCATCCGTCTTGCACAATCTGATGACGTCACAAAGACATAGTAAAGAGCATCTTCTCAGCTACCTAGTTTTTGTCAACAGCCCCTCTCTCCTTTGCAAACTCTTTCTGGAGCCACTTCCTGTGGGCCACGATGGTAGAATCGTATCCTCTTTCAGGCTGCTGGGGAAGGTAGTTTTGGAGGCCACAAGTCCTCTTTGAAGCGTCAATGCAGGAATCTAGGGATGGCTTCTTTTTAGGTTGCGTGTGGGCCTGCAACTCTTCCAAATCCATTCGGATTCATTTTCTGGAATTGCACAACTTGTGCTGGATGCTGTTCCGCCAACATTTCTGTAAACAATGATCCTCATTGATAAACATTTCACTCTTAAATATTCTCAAAACTCTTAACTGTCTCTAATTTTCCTTTGCATATTAGTGTACATATGTTTAAGTTACTAAGAGATACTAAGGAATATTAAATATACCAGTGTTAATTATACTAATAATAATGCTGAAACATAGATAAGTAATGTCCATTGTCGTTTCCCGAATTGGTGCCCTGGGGAGTTCTGGGACTCCCTCCCCCCGGGCTATTTGGCATTCCCCTTTGAAGTGCCCCTGTTTTCCACAACAAAAATAGGGCCCGACTTCCCTTTTGGGTGACTTGTAGTGGGGGGGGGGGTGCTTAAGATAACCTAGGGTGCCCCCGGGTCTTTCAACTTTTGAAAGGCCCTATAGTCAGGGTCAGAACCTCGCGCTGCAATTGGTTCATCATGCGCCGAGGTTCTCTACTTCGCTGGATTCACTAGGGTCAGTGACCGCTGAAACCCTAGGGGGTACCCCTTACTCTTCCCTTCCCCGCCTCCGGGACTGCTTACCGAAGCATGCCTGGTACTGCTATTGGTAACCGTTACCACATCTATTGCTTCGCGGAGGGTTTGAGGGTACCGCAAGAGGGTGTGGTGCGCCGCATCTCGGGATGCTCAGTATATCGGAGATGCGGGTTACCTCTCACACTCTCAACAAATGGCACCGACGGAGGTGTGAGCGGCAACCGTCTCCTTGGGGACTGCATAGTCTTCATGGAACAGGCATCCCAATGTCGGTACACCGGCGGATTGGGGAGCTGCCTACGGGTTCAACCCCAGGTCCGTGACCCGCCGAGGAATGGGGGCAGGCGTAGATGGCAAACGCGATAAACCTTTCCACTCCTCCCCGACCTGAATTCCGCCGACACTCGCATCCCGCGAACCGCCTGCAGCTCCAAGTGCTTGAATCCCGCCGCCAAAACCCTATTCCCACGCCTTGCGATTTTGCAGTGGCTCGCTCTGTGGATCGCTACGTAAAATTACCCTGCTAATCCCTAATTACAACAATGGCCGCGGCCAGTTTAGTCCCCACCCTCGGTATCAAACAAAGGATATAAGCCAGGGCAAAGTTGATTGGGATGGGGGCGCTAGGGACCGCGAGCGGGATGGACGCATTACGGGAGGCCATCATTAAGTGCACCACAACTGAGCAACACAATGAAACGGTTACGTCAATAGAAAGCCGACCTTCACGAAACCACTACCACGCAATTAACACAGTAAGGCTAGCAAACGACAAGCAACCGTAACCCTACAAACAACCACGGCACTAACGTAAAAGTCAACTTAATTAGCAATTTCCATATCAAGCTTGACTAAAGTAAGGCGTAAGGAAGCAAGGCTAAGAAAATACCAGGTGTCAAAAGGCGTACATTTTTTTTTTTTTCTGCGCAAAGCGTCAAATGAAAATATCAGAGCCGAAAACGGTGTTAAAAAAAACCAGACGTAAGTATGATCACTCGTTATTGACGTCTTGCAGTCTAGACGGCTGGGCAACAAGCGGCCGTACACTTGTTGCTGCGTTGCCGCCTAAAAGGCCAGGGCGGTCCGGGGAGACGTGATTTACTCACGCTAACGCCCCAAACTCCTCAGAGGTGTCATACGCTTTAATGCAACGCCGTCACGTTAAGGCCCTTGGACCACAGCGGTGACGTACGTAACCACAACATAAAGAAGACTCACCTCAACACATCCGTATGATTATCTCTTCCGTGGGACCAAGAATAAAATGCTACGGTTAATTTAAAGACACCATGTAAGTAGTATATTTACGTGCCCCTTCACACCTTGTTTTTGACATCGAACACTGTACGACGTGGACGAAGTCGATTGTGCAATATATGTTTCGTTGGTGGAGCGTTGGCGGATTCGGTGCGCGGTATTTGGTGGTGACATCATTCTATTTTGGGTGTTTTCGGCTGATGAAATTCCCTCAGATATTTCATCATCGACCTTGGGTAAGTGAAGTAATACCTCATGTCAATACATTGTGATATTTGGATGACATCATTTTCGACAGGTGTATTTTGGGCTGGTGGGTTGGTGTTCTTGGTTGATGAGATAAGTTGTCTATTGAAAAGTTTTATAAAGTGTTGAAGATATGCTAATGATGACTTTGTGTGGGGTCTTTGAAAGGAGTTTGTAAGTGATCATTAATTTCCTCTAGCCAGGTTATATGAGGTATTTACCAAGTGGTGGTGTTCTTGGTAGATTGGGGTGACAAGGGTAGTGTTATTGGTGATGTGAGTTTTCACCTGTTTCTGTTGATATGAAGATGGTCTTTATTGAATGGGGCTATTAACAAGGTGATATATTAAAACGTCATTAACTATTGAATACATTTTACTTTGAAAGAAGTGTGTTCTAATAACTTGCAGGTGGATTAAAAGTTGACCATTGGATATTTCTCAAAATGGGGGTGGAGTTATGGGTTACAAATAGCGGATGGTAACTTTACTTCAAAATAGTTTTCCTCTGGAATATTTCAAAATAACAAGCATGGAGCACATTTACGCCAATCATTATTTAACATCGGACCCGACAAAGTAAAGATTTTACGAATCCAGCTATTCTGGTTTAGTGAACGAAACAGTGGAAAATCCAGATATAGAGGAACATTTTGGGATACATAAAACAGTTCATTATAAGCGATTCGAATATGTAGTTGGAGTCACAGGGGCGTATCCTGGATATATATCGGCACCCATCAAGTGGGTTAAAGTCATCACGAAGGGCTGGTCTCTCATAACAGGCTATCCTATACTATACTCCCATGTGGTGAGGGTCCATATAAAACGCTATACGGACTCATACGCGATTTGGAAGCCTGCAAACTGTTTACAATTATAGTTTATCTGAAGATGTGCCCAACCTCAACCATATATATTTTAGGAATGCGATTCAGCCTTTAAAATCAACGGGAGTTATTGATTCTTATTACGTCACAAAGAAACAGACGAATTGCGCTATTTTCACTCGTCACCTCTACGGAATAACGACGATTTTGACAGGGCTATGCGTGAAATAACACAAACAGACTTGATCTACGCCCAGAATCAACGACCTGACTCGAGTGTGGAGGCAGTAACAAATTTGACCGCCTTTGTGAACCCAATCAAAGATCACGTGATCGGCTACCCACCACCTGTTATACCGGATTACCTGAAAACAAACAGAGCCATCAACTTGTTAGACCAAAAGAAAAGTAAGTGGCTATTAACTTACCGGAAGGCCTGTGCATACACACGCTTTATTGGGCTAAATGAAGTCAAGGTTCAGAGAGTGACCACGTGCGCGGAGAGAGCGCCAGAGGGGGGTTAAACACCAGAGAGGAAGAGGCTAATTACTTGCTATTAAAGACTCAATAGGACGATAATGAGGTGTTATATATCTCACCTGATGAATCTGTGGTATAATTACACAGTTGAGTGATGTGATTTACTGATCGTCGAATTCACGATGCGCTTCTATGATCATTAGGTAACGTTCGTGTCAAACGATTTGAGTCATTGTTAGTTGCGGCCCCATAGCGATAAAGACTAGTGTATATCATTGTCAACCCTGGGTGTCGGTCGAGCGTGACCCTCAGTTATTGAACAATCTCTGGGGGTGTTTCTATTCATTTGACATTGGTACATGAAGGTACTGACATACTCATATTATAACTGTAACAGCTGTACCGCGGATCCAGCTGGTTACATATTATGGTACACATCAATATTAACGAAAGCGATTATCGGAAGGAAACACGCAAACATCAGGAGATATATGTGTTCTTCATCAAACTCTTACGTGATTTCAACTTGGAGTGGCGGGGTCACTCTCCTATGGAACAGAGATATGATATTCTACTTACACCTGACCAACCTACACACATTGCCTTCACTCCTCGCAATATACAGACACACGTGCATTTCCCCCCAGTTTTTAAACTATTACGCCAATAAGCTGATATATAAATAACTTTGAAATATCGACGATTGAAATAATTATTCACGTATCATTTTCTTTTGCAATTATTTTGTCGTAACTTACGATATGTGTTTAAGTCATGATTTACTCCTGCATATTCTTTCTTAGCACACTTAGTCATAATAATATTTTCTATTATACCTGCCTGTCATAATATAATTTTATATCTCATATCCAGTACTAATTACCTCCACTTTGTATTCTTATGCGTATTGAACACTGAATAACAGTTAATCACATGTCTCATCAATGTCATTAGTAATCACATATTATAACCTTTTATCAATACCATATATTCTTAAACTTTCTGTTCTTTATACTTACCTCATGTTTCCATGTAAGTTGTACTTTACAATGACATTGTTAGTATTATACCATCCCATATCAACTTGTATGTTAAGAAACTATCTTATTAGTTTTATACCCTTTGACTTGATTCTTGACTCCTTCACAAAAATTACATATTTTCCCAGTTTGTACATATTTACTCCATTAAAATGATAAATACATAACTTTCGAATGGCGACGATTGGATTTGTCTGTCCATGATGTCGTTGTTTTATTTAATTGTCATAATCTAAGGGTCATTTAATTTTTCTGTAATTGGAGATACGGTTTCTGTAAGGCCATCCTAATTAAACATGTTCCACAAGAAAAAGGAAATGTAACTAACCCAACAAATATTATATGTGAATATAATAGTCTTTGTTTATTCACTATTTTCAGACAGCCATTTTTTTTTATTAAGATATTATGACCCTCAACATTACTATAACTAAGTACTGGATAGCGAGACTTGACGACGCGAGTTTTCACCTGATTTTATTGAAACTTTGTTGAAGAGATTAATAAATCGATCTTTGAACGGGTTAATGATGTTGAGAAATTTCTATTCTTTTGTTTGGCATACGGCCTCTGTCAGTGAAATAGTATTTAACAGTTTGAAGCAAACTGGTAACAAATTCTTATTTTGACTTTAGTTTGCACGTGAATGAAAATTAATACCATGGCGGTATTCAGTTACTGATGAATGAAAATTACAGGAGACTTGTCATAATATACTGAATAAATTTTAATTCGAAGGAAGAGTTTTGTAACTCTCATTTGGAATTCAGCTTGCTGGTGAATGTAATTGTCAGAGTTTAGGGTGGAGTTATGGGTTACAAATAGCGGTTGGTGGGTTTATTTGAAAATAGTTTTCATCTGAAATTATTTGTCAGAACAATAATTATGGTACACATATATAGACACCATGTTGTTTCCACTGATCCCAAAACATCGAAATTTTGTACATGGAAGTATCCAGATCCGGTGACAAAAACTATTTCCAACCTGAATAGGGAAGAACAATGGGTATAACAAATATTTAATACAAACAGTTTGAGAGTGTAGTAGATGCCACTGGCGAATGACCAGGATTCATCTCGACCCCTACCAACCGGATCAAGGTGATTTTGAAGGAGTATTCGTTTTAAACAGGATACATCGTGGTATAGATTTGTTGACTTTTGTATATGTTGTAAGTATATATTTCTTTGTATGCAGACAACCCATTTAAACCACACCTGACCTAGCGTGAGCGCAAGAAAAGCTTAAGATTCTCTTGAACAGGTTTCTCTCTTTCTTATTCTTAGAGATTAAAACAAAAAGATAATTTGTTTTGTTTGTAGGAAGAAGATGAAGACTCGTTAATAAGTTAGAAATAGATATAAATTAATGTTTATACCGGTGTTTGTGTTATTAATCGGACTCGATGAATCTGTGGTATAATTACACAAGCTGGTAATGTGATTTACCGATCGTTGAATTCACGATGCGCATCTATCTTAATTAAATAACGACTCATGTCAAACGATTTGATAAATTAGTCATTGTGAGTTGCCCCCCTGTCGATTTCGCATTCACCTCAGATATTTGGTGGTGACATCATTCTATTTTTGGAAAGTGTTTCCGACTGCTGAGCTTTGCGCGAAAACGCGACAAAAGAACCCTTTTACTCATTGACTTTCGTCTTCTGTCAATGACTTAATAGTTAAGTAATACCTCATGTCAACGACCGGTTAACATTTTAGGGGTGTTGTAGATATAAACACGCTATATCATAGTATAGATTCGTTGACTTTTGTATCTGTTATAAGTCTATATTTCTTTGTTTGCAGGGAACCCAAACATTTATTAAAAAACAGTGAGTACCGCAAATGTTTAAGATTCTCTGGAATTTTATTTTATTCTTAGAGATTAAAACAAAAATAATTTGTTTTTGTTTGTACGAAGAAGATGGAAGTCTCGTTAATTAGTTAGAAATATATGTCAATAAATGTTATACTGTTGTTTGTGTTATTAATCGGACTTGACGAATCTGTGGTATAATTACACAAGTTGGTAATGTGATTTACTTATTGTCGAATTCACGAAGCGCTTCTATCGTAATTAGATAACGTTTCGTGTCAAACGATTTGATAAATTAGTCATTGTGAGTTGCGTCCCCTTAGCGATGAAGATTACTCAAGCGTAAATCTTAGAGATTAAAACAAAAAAGAAAATAATGTGCTGTGTTTGTAGGAAGAAGATGGAAGACTCGTTAATTAGTTAGAAATATATATCAATAAATGTTATACTGTTGTTTGTGTTATTAATCGGACTTGACGAATCTGTGGTATAATTACACAAGTTGGTAATGTGATTTACTTATTGTCGAATTCACGAAGCGCTTCTATCGTAATTAGATAACGTTTCGTGTCAAACGATTTGATAAATTAGTCATTGTGAGTTGCGTCCCCTTAGCGATGAAGATTACTCAAGCGTAAATCTTAGAGATTAAAACAAAAAGAAAATAATGTGTTGTGTTTGTAGGAAGAAGATGGAAGTCTCGTTAATTAGTTAGAAATATATATCAATAAATGTTATACTGTTGTTTGTGTTATTAATCGGACTTGACGAATCTCTGGTATAATTACACAAGTTGGTAATGTGATTTACTTATTGTCGAATTCACGAAGCGCTTCTATCGTAATTAGATAACGTTTCGTGTCAAACGATTTGATAAATTAGTCATTGTGAGTTGCGTCCCCTTAGCGATGAAGATTACTCAAGCGTAAATCTTAGAGATTAAAACAAAAAAGAAAATAAATTAATCCTTGTGAGCTGCGAGGTGAAAGTGCTTAAGATTACTCAAGTCAATTGAGGTGCGAGGTGAAAGTGCTTAAGATTACTCAAGTCAATTGACTTGAGTAATCTTAAGCACTTTCACCTCGCAGCTCACAAGGATTAATTTATCAAATCACATTACCAACTTGTGTAATTATACCACAGATTCGTCAAGTCCGATTGATAACACAAACAACAGTATAACATTTATGCATATATTTCTAACTAATAACGAGACTTCCATCTTCTCCCTACAAACACAACATTATTTTCTTTTTTGTTTTAATCTCTAAGAACGCTTGAGTAATCTTCATCGCTAGGGGACGCAACTCACATGACTATTTATCAAATCGTTTGACACGAAAATCTAATTACGATAGAAATTCGACAATAAGTAAATCACTTACCAACTTGTGTAATTATACCAGAGATTCGTCCCTAACACAAACAAACAGTATAACATTGATATATATTTCTAACTAATTAACGAGATCCTTTTTTTTTTGTTTTAATCTCTAAGATTTACGCTTGAGTAATCTTCATCGCTAAGGGGACGCAACTCACAATGACTAATTTATCAAATCGTTTGACACGAAACGTTATCTAATTACGATAGAAGCGCTTCGTGAATTCGACAATAAGTAAATCACATTACCAACTTGTGTAATTATACCACAGATTCGTCAAGTCCGATTAATAACACAAACAACAGTATAACATTTATTGATATATATTTCTAACTAATTAACGAGTCTTCCATCTTCTTCCTACAAACACAGCACATTATTTTCTTTTTTGTTTTAATCTCTAAGATTTACGCTTGAGTAATCTTCAATCGCTATCAAATCGGGGACGCAACTCACAATCGACAATAAGACTAATTTATCAAATCGTTTGACACGAAACGTTATCTAATTACGATAGAAGCGCTTCGTGAATTCGACAATAAGTAAATCACATTACTAAACGATAGAAGCGCTTGTGTAATTATACCACAGATTCGTCAAGTCCGATTAATAACACAAACAACAGTATAACATTTATTGACATATATTTCTAACTAATTAACGAGACTTCCATCTTCTTCGTACAAACAAAAACAAATTATTTTTTGTTTTAATCTCTAAGAATAAAATAAAATTCCAGAGAATCTTAAACATTTGCGGTACTCACTGTTTTTTAATAAATGTTTGGGTTCCCTGCAAACAAAGAAATATAGACTTATAACAGATACAAAAGTCAACGAATCTATACTATGATATAGCGTGTTTATATCTACAACACCCCTAAAATGTTAACCGGTCGTTGACATGAGGTATTACTTAACTATTAAGTCATTGACAGAAGACGAAAGTCAATGAGTAAAAGGGTTCTTTTGTCGCGTTTTCGCGCAAAGCTCAGCAGTCGGAAACACTTTCCAAAAATAGAATGATGTCACCACCAAATATCTGAGGTGAATGCGAAATCGACAGGGGGGCAACTCACAATGACTAATTTATCAAATCGTTTGACATGAGTCGTTATTTAATTAAGATAGATGCGCATCGTGAATTCAACGATCGGTAAATCACATTACCAGCTTGTGTAATTATACCACAGATTCATCGAGTCCGATTAATAACACAAACACCGGTATAACATTAATTTATATCTATTTCTAACTTATTAACGAGTCTTCATCTTCTTCCTACAAACAAAACAAATTATCTTTTTGTTTTAATCTCTAAGAATAAGAAAGAGAGAAACCTGTTCAAGAGAATCTTAAGCTTTTCTTGCGCTCACGCTAGGTCAGGTGTGGTTTAATGGGTTGTCTGCATACAAAGAAATATATACTTACAACATATACAAAAGTCAACAAATCTATACCACGATGTATCCTGTTTAAAACGAATACTCCTTCAAAATCACCTTGATCCGGTTGGTAGGGGTCGAGATGAATCCTGGTCATTCGCCAGTGGCATCTACTACACTCTCAAACTGTTTGTATTAAATATTTGTTATACCCATTGTTCTTCCCTATTCAGGTTGGAAATAGTTTTTGTCACCGGATCTGGATACTTCCATGTACAAAATTTCGATGTTTTGGGATCAGTGGAAACAACATGGTGTCTATATATGTGTACCATAATTATTGTTCTGACAAATAATTTCAGATGAAAACTATTTTCAAATAAACCCACCAACCGCTATTTGTAACCCATAACTCCACCCTAAACTCTGACAATTACATTCACCAGCAAGCTGAATTCCAAATGAGAGTTACAAAACTCTTCCTTCGAATTAAAATTTATTCAGTATATTATGACAAGTCTCCTGTAATTTTCATTCATCAGTAACTGAATACCGCCATGGTATTAATTTTCATTCACGTGCAAACTAAAGTCAAAATAAGAATTTGTTACCAGTTTGCTTCAAACTGTTAAATACTATTTCACTGACAGAGGCCGTATGCCAAACAAAAGAATAGAAATTTCTCAACATCATTAACCCGTTCAAAGATCGATTTATTAATCTCTTCAACAAAGTTTCAATAAAATCAGGTGAAAACTCGCGTCGTCAAGTCTCGCTATCCAGTACTTAGTTATAGTAATGTTGAGGGTCATAATATCTTAATAAAAAAAAATGGCTGTCTGAAAATAGTGAATAAACAAAGACTATTATATTCACATATAATATTTGTTGGGTTAGTTACATTTCCTTTTTCTTGTGGAACATGTTTAATTAGGATGGCCTTACAGAAACCGTATCTCCAATTACAGAAAAATTAAATGACCCTTAGATTATGACAATTAAATAAAACAACGACATCATGGACAGACAAATCCAATCGTCGCCATTCGAAAGTTATGTATTTATCATTTTAATGGAGTAAATATGTACAAACTGGGAAAATATGTAATTTTTGTGAAGGAGTCAAGAATCAAGTCAAAGGGTATAAAACTAATAAGATAGTTTCTTAACATACAAGTTGATATGGGATGGTATAATACTAACAATGTCATTGTAAAGTACAACTTACATGGAAACATGAGGTAAGTATAAAGAACAGAAAGTTTAAGAATATATGGTATTGATAAAAGGTTATAATATGTGATTACTAATGACATTGATGAGACATGTGATTAACTGTTATTCAGTGTTTCATACGCATAAGAATACAAAGTGGAGGTAATTAGTACTGGATATGAGATATAAAATTATATTATGACAGGCAGGTATAATAGAAAATATTATTATGACTAAGTGTGCTAAGAAAGAATATGCAGGAGTAAATCATGACTTAAACACATATCGTAAGTTACGACAAAATAATTGCAAAAGAAAATGATACGTGAATAATTATTTCAATCGTCGATATTTCAAAGTTATTTATATATCAGCTTATTGGCGTAATAGTTTAAAAACTGGGGGAAAATGCACGTGTGTCTGTATATTGCGAGGAGTGAAGGCAATGTGTGTAGGTTGGTCAGGTGTAAGTAGAATATCATATCTCTGTTCCATAGGAGAGTGACCCCGCCACTCCAAGTTGAAATCACGTAAGAGTTTGATGAAGAACACATATATCTCCTGATGTTTGCGTGTTTCCTTCCGATAATCGCTTTCGTTAATATTGATGTGTACCATAATATGTAACCAGCTGGATCCGCGGTACAGCTGTTACAGTTATAATATGAGTATGTCAGTACCTTCATGTACCAATGTCAAATGAATAGAAACACCCCCAGAGATTGTTCAATAACTGAGGGTCACGCTCGACCGACACCCAGGGTTGACAATGATATACACTAGTCTTTATCGCTATGGGGCCGCAACTAACAATGACTCAAATCGTTTGACACGAACCGTTACCTAATGATCATAGAAGCGCATCGTGAATTCGACGATCAGTAAATCACATCACTCAACTGTGTAATTATACCACAGATTCATCAGGTGAGATATATAACACCTCATTATCGTCCTATTGAGTCTTTAATAGCAAGTAATTAGCCTCTTCCTCTCTGGTGTTTAACCCCCCTCTGGCGCTCTCTCCGCGCACGTGGTCACTCTCTGAACCTTGACTTCATTTAGCCCAATAAAGCGTGTGTATGCACAGGCCTTCCGGTAAGTTAATAGCCACTTACTTTTCTTTTGGTCTAACAAGTTGATGGCTCTGTTTGTTTTCAGGTAATCCGGTATAACAGGTGGTGGGTAGCCGATCACGTGATCTTTGATTGGGTTCACAAAGGCGGTCAAATTTGTTACTGCCTCCACACTCGAGTCAGGTCGTTGATTCTGGGCGTAGATCAAGTCTGTTTGTGTTATTTCACGCATAGCCCTGTCAAAATCGTCGTTATTCCGTAGAGGTGACGAGTGAAAATAGCGCAATTCGTCTGTTTCTTTGTGACGTAATAAGAATCAATAACTCCCGTTGATTTTAAAGGCTGAATCGCATTCCTAAAATATATATGGTTGAGGTTGGGCACATCTTCAGATAAACTATAATTGTAAACAGTTTGCAGGCTTCCAAATCGCGTATGAGTCCGTATAGCGTTTTATATGGATCCTCACCACATGGGAGTATAGTATAGGATAGCCTGTTATGAGAGACCAGCCCTTCGTGATGACTTTAACCCACTTGATGGGTGCCGATATATATCCAGGATACGCCCCTGTGACTCCAACTACATATTCGAATCGCTTATAATGAACTGTTTTATGTATCCCAAAATGTTCCTCTATATCTGGATTTTCCACTGTTTCGTTCACTAAACCAGAATAGCTGGATTCGTAAAATCTTTACTTTGTCGGGTCCGATGTTAAATAATGATTGGCGTAAATGTGCTCCATGCTTGTTATTTTGAAATATTCCAGAGGAAAACTATTTTGAAGTAAAGTTACCATCCGCTATTTGTAACCCATAACTCCACCCCCATTTTGAGAAATATCCAATGGTCAACTTTTAATCCACCTGCAAGTTATTAGAACACACTTCTTTCAAAGTAAAATGTATTCAATAGTTAATGACGTTTTAATATATCACCTTGTTAATAGCCCCATTCAATAAAGACCATCTTCATATCAACAGAAACAGGTGAAAACTCACATCACCAATAACACTACCCTTGTCACCCCAATCTACCAAGAACACCACCACTTGGTAAATACCTCATAACCTGGCTAGAGGAAATTAATGATCACTTACAAACTCCTTTCAAAGACCCCACACAAAGTCATCATTAGCATATCTTCAACACTTTATAAAACTTTTCAATAGACAACTTATCTCATCAACCAAGAACACCAACCCACCAGCCCAAAATACACCTGTCGAAAATGATGTCATCCAAATATCACAATGTATTGACATGAGGTATTACTTCACTTACCCAAGGTCGATGATGAAATATCTGAGGGAATTTCATCAGCCGAAAACACCCAAAATAGAATGATGTCACCACCAAATACCGCGCACCGAATCCGCCAACGCTCCACCAACGAAACATATATTGCACAATCGACTTCGTCCACGTCGTACAGTGTTCGATGTCAAAAACAAGGTGTGAAGGGGCACGTAAATATACTACTCATGTATTCAGCTTATTTTCCTAGAGAAATCTCTCAACGCCGTATAGCTTCGGCGTCATGACAACGATCCGCGTCCTTGGGAGATTTCATATTGCGACTTTGTCAAAGGTTGGCTAGTCTAAGTAGGTCACGTTTTGTTAAGTTCGTCGATATAGAATTAACCTGATTTACAAATTCAATTGACTGTTGTAGTCATTTGCACGATTAACAGCCATTTGGCGTGTGTGAGTGAAACTGTTTCCATGCTTAAATTACTTTTTAAATAATTTGTCATACCGTTGAATCTATCAACCCTGCTTATTGGAACATCCCAATTAATCCCAATGAACAATTTGACCTGCATTCTTTGGGAAACTCACCTCTTCCCTCCATCCCGTATTTTGTAACAAATAAGGAAGATCTCTGTCATGATACTCAGAATACAACAAAGCAGGTGTTATTTGAGGATATATTCTTACTTTTATCTTTCCAAACTTTCTCTGCTTCAAAGAAAGATGTGATTTAGCCATACGCGGACATATAATTATGATACTGACAAACCGCAACATGACATAATGCCTATCCTGTCGGGGTTTCTAACCATAACAAGTTTGCCAGACTTGCACGTACAAAGCCCTCACATGCTAAGGAACTTTTCCAAAACAAATGTGGAGAAGAATACATCAAGGCACTCGCCCCTGGTGCTATAATGATCCGATGCCACCTTAGACAGCACGGATGTGAAAGATCGAAAGTTATAAATAGCGCGGACGCTGTCAGAGGCGAAGTTTGTTTACTCAACAACTGGTTAGAATCGCCCAACTCAAGGGGTTTGGGGTGTTTTTCTAACGATGCTTGCAAGTAGACTATTGTATCCAGGCACGTTAAATAATATCAAATCGGCTGCCACTATAATTATGGTTGTTAGTGTAAGCAATAACATCAGTGATGTTTATAGAATTTACAATGAAGCAGAGAGTAAACGCGCTCTATATCCTGCATACATTTTGACAATCAATTGGAATGGTCCTTGTTGCGACTTGCCAGGTTCCCATGAAAGCCACGCCTCGCAAGCCGAGCGCGGTGACATTTGTGCAGCGCGACAGATCGGCGGTTGCTAGCAGGTCTTAGCGGACTAGATGGGCGCATGGGCTTTTGAGTGGGGAACAGCTGCTGGTGGTTATGTGATATCAATGGCTATTAGTGAGGGGCTGTTTCCCAATATTAGCATTTAGAGGGGTTATGAATAAGTGTGCAAACATTCGTCGATTCAATGAAATCAATAATACTATCACTTATGCTTCCCAATGTAATGGTAGGTTGGGGATAAGAGTTAATTTCGAATCAACATTACACTTTTAGCAGTAAATAAACGCATAACTCATTTTATACCATATATGGTGCATCCATGACTAATCAGTAACTGATAAGGAAATGATCAAGAATATATATAGTGCTATTCCATATACATCTATATCAGGACTGCCATCAAGGTAAAATGATATGCTGAAATGAAAATGCAACATATTAATTGTTATTAAATAGCTCTGTTTACATATACTTGTTATGTTCCATCCTTTCTGCTTAAACAATTTACTTGTTCTGTTCTAGTTTGCAATAATAATCCGACCATTATTAATGGAGTTATTCAAGATACTAGTTTTTCACTTATTCGATGACCTTGACATTAGTTTCAGATCAAGGTAAAAACAAAACATCTCGGTTTTACGCATTATTTACGCCTAACGATTGAAAATAAAGATTGCGACCTGTATCGCGGATCAAAATATTGTTTACATACATACATACATACGTTATGACAAACGCGACTAACCAACATAACTTGACTGCACATAGCTAAAGTAAAGTACCTCAAACATTGAACAGATTCCATTTATATGTCAGATTGAGTATACTACACAATATATCCAATCTATCGAACCAGCGTTGTCATGATTTAGATCAATCACAAAATGTCACAGTGGGCGATATTAGAAAACCCAGGCTAAGAACCCAGGTTATCGAATACACTTTAGCGACATTATATATATTTTCTCGCTATCATCTGGTTGACTTGGGTATAAGTGTCTTAAATAACGCCATAATATATTCAAGAGTTGTGGTTATTGCTTACCAAATCGTAACATATTCTCGGCCCGCAACGCAACTTCATCTCAAAGCACGAGGTGCCTTACGAATTATCCGACCAGCCGAAGCGTTTCGGTTTTCTGGGCGAATATATATCATTGGAAAACGTCGAGACCAAATATATATTTTTTAATCCCCTCTGTCGAATGTCACGTGGATGCAGAGTACCAAAATGGTCGTCAGTCCAATATATAAAATTTTTCAAACGTCCCGAACTACCACCTGCGTGATTCAGGGGTTAAAGTCTTGCAATGGATGAATGTGAATTGAAATAATTTACAAGGTAACACAAATTTTAAATAAAAAATTGCAGAACAAAGCACTCAAAAAGCTCTTGACTATTTTGGCACTCAGATCGTGTGCCAAGATGTGACTGTGTGCCAAAATAGTAGGTCGATTGTATTAAAAAGGTCGCACGCGTATAAATATACATATATATATATATATATATATATATATATATATATATATATATATATATATATATATATATATATATATATATATATATATATATATATATATATATATATATATATATATATATACAACGTCAGGTAACGATGAAAGATATAGGGTACGATTAAACCAGTGATAATTTAAAGTCATTCGCGTCTTCATGCAACAATTCTGCCAGAGAGAGATTCGAATGCAAATATTCAATGATTATGAATATTTGCGTGCCAATACACAGCTTATATAAAGCTGGGGTGAACTCATGATAAACTAGGGATGAACTCCGTGAACGAATCTGACACTATCCGTGATTAACAAAATCTCTGTGATGTGTTAATTCATGGTGATGCCCTTGGCGACGAGCAGCTCGCGCAACAGTCGCAGTAACTGTCGAGGGCTCAACATCTACTCCTTGAACCCTAACTGCCGAATTCCACCCGCAAGCGCAAGCGGCATATTGCCTTTGAAGTTACTGGCCCGTAACTGAAAATTTTGTTAATCTACAACCCCAAATAAATAAATTAAGTACCATATTAAGTTCAAGAATCGATTGTTTTCTTAAATGACATAATGCTGATAAGGAAAGTTATACGCTCTCCCGGCGCAGGCATGACAAAATCGAACATTTTAAACTTTAAAATTTGATAAAACAGTTCCAATCGATTCGAAAATAAACTTGACCAAAGTGTTCCACTATACTTGAATTACCCCCGTATATCGATGGATGCTAGAGTTCAGATTGAAAAATGAACGAAAATCAACTTTGTTTGACCCCAAGCAACAGCCGCGTAAGCGATCTTAAGTCGGCCGAGTGGAAGGCAAGCTATGCGCTCTCCCGGCGCGTACATGACAAAATCGAACATTTTAAACTTTAAAATTCGACAAAACAGTTCCAATCGATTCGAAAATAAACTTGACCACTATACTTGAATTATCCCGTATATAGATGGTTGTTAGGGGTCAGATTAAAAAGTTAACGAAAATCGACTTAGATTGACGACGCACGATCAGCGGTCAAGGTTGACCCCGATACGGGCTCACGCGGCTAGCATGAGATGATTGTACGACATTTGCAAAATACGACAAAACAGTTCCATATAATCTGGGGAAAAAACCTCAGCCAATTGTAACATCATACTTAAATTTGCACTTTTGTCGCGGGTCTCTGGTAAAATTTGGGAAAAAAATGCTTTCGTTTTACACCGTAATCATTTCGCACGTAAATAATGTTACTTTTCCTTTGGCCAATTTTTTTATATTTTATATGTCCATGACCATTTGAATGTCATCTTGTCATCTACCAAACAATAAAAACTATACGAGTAACGAATACGAACGGATTTAGAGAATTCGAAACTTACTGATTCTCGCGAATAATTTAAAATCATTGCACCAAAAACGCATATTTTTTAACTTAGTAAAATGCAAAAAGTAAGGCAATATTATTACAATTCAATACGTAAGCTCTCGTTTGATGTATCATGCGTCCATGTATCTTAAATATAAAAGCCAGTTAAAGTAAGTTAAAAATTTGGAAACAACATTGACGGCGAGGTAAGGCTGACACCCTAGAATTAATGGTCCTAGCTATCTTACCTGTTTTGTTAAAGGCACCTCGACGTTTCACTGGATCCTGATTCATACCCATTTAACTGAAAATAGTTGGCATGGCTACTTGGCGAAGCCTGGATTGTTTTGAAAAAGCCCTGACTTCTGAGCAGCTCGGGGTGTGTTTCATAGGCGTCCCTCTCAAAGTGGTCGGAGCAAAGGACAGTAGCTTTGGTCGGCCTCCAATCTATCCTCTTCACCTTTACAATCCAAGTCTTATGCATGTTTCGGTCTTTCGGGAATCGAACTAAACTCTTACCCGACCTCTAGACGTTTCTACACCCAACTGCACAACTATAAGACATAGTTTAAACGGTGAGTGTAACAAACCGTGAAGAACCTTTGTATAAACCATCAACGAGCTGTGACGAAAATGGCGAAGTTTGCTGAGTTTCGTGAACAGCAAGCAACGTAGGTGACGTCTAAGGCCGAATAATTCCGAACGTTGCCGGGCGGGAAGTTCAACGAGTGGAAGACAAAAAACATGCACTTTAAAGTCATTTGTTAAAGGAATAGGGTGCCTAAAGGTAACCGCTATTGATATGAGTACCATTATTGAAGCTTTTTCTTTCGAATTGCGCTTTAAATAAAAATTGTGTCTGTGATCTCTAACAGCAGCCGACCTGTTGCGCTGCATGTATGGCAGGCCGCGGAAATATTTAATAAAATATGCTTTTCCTTGTGTCGGCCAAATCATTGTTGTTAATCTATCATTGACCCGGAAAACTTGATTCCTTTAATGAATTTGATTGGTTATCTTCAATATACATGCGATGGTCATGAAAATTGGTTGAATTGTGGTTGCCAAAAAATTTAAATCCTATTAAAACTTTGTCAATTATTGGCCGATTCGGAAATTTTCGAACTTCTTGATAGAGTTCGCCAAGTTTCCCCATGTCCCATGGGCCTATTTTTTTAACGTTGGTTAGATTCTAAATAAATGTTTATCTTTTATTTAGCAGGCGATTCCGGTCGCAATTTTTGCTGAAGTTTAAGGTCGGAAAAAATGTTGCGCAGAACCCGAAGTTTAAGGTCGGCAAAAATGTTGCGCAGAACCCAGACTCTATTTTTTAACATTGACCGCAAACTACGGTCAAGGTCATTGGAAATGTGGGAACCTAATATCCCCAATATGTCCGGGGATTATTGTTCGATCTTTAAAAAATTTACACCACTTTTGTAGCTAGCTTAATTCGATTGCAAACATCTGTGTGATATCTCCTGTTGTAACAAAAATAAAGGTTTTCCTAAGCGCCTAAGGTCGAAAAATCGTGTTATCCGCCAAATTAACAAAGAAATTAAATTGCCTATAGATCCATTAATAACCGTCTGATGGCTGCAAACTTTTTGTCGTAGGTTGCCAGTGACATGGTTACTTACATCGCAAAATTTAATGGTTGTTGATGACGTCATTTCCGGTACGGAACGCATGAATGCTTTAGCAAATGACAAATCGGTAATGGTTGGAGCGTTAAAAAATGTATATCATTTTATAGCTCAATCTAGTCGCCAACTTTGTCTGAATATATGTTAGAACAAAAAACTATTAGTTTTTTTCCGAGCGCCAAAGGTCGGAAAATCGTAGAATCAGTCCATATGTCAAGAAAAGTTTCATGAATATTTCGAGCGCTTATTAAATCGTCAATACATGTCGGATGGCAGTAACATTTGGGCCACACGTTCTAAGTCACCGCTCAAGGTGCATCCTAGGATTTTATGGATGTAGATGGCATCACTTCCGGTTACTAACGCACCAAACATTCGAAAAATAGTCGCAAGTTTAGATCCTAATGTCTCTCCGAGGATAATATTTTTCAAAACTTGCAAACTATGTTTATTGCAAACTATGTTTATATGGAATTGTAAATAATACATATTTTAAAAATTCAAGCGGAAGTTAACGCGCCGTTTCACAGTCGGTAATGGCCGTATCGTTAATGGCCCACTCTATCCTGAACAAATAACTCTTTACATGTAGTTGTAAATTCCTGATAGTTGTTAAAAAGCTAAGAAAGTGTGGTGGTGGCACAAAATAGGGTTATTAGGTATTACGTCACATCGATGAAAACGGTACAAACTGGCTCCTTAAAGAGTAGGCAAGGCACTCGCCCCTGGTGTTTTGATGATCTGATGCCACCTTAGGGGCATGGGACCGTATGGCTTAATCTTTAAGAATATAAGCAAATATGCTCTGTCTCGCAATGAAGACAAGGGACAGTTTAAAGATATACATTTTCATATCCATAAATGTCTTGACATCAATCTTGCCTAGAGTGCAACAACAGTCATACTCTTTTATTAACAGAATCAATGAAATCCAACACAATTTTAAGAATTGTTGTCTAACATGGCTACCGTGAGAATCGAAATCGAGACCGATATCACAGCGAATTATCTAGAGGTAGCAGCGTTTTGTGTCTGCGGGTCGAGGTGGTGTGGAGGAGCTAGCAAGCAACGGGTGATGTACGAAGAAAATGTATTAGAGTTGATATAATAATGCTGCAGGTGTGAATATTACAATGGCCTGTATTGGTTCGGCTCACGGTTTAAAATCACGAGCTCCATCAAATTATGCACTGTGGGATTCGGCCATGTTAGTTTTGAAGTTTCTCGACGTGCCGCACTTACGTGATGAAACTTAACAATAATACAATACTGTAGTAATAGAAACAGTCCTCGTGTCATTTTGCGATATAATCCTTCATTTTATCATTAATTTATGGCCTGGAGGGCTTCTGGAAGTTTTAAGAGAGTTAACTTGCCATTTTGGCATCCGAACCTAAGAAATTTCGCTGGCGGCTCTTCGCCTTTACAGCTTTACAATAGTGAACAACGCGGGCGCTGTCAGAGGAGACGTTTCATTGCCTACCTAGTAGTATAGAGAGTGGCGGTACGAGCGCAGTTTCCTAATGGACGCACATACAGAAAATGAGCCAGCCTGCGGTACGAGCGCACTTCCACTTCCTATACTACAGTGTCAGCCAGCCCTTCCAGTCGATCTTCTCCAGGGCAACTAAAGAGGGCAACAGCAATGTCAACAATCTACACCAGGACCCTGCGGAATAAGCTCTTCTAAACGATTCACACGCTCCAAAAGGTCCTCATACCCAAATCCCTCACCTAAATCTCAAGGTCCAACTTCTCTTCCATTAAATAATTCACATCCACCCGCAGCTCGGCCACCACATTTTGATCGGTGCTCATTCTATACCTCGGCCCTCATCTGTTCAACAGATCGACGCGTGCCCATAGGCCAGAGTGTCTACGCCACCCGGAACTTTGAGTCAAAGGGGGGAGAGAGACACCGAGTTGACGTGGAGCCCATAAATTTTGTGGCAGTTACTCCTGAGCATGTTCATTCCGTGGCGAAACTACTTTTGGGCGAAAAGTGACTCCACGTGCTGAGCATGCCGTAGATAACAGTCTTACCGTCGCACCGAACAACCACATAGCCGTAGCCACAACCTTGGTGCTCCTGCGTTCTTAGCGTGTTGCTCTTACCAGGATCAAGCGCAGGACCTGGAACTTTCAATGTGAGCACCTCAAAGTCAGCATAGATGACGTAGGGTGCAGCAAGCTGTTTCTGCAAGTTCTGGAAAGTATAATATATTCTTCCCTTCCTCAGGCATATCCACTCGCACAGCAGTTTGCCGTATCTTCTTGCACTCAGGCCTGTGCGCCAGGAGCAGACCTTGTGTGGTATATCCATGCAGACATAATTTACAGAAGAATTTGCGGCGCTCGTGCTTACTCCTGCCATACAAGCGGTTCAGGTCTTTGATTTGCGTGTAATGAAACCTGCCAGCCTTCTCAATCAGCATGAGGTTTATACGAGCACCAGAGTGCTTACTGATGCGGTGTACGATAGTGGTCTTCTCATCCCAGCCAAAAAGGTTCAAGGCTAGGTTAGCATGCTTTTCTATCTTCTCAATATGCGACACCGGTGTAGGATATTCTACACCTGCACCCTCCAGCAGATCCAAAAGCCACTGAATGTTACATTTTAATGGTCGCTGTGGGTCCTTGGCAACCGGGTGCAGAGCGGCTACAATAGCCCATAGAATGCAGAAGTTGTCCCAGTTCTTTACATTTATGATGGCCTGCTTAGCCACCAGGAGCCACCCTTCAACGGTTAAAACTTGGCAATATCAATCCACAGAGTTGTGACCGCCTCAAACTCCCAGCCAGAACCTTGCTGGTCCACTTCTCCAAAGCTCTTGGATATCAACAGCACTCTGGTCCACCGCAACGTCCAGGTCTTCTGAGGAGAGAACCACCTGCTGCTTATTACGCAAAACAGGCTCAACATACTCAGAGCTGTTATCATCGGCGTGCTTGGAGAGTCTTACCTTACGGGCAAACTGACACTTGATTCTACCTAGCTCTTCCATCTCACCAGTCAAAACTTTATATATCTTCTTACGCATGCCCTTAACGAACATCATAAGGTCCGAGCTAAGGGGGTGAGACTCAGAAACGTTCATCACCCATGCACGCAAATAGTTTTTGACAGCCCACTTAGTCTTCTTGAAGGCAAGACGCGCTGTGGGGACTGGGGACTGAGTTGCGAGGACTGGTCTGCATGGGGCATGGACTGGTCTGCCAGGGGCAGGGGTGGGGACAGGGGTGAGTGCCACCCCAGCCCTTAATCTAGCAAATATGTCCTTGTATGTACGGTCAAATTCATTACGCACTTGGAGTGCTTGGAGTGCAACCTTAGAGCGTGAATAAGGAGGCTTAAAACCGTGAATTGAAACGTTTTTGGGCTTCACGTGCTTGCTGATTATGAGTCATGTTTACTATACAAATCCATTAGTCTAAAAGGAAATTTTTTGATACACAAAAGAGAACGACTATACAGCAAGCAGACTTTGACCTTGCTAGCAGCGCCACAAGATTTCTATTTTTATACAGTGGAGAATCCCCGTTCAGTGGCGCCGGCTAGCTAGATAGTGTCCCCGGCTATAGGCCATTGTTAAGCATTTTGTTTGCCAAGACGAAGTCGACTGTGGTTAACTTTATCGAACCCACAATCCATGCACAATCCTACCTTATTATTTTTTATAGCCTTCTGACAACCCGTACAAAGACGATTAACGACACCATATTTTATCATATATCTTGCTCTTGTGTACAAGGCCTGTTACAGGGGTCTTTCATTCCGAGTAAATCCATGGGCACTTATTTTCAAATGCTACCATTGTTATGTATATAGATAACTATATGTCTAATTGGTAATACCGTTTGGTGGCAACTGGGTATCAGGCGGCACCACAAGTAGCTCCTCCTCTACAAAGCCATGGAGCGGTCCATCCAACAAATAGTAGAGTAGAGGCTAACCATATTTAGTGACAAAGCGTCCAATCCGGTAAACATTGAGTGACCACACAGGGTCAGTGGTCTTGCTCTACCTCACCAGGCTCGTAATGGTAGCAAACTCCAACACCAGAGGGAAGCTTTTGCTCTTTGACCCCCGGTAGGCGCCCTGGTAAGACTGAAGAGGGCTTTTGTGCAACTCGTTTTGCATTTATAGCATCTTTAGGTTTTTTTTCCAGTCAAGCGGGTCACCTCATTATTTATCGCAGAGACAACAACCTGTAGTCGAGAAACCCACTCTACAGCATACTGGTGTTCAAAGAGACGCTCAGCAAGGGTGTGGTTAAAGCGTTCCACTATACCCTGGTCTTAATGGATACTCACAGGGCCATGTTTTACTAGCAGCTGATTTGCTGCTCCCATAAACTCCCGTCTAGGGTCGACCTGAAGTACGCCAATGCAGCGGTCCTCGCTTGTAAATCCTTTCGAGCGCACATGCGACCTCTTTAGTCTCTTTTGTAGTCAATGGCTCGGCTGCTTTGTAGTGCGAGGCCACATCCACTACCATTAGGGCATGCTTGTCAGTCAGGCACTTTACAACGTCATGAGGAAGAAATAGGATATCGGCTTGGTACACCTCATTAGGGACAGGGACATCGGCATGGGAATGTGTTTTAGCGCTGGCAGGTAGATTTGCCATATAGCTTGCTTTGTTAGCCACCCCCCTGGCAACTTCCTCAGAAACTCTCACTTCTGTTGCAAGCTTTTTGATAGCTGTAATGCCTTTCCAATAGCTCTTAGGACTATAGTAGATCTTTTGCATGCGACGATCCATATAAAGAAAACGCTCGGGTCTCCAAATTACCTAGTTAGTAAGCCTGTATGCAACAGTCGCAGACATACCCAGTATAAAGAACGTAACCTCACGCCCTTTTTGACCATCTGAAGGTTCGTAGAAGTCTGAAAGCTGGGGCTCAGAGTAAAGCGAGTTGATAGATTTACCAGTAATCATGTTGTACTCACTCATAGACTCGTCCACATCCCAAAATGTATGCTCAGCATGTCCCTGGTCTGTAAATAAGTGTAGCTGGTGTTCTGGTGGGATAGATATGAACTTACAAGCAATACCTGAGTATAGCTGAAGCACTGCCTGACCTAGAGTGCGCGTCATGATAGCGCCCAGCCGAGCCTCGTTTCTCACATACAGCTTTGTGATCTCTTCATTAGACATTGATTAAACCTGGTCAAATCTAAGGCGCTGATCACCAGAGTACTGACGGGCCTGACCCCGGCTATGACAGCAGCAAGCCTATCTCTCTTAGAAGACATATCCCTACTGGGTTCTGCTCCCTCAGACTTAGTCTCCACTGGGCTAGCCGCGTCCTGGTCAAGGGTTGATCAATAATGGCATCAGGATCCATGAATATACATATACACCTTCGAAGTCTAATATATTGCACTGTTTCCCAGGTGAAAAATACCTAAACTGGTCACTGAGGCAGCTTCTGCTACTAAGGCCAACATCACCTCAATCGACGGCATATGCAGTAGATTGATGAGTCTTCAGCTGCAGGTTTGCGTGCTTGGTCTTTGCTAGTAGCTGGCGTACTGTGGCATGTTCCTTACTTGTTGGAATCACATCATTCTCTCGTAAGGCGTCTGCAAACAATTCACGATCCTTGGTGTGAAAAAGTACCATCCAGTGGGTCTGTTCACCTAGATCCTTCAGCACAGAGTTTTACTTCTGGGTGAGGACCCAGACACTTTGCTGGTCATGGCGGCCACTAACTAAAGGCCATTTCGGATAACATGTCTCTATACTTAGCTAGGACCTTTGTTGCCAAACAGTCATCAATAATGTACAGGGTAGGCTCGCCCTTTAAACAATGGTACAAAGCCCTCAAGTGGTCATGGAGCCGCTCCCCTGGATCACAGCCGTGTTCCCAGCCCCCACTACAGTGTACCATGCATGAGTGGAGATAGCTAGCATACTATGTAAGGGGACTATTGAATAAACAAGGGCAAAAGGTATAGAAATGAACACCATTGATGAACTTGAAGGGTGTGTTAAAGATTTGAAGTTAGATTATCTGAAAGACGATCAAATAGATCTGGAGTTAAAGCCGTGCACCCATAGAAATTATCTATTCCCCGCAAAAATCATGTATAAGCTGTCAAAGGGTGAGAAGTATGGATGATGGTGGTTCTGCGCCAGAAGCCCCACCATGTATACTACTCAGCCACACCTGCATATGCATAAAAAGATACACATGAATCACCATACACATCGCATGTGTGCTTAAAAAAAGGACGCAACGAGTAGCGCTCCCTGTGAGAGGTGACGTGATCACATATTTTCTCGGGCAGAGACCTGAGTAAGCGCTTCAAGTGAAGCTATAGTGTCTTTGGCGACACCACCGAACCAGCGATGCAAAATAGTTGGATGGCTGCTTTCGCTTGAAGAGTTAAGTGATATTCTCCTTAATCTTCGTTCGACGTGCTCAAACGAAAGTGAGATTCGTTTTCGACATATTCGTTAGTGGTACAAATCATTATTCCGTTTACAATCTCTGGTTCTTAATGCTGGTCAGTTGACCTGTAATATCCTTGTTCAGGTCACTGTGCAAATGCTACTATATCCTCGTTTGTTATATCATTTATCATCATCATCATCATCAACTTAATACCACGCATTATTATCAACTTCATTAATTTTGTCATTCCATTTGCAGCAGCAAGTTGCAACAAACCTAAATCTTATCTTCGATCTTCCGCAATGAAGTCAACTCGAAGCTTCCGGTGGATATTTTTTTGTTGGTAGTGATAAGTGCAGCTGCTCTGATAATTTATATGAAATCGA
This sequence comes from Urechis unicinctus, assembly GCA_034190875.2. NCBI lineage: Eukaryota > Metazoa > Annelida > Polychaeta > Xenopneusta > Urechidae > Urechis > Urechis unicinctus. The sequence continues at coordinate 51,850,667 of CM067345.1, forward strand.
AAAAGCTCATCGATGTGTCAAGCCCTTCAGCAGTACCAATTCTTCAGAAATATAAACCACTGTACAATATCTCCACCCCTGACTCCTATATCCTTGCTTGTACTCCGAACATTCCTCATGGATTTAGAGATGAATACGATTTTAGAATCATCGTACTCACACACAAACGGACCAAATCACTCCAAACATTACTGGAATCGTTGAATGGCTTGGTAATTGGAAAAGACACCGTAGTCCTTGATATATTTGTTGATCGTGACCAAAATAATCACGTTTCCAACGAAATTCTTCATGCAGCAAAGAATTTTGAGTGGAAGCTTGGAGAACGAAAAGAAATTTTTGTATGGGAGAAACATACAGGAATTATCGGGCAATGGATAGATTCATGGCGACCCAAACCAGGTACCAAAGAAATTGCATTAATTCTTGAAGATGACCTTAGTGTTTCACCATGGGCGTATCAATGGCTGAAAGCAGCGCATGCGCATTACGGAGACAGGGATGATATTTCTGGTTACACTCTCCAAAGTGAAAATATTCTCACAGCTATCGGTCACAATCCCATCAGAGCCTCACCAAATGACGTCACATTTCTGTACAGGAACTTTGCTACATGGGGCTTCTCCCCACATCCCACACACTGGAAACATTTCCAGGACTGGTTTCACGAAACCATTTCAAACAAAACGTTTCATCCCTATGTACCCAATACATTAATGACGAGATGGTATAAAACATTTGAAAAGGCTGGAACCGAAAGCGCGATGTGGGAGATGTGGTATATATACTATATGTACAAAAACAATCTCTACTGCGTTTTTAACAATATAGGCAGGTACACTGGGAAATCGGAGTCGTACTTAGCAGAAAACAGACGAGAACCCGGACTTCATTTTGGAGGTAAAGGAGGAGCAAAGGCAAAAAGATTACTCAAGTACTGGGATGAAGCATTTGTGAAATTTGAAAACAAGACAAAGAAGATAGACTACAAAGGCAATGTGGAATAGTGAATATACAAACTAACAAGACAACCAATTGACCAATTAAATGTAACAAAGAATATTATTTCACCATTGGAAAAGAAGGCATAAGTGTACAGTTTATTTGCCCATTTAGCAATCTCAAAAATAGTTATTTATGGATGTGGCATATCGACTTGTGACGCTTGAACATGATTTGAATAATTTAAAATGGTAAAATATTCACCTTTATGCATTCATGGTGTAATACTAACTTTTAACGTGCACAGGGCTAATCCTAATTTCACCGAAGTATTAAATACAAATGAAGTTTACAATATGATTTAACTTTTCTTTTAAAACGTATATATTGTTGGTACAAATTTAATAATGCCTGAGAAAGTATTCTAAAGCTTTGGTCCCCTGCTCGCCAAACCTGTTTTGAAGTGATTTTTTCTCTCTTTCGGCAGGCAGTACAGTATGAATTCAATAACCTGTGTATTGTGATTATGTCGGTCTGATTGTACGGCATATTTATATTTATAACTCATTGGTAGAAAATATCTCATTGCCCTGAGGTCTTTGAAAACATATTCTGAGGATGTTCGCCTTGGAACTTTAAGTATAGTTTTCAGGATTTTAATATTGCAATTTTCTAAATAGGTTTGTAATAACCGACTGTAAAGTTCTAGCAACCAAGCTTAGCACTTGACATAGTCCACAATTTGTTCCTGTGGATTTAGATATATCTATATATATATATATATATATATATATATATATATATATATATATATATATATATATATATATATATATATATATATATATATATATATATATATATATATATATATATATATATATATATATTGTATGTAGTTTTTTACATTTTAAATTTTGTACCGCAATAAGTTTTCTAAAGTCAACATTTTGTATAATATCATAATTTGTTTTGGCTTCATTTTATACTTGTATATATTTGGAACTAAAAATCATACGGTGTGCTTTCGTATTATTAGATGACAGTTAATTTGCGTTAAACCAATTATTAATGTTCTCAAGGTCATTATTCATAATATATATATTTACATGATTATCTGCCCCAGATATAAAAACCTTTGAATCATCAGCAAATAGAATAAATCTTACAAAGTCAGACTTTATGTAAATAATTTTATAAATCCAAAATAGTATTGGACCCAGTATTGATCCTTGTTTAGCCCCACATGTTTAAGTCCGAGTCTCTGTAACCTTGTCATCACATTTGTCAATTTTGGGAATGTTCTTTTAAATCATGCTTCGACTATGCAACGGCTGTTCCAGAATACCGTAATGATATAACTTGAGCAGAATTTTCTAATTGTGTCGAACATAATCAACATGTGGAACAAAAGTACTGTGAGATGAGCTGATGTATATTGGAAGTTTATCTATTCCAAATGACACGATTTGTACTTCAGCATCGTTTAGACTTATAACGAAAATGGCTGTCATTTTGTACGACAGAGCAACTTATTTATAGAAAAAAACATTTGATCGTTGGTTGTTAATTTGATTTCATGTAATATAGTTATATCAATAAAAAGTGTATCCTCAAAATATGGCTGCAAAGACTTAATGGCTGTCCCAACAAATTACATTTGAGAGTGATAAACATTGTCAATTATGTCCTGTGAAGTCATTCAACCTGTTGAAATGACAGTTTATTAACACCAATATTTCAACATACGTGAAAGCACTCTGACCTAGGCATTGATAAGCGTTACATAGAAGAGTCGACGTTATTGTAGGTATCTGAGGGTTGATGTCCTGCTAGATAATACCCGAGACTTTATATGAAGTTCTATTTTCTTTATTTGTCTGGTTCTGATTCTAGAATGTTATTTGTGACCACTGTGGCGACTTGATTCTGGCATTGTTGTGGAATTTAATGTTTGTGTGTCTGATTTGTGTCGTATTTATAGTGAAAGATGCGGGTGGCTTGATGTGGTGAGCTGTGATTGGTTAATCGGGGGCTTGGGGTCATGCGCTTTTAATTGGAGATCAAACAGGTGTAAGTTAATTGTTATGGGAATTGACAGGATTCGAATGTTTTCATCAAAGGGTTGGATTTGCTAAACCGGGACTATATAATTTGGAAACTGACCCGTTCGGAACATTATTTTTAAGGGATTCTAAAGGTTTATGTAAATTGGACAACAATTAATTATGTACGAGTGAAAAGGGGTGTATTTCATTAGTCTAGATTAGTTTAGTTTTCATGTCCCGAGTGGCCTAAAGGTTGTACATCTAACTTAAACTTTTGGGGTGTGTGTGTGGGGGGGGGGGGGGGGGGGGTGGAGAGGTGGTGTGTGTATGTGTTCGTAAGTGTATGTGTGTATGTGTGCGTTTGTTTGTGGGTGAAATGTCCTTGAGTCAGCCAAATCATTGTCAATCTATCATGGCCCTGGACAGCATAATTTCCTTAATAAATTTGATCGCTTTTAAAATCATCAATATACGTGAGTGAGTAATGAAAATTGTTTCAACTATGGTTGCCAAAAATTAAAAATCTTCTGGTTCGGAACCCGTTAAAGTTCCATTGGACGTGAAATCGGAAGTTAACGTGCCGTATATCCGTCGTTAATGGTATTATCGTAGCAAAGTTTTCGATTGAGGTTAGCCCGTTCCATTCGGAACTAATAATTAATGAATTGTAGTTTTCTCATTACTAAGCTCAAATGAAAGTGCTGGCAAGAACCCGGTGATGTTGATGATGATGACAATGTTGATGATGAACATGGTTATTAAGAAGACAATGATCATGATGATGATTGACGATAATGACGATTAGTATGATGAGGACAATTATGAAGATAACCTAGGTGATGATGATAAAAGAGTTAGCCAAGTTCCCCTATGTACCCATGGGCCTTTTCCACTTGACTTAATGAATATCTCTTATCCTTTTATCGTCTAGCCATACAGTTTGCAATTTTCTAAGTTTTATCCTAAAAATGTATATAGAATGTGTGTACTATCCACACCGCACACCCCATTAAATGGCTTTATATCAAACCATACACTCATTTGTATAACTGGGATTTTAATGCGAATCAACTACCCCCACCGCACCAAACAAACGACACTCATGACAGCACATGTGTGTCGAGTCAAGCGACGCATATAACGAGTTGGGGCGCACCTATACGGACACGGTGTCTGCGTTCAGATGCGTGCAGTTTCTAACACCCTCTTTCATTAGAATCACATACTTTCTCCTCAGTGTGTATTCTGGTTAAGAAGAACGTTCCTAGCGCTTCGTCTGTACGATCACCTGATACGCAAAGAAGACAGAGCAGCAGAAAAGTGCTGATTTCTTCACTAAGGTATGTGAACATTTGCAAAAGCTCGTTTTGATTTGCTGGTTGTACTAATCAGCGTAATTGTATGTTTAACTCGAGAGAAGCATACATTACGTTTTATAAATATTTGCATGAACTGATGGCTTGTATATCGAATAAATTAATGGATGAGCACCTCACATATTTTTGGAATGATATCAATATATTGGCATTCCGCGGCTAATTACATAGTTACATATTACATAATGATAATGTTGATCATGCCGCATATATACCACAATACAATATCGACTGCAACCTTACAACATACACAACCCAACATCTACCCCCACTCCACTCCACATCGACCTCAACCCCGCATCTCCAACAACCCCACATCGATGTCCAACCCACATCCTACTACCCTACATCGCCCGCCATCCCATAACTGCCCACGATCAATCATCACCCATATAGACCACCTCCTCACTTCTATCACAACTCCACATCGACCAATACCCTACATCAACTGCTAGTCCTCATGCAACATCGACTGCTTGCCGCCATCCACCACCACTCCGGCCCATATTGACATCCACCCCGTACCGTTTTATACTTGACCGGACACTAAGGTCAAGGTAATCGAAAAAAATGAAAAACTCTTTTTAATTGCAAGCTTTTTCTAAATACTTATGCATCAGACTAATAATTTTCCCAAGCGAAACAGCGTGGTGTCAGTCCAAATGCAATGTTTCGCCACATTTTTCACTCGCCTAATAAATCGACAAATTGGATCGATGGTAATGAAAATTAGGGCAAATGTTGTACGAGACAGCGTCTAACGAATGGTAGGTTAGTTAACGATATGGATAACGTACTTATCGCGATGGCACCTACACGCGATAATCAAGCACGACGCTGTCTCCAAATAATGATAATTAGCGTGAACCTATGCTATGTAAGGTATCTGCCTGGGACCTGTAAATATGAGAGGTAGTCTGTTAATCCCCCATTCGGCCTCATCTGCCTGTGTTTTAGTGATGATTAGATAAATACTTTTCTTTCTATACTTGTTTGTTTATTTGATTAGAATATGCTTCGATAGTTTGTTGCGTGAGACTTGCAGAACCTTCCCAACTCCGGCAATCAGAGAGCTCCGCCGACTTCGCCGTTGTTTGATGTTCTAGCAACACTGTAGCGCAGTAGACATAGCTCGGCAGGTGTTACAATTTCGCGCCTCAGCCTGATTCCGGGGAGATGGGTGCCATGCATGATGAGGAGAAGGTGGAGGAGGAAACTCCTGATCGCTACCTATTAAGATTATTCAGGCTTTTGAATGATGGTCAATTTTGAGGAATAACAATTTCGTAAATATATACCCCGGATATTCGTTAAAATTCGCAAAAAATTGACTGTTGCTCAATCGTCCTTTTGATAACAATCTGGGTAAATATTTGAAAGCATCAAAATTCCAATAAAGCAGATTTCGTTGCATGGAGAATACCAAACTGATCGCCAGACCTAAGTAGCACACAAACTACAGCTTGACAAAACAGCACAACCCATTTATTGCTTCATCCGAAACTAAGGTCAAGGAACCCCGAATATCTGCGTGGATAATCGTCCGATCTGTACACACCATTTTTAGCAAACGTTTTCTAAACATATGTAATTGTAGTAAATTAATAGTTTTCCCAGACGTCTCAGGTCGCAATATTGTGGTATCAGTCCAAATTTTAGCCAAATTATGATGAAGATTTCGACCACATTAATACACGTCCGATTGCAATTGAAATTGGATCTTATATTATCAGTAACAGCATTAGCCGAATCGTTAAATTTAATGGATTTTGTCGACTTCACTGCCGGTTACGAGCGCATAAAATAATCGAGAGCTTATAAAATGGTCAATATCGGGTCAATAGTCCCAAAAAATAAGCCAGCTGTTATGTCTTATTGATTTTTTCCTGTTCAGAAAGCATTAAAATTTAAGCAAAACTGAAATTGGAAGTTTTAAACGCCCTTTCTTCATCGTTAATGGTCGCATCGTATCCCATTTTATTCCTTTATTCTGACTTAATAACTTTCCCATGTAATTGTAAATTCCAGATTAATATCTCATAAACTAAGCTAAAGATATGGAACGGATTTGATCACCCACCTATTGCATGTCAGGCAAAAGCGCTACCGCTACCCCGTGACGTGTAAGATATTCAAGTTAACTTTTGTTGTATACCGAAAGAAGTACACATGGTGCCCACAAAGAATAAAGCCCTTCTTTCATCACACGAGCTCTTCAGTATGACAATGTTCAGTATAACTCAACTGTGCTTAATTTAGCATTACCTCCTCACTGATGATTAAAACGTGCATAACATCAATTTGAAAAATGAAAAAATAAATATGGCCAAAAAAAGTCACCAAAGTTCGCCGAGTTCCCCCATATACCTCGTTTATGTTCGTCGGTGTAACAAAAGATAAGTAAGTTTTGATTGACGCGCATTGCGTCTGGATTTCTCATTGAGCCCACGCCAATTCATGCAATCTCCCAAGAGGTTACAAGATCACGATTCAAAGAATATTAACGTTTCACAGGACCCTGTGTCAATATTTGGTTAAAAGGATTCCATTGATGACAGCATGAAAGAGCGTCTGAGCCCATGAATAGGTTAAGAAATAAGTAAACAGCCACCAAATGACAATGTGAGTTGGGGAGTGAGCGGGTGACTGAGTGCAAGTGATTGGATGAGTGGGTGAGTTGGTAGTTAAGTGTGAGTGAGTTAGTAAGTAAGTGAGTGAGTGGGTTAGTGGGTGAGTGAGTGAGTAAATGAGCAAGCAACTTGATGAGTGAGTTAGTGAGTTGTTAAGAGTGAATTGGTGAGTGGTGAGTGGGTACTTAAGTGTGAACGAGTGAGGGAGTGAGCGAGTTAATGAGTGCGTTAATGAGTAGTTAAGTGTGTAGTTAGGTATGAGTGAGGGTCAAGTAAATCATTGTGATTAACTTGGTAACAGGGCGATAGTCAGTTAATCATTGCCATGAACTTTGAAACAGGACGTGACTCGCTTAGTCGTTCCGGTATCTGAACTTTAGCTACCAACAAATCAGTCGACCACATCGCAATGGTTGATGTGTTCATACTAACAGGCTGTCGGAGCAAGCGGGGAATTGCTCGTGTTGACGATTTTGTCTACGTCGGTTCTTTGTGCAATTGAAACAAAATTCCATGCGAGAGTACAGGCAGCAGAGTTTTAAAACAAGAAGAGCTGCAAGAGGTCGTGATTATTTCGGAGCCCGGCCCTCATTCATCATGTTACGTATGTCATGGATGTCAGTAGAGAGTCACGCCTTCCACTACTATTCAAGTCCGGTTCGTCACGGCTTCTTGACGAATGAAACAACACCACTCTGAGCGCATACTATATACATTCCTTTGGTGCTATTCATTTTGTGTCCTCTCTCTCTCTCTCTCTCTCTCTCTCTCTCTCTCTCTCTCTCTCTCTCTCTCTCTCTCTCTCTCTCTCTCTCTCTCTCTCTTGTAAGTACAGCGGGTGCCACTTCACTTAGCGCTGTACGAAGGTCGCCGCCTCTCTCTGCTGGCCTAATCGTCACGCCCTCACGTGCGGCATGCTACGGTGATATTTCTTTGAGTCAGCCAAATCATTGTCAATCTATCATGGCCCCGGACAGCATGATTTTCCTAATAAATTTGATCGCTTGTAAAATCCTCAATATACGTGTGATGGTAAAGAAAATTGGTTAAACTGTAGTTGTCAACAATCCATGATAACTTGGTCAATTATGGGCTATTTTGAATTTTTTTCACTTCCAGATACAGGTGGCCATGTTTCCCCATGTACCTATGGGCCCCCTTCGTTAGAGGGTCAGATAGAGAGCGTGGTCGATCAGTTCAATGGTCATAAAAATTAGCTCAGATGTTGACATAAATAGCGCGAATCTAAACCGCAAATTTTATTGATATTGGTTGCCTGTGCGCTTCCTGTGTTAATAAAATAACAAACTAGATTCGGCAGGTACGCCATCGGCAAGTCTTCCAATGGCAAGCAATCGGGTCTGTGATTGCGCCTTGTTAAGAAACCCTATGCGCAGCACACGTTTACGATAGATGTCAGCGAGGGGAGTTGGTAACGCGCACTATTTTCGATAGATGTCACAAGCTGCAGCCCCTTAGATGTTTTGATATGACCCCTTAGCAGATGTTTTGACATGACCCCTTAACCAAGTCAATACAAAGCCGAGGGAATGGCACTAAGCCGGTCTCAGTGGCTTGGTGGTTTACTGCTTTGCCTTTTGATCCACAGGCTGTGGGTTCGACTCCAAGGTGTGACAACCTGACTCGTAACTCGGATGATCACGTACAAATGGTGGTCACATCTTTGAAAAGGGATGTAAAAGATCCTTTGAGGACGACGTGCTCCGTAGCAGTGACCAGTTTAGAGTAATTTACTCAATTGTAGTCGTACATAGCTTAGTTGCTAAATACGAATATGTTTCGATGCACTCAAACACACACACACCCACGTTACTGGTCGATTACGTAAGGTTTGGACTTCTTTGAGTTGGCACAAGCGCCAACGGCATGTCTTCCAACGGCAAGCCTGGACGACCAGCAATACGGTACCAACAATATACCACAACCAACATATCTCTAAAAAAAAATATATATGAAGATATATATATATATATGTAAATATAAAATATATATATATATATATATATATATGATATATATACATGTATTATATATACATATATTATTTTTATATTTATATATATATGGGTATATGTATATTTATATATATATATGTATGTATATATATATATATATATGTATATATATATATATATATATATATGTATAATATATATATATAGTATATATATATATAGATATATGTATGTATATATGTATATATATATGTATATATATATATATATATATATATATGTATATATATCTATATATATCTATATATATATATGTATATATATACATATATGTGTGTATATATCTATATATATATCAACAGATGTATATATATATATATATGTATATATATATATATATATATATTTTTATATATATATATATATAGCCCTATACGTATATAAACACACACACTATAAATATTCACATATACATGCTATTTATAGATAGCTGCTATTTATAGATAGCTGATGTATATATGTATATATATGTATGTATATAAATATGTATATATACATGTATATATATATATATATTTGTATATTTATATATATTATTTATATATCTATGTATATATGTATATTATATATGTATGTATATATATATGTATATATATATATATGTATATATATGTATGTATATATATATATGTATATATGTATATATACATATATGTGTGTATATATATATGTGTATATATATAAACGATATATATATATATTATATTTTGACTATATATACAGATATGTATATATATATATATGTATATATATATATATATATATATATATATATATATATATATATATATATATATATATATATATAGATATATATACGTATATAAAAACACACACACTTATAAAAATATATCATTTATATATATGCTGCTCGGCGCTCGGAAGCTTGGCATCGGAAACCGTGTGTATACATATATATATATATGTGCGTGTATGCGTGTTTGTGTATATATACCCGCTTTGATTGCACCGGGACATCCAGTGCACACTGTCGCTGAGACATAAAGACAGTATATACACGGACCGAGAATAGCTGGTAACGCGCACTATTATAAGATCACAAGCTGCTGCCGCTTAGATGTTTTGACATGACCCCTAAACCAAGTCAATACCGCGAAAGCGATGAATGCTGCCGCTGATTGATTACGTAAGGTTTGGCCTGTTTTGACATGACCCCTTAAAACCAGCCAAGGTAAGCGATGAATGGCTCTGGTCGATTACGTAAGTTTTGGCCTACTTAGACACGAACTGCACATAGCCTGCTGCTAAGCTGCTGCAGTAGAAAACATTCAAACTAAACGTCCTTTTTACTGTTTTCTTTTACTGAGAATGCTTAAAATACTGTTACAGTCATTATCACGAGGCCAAGTTCTAATTACTGACAAAATTTCATGTCCGTAAATACAGCCGTTTCAGAGATATCAGCGAGGAGAGAAGTCGTAGCAAAAATCGCGATAGGTACCCTAAAATACATGTCATTATACAAAGTACAAAAGGTGAAAATAAGTATTTTTTTCGCCTATTCCATGCTACGATAATTGCTTGTTACAACCATATAATTCATATGTTCGTAACCGCAGTAGTTATGGAGGAGATAGTTACAGAAAACGGGGGAAAAAATCGACGAAAAATCAATCCCATAAGCCTCCAACACTGCGCATGCGCGTCAAATTGGATCGGCAGTTGTGTCCCAACTTGATCTATCATTCCCCAAAATTTCATGTTGATATGTTTAACCGTTCCGGAGAAAAGCCCGAAAAACCTTGACTGGAGAAAGAAAAAAAAAATAAAAAATTCTGGCTAAACCAATATGTCTTCCAACTATCGTTGGAAGACATAATAATCACGTTTTTGATTCGAAATAATTACCCAAAAACTAATTATTCCAAGAGCTTTTAATGTGAAATACACCTTTGCATTCCTTAATATCTTTAATGAATGATGATAAGCGAACGCAAATATTATTTTTTGGGCTGACATAAATAATATTGATTCTTTTTTTCAAAAAGAAACAGCAACTATATAACATATATATCTAATCGGTTCAATGCAATGCATTTCTCAGAGGAATAAAATCTCCTCGTCGTATGTGCATACCAACAATTATATCAGTAACAGCAGATTTGGCAAGAAAAGCATTTGCATGCCGGAGATATTTATCAGTAGGAAAAAATTCACTCCTTATCAATGATGCGATGTTATGAAAATAATGATCAGAAGCGACGTATTGATGTCCTGTACCTAGAAAGTATCCGTCGAGTCGAATGTTGACGCTATCACCGGAGGGATCTGTTCCTGGAAGCAATTCCCATTAGAGCGGCATATTGGCACATTTGGTTGCCCAGTCGACGTTTTCCTATGACGAATATGTGCCCCGCGCCCAGGTGACCGGTGCTGTTATCAGGTTTTGTAAGGTGTGAGTCCGATTGCTGTCTTTATTACGGCAATTGAAAAGAAATATCTGCTCCTTGCTTTGTGCAAGGGGTTATAACCAATAGCAGGAGTAGAAACGACGCCGAGATCTTTTTCGAAAACTTTCACCAGTATCACCAAACCTGATGGATTTGCCCGACGAGGTAATTAATTATATATCAATAAACACGCTGATTATCATAGTTTCTTTTTTTGGGTAATCAAAATGTTTTATTCGATAAAAGTTTGCAAGTGTTTATTCCGCATTGAGACGCCATATTTTCGGCTTGGAACTTCGACATATACTTTTTAATCTCTTGAAATTTATGAAATATTCACATAAAATTATTCTTGATATTCGTTGAGTGACCAAAGACAAATCTAATGATCACGTTTATTAAGCTGTTAAATGCTTACTTTTTATTGTATTGAGCTAAATACGTGAGCGATAATACCTTGAATTCGAACAATTCGTCGAATCTCCAACTTCCAGAATTTTTCAAATTAATCAAAAATGATGTTGTATTGTTTGACCAGATAGCGGCACAAATGCCTTAACCAATAGCCAAACACAATCCATTATCAATAATTGTAAATTCCCTTGTAGTTTACCTCCATATCGCATCCAAATACGACGTATATTTGTCAGTCCAATATGGCTGACAGTGGGCGATAATTTGGTGTTATTACTTACCGGTGGCATACTTATGCATTGTCAGAATACTTCTATGTAACTAACTATAACCTAGAATATTAGTCTAGTCCCAGCAAATTTGTACTTTGTGAATTTAATTTCGTTGAATGATTAATGGATAAATAATAGGTGTTGGTATCTGTGTCTGAGAACATATTTTTAATCTTTACATATCCAGTACAATTATGTTTTGCATGCAAAAACCTTTCCAGTTGGCAGTAAAAGGAAAAGGTCCAGGAAGGTTTTTAAATCTGAGAAGTATCACTACAAGATATCAGCTGACAGAAAGCGTTCCATTTCTGAACATGCCTATGCAGCTGAATGTGAAGAGTAAAAAAGGTAACAGTTTGTTGCCTGACTTTGTTGATTTGGGATGATAAAAAATCAGATTTTTGTACCACTTATTAACTAAAAAGTTGAATTTATGAGCTCTATTTGTTAAAGGATATAGATTAGTGTAGGCTTGTTCTGTATTTTATTTATGTTATTCTGTTTATATATTTGTCATATTGAAGTGCAAATAAATAGTTCTCACTTTATCTCATTGTTAACATAAACCTACAGCTACTTCTGTTTTAGCATGAAGAAACATTCATTTGAACCCTGCACACAAATCACAGTTAATATGGTTCGAGTGTTTTTCTTAAACCCTTTGAACATTTCATGGACACTTTCTCCAGGAGTTCATATCGTCTTTTAACAGTTATATCCACTGTCATGCGGACCAGATGTGCTCCGAGTAAATCAAAATGAACTCTCCAAGAGCTGAAGTCGCGCGTCAGATGTGCGTCGCGTGTCACCGAAACTCCTGGCATGCCAACGCGTTTCAATTCTCGCGCATATACTGATATTTTACCACAGACTCGGACAATGTGATGACAAGGCACGTACAGGATATAGTTAATGACATTGTTTAATTGAGTACACCGCCTGCTGTTGTTAACTCGTCTATTGACACTTGCAAATGTATCCATGCCATTTCGCCTATGTTCCCCGCGAACTTGACCTCAGGTCAAGGCCTCCGGTTTCCTCGCTGGCTCGCTTGATGTCGCAATACGAAGTACCCTTAGCGCCACCAAGCGACTTCAAAGGGCGTTGTCACTCCTTCTTTAGTTATATAACTCCTTGCTTTGTGTAGCCATGCGTACGATGCGAAAAAAACAACCGCAAGTATAAAACCTGACCATAGCATGAATTTTAAACAATGGCAATTTTTGACCGAGCTCCAGTCGATACCTTCACCCATTTTGATGTTGTCCTTTCAAATGTGTGTTTTGTATCTCGACTAGTTCATTATAATCCCTCGAAGTTATTATTATCCGCTAAGTCGACATTAACATTCATGCACTGTATTCAAGAATGTACAAGTGTGAATAGGGATGTTAATGAAGCCGGATCACAAAGCGGGCGATATTTCCGAATTTGGTTTTACTCCAACTTGGCTCAGAAGCCTCTATCATGAATGTGCGCGTCAAATTTGATTGGCCTGTGTCGTGCAATTCTGAATGCATATACTATAGCGGGAATATACTTATTCAGTGATATGCAATGGTTTATGGGAACGAAAGTGCCTTAACACCAACTTTACGTTATGTAAACAAGGCGCAATCACAGTCCCGATTGCTGAACTAATAGGTCAAGTATTCATTTTGTTTAGAGATAACATTTGCTAGTGTTATATTGTTGATACCGTATTGCTGGTCGTCCAACTTGCCTTTTGGACGATATACCGTTGGCGTCTAGTTTCCATATCACTAGTCCGTGACGAGTGTAACCACATCGTTCACCAAACCTGTATAGCCGGCGTGGTTGTCAAGTGACATTAATGATTTTCATAGCATGTTTATTGCTTGCGGTTAAACGAAATTGAACTTGCTCTCTTAAAGCCCATCCATTGATGGTTGGATATATTTGAACGTGAGAATGAACGTTTTATCCCATCCATGTGATTAAAGTTTTCGTGCGTATGTTATTGTCGTAAACTTCAGGTACATATGAATTCGAGTCTTAACATACTCTTGCAAAATTGGTTAGGAAGGGGCGGTATTATTAGATCGTGCATGGAAGTTATTTGAAGCCCTTAACAATTCTATAATGAATCGATGTAGACGAAATCGCCGCCACGCTGGCCACCACATTGAATAGCTGGACACAACTCTGTATTTGAGTTCAACTCTTTGTTTAAATAACCCCTTTGTAGTTGTTGGGAACCATAGAACGCTGATACAACTAGCTGTGCGAGGACGTTTAGCATATCTAAATTATTGAGTCATTAGTTGCTTGCTTTCTTTGGCAATGAAATGGCCAGAGACTAAAGAACACAGTACTCACTGTGAAATATAAGCAATGACGATGGGCAATTATCGGGTTAGAGTGTCTTAATTAGAAGCTGTGTTTCGTGGATAATACCTACCTACCTACCGACACATTACCTCAGGATTCGACCTATTTGAACCTACGCTGTACTTGCCGTTTTATTAACTTGGCGACCTACCGCATACGGCAAGTTACGCGAATAACCTACCTACCTACCTACCTACCTACCTACATACATACCTACCTACCTACCATACCTACATACATACCTACCTACCTACCTACCATACCTACCTACCTACCTACCTACATACCTACACCTACATACCTACATACCTACCTACATACCTACCTACATACATAGCCACAAATGCGCCTGATAAAGATAACTTAGCGAATGCTAAGGTCTAGGTCATCGAATGAGTGAAAAAGTAGTATCGCAAATAACTCCGTTGATAATGGTCGGAATATTACCTAATTCACATAATTGTGTAGCTCATTCTAATTGCAAAATTTTCCTCAATATGTATGTGGACATCAACAATTATCACAAGCGCCCCAGGTCGGAAAATCGTGGTATCAGTCTGAATGACAACATAAGTTTCATGAATATTTTTAGCGCCTATAAAACCGTCAATACATAACAAATGGTAATAAAAAATTGGGTAACAGGTACTCTGTTACAGCTTTAGTCGCATCCCTGGATTTGATGGAATCGATGACGACACTTCCAGTCACGAAAGTATTTTTTTAAGGCCGGCAACAATGTTGCGCAGAGCCCACACTCTATTTGTTTATATTCACCTCGAAGAGGCTCAAACTACAGTCAAGGTCATCGACAATATGAAAATCTAAAATCCCCAGTGTGTCCGGGCATTATTGTTCGATCTTTAAAATATTTACACCATTTTGTAGCTCAATTCAATTTCAAACTTCTGTGTGATATCTCCTGTTCTAAAAAAATCAATGGTTTTCCTAAGCGCCTAAGGTCGAAAAATCAGTTCAAAATAACATAAGAAAGTCCATTGCCAATGAATCCATTAATAACCGTCTGATGGCGACAAATTGTTTGTCGTAGGTTGTCAGTGACATGGGTAGTTACATAGCAAAATGTTATGGTTGTTGATGACGTCACTTCTGGTGCGGCATTAATGATTCAGCAAATGATAAATTGGTAATGAAAAAATAGTATCTTCTCCGTTAAAAATGGTTGGAGCGTTACAAAATGTACATCATTTTATACCTCAATCTAGTCGCCAACTTTTTCTGAAAATATGTTAGAACAAAATAACAATAGTTTTTCCAAACACCCCAGGTCGGAAAATCGTGGTATCAGTCCAAATGTCAACAAATGTTTTATGAATATTTCGAGCGCTTATAAAGTCGTCAATACACGTCAGATGACAGTAAAATTTTGGCCATATGTTCTCAGTGACAGCTCACGGTACGTCCAAGGATTTTATGGATGTCGGTGGCATCACTTCCGGTCACTAACGCATCAAACATTCGACAAATAGTAGCTTGTTTAGATCCACATCAACCATCGTCCAAACATCCTACACCATCACCCATTGACAGTTACCCCACATCGACCATCACCACAAATCGACCACCATCCCACATCGAACACCACCCCACATCGACCACCATCCCACATCGAACACCACCCCACATCGACCACCACCCCACATTTACTGCCATCCATACATCAACCACCACAACCCATCGACCATCATCCCACATCGACCCATATCGACCCCCATCCCACATCGGCCACTGCTCCCATTGACCACCACCCCATATCGACCATCGCCCCACATCGGCCACAATCCTACATCGACCGTTTTCAAAGCGCGTTGAGTTGAAAAAGCAAATTTCACTAAGTCAATTTTCGTCAAATTTTTGATTGCTAATAAAATATTAAATATCAGTTCAATAGTTCAATAAAATTAGCTCAGGTGATGACATAAACAGCGCGAATCTAATCAAAAATTTTTGTTGATATTGGCTGCCTTAATTCCGGTTTTGAAACGAATCAAAGTTTAAACGGGTTTGTCATGTTTTGTACTCATTATGCGAGATAAAGGATTGATCTCACGTCACAGATAAATAATTCCTTGCGGAATATTAAAGTTACATATTTTAACCAGAATCACCCGCCTTAATAAAACCATGGGGTGGATGCAGTTCTCCTTACCTTCGTATATTGACCCACATGTTCGCCCGTTTTCGTAAATTCATTCATGCTGTATGTGTTAGACGTATTGTGTTCTTCAGCTTCATTGGCCATAACTTATCCATTGTTTCATGTTTTGTAAAATAGTCAGTTCGTCCTTCAACCATCATTTGAACCCTGGCTCAGAATATATGATTCTTTTTTTTTTTTTGCGGGGGGGGGGGGACGATATCTAGTCTCGCTAAAGACGACAACGAAATCACACAAAACTTACAGAATAATCGATACTTTCAAATGTTTCTTCGCTGGGAACGATGTGTACAGTCCCACTATAAAAACACATCTAACGTTATATACTTATTCATAACTGCATCACCCAGATTGGTTGTTGTTCATATTTTGTCGTGGTCAAGCGTTGTGGCACGATGATATGCAGCAATTTACAAATAACATGAACCTAGTGTGCATGAGTTTTGGTAAGAATAAGGCTGTCAGGTTTCAGTGGGTGGAGTTTGTGCCAGGTGCATTGGGAAAGGACTTAAGTGAAAGTCAATCACTAAACTACGCAAACATGATATGTGTATGTGGGCACATCAAACGTGATAATGATTAGTGAAAAATGTTATTACGGATGCAACGACCGGGTAGAGCTGTCCACAAAAGCAAGTAAATTAGGCTAAATAATGTTATAATTGCTATATGAATAAACAAGAGGAGCAGATTATCCATTGTATTCCTACCAATATACTGAGGAAAGTGATGCTGATGGTCCCTCAAAGCAATGAAAGTGCTGCATGCCAGAATCTAACATGTCACAAGATGTATCGTGAACATTAATTCCAATCTATTCAAAATAAGTAACATAACTTGCACTTTATCGTACCTAATTGATCCCAAACTCTTCCATGATGCTTATGAATATTGCAAGTAGAAACTTACTACATAAAATATGTGAAAAAGGTATTGAATATAGATGATATGGTCCATATATTCAATATAAAGGATAGCTTTATTTCGCTGTCAGATTATGCAGGGAAAGCTCTCGCGAGGAAAGCCCATGATGATGACCCCTTTCAGTAAATCTACATTGCACCAAGACAAGGTCATATTGGAGAAGGCTAAAGTAGTATTGAAGCATGGTGTATATAATTTGTTAACGTACTTTAGTGATCTTGTATGCATCTTGCAGTACGTTTGTGTCTGATGTGTTGTGCTAGTGAGAGATTGGTGCATATTAACCCAGAACATCCAGTGATGATTGCTTAAGTATGTTAAATGATTTATAGCAATTTAACTGATATTATTAACTGATCAGCGGCTTAGTTAGCATGTAGCTTTGCAGAGGTACCCAATTAACTACAGACATGTAATTATAGCGTTAAACCATATCACGCTGTTACTGTTAGTGATACATGTTGATGCTAGCACTCTTGTACAATGGACAAACGTTATTGAGAATTTGTCATATATACTCACAATTATGACCAATATGAAGTCAAATATAAGTTATGGGAGGAGTTAACCATATGTTTTCCCATTTGCACACATCCATCTTTATTGAGTGGCCAAAAATATTTCTTGACAAATAAACCCCTCCTTATAAATGGATCAGACCAATCGATAGCTGGTATAATCATCATATCAGCTGATAGAATAATGTATGCAGAGTATAATGTCCAAAGCCTGGGTGCCGGAAGAATGCTTTCACAATGTCTATCCTGTAACTGGTTAAAATCTCATTTGTGGAATTTTCCGACAGTATCTACTTTGTTTGTTTGCTATATAAGTCAAAAATACAAAATAAGCAACCCTAACATACTCCTTTGATCAGCACTGCATGTCTAAAACCGATTTTAACGAACTAACTATGACTTTTCAACTGAACACTACGAGCGAATAATTAAATTTGATTATATTATTTGCTTTACATGCGCTCTTTCAATTACATATGGCTTATGTCGGTTCATAATATGACTTTGATCGACCTAATATAGTACGTAAAATGGTGCTGACCGCATGAAACAATCAATGTTGATGTTTGTTTGCAGGTATAACTGCAGCGAATTCCATCTATACCCATCAATATGCGTAGGCTCAGTAAGTACGAATTTGTTATTTTAATATTTGGGGACAGATTCTTACCAATACCGCATGTGAAACCTGTCGAGGCATGTATCTTACAATCATAATCACATCCTCCTGTCGAAACTTTAATGGTGTGTATCTAGGCCCAAATCATTAAGATCTGTGTTGTATTTGTTATGCATGCACAAAACTGATCATTATCTAGCACGTGCGCTGAAACATCACCCAATGCGGTCACAGTTACTCAGGGCAACCACTCCGAATAAACGATCAGCAGCACTTATGCTCTGCTACCAAGCACAACAACTCCTCATTCCTGGTTATAGCACCCCCGTCCCCTATAGTAGAGAATATAGCTGTGAGGCATGTTTGGTAGGTTATGTGGGGTAGATAACATACTGTCTAATGACCAGTGAATATAGTGTTGCAGGGGAATTTATTGGGGGCCTTTGTGGTACTGCTGAGGCTGGTCAGCAGCACACACTATGGTATGCAACATGGTTCCTGATAACATCATTGATCAACTCCTTGCAGAGCCAGTCACAACTGCTACCAAAGATGATAAAACAGCGTGCCATCGACCTCTGTTGACGTGACTCATAAAAGGGATAGGTATGCTGCGGTCAAAGTGGATGTCCAGGCCCGTCACAATTGACTAGGTTGAATTAATGACGGAGGAAGAGATCACCAAGTTATATGTTCGATACAAAGCATGGCTAGGTGCTAGCCTGACGCACAATCTCTGGTCACAGCAGCTCTCAGGTGTTTTTGGTATGTTTCTCCCGATCCCACCAGAACACCAGCCAAAGCCAATTGCAGACCTCAAGTCCGGCCCGATGTTTGGGTACCCTCTATGCGCTGCTACCGCTGTGGTGTGACCTTAGCCTTGCTAGCTGCACAATCAATTTGTACGAACAACTATATTAAGCAAAGATGTTAGCAGAGGCAACGAATCGACAGATGTCAGCAGAAGTAACGAATCCCCAGAGGTCGGTGGAGAGAGTGACCAGTGAACCCACAAAACACAAGAGAAAGTTTGCAGCAGGGCATTTGGGCGCCGCAGCTCGAAAGGACAAACAGGTTAAACTTCTGAGTGTGCGCCGTAAGGTCAAGGCTATGCTTATCTCGATTAGAGACAAGGAAATCGCTGCGATAGAAAGGCCTTCCCTGCGTTATCCCACTGATACTGAAACAGCGGTTGCGGAAATGCCTTTTACGATTCGTCCCACTGCTACATGTGCACCCTGAGTTGCTGGTGGCGTCAGGTTGTTTGGACTAGCTTGGGTGTGCAACAAACACAGTCGGTCATTCCCCTGTTGTTCAATAATAATGTTTCTGGAATATACGTAGGCTATGCCAAGCTCAGGGGGGGGGGGGGGCACTCCCGAGGCTTTGCTTCACGCCACGCGACCTGGGAATGTATGTAGCTAAATGTGGCCCTAGCCATTGGTCTCGATAGCATTGCTTGCTGGAGGTGTACTTATCAACACCGTTGCCGTCTCTGGGAGCAATTCTATATTCTCTATGTCGAGCAGCTATAGTCTGTACAGAAGACATGGGCCAAGAAGCGAACTGATTTCATTACGAGCAGCTCCGCCAGGGACATGCTGAACGAACTTTCTAGGATGTCAATGACACTATGCGTGACTGCTCACTGGTCACAGGCAAACCTAATGGTGCATGAGCCCTACTTTCAGACTTTCATGTGCCCTCAGATGGCAACATGGGATGTAGAGTGACCATCATTATCTAGGACATGGCTTCGACCCGCCTGTTTGGCAACAGGCTCGAAAAGAAGTGTTGGGCCATGGCACCACCTTTGTTGGGAGCGATGATTTATATCTCACAACATTTTGGGTGCTGGTGCTGGATATATAACAATGGATAGCAAGACCCGTAGCACGCACACAATCTACCTAGAGTCACATCGTCTAGCTGAGTACAATCTTTTGTTGTGATCTGCTGCTCTATAGAGTCTACCGTCCTCGAACACATACTTGCTCACGTTGAGTTGTATGTCTCCGCTGCCTGGGAACCAGACCGATCGGGGCTGGTCTTCTCGGGCCTGGCAAAAGGCCTGCCACCCAACTGCCTCATAAGTCAGGACTGGATTGGAGAAATAATAGAATTTTGGACTAGGCATGTCAGTTATGGTCAATTAGCTCTATTGGTAGTATTTGATGATATCGGAACTTTCTACTGTGATGAATATCTTCACCAGTACCCCTGGCTAGGTGTCACGGGTAATTGCGACAAACACTTCCTTTACAGTAGTCCAGACCAGTGTAGTCTTATCCTCAACAAAACGTTCACCATCAGCTTGTTTGCGCAGAAACATGACACTCATACTTAGCTTTGGTCGAGCATCTGTTGTATTTGGTACAATTTGTGCTGCTTAGTTATTCAGTCCGTAATTATGCTGAAAATTTAAATAAAATGTTATAACGTTGACACATCATAGATTGTATCGAAAATGAGAGAAATGTCACGAATATAACCTATTATTTTATTTGTATTGGTAAATTGAACTTGACGGCTTAGAATAATTCTTAATTGTGTCTATATTACAGAGCAAGGCTTGAGGGGGTTGGGCTTGATGGTTGCCCTCTCTCGCCCTTCCCATCATTATCGTCAGGTTTGGTTCAGAAGTAAAACGACAACCCACGGACACCTACCATACATCGCATTCGTTGAGCAATCAGAGCAGCAAACCACTGTTACCATGGAAGTTAGGTTCAGAAAGCCATCAAAAATCAACAAAGTACAATTCATTTGAGAATGCTTTGGCAGAAAAATCCAATGAAAGAGGTGAAATTATTCTGATATCCACTGATTTCAGCTACTGTTCCATGGCATTGAATTTGTATATGACTTCTCTGGCGAAACTTAGCATTGATAATTATTTATTTGTTGGATCCGATGCAAAAATTTGTGGATTCTTAAACAGTCATGGTGCTGATTGCTACACATACTTTGATAATAAGATAGGTGATAAAGCGAGCAGCTGGGGCACTGCTGCGTTTAGGAGTAAGACCCATTTCAAGACCAAAATTATTCTGGATTCTTTATTGTTGAATTACACTGTTCTTATTTCGGATGTGGATATAGTGTTCTTCAAAAACCCTCTCGAGCATTTTCTTTGTCCGGAATGTGATATTCAAATTCAAAGTGATGGGAAAGAGGGAAACAGTGGTTTTTATCTCAGTCGACCAACCAAACCAAGCATTGATTTGCATAAAAAGGCATGGGAACTCTCCCATAAACCAAATGCATTATCCAACCAAAAACTACTAGATCGCAATATGGAAAAAATGGTGAAAATGAAGCAGATAAATGTTAAAACTTTAAGTAGTGTGGCATTCCCAAATGGTGTTGTTTATTTTGAGACGGGAAAAAGAATGTTTCTCGGTGATAATCCGTGTAAAGATTGCGTTATTGTCCATAACAACTGGATCCTTAGTGGCGATGGGAAAGAATTCAGATTCAAAGAAAATGGTCTTTGGAATGTAGATATCGATGGTTACTACAGTAATCCTGATGCACGCTACATTCTGTATAGTAATGAATGGGATGGTGAAAACAATAACACGTTTAAACGTGAATTGCACGCACTCAAGAATGCCTTGTCAATAGGGTTTCTTTTGAACAGGATAGTAATTATGCCATCATTCACCTGCTATAAGTGCACTTATTCGGCATGTAAGGCTCCCCATGGCAGGTGCTCTTTCCATACTCATTTCCGAGTGTCAACTTTTAACAAACACTTCCAAGGCAAATACAGAGAGCACGTATTTCTACAACACCCCAAGGTCCCTCAGTCCGTTAAAGAATCGGTGTCTCCTTTATTCATTATAGAATCCGGCAAATTAGGCACATCCAACACCACTTCTCACAAACCTGATATTTTTACTCCACAAAACGCATCCATAGGCGCAAGTGTCAGTGAAATAAATTCATGGTTTGGGGACTCAAATTTCTCAATACTTAAATTCAAATCTCTAGAAGGAATATTTAGTGGTTTCCCTAAATCAGCTGGTCTATTCGACGATATGAACGCAAAGCTGGACGATGCATTTAAAACCGCGAATTACAGGCAGTTTTGATTATTGAAGTCATCAGACTTTGAATGTGAACACCAAAAGACTGTGTATGGCTGGTTAACTGAATAGTAAATAATTGCGGGAGACACTGGTTTTGATAACGGTGCACTGAATGTCACGAATATATATTTTGTGTACAGCTCTCTTTTAATATATTATTCTGTTAACTTATATGCTTCCGTTATTGAACCTCTTGTACAAACGTTATGGTGTGATGCTGTCAATCAGTTTGATTTGATTTTAAAAATATTTCAAGTACAGTATTTGGTGTTAAATTACTTTGCTCTATTACAATTACTCGTATATGATTCTCAATAATAGATAGATATTAATATTGTTAATGTTATATTATGCAACTGCAAAATTTGCGTGGTCTTGCTGTTTACGTTAAGTGTCCTATACAAATACATATGGCGAGATAAATGCTTATCTTAGATGGACGTTGAAGTGCATTGAAAGGCATGTCAGCAAGCTAAATATAGCGGACAATTGAATGAAATTTTGCATGCTTATGAATAACAAGTGACCTAATTGTGATGGATGTTATTAATAAGGCATAACTCTGTTACTACGTTGGTCATATGTAATCGTACTGCTGACGAGCGTCGTACCAGAAGGCTGTAATAAATCATATTTGTTCTTCTCCATTGAATGTTTTGTATTGAGATTGGAATCACTCTTCGGGTCATTGAATTTCAATAAATTATATCAAATAAACACAATCTTTGTCAAATGATCACGTTTAAGCACCTATCAATCATCCTGCTCGAATGTCACTGATGATCCTCTTATCTTACCTTTGTCCCAATGTTTGCAAGTTGGTCTATATATCAGAGATATATATATATATATATATATATATATAGATATATATATATATATATATATATATATAGAGAGAGATATATATATATATATATATATATATATATATATATATATATATATATATATATATATATATATATATATATATATATATATATCTCTATATATATATATATATATATATGAGGATTCAGGTTGGCGAGTATTTTTAGCATGGCATTGCTGCCCACATATCGCTTTACCACATGTCGATGAAATAAGAAGCACTAAAGTCTGCCGCTCCACACAAACGCTATGTTCGTCCGTTATATGATATTGCATGTGAGGCCAATCGAGCCGGATATATGAGTATTCCCCCAAATATATGTGTTAATACGTTGTTACCGCAGAATATGACCAATAAGTTGTCCTTATTTTTATTGCTGTTCTCAATATGATCAATGCATTTACCGCAAGCTAACTGATCCATAGGTCAAGAGGTCGATTCCAAGTTAACCGCTTCTCTGAGCTTATTGACACAGTGACTTGTTATGTTAGAGTGAGATTACATCCAAATATGTGACAGATCTTATAGGCAGCGATTGGACAATGACATATTGTATTCCTTCTTTTATATTCCGATGTCGCTTAATCTGAAGTACTCATAGACATGAAGCCAGAAGATCTTGTTTTCGATTAAACTATAAATGTAAATGGAACCTATCGTATAAAAATAGATCAGCTCGTTGGAAGACTGCGCTTTATGCCTTTTCCACGTGAACCAATGTTCACTAAGGAATCAAACAAACAGATAAACAAAACCGCACAAAAAGTCCAACGAGACAAGTCTGCTGGTCTTTTGGCGCCAATCTCGAACTACATCAAGTCACCCGAATCTAAATGGATTTGTCCGTTCAGCTGGTCTGATAATGATTGTAGTGCGATATGATACTATTTTATTGGTTGGGCGATAACCAATAGAAACCCTGATAAAATACTGATGTGCACACCACAATGGTTCTTCATCCGTGTTGTCTATTTTGGATTACAGGGGCTATAGTGTTATATTATTGACAATAGCACCAGTCGTTAAAATTGGTAAGTGCGTGTAAATTTTGTGACTTCGCATTTTGGCTATTTCAACTTTGTATTTTATTTGTATCACTAAATTGTGTGCGGGCACAATTAAACAATGTACAATGCACAAGCTCAAAACTATTACCCTTCGTATCGCGATTGATAGCTTTATGCTAAAAACAATCTATAACTCCCCTTTGACTTGCCCCATATACGTTGTTACACTAGAGACAGCCTGTGAGGCAGTTTCTGTCAGTATATCCACATATATCAAACCGCTAAAGTTGACCAAGTACACACGATAAATTTGTATTTTAACCATGGATCTCGTATGAATGCTAATTATACAACATAGTCAAAATACCAACAGACCAGGATGTAGCCGGGAGTAGCCATATTCTGCTCATACTGGTTTATATGCAAGTAGAATACGATGAAAAATATCGCATATACATTCAAAGCAGATTACATAGCTGACCTGATGTTCAAATACATCCGACGAGGATGAAAAGTTTATGCCTTCTAAATGATAAGTATAGGCACTCACTGCACTAAAGTATTGTAATTATTCCATGGAATATCGAGAGTTCCGTTGGTCAATGCATACAGACACAATGCATGATGCACATAAAACATACCATGTTTTGCGAGCCATGATGATCGGGATAACAGGGTGTAGATATTGTTAAGTATTAATGTTTCGTTTTAAATCTATTCATTGGATACATTGCCATATAATCCTAATAATACCGATGAATTGACAAACTGGTCCATGAAATACAAATGCTCGCACGTTCAGTCGGCCACCAGAATCAATACCTAAGCACTGTAAAGATTTTTTTTTAATGAGGTGTACGCTCGAAGAATCGGTATTAAGGAGGGTCTTTCATACACGCCCACAAAATATTGACAGCCTCACCTGTTAAATACTGGAAAAGCGCTTGCCCACGGAGTATATATGTTCAAGTCATTCTAGAAGTAAAGTTTAAAAATGTCATTCCAAATCTGAAAATTGATTGGACGATATTATGGCAAAATATTCAATCTCAACTTACAGAAGTATCTTCACTTCCTTGACGATATATATTTAATTCCTCACTTATTGAAGGAATAGTAGCATGCGAACGGTAAATTGTGACTGTGGTACCGAATTCTGCACATGGGGATCTTAAGGCTTTCACAAATCACCGACCGATAGCAAAATAATCTCGCCCAACCATTCGATGCTGTGGATCTTACCATACTTCCACATTATGGTATCAGAGAAGTAGGTGTTGACTGTTTGAAAAGTTATCTTTAAGATACACCTCAGTATGTGAAATATAACGGAGTGAAATCTACCAATTTGACTTGTGGGGGGACCCAACGGCATGATATCAGGACCAAATTTGTTGTTAATTTCCATTGATGACATACAAACTGTTACCAATCGCCAATGTGCAATAATGTTTGCTGATGATGCTAGAATGTTATTGAAAGTCAAAACAAACGTCAAATTGTAATAGCATCAGCAGAATATGCATTGACGGAATTAACGCGTAAGGGACATGATTAACGTGACGTATAAAGCAGTTCATGACATCCTGTGCAGCAATGTAACAGTACTGGCCTATTTAAATCACAAATGTTTGTATTGTTTGGATAAGTACTCCAACACCAAAGTGTATTGAAAGAAGCTGATGTCAAGAACACAATCACGTTTATTTGATCGGTCGATGGAGTGGTCTTTGTTGTTTGAGCGCAAAGAAAAACTTGCAACATTACAGGATAATTGATGACGTAATGTAGCAATACACGCTACATTACGTAATTCCTAAATCTGGCTTGCAACAAAGCTTGCACTCAATCTCCTTCCGTTTTAGGCACACCATTAAGATTATTTGTACCACTTAAAGATAGACCTGTTTCATTTATTGCATTAGTTCCAATGTTATTACAGAATAACACGAAAATAATGTCTGCTAAATTAGCTGAGTAGTAAAGAACAATCGACTTCTTTTGCCGATGCAAGCATTTTGTCATGCAAATAATTAAACTTAGTTGATCTATCATAACAATGTAATTCGATAAATTAAAGACATTAAGCAGCAAGACACACTCTTTATCCAACAATCTTTATAGAAAGAACTTCAATATTATGCAACCTTCTTGAGTAACAAAGAAACAAATTTGGTAGCGGTGCTCTCAGAGCAACATTCAATCAACTTTGTGCTTATGCTCAACGCATAAGTAACTTTTATGAGGTTTTCCTCATTTTAACACATCACACACTCACGCTGTCAATGAAGAATGTCATGAAATTACGTCGTTCAGTGCATAGTTAATAATTAACGGACAAATCCGTTTAGATTCGGGTGGTGTAATGTAGTTCGAGATTGGCGCCAAAAGACCAGCAGACTTGTCTCGTTGGACTTTTTGTGCGGTTGTGTTTGTCTGTTTGTCTGATTCCTTAGTGAACATTGGTTCACGTGGAAAATGCATAATAACACTCATATTAATCACTCCAGGATGCCGTTATTTTAGCAAAAGCGCAACCATTCATGTAATAGAGTCTTCAAACGAGCTGACCTATTTTTAAACGATAGGTTCCATTTACATTTATAGTCAAATCGAAAGCAAGATCTTCTGGCTTCATGTCTATGTGTACTTAAGATTAAGCGACATCGGAATATAAAAGACGGAATACAATATGTCATTAACCAATCACAGCCCATAAGATCTGTCACATATTTGGATGTAATCTCACTCTAACATAACAAGTCACTGCGTTAGCTCAGAGAAGCGGCTAACTTGGAATCGACCCCTTGACCTATGGATTGCGGTAAATGCAATGATCTTAGGTGCTAAAACGTGGTCATTAGAATAAGATTGTGTATATTTGATATAATTCATTGAACATCAATGACCCAGAGAGTGATTCCAATCTCAATTCAAAACATACAATGGAGAAGAAACAAATATGATTTATTACAGCCTTCCGGTACGACGCTCGTCAGCAGTACGATTACATATGACCAATGTAGTAACATAGTTAAGCCCTATTAATTACATGCATCACAATTGGCTCAATTGTTATTTATAAGCATGCGAAATTGCACAAAATTGTCCGCTATATTTAGCTTGCTGATATGCCTTTCAATGCACTTCAACGTCCATCTAAGATAAACATATGCACATTTATCTCGCCACATGTATCTTTATAGGACACTTAACGTAAACAGCAAGACCACGCAAATGTTGGTGGGGGTCTAGACTCACTAGACTTAAGCTGTAGATATACCATGTTATCCAATGGTAAGATAATTCGTGTGGGGTTGTCGTCTGGTGTGGGCGCTGATACTGGTGATATAGCAGCGTTTCTAGTTATAAATGGGACAGCTCAAACGGCAGAAATAAGTAAGCCTGCTAACCAGAAGGTTGTTGTAATATCTTTATACCAGCCTTTACAGCTGGAACAAGGCATCGTTATTAACTTTTATACAGCCACTCTAAACAGAGGGGCGACTTGTACTGTAGTATCACTCCAAATTGAAGTTGATATATAGATGTTGTGCTGCTCGAGATAAAGTGCCCCTACACTCGGAATTCTAGGAGGGTGATTCCGTACATGTATAAGCCTCAGGTTCTGTTGGGGTTGCACCACAGTCCGGTGGCGACTATCGGGTGTTTGTTGAATGCGTTTTCAGGTTGTGCTTCTTTGAGGACATGGGGAGGGATGAGGCATATAACCAGGCATATCACAAGGATCGGAAGAAGTATAAGGAGACGGTGGCTTGGGGTGGGCGTCTGTTGAGAGCCTCAAAGACAGCGATTATAGCGCGAACGGGAGGTTTAATAGTTGCCTGGACGTGGAACAGTAACATCACGGTCCTTGGCTGGGAAAGACCGAGTAGGACCCCGGAGAGGCCGACAGGGGCGTTCTACTGTTGGAAGCTATTTATGATGAGATTGATAGCCGCTCGTCCCGATCCCGTCATTATCGAGAGGAACAACGCTAAGGTTGCCCAGTTTATGCAGGATCTCGACCACGTGAAAAATGGAACTTACACGGGAGGTCCCGGCCCCGGAATGTTTGCGCTTAAGGACCTCTATGGATATAGACCCTGGACGTTGGTAGTATAGGAAATAGCGGTTCCCTCTGCCCCTACCCCTGCGACTCGTGGGCCTCCCCTACCCCTACCCCCTGCGACTCGTGGGTCTCCCTCTCCCCTGCGACTCATGGCCTGCCAAGAGGCTCCTCCTTAGTCCGCCGTCCGGAGACTCCAGCTATGGGCAGCTCTTGAGACCTTAGGACTCAAAAAGAATAGTCTAAGTGGGTAAATGATGCTCTGAAGTGGGGGGATTCCTTATCTCTATTTGCGTGAGTGCGCTGGAACCGCTATGACCTATACTACTACTTGTATAGTTGAAGTGAAGTAGCACCTGTTATGAAGCACGCATCTATTACCTAGAAAAACAACAGTAGATTGTTTCAACTGGTCATGTGTACGCGTGGTGTATAAAGGCTGTCAGCTAATGTGACCCGTCAATTATAATGCTAGAGGAAAAGTGGGATAAGGCTGTTCCTGGCCCGTAACCAGGGAGTAATGGGGGGGGGGGGTATCTGAATTGAGCTTAGCGGAACTTCTGGCATAGACTGCCATTCTGACCATGAAAAAAGTATATATTTGGTATATGAGCGGAACTCCTCAGTCTGGGTGGGATACCCCCGATACCCCCTTGGTTACGGGCCTGTTGGTCGGTACAAGCCTGCCTCATAACTGGCACATGACTACAGGTGGTGGTCACTCATCTTTATATATCGTATTATCATGGTTTTGTTTTCAATAAGCGGGCATACATTTTTAAAACTCCAACTACGTATGAATGAATATATATATATATATGTATGTATGTATGTATGTATGTATGTATGTATGTATGTATGTATGTATGTATGTATGTATGTATGTATGTATGTATGTATGTATGTATGTGTGTGTGTGTGTGTGTGTGTGTGTGTGTGTGTGTGTGTGTGTATGTATGTATGTATGTATGTATGTATGTATGTATGTACGTATGTATGTATGTATGTATGTACGTATGTACGTACGTACTTACGCACGTATGTACGTATGTACGTATGTATGTATGTACGTATGTACGTATGTACGTATGTACGTACGTACGTATGTACGTACGTACGTACGTACGTACGTACGTATGTACGTATGTATGTATGTATGTATGTATGTATGTATGTATGTATGTATGTATGTATGTATGTATGTATGTATGTATGAATGTATGTATGTATGTATGTATGTATGTATGTATGTATGTATGTATGTATGTATGTATGTATGTATGTATGTATGTATGTATGTATGTATGTATGTATGTATGTATGTATGTATGTATGTATGTATGTATGTATGTATGTATGTATGTATGTATGTATGTGTGTGTATGTAGTATGAATGTAGTTTGATTATATGTATTAGTTACATCTTCCGCATAGCATGGGCTATCGTCAGATACTAACAGTTTTACGATACGACCATTAACGACGAAGAAATGAAGTGTTAACTTCCGATTACACAGACGAATTACGTTTTTAGGCTCGTAACTGGAAGTGACGTCATCGATATCCATAAAAAAACTTGACATTCGGTAGACACTGCCCCTTACAACATTTAATCCAATTTTGAATACCATCCATCAAAGTCTCCCACTGCTGGACAATGGCATCGGCCTCGTTTGACTTTGCATTATCATAACGTTATATAGCCGTGGATTGGGTACGTGCTGGCTAAAGCTTCAACAAGAATGATTTAGTGGAAAATGTTTCACCTAAACTAATCAAGTTGGGTGAGAATTCTATTATACAAAAGTTATATTTTGTGTATGTTGAAAATGCTTTCAATCTGTTTCGCGCTGATTTCGAACTGCTCGAAATCGCTGACCAAATGGCATTTCATCTTGAAGAGAGGATGCGGTGTTTCTCAGTCATTCTACAACACTTAAAATACTTGACCGGGTGTGCATGTGGTCAGACGTTCGGTTTTATGCGAATTGATTTTCACCGAGGTCTCTATCAGACTACTCAACGAGCCCAACTAGAATATACGCCAATATAGAGAGAATTCACCAAGATGTGTATGCGACTTTGTTCTGTGGAGCTACTTTAGTACTTACCATTTAGGCAAAGAAACTTCGCCTCTGACAGCGCCGCGCTATTTACTACTGTAGAGGCGAAGAGCCGCTTGGGAAATTTTTAAGGTTCCGAAGTAAAAATGACAGATGAACTCGCTAAAAACTTACAAAAGCCCTCCATGCCAAAAAAATTGTGACAAGATGAAAGATTATATGACAAAATGACACGAGGACAGTTTCTATTACTACAGTTTTGTCTAATTGTTCTGTTTGAGCACTAAAATACGGCACATCAAGAAACTTTGTTCAAAAACTCAACATGGCCGACTCCCACAATGCAACATCATTGAGTTAATTCGCTGTGATATCGCTCACGTTTTCGATTCGCGCGGTAGCCATGTTGGACAAAAAACAAAAATTGTTTTGTATTTCGTTGATTCTGTTGATTAAGGAGTATGACTGTAGTTGCACTCTAGGCAAGATTGATGGTAAGACATTTATGGATATGAAAATCTATTTTTTTTAAACTGTCCCTTGTCTGCATTGCGAGAAGTAGCATATTTACTTATTTCCTTAACGATTCTGCCATACGGTCCCTCGCCCTTAATGTGGCATCAGATCATCAAAACACCAGGGGCGAGTGCCTTGCCTACTTACCATTCATTGTCCTAGGCAAAGAAACTCTGCCTCTGACAGCGCCGCGCTATTTACTACTGTAGACTCCTTCTGACTCCATAGATGACAGCACTCAATGTTGATTTATCCATGCTCAGATGTTTTTTGTCATACAGGTTTCAATAAATATAATGAAATTGTTGATAATGACTGTTAGCGTTTGTAGAGATTTATGTGTTAGTGAAATAATTATAAAATCCTTCACCTATGTACATCATTATCTGACATGTGTTGGTGTTGTAAGAGAAATATGCCACTTGCAACGTCCAAGTGTTTACACAGATTAGTCTGAAACCAGGATGGTGGGTCATGCCAAATGGAATGGGGCTATTCTCTAAGGAGGTAATGACTCCATGAATCTCCACCCTGCATACAGATTCTTCCACCTCTGCCATTTGTTGACAGTAGCTACATGGACACCTGTAACATGATCAAGTGATGAGGAGATCAGTATATGTCATTAGTGATGGCATAATGTATGGCAAATATGTTTCATCGGTGTACATTCATTGAAACTCTGACCATGTAACACTGACCATGACAGCTATACCGTAACCTTCATTTTCACATTATGCTTTCATTTATGCCATCATTTATGGGCTAACTGTTGCCTACAAGAAAACAGCTGCTGTACTTGCTCTTCTATATATGTTTTAGCTCAGAATCAATCCATTTAAAAATATATTAATTAGCCTTTGATAAGGCCTACTTTATATTCAATGCATCTCTAGTTTCTATCAGCAGTTAATCATAAATTAGTTGAAGTTTGTTTACAATATGTGTCGAGGAGGTTTAACCCTACATTTGTAAACATGAATCCTCGCAGCCACTTCATCTGACAAAATCTCAGGTCTGCTGTCTGATATGGAAGAGTTATTTGCTGCAAAGCTATGTGGTATAATGTTTGCTTTATGTTGACATGAATCGAGATTTATCGAAACATTCATTGTAACCTTGGCTTTGGTGTTCACCAGGCTCCCACCACACTCAATGGACAATATACATGATATGTTTGAACTTACATATTTCAATGGATTTACAACAGCTTTGGATTGTTTGCATTAAAACACATAATATGTGTAGGAAAATGTATTCCACAGAGCCACTCGAACTGAGCCCTTTTAGAGTAGCTATAAACTCATTCACAGAAGCTCGGGGTAGACCAGGTAATAAAACTGACGTTGGCCTGTTAGGCTAATTATGACCCATCCATCATGTTTACACACCACGATTCAAAAGATGAGATATCGGGTATATTATCGCTTCTACTCTTCAGCAGAGCTTGCTCGGGCGTCCGTCCGTCTGATCGATAACTTTTCATAGCACGTTTTCTTATCAAGCAAGCTGCCTGCCCCAAATTACTGATAGACCCTTCTTATGTTGATGGCTCTTTGCACAGTAAAAAATCAACCCTGAGTGACTTTTCACCCCTGAGTTATTAGATGAAATCGATTGTATTATGTAAACCCAATGGAGAATAATTTTATATGGCACGTTACGTTATAAGACCAGCTAGTGGACACGGACAACCTTGGCTGGGGCCTAAGTCATAATATCTGTCACCGACAACTTCTTCGCAGAAATCCCAAGTGTTCTACAATGTCCTGAAACAACTCCGACAACGAACAAGTCTCTGAATCAAACTGGCCTGGAAATGTTCTTGAAGAAGAAACGGCGAGACCAGCCATGCATTCCACCGTCCCGTCATCCGACCGGATGTACAACCGCTCCCAGGATGCATGGCAGAATTCCGCGACTGACCCTGATTGTGAAATTGAGGAATTGAAATGTGAGATCTCCGAATTGAAGAATTGGCTTACTTGCCACGGTTGTCGCTGGAGGCGAATATAAACCGCCTTAAAACTTAATGAAATCAGCTCATTTTGCATTTCCCATCGACATCATCTCTAAAAAAAATCAATATGATAAAATTCATTTACATTAATTATCCGTATAACAATTCTACTGACAAGTTTAACCTGCTGATAAAAGGTGGAAGACGCGCCAAGCTAGTTCTCCCTCTGTTCGCTAGGGGTATTTCTTTCGACCCACATTGGCTAACTCGCTATCATTTAACTCGCGGCTCCAATTTATGGATCCGGATTGGCGCGGGTTATCGGGGTAGCGCATATTGTTATGTCATTCATATCGCTATCATCATTGTAAACCAGTGTGGAGTCATAATCCCACGCCCCTCAAATAGCACACTTTGATATCGTAAATAAAAAGAACCAGTGTCTTATCGTTCTGGGGCCGCTTGCATAACGCCGTCTTTGGCTATCTAGCTGAAGCTGCAAGTCCGGCTTGTTTTAGACTCTCCGGCTTCGGCTATATTTTCGGCTTGGGCTGTTAGCCGAAGCCATTTTCTTGTACATTTAGACACTTGGATATGGCGGCTATCTTAAGCCACAAACTAAGCATGCAACCACCTGTCATAAAAACAAATTCCACTTCTGGTCCTTCAGTCAGCAAGATTTAAACGGTGATATAAACCGTAACTGAATGTTTTCGCGTGTAACAGGAGCTGGGGGGCAGACCATTATGACCAAACCATCATGTTCACATTCTGCGATTAAATAGATGAGTAACCGTGGCACGTGGACCCCTCTAATTTTGATGGCTTCTTGCAAAATCAAGACCTGTGTGACCTTTGACCCCTGAGTTTCTAGAGAGAAACTCTTTAAAAAAAATTCTTCGCGATCAGTCCGGTTTTGAAGTTTGTTTGTGGGTTCGTGTGTTGGTTTGTGAACATTTCTGTAAATCTGCGACACAGGTCGCAACTTTTGAATTGTTTTTCAATTTTTTTTTAATGGATGGTCTCAATAATGCGCAGAACAGATGTTTTGTTTGACCTTGACCTGAAACCAAGGTCATGGAGTAGCATATCAAATAACTCCGTTAATAATTGTCGGATCGTTACAATATTTGCATCAATTTATAGCTCATTTTAATTACAAACTTTATGTATGTCAGTGTATAAAACCTATAGTTTTCCCAAGCGCCCCAGGTCGAAAAATCGAGGTATCAGTCCAAATGTATTGTTTTACCACGTTTTTCAATCGCTTATAACATTGACAATATGTGATCGATGGTCATAAAAATTGGGTCAAATGTTTTAAGGGGCAGAGTCTAACGAATGGTAAGTTTTTTTCATGGATGTCGATGACGTCACATGGATACGAGACAAAAAATGCTATTCAGCAATGCAGTTAGCGCGTCGTTTGGTCGTTAATGGTCCAATCGTAATAATGTTTACGCTTATGCTATTCCCAGCCTGTAACGCATACTCTACTTGTTTATTCTCGATAGTTTGTGATCGCTTATTAAATCGACAATATGCGTTCGATGGTCATAAAACGTGGGTCAATGTGGATGTCGCTGGCGTCACTTCCGGTTGCGAACGAATCAAACTTAAAACGGTACTGAAATCTGAAGTCAAGGTGTCGTTTCTCTGCGGTTAATAGTCGTATCGTAAATAGGTTTACTCTCGAAGGAAGCCCATTTATTTCTGAACATAAGACTTAACCAGTAGTTTTCTCACAAAGTAAGCTTGAAGTATAGCGGGTGTCATTTCTGCTGGCTTTTCAGTGATTTGCAAACAGCAGCCTGCACATCGTGCTGTACAAAGGTCGCCGCATATATAGTTTCAAGTTAACTTTAGTATGATTGCGCAAGAAGCACATTAGGTGTACACCGAGGATAGAACATTTTTACATCATCAGTATTACTCAACTGTGCTGCGTTTAGCAATACCTCCTCACTGATGATGAAAATGGAGACGACAATAATGTGGTGTTTATTATGGTGGTGAACTTGCTTATGGAACCAACAATGATGATGGTGATAATGATGGCTAGGATGATTGTGATTAAGATCATGATTATGACAATGATGTTAGGGAAATGTTAACAATCTATATGATGTGGATGGTGTTTATGATGATAATCATGATGATGATTATGGGGATTAAGACAACGATGATGATGATGATGATGATGATGATGATGATGATAAAGATTGAAGATGTCATTGCCATATATAGTTGCATGTTAAGTTAAGAATGTTCATTTTAAGTATGTCGTTTTGAGTAATTTAGACCAGTTGAAGGTTCTGATCGATTCCTCCCAGGGCAATGATTCGATTGTGAAAACAAATATAGATTACCGCATTTGTAGCCAAAGTGAAATGTAAACTTGTTCTAGATATAAGTAATTGTATGATTTCCATGACGATAAGTGTTATGATGAAAATAATGATGATAATGATGATTTTTATGATGAAGATAATTATGGAGATAACTTTAATGATTATAATGGTTACGATGATGATGATAATTGTGAGATTTCCATGGCGATAAATAGGGGAAACTCTTAACGTTGATCAGCTTCTACAAATCGCAATTTTCAATATATTTTCGTATTTTTTTTTCAAATGGAATGTGTCAATGATGCGCAACACCTAGATGTTTTGTTGATACCTTGATTGTAACCTTAGGTCAAGGTCATCGAAAGAAATGATCAATCATTGTCAAATCCATAATAACTTGGTCAATTATATATATATTGAATACACACACACACACACACACACACACACACACACACACACACACACACACATATACATATATATATATATATATATATATATATATATATATATATATATATATATATATATATATATATATATATATATATATATATATATATATATATATATATATATATATATATATATATATATATATATATATTCTCTCCTATCGCCATGACAACATTTGGCTGTGAGGTTGAATGTGACAATCGATCTCGCTGCTCGGCGCTCGTGGCATTGGGACCGAGCAGCAGATAGCGTGATCAGACGATGTTAAGGTGGAGTGCTTGATGCTTCATCCAGAAGCCTTCAGGAGCGCTTTACGACAGATAACAAGAGTTGTTTGCGCTGGCCTGGACAGACTCTTCCTCGCCCTGCAAAACACAACGTCGATTAGACAGGAGTATATCAAATACATCCTCTGGGAACGCCATTCAACCTCAGGAGGTAAACACGCTGTGCGCGGTTTGGTAACCTCATTTCCTATCCGGATTGTTGTATAGAGGAGGAGTCGGTGGTATGTTAATGAGGCAGCCCGCGGCCTGCGTCGGCTGGTACGGGCAGGCTGTCTGCGCGCTACCACGCGATTTTGTACATAGACAGTGCCCACACCCGGAACATGGCTAGCAGGAATATCACGTGACTGCTTAGCGAGCGCAGTCAAGTGACAGATGTTACGTTCTTTCGCATTACACTAGCGCGGTTTCCACGACCAAGAAGTAGCCCTAACAATTAGTTCTGATTGCCAGATGTTTCGATGGTTCATCCCGAGTTGTGAGACTGTGTTGAGGATACTGATGTACCACCAAACGGCTATTACGTTGCTGAACACAACGCTGGTGAAAAGTGGATGAGGATAACATATTTGTCTGGAAGCAGACAATGAGTGTTTCTGCCATCACAGCGACCAGAGAATAGCACTGGTGAGATAGACGCCCATAAACCGGTAAGACCTACGTACTATAAATCTTCTTTGTCCTGAGTGATTCGTGGAGCATCCATGTTCGCGGTGTCTTTTTATTCCACTAATATTGCACAGCAGTGACTGGCCATAAAAGCTTAAATGCGGCGTTACAGTGTTCCCATGGCAACTTTAGTACGGGCTTGCAAGTGTGCAATGACTGGTTAAGATCACGCCTCGGTCATAGTGTTAAATCTAATGGCGAAATTGAACCTCGACCTTGACACCGTCTGCGCTATTGCTTTGTTGTCTTTCACTCCACGTATACCTAAGCATCGCTCTTAAATGAATACTTTGTTAAAATCACCAAACAATGTTCCCGCTTATGACAACCGAAGTCAAAGTTCAACCGGTTAGAGACCGAACAGCCTTATTTTACTTTTCGATTGTATATTCTAAATAAGAGGGAAGCGTAGCGTTGGAAAATCATGCGTATTGCTTGGTATCGTCTCTATCCCAGCTCGACTGCAGTCCCCTTCCGCGTGTCCTTGGGATCGATCGATTTATTATCGCCATTGGTGTGCGCTTCCGCATGGCGATAATTAACGACCAACAGCTTGGTACGACCAAACTAATCATCATCATCATCATCATCATCATCATCATCATCATCATATATGTCATTATTAATATGTACCAATTGGATCTTACTTTTAGACATATAATATGATAGATACATGGTATATTGCATGTCAGAGAGGTTCTATTAACACCCAGAATGGAGTCGATTCGCTTACAATAGCGTGCCAGTCAAAGGTTCCAACAGCGAAAGCGATAGATTCACCGATTGACATCACGAATGTTGTGACAAAATTCCTAAGCAAATCAAATATCCCAGCGGATATTCTACTGTAAGGGACGAGATCAGTACATACAGGCTTACAAACGCGGATATTGTCTTGTGGTAGGTGTGGGTTTTTCCCGTGTGATCAATCATATTTCCCACGGTAATTAGATTTAAAACGGTAGTTAGATTATTTTTATCTTGAGAGTAATGGTTTTGTTTGTGGAATACTGAAATTCTCCCGCATGATAACCCCTCCGGATTTTATTTACCAGAATACCCTATCATTTATGACAAAAACGTAGATGTCGTGTAGAGCATCTCTAGTCTGCTTTACGGCAGGTCGACAATAACGTAGCTGTCGTGTAGAGCATCCCTAGTATGCTTTACGGTAGGTCGACAATAACGTAGATGTCGTGTAGAGCATCCCTAGTCTGCTTTACGGCAGGTCGACAATAACGTAGATGTCGTGTAGAGAATCCCTAGTCTGCTTTACGGCAGGTCGACAATAACGTAGATGTCGTGTAGAGCATCCCTAGTCTGCTTTACGGCAGGTCGATCATACAACTCATTGGTATCGACCTTCGGGTGCTCTGAGCTTGTAACCTTGACCGAAGCTTAGTACCGTAAGTGGTTTCGGCGCTTGGGACTAATTCCACAATCAACACTGTTTAACCATTACATGTATATGATGAATTGCTGCAAGCATCAAGGCACTAGACATATTTAGGTAGAAACATTATTAGCTAAGTTTTTATATTCTAAGTTTTTAAAGGTCAAGGTCAAAACAAAACCTTGGCGTGAACCCTTATGTGACCATACTTATTGATAATATGTTATCCGTTATAGTATGTGTAGTCATAGTTATCTTACGTAACTGATATCGTACCAAGTGTGTGGAGTCATATCTTATCTCCCGCCCCTCAACTTCAAGTTCAAGTACCAAA
Organism: Urechis unicinctus; assembly: GCA_034190875.2. Classification (NCBI taxonomy): domain Eukaryota; kingdom Metazoa; phylum Annelida; class Polychaeta; order Xenopneusta; family Urechidae; genus Urechis; species Urechis unicinctus. Next base: position 51,889,464 of record CM067345.1, read on the forward strand.
CCCTATATACTGTCCCGTTGCCGATAAACTGCAATCCCCCAGGTCAAAGTTACGTATCTGACCAAACTTGCAGACCAGCCCCTTTGTAATTGCTGATGTCCAATCAGAAACATCCACATTCCCAGTATTAAAAGACAATCATTGTTCGGGCAACACCATAGTCACACAGGGATTTGCATTGGCCTACCGGAGGCTATCTTCTGTGTATGTATACATAGAAGATAGCGGCCGGCAGGCCAATGCAAATCCCTGTGCATAGTCACCGTCGTACGAAGGAAGGCCAACTCCGTACAGCAAAGAAGAGATTGGAAATGCGTCCCAGCTGTTACTAAGACCTGATTGGTGTTACCATATATACCAGAATTTCTATATTTATATTTGGACTCGATTAATACGTAATCCATATCCCCAACTAAAGAATAATAAACTCATCGTCACCGTCACATCCCAATAAGGACCAGTGCCTTCTCATCATTTCGCATTAGCAAGATTTCACAGTGTTATAATTTTCATCACAATTCTAAGACAAAATACTGACCATTGTGTTCTGTATCACTTTATATAAACATGTTACAAGAAAACATTCAAACACGACTGGCAAACATACTACGTGGCATTTCTAGATTTGAGACAGTAGATACAATGATTTCATATAACCGTTCTGATGCAATAAGACTCGATCCCAATAAAGCACCTCAATGGGTAGTCCCACAGGACGTCTGGGTCTAAACCAATATCAGCGTCGGACAGGAGCAATCTCTTCATCACTCTCCATGGCACATATGTCTGACGCTACGCTAACATAACGAATCATAGCCTGCGCAGAAGCCTTCATAATCCATAGGCCAGCTGGCGCCAGTCTGTGATACTGTAAGCATATGTAACCACGGTACACGCACACACCACACGCCCACATGTATGTATGTATGTATGTATGTATGTATGTGTATGTATGTATGTATATATATATATATATATATATATATATATATATATATATATATATATATATATATATATATATATATATATATATATATATATATATATATATATATATGATTGGCTGCTTATTGTAAAACAATTCACAAACTTGCTCACATGCCCAATCATGTATATATACTGCTTAATAGCCACATTTGTTTGTGTCTAGGTTCCCTCGGGTCAGCCACAAACATGAAGCGAGTACCGAGTAAGTTGATTCCTAAGTACATTTTAGTCACCTTATGGGTAGAGTTTTCTTGGACCCCCTCCGATTTGACTATGTTTCTCATTGTGCGCTTGGTGTATCAGGAGTGAAACTGCTCCTGGCGCTGGGCGTCGCCACCGTGTGTCTTCTGGTCACCGTCGTGTTCGTCCTGCCATCCCGACCATATCCTACCCATTTCCACATGGAACCCAGCGAGATCGGCAACAACTGGTTCACCCTCAACAAACAGCTTACAAAATTGGCTTCTGTCGAGGAAATCTCATTGTCTTTAGAGAATGCCACGCGTCTCTTCAAACGGCTTTCTGGCAAGAAATTTGCCTTTTCTGGCATAGACAAAGCGCTTACTCTAGAAGAAGGGTTATCGTTGATGCTCTCAAATGTGGAATATTTGAGTCTCAATTTTATGGAGGCGTTCAATATTGTGAAAAAAGAGTTTAAAAATATGTCGGACGAGACTTACGATTCATTCCCCGAAGCATTGGCAGGCCAGGCCAATGAAAAAGGAGAGATTATATTGGTTTTGACAGATATGGCTTACGCCACCATGGCACTGAACTTCTACTTGACATCTCTTGTGAAATTCAACATTCGCAATTATCTGTTTGTTGGATCTGATGCCAATGTGTGTGGATTTTTGAGAAGTTATGGCGCCGAATGCTACACATATTTCGAGGACAACAGAGGTGATAAAGCAAGCAACTGGGGAACTTCGGAGTTCAGACGAAAAACTCATTTTAAGACAAAAATTATTCTGGATTCGTTGAAACTAAAATACACGGTTCTCATTGTAGACGTCGATATTGTTTTCTTCAAGAACCCATTTGATCATTTTCACTGCTCCGATTGCGATATCCAGATACAGAATGACGTCAGCGAAGGAAACAGTGGTTTTTATCTCAGTCGACCTACCAAACCCAGTATCGATCTGCATTCCAAAGCATGGGAGCTCTCGAAGAGACCTAATGCACAATCTAACCAGAAATTACTAGACCGCAACATGGAAAAAATGATGAAACAGAACCGGATAAAGGTTAAAGTTTTAAAAGACGCAACATTTCCCAATGGTGAAGTGTACTTTGAACGAGGCAAAAGGATGTTTTTGGGTGACAACCCATGTATAGACTGCGTGATGGTTCACAATAACTGGATCGTAAGTGGCGACGCAAAAGAGTTCCGATTCAAAGAAAATGGCATGTGGTATGTAGACAATGATGGTTACTATAGCAACCCGGACGCGCGCTTCCTTCTCTACAATAACCCTGAAGATGCTGAAAATGAAAGTACACTTAAAAGGGATATAGAGGCATTTAAAAACGCCCTGTTCATCGGATTTATCCTGAATAGAACTGTGATCATGCCGTCGTTCAACTGTTTTAAATGTCAGTATGGAGCTTGTAAGACCGCTCACCATAGGTGCTCTTTCCACACTCACTTCCGTATGACAACATTCAACCAATACTTCCAAGGTCAATACCGTGAACATGTCTTTTTGGAACATCCCAAGGTGCCAGCGGCTATCAACACTCACTCTCTCCACTCTTTACGATAGCAGTCGGACAATTTAACACTTCCAATGCAACTTTACACACCAATGGCATCAAAGATAAGATCTTTACCCCATACAATATCTCGCTAGGGGTAAGTCCCGACGAAATTGTGGAATGGTTTGGAGAAATGAAATTTTCTGTGCTGCATTTCAGTTCCATGGATTTTGAACTTCGCGGCCATCCACAATCGGTCAGCTTTCATGGTGATATAAACAACAAACTCGCTCATGGGTTTTCTAAGACCGACTATAGGCAGTATTGACCTTGTAATGACCCGTTGACCTTGTAATGAGCCGTTGACCTTGTTGATATGGGTTATATTGATGCCTAGGTTGTGTTCGTCGTCATGTTGTGGCATGCTTGGCTTGATTATGCACATATCAATTTACAGCTATTTATGCATAAGTAATCGTTAAATTAATAACAAGTTATCGTTTGTGAACTGTTTGTTGTTAGTGATCCTTATGCTTTTTTCCGACTTCAACCGGTTGTAGCGCAGTTCGCACGTTCTGATTTGTTTACGTTCCGCACTTTAACCCTTATGAACGGTCATATCGCAGTAGGATGTAATTTTTTCACTCGTATTTGTAATGAAAATTCAATAAATTTATAGATCTCAATGTCAGTTTGTCACATTCAAACATTCCGATGCGTTACAGCACTGGAAACGTTCATTTACCTTTACCGAGCGAGCTTCGTCGTCAAACCCCACACACCAAGTTTACGATTGTAATGCGTTGTAAACGCTAGATTAACCACTGAGCTGTTTAGTGGATAAAGTCGATATGCATGAAATAGTACGGCTGATTGTCCACGCTCCACGTGTATTAGAGCTTTTTGATGTTGCTTAGCGTCTCCATTAAGCGCCACATCAACCGGAAATCACTGAATACTTCCTGTTGCGTGGGGTACGTTTGGGGCTCTCGTTGTCGTTTGAGGTCCTCGTGGGCTTCAGTTATACGTGTGGGGTGCTCGTGGTTCTCTACCAAGAGCGAGATGTTCACATGTGCCTCCATATGTATGAGGTCCGTGGGCCTCTACCAAGTGTGTGAGGTATACGTGTGCCTCTACCAGGTGTGTGAGGTTCACATATACATTTCGGCCTGAACCAGGTTGGGAGGTCCGCGTAGCCATGTACCAGGTGTGTGAGGTTCACATATACATGTCGGCCTGAACCAGGTTGGGAGGTCCGCGTAGCCATGTAAAAGATGTTTGAGGTTCTCATAGGCCTCTACCAGGTGCGTGAGGCCCAAATGGGCCGCTCTAATTGAATCACTCATGTATGTTGGTGTATCGTATAACAGCTTCCATCACATCGGCGGGCTGGGCAAAGTTCGCCCAGGTCATCTGAATTCGTTAACGATTCGCACATTGTCGGTGTCGTATTTCCCATATTGAACAGCAACAATCATTTACCCATTGTTCTAAAGTAGTCTGCGTCCCTGACTCCAAGGGGCTAGGGGACCTTGACTAGTCCAATAGCAAAAGGGTAGCAAATAACTTATCGGCAGTCTAGACCGGAATCTGCTATATGTGAGCTAACAGTCCATATATTTCGCTTGTGCAAGGTCAGATCCCCAATTGAACTTTTATTATTACGTATACTGAGCTCCTGTCGCGCTCATTCGTTTGTATTATCGCCCAAGCTTAAATCCACGTGTCGATCTAGTGACAAGCGTTGTCAGCACCCAAACATTGGAATCCTAGTTCCACTGTGAAAGTTGCGATCATTCGGCTGACAAAGCAAGTAATTTAACAAATATCACCCGACATGCTTTTTGAAGGAAAATTATTCAGAATTAAGTAATTGGTTTCATGTGAAAATAATTTTGATAGAACAGGCACATTATAAAGGGTTGCTTGGTAGGCTATTTATACCAATTCCTCATCATATACACAACATCAGGTGTTGTCAGCAGGTGTCCCTGATTATTGACGCCTCTGACCAAGAGTTCCTTATAGAATCAGCCGGCCAAGCAGCTAATACGGGTTGGAAATGTGGTGAATGTGATAGATATTCAGTTACCTTGTCAATAGAACAGGGCATATTGAAATTGCCAGCCATGCGGCATTATTTGCATGGTTTGCTTACATAAAGCCTCATTCAACAAGCGCTGTATCAAATGAAGCTGCATCAAGTAGAAGCTGAAGCGGCCGGGTGGATAGGGGGTTGGGTGAAGGATGTGCATGGTGCGGGGCGTGCGATTTGTGCGACCACGGGAAATTGCTTGTCATTTTCTAGTGCACAAAGTAATTAACAGCCGACCTATTCATCTTCCGGCTATGATCACATTGGACGTGTGCAGAGTTGATAATTTGTCAACAATGCGACTATGATATTTACTCCGACAACGATGGGGCTGTGTTTTTCCATATTAGTCGGTGATCTTGGACTGGATGTCACATATTGCTAGCGAAAGAAATATATCCTCTCATTAAGGGGGATGTGGGTGTGTGTATGCGCAAGTCTATCTAGAGAGCCATCGGGGAACTTGGCGAACTGTCGGATTTTTACGATAATCATCATCATCATCGTCATGAATATGGAAATCGTTGACAATGGCGAATGCGTTTTATATGGCATCATAGCAGTGAAAAAATTAAAAAAAAAATTTCGGGGGCTCCATTTTCAATTTTTGGACAAATTTCGGGGGCTACTTTTTGAACTTTCGGGGGCTACTTTTTCCATTTCGAGGGCTACTCTTTTGGGGGCTACTCTTTACAATTTCGGGGGCTATCTTTCCACTTATTTATAATAATGTATTTATTGTATTAAATTGAGTTTAATTGAGTACCTTACTGGCTTTCCACTGTTTTTATTTATACCCGATTACCCATTAACCCATGTAAATTATTTTGTTACACACGATACACATCAATTTTCAATCATGACTTTAAAAGTTACAAGACTACAAGTTCATCAAGTGATGACTGCTATCCTTGCAGTCTTGCACACTCACACAGGGCAGGGTCAGGAAATAATACATGAGGAAATTCGGCGTTAATGCACTTTCGCACACCTAATAATGCTAACCCTAGCCCTAACCCTAACCTTAGCCCTAATGCACGTAGTCAGTAGGGTTAGGTTAGGGTTAGTGTTAGGGTATGTGAAAGTGCATTCGCGCTGAGCTCCGTCTCTGAGTTTATAACTAGATCAGAGAGTGAATGCTTGAAATGTCAAATGATATCATTTACAATTTACTAGTTTCACGATTCAGTCATTCACTAATTGAGAATGAAATTTGAAATAGTCTACTTACCATATGCATTTGTATGGCCCTCACTCTGGCTGTGTCTCAGCGCTGAATTTTTTTTGGTATTCCCTGTACCGCAAATAAAAGGGTCGTTTGACACACTTCCTCTGTTGTTCCGAGATGTTTTTGGCTGGTAGGAGCGGCAGGTAGTCTGCGTCCCAGACTCCAGGGGTTCCGCTACGCTTCTCGCCCTAGAGTCTACGAAAAGATAAGGTCTTAAATTGGCGCGTCCGAATATTCATTAGACACGTTCGTTAATCTTAGTGACCAATCAACGCAAAGGTTGTGACCCGGATTGACCTTAATTGCGCGTGACTGGCTTGTGATACGCACCCTCGGTTCTATGTGACGTCATGGACATTGTAGTGGTCTGCGTCCAATGAGAACTTTTCTGGAATGATGGGGCGTCTCAAAAGTTCAAATTGGCACCACAACAGATGCTTTAATGCTTAGCTGCACGATAGTATGTTTACTGCTTCTCTCGCCGACTGTGTGATTAACGGTGCCACTCAGCGTGATACAACAAATCGGAGTGTTATAGGATGTGTGCCCGGCTCATAAAAATCACTCCACCGGTTGGACTAGTTCTTCGGAACTTGTAGAACTGACCAATGAGAGACAACGACTTAAAAGTATCAGAGAGTGACCGAGAGACACGGCTTGTGATTGGAGCAACCCAAATCTGGGATGCCTGCCTGTCCAATTCAGTAACATTAAGCTCGCCCAGCCTCAGGCGGGGACTATTGAATATCGGCATGGCCTTGCAGTGAAGCCATCAGGCTGGGGGACCTTGACTAAGCGGCAGGCCTTGCAGTGAATCTCGTGGTCTCGAGCTAAGCTTTGACTGTTGATTCGTTGGACACAGGTTTTTTTCCGCTTTACCGTCGGCGTCACGTTTGCCTTCGGCGGTGCTGGCACTGCCACTGGCTCGGGATCCGGCTCAATGGAAGTACCGGCTCGAATGAGAAATCGTTCCATATCTTGAGTGATGCTCCGATAGGAGTCTTTTCAACTTATTCAACCGAAGACAAAGTACCGAAGATATCTTGCCGATCGAGTGAAGTGTTTAGCACATACCAATCACTAGCCGTGCACGACGTATATATTTATATTACCGTCGTTCGCGGCTGACCACTCACAAGCGCTGGAATTGTTATCGCATATATATGAATGTGCGATGCGCAACAATCGTTGCGCACTTTGCTACGTATAACACGTAGTATACTCAATCGGCTCTGTAATACTGTATGATGTTTACGGTAATATACGATACTCCGCATGCATAACGAACGCGTGCAACCGCGCGCGCTCACAATATCACATGCATGCACACCGTACCCGATCGACGGACCACTGAATTCTATCCGAGTTCATTGCGACAGACGGGCGCAAGACAGCATGCGTGCGCGTGCGCCTCCGGCCGCTGTGCGTGTGCGTGCGCGGCGGGGCCGAGCGCTAGCGGCGTGATAACTGCGCTGGCCATTGCCACTACTTACTCGGCAGTTAATTACGGGGGCGATTTCCAGTTTTTATGTCGCCCTCGTAAGTGGTTTTTTGGACGATTTCGGGGGCTCTTTTAGGCATTTCCAGGGCGAATTCGCCCGCCGCCCCCGTGTATTTTTCCCCTGCATCATAGACAGGGCGTTTCTGTTAGCCCAACAGACCAACAGTCGATCGGGTACTCCCTTGTGCAAGAGGGAGCGCATGCTCCACTTGGTTTAAAAGAGCTAATTTCTATCAATAAACACATTCATCACTCGGCGTAACATGTGGCAGTCCGTACTGTCATGGCTGTCGATAATTAGCAATAAAAAATATGCAGTCCGAAAACGTCAATCGACTACCTGTTGTAGCAGCTGGGGACGAAGAAGCATCCAGCGGTCGGCGGCCAAGGGAAGCCAAATCTAGCCTTATATACGTAAAAACCCGGTGCCCCGCATTGATGGACGGGCCGCGTATACAAAACACCATGCCCAACGCATGGTTTTCTGTTTGTGGTTAAAATAACCTGCTATGCTCAACCGACTAGCCCCTCCAGAAGTCGCACGCGCCCCACTAGATTATCGTTATTAAACTCCAGATTATTTTTTGGCTCAAGGTTATCCTCCAGATATCTCATTTGTAAATATGTCGCACGCACCACGCGGTCGATTTCATCTGTGCATCGTGCAGTTGAATAGTATATTACTTCGGCCTTTGGTTCAGGCGTGCATCTTTGTTTGTACATGAATTAAGTACTGCGCTGGCGAGCGCGGACCATTAGCACACAGTTCGCGGTCACGCCGCTTTAAACTCTTGATATACCATTTAAGGACACGTTCGAAATAAGCAAAGGGTTTTCCCTTAGTAAAAGAGCTCCCCCGGGAATCGACTATGTCGAAACACGAATAAAATTCATTGACAGCATGCGCTTGTAAAATTTATTTCGTTTGTTCAGTGGGGTGTTCTTCTTTTTAAAGACGGAAGCAGAATTAAAGCCCGATATCATTGTCATAAGTGGCAGGGAATCTATGAGTGAAGTTTTTTTCCCCTCAGAATTTTTACGAATTTGATGAAATGCACCTTTGCAGCCTTCATTTCCAGGTATAATGCTCTTTAGAATCGGATTCTGTGGCCGATTGTGATTCCAAAAACCGTTAACTTTTAGCACAATAAACGGTTATTATGACGAATTTGACTATTTTTATCAGATTGTAGGCTTCGGTGGTTGCATACAGTTGCAAGTAACGTCACGGCTGGAAATCCCACGAGTTTCTCGGAACGTATGACGTCACAAGTTTCGACGACGTCTCAAGTTTTGATGCTGCAATTACATTTTGGGGGGGGGGGAAGTCTCACGTCAGATGGAATGATTGATGACACAATCGTATAGATATCGCAGACGAATACTAGCTTCATCGGATCAAGACGAAGCCAGTAGATAGGATGAATATAGTGTCCAACATGAGATGAATCAATCGAATGCAATGCTCCTGGCCTATGCTCCCTGTTGCGGACCCAAGACAGCGAAGAAGTTTTCGAGCACATGGCGTCTAGATATATTTCCGATGACAAATCGTAATAGGCGTTGTTGACGAATTCCAAAGACGAACCCAAGCTATGAGAAAAGATGTGTAGCGTCCAACGTTAATTTACTCAACAGGATGTCGTGCCCTGGGTCACCCTTACCGTCCCAGGTCATGCCCTGGGTCATCACCGACCCATGAATGTTAAAAAATCTTTCCCTGTCAAACGATTATCTGAAGCATAATTTCGAATGACTTGTCGCGATGTGTTGGAGGCAATATATATATATATATATATATATATATATATATATATATATATATATATATATATATATATATATATACATACGATACACAACGGCAGGGTTACAACAGGAGATAGTCATTATTAAGGGTAGTGTGCCAGCCAAACACTTAACAAAAGACCACTTTTGTAGTATGTGGTGAAGCCTTAAAATGAATGTTTATTGTGCATCGTTGTGGAAACCATTGTAATTAAAGTTGAAAGTGAAAAACACGAGTTAGCGCATAACAACAACTGGTCTAAATCATTATGAGCATTCAACATTGGAGCTATGGCGCTTGGTTCAGAGATGCCAATCGTACTTCTAATTCATCAATAAGAAGCACCTCCTCTCCATTAAACGCTTCAGTTACGACTAAAATTCGATCGCTGTAGAACAACCCTATTAGCATAATATCACCATTTATAATTCTACAAGTCATTTACCATTGACGGTCCTTCAAATGCGGAAGGTTAAGGGGATAAAATGCTTCATAAACCGGTGATACAATTAGATCTAGAAAACAGGCACTTGAGGCCAAATGCAGCCGGTTTTAAGCTTCTTTCAAATCCAACGGGTTGGTTTAAACGACCTTATTAAACGTAAAATTTACATCAGAGAGATTCCTCGATACTCCGTAACCGGGGTGGCGTGCGATGTCTGCTGCATCCGGTAGATAACGGAAGTTGACTTGATTGATACAATTGCGCACGCACACACAGTGTTCAGGCGTTGTCTTCGTGAAGACGCTTAGCGCCCCAGACGGTCATAACATAAAAAAAATGACTTTTGCAGCCTGAGAAACAAAGACTGAATCCGTCATGGGAATGTATTCTATCCTAAACAAATAAACGTACAATATCCCAGCGAGATAATATCTCACACAATTCATTGGATCCCCACAGAACAAACAATACAACCAACAATCCCTTTTAAACAAAGTACAAAAAATATCCAAATCCATTTTCAATCCCGCAGCAATGACCTCAAACCAATGGCATTTTCCCTATTGCACCGATTGTCTAGGATGCCCTACAGTTTATCTTTCACCAACATAGACATCTCTATAAATAAGAGTCACAGCTGTACAACTAAGCAGCGATTTGATCAAGTCAACAGATGTGAAGCAGGAGATGGTTGGCGATGATCAACAGAAACAGAGAGTAAAGGATGAGTCAACAGGAAGTCTGGCGAGAGACGCAGGTCAACTCATTACATTATGACAATGAATTATGTGACATTGACTTCACTCCATTAACATTCGTCGTCACTCCTACCAAACATCTATAAGGCCTGCATAACAAAGAAGCGACTTAACTGGCGATGCCTGTGTCTTTTGAGCACGTCACGTTTTATGAGAATCGTCACGTTTTATGCGAATCGTCTAACAAAAGAAGTCACGATACCGTAAAGGCAATGTTCAGGGATTCCAATTTACAGGACCTTTAGGGAACGTTTATTATTTTCGCTTGGGGCTAACTATTTGTATATTTTAAGGTGGGAGGAGGTGACAAGGTAATTTGACACTTCCAAACAGGGCCCTTCCATGCAGATAATTAATGAACATTCCCTTAAGCACCCCCAGATAATTATCATTATCCCTCCTTGTCACAGAGTGCAACAAAAATTCAATTCATCTACATATCTAGTAACTTGCAGGCGCAAGTAAGATATGCTCTCATGAGGCACAAATGGGCAGATCATGGCAATACTTGTGTCTTTTAGCGCTATTAACCCACCTTGTTGAGCTGAGGCTAAAAACAGCCAACATGGAATCTGCTATTAACTAAATGAATCCAATACAATCTACATCACAACAAATGCTCTCCCATCCACCACTGCGGGGTCTAGCTCAAGTCAACAATGAAGACAAATTCAAGTGAAGTAACCACTTCTCATCTCACTCTGCCCAGTGATCAGACTGATCCCTCACATACACATGACATCAGGACACACACTGTAACAAGGAGATTTATCAAGCACAACCCCACACCCTGGAGTGCTGGCAACTGCCAGCCCACAGTCAGAGTGCTGCCACCTGCCAGCCCACACCCCGTGTACTCCCACATCCCCACCTATAATTTGCACTCAACCAACTTGACATAGTCATGGCGTCCAAACATTCTATGAAGCCACAATTATTTACATCAGGGAATCAATCTTTAAATTTAAATACACAGCAAATTAATGACTTGTGACACAGACATAGGATTTGTGAATTCAAAACATTCTGCTGCTCAGCAGCCATACATCACACTTTAGGTCACACTAAAGGTCACACTGTAGGTCACACTAAAGGTCACACTAAAGGTCGCCATGAAGCTTAGAGACTCACCCATGACTGAATGGAATATAGGCAGTTCGATAAGACAACGGATATAACAGGGCCATGGATGGAAACACGGAAGCAACAGGACAAACAACATGACACAATATCAAACTGTGTCCTGCTTCTCCTCGCACAAATACATTATTTACAATATCATAATAGAAATATTACAGATCTGGTTAACAAAACCACTAACTATAAGTCATAGACCACATGATAGACATTGAAACTTAAACACAACATTTCCCTGGCCTTCCATGCAGTATAAATATGTGATACAGAAACAGAAGATCTCCCTATCATTTCATATAGCATAGGCGCTAATAACATCAACATCACATTCCAACATCAAGTAGAATACAGGCACCCGGTAACTAGCAGATCTGTTAAATACAATATACACATACAGATTCGAGTGCTTGAGAATCAGAGCAAAGTTACTTCAGCTGTCTGAAGTTGAACTCGGCACCCTATCAGCTGATCTGTGATTGTCCTTGTTGGTAGCCATGGTGTCAGCTTGATCATCATCATCATTAGCAGCAGCAGCAGCAGCAGGAGACGAGGATGGGTCTGAGGTTGAGAGCACCTGCTCTTTAGGGGTGTGACTAGGTGTGTTTTCCCCTGCTGACGATGGTTGCACCTCAGCTGACTGAGTGACAGGAGGAGCGGGGGCATCACCAGGCTCCTCACTGTTAACAGCCACACACAAGAACAGACATAGGTGACACAGCTATTACATATGAATCATAATGAAGTATACAGCCCATCAGTCATACACACTGATGTCAATCTACAGCTTGAGACGGGGCCAACACACTGATGTCAATATACAGCTTGAGACGGGGCAACACACTGATGTCAATCTACAGCTTGAGACGGGCTATCACACTGATGTCAATCTTCAGCTTGAGACGGGCTAACACACTGATGTCAATATACAGCTTGAGATGGGCTAACACACTGATGTCAATCTACAGCTTGAGATGGGCTAACACGCTGATGTCAATCTACAGTCTGAGACGGGCTGACTCACTGATGTCAATCTACAGTCTGAGACATGCTTACACACTGATGTTAATCTACACCTTGAGATGGGCTAACATGCTGATGTCAATCTACAGCTTGAGACAGGCTGACTCACTGATGTCAATCTACAGCTTGAGATGGGCTTACACACTGATGTCAATCTACAGCTTGAGACGGGCCAACTCACTGATGTCAATCTACAGCTTGAGATGGGCAAACACACTGATGTCATGTCAATCTACAAGCTTGAGACGGGCTGACACACTGATGTCAATCTACAGCTACACCTGAGAGGGCTACAGCTTGAGATGGACCAACACACTGATGTCAATCTACAGCTTGAGATGGGCTGACACACTGATGTCAATCTACAGCTTGAGATGGGCTAACACCCTGATGTCAATCTACAGCTTGAGATGGGCTAACACACCTGATGTCAATCTACAGCTTGAGATGGGCTAACACACTGATGTCAATCTACAGCTTGAGATGGGCTAACACACTGATGTCAATCTACAGCTTGAGACGGGCTGACTCACTGATGTCAATCTACAGCTTGAGATGGGCTAACACACTGATGTCAATCTACAGCTTGAGAGAGGGAAAAACACAACATTCTATATTGCGTAACAATAGAGAAAACTACATTTAAATGAAATATTGTTGTCATGACAACCATGAAGGATGAGGACCATAGTGATGCTTGTGAGTTTCTGAAGTCCCCTTTGCCACATGGCACAAACCCATTGAGCACAGACTGAAGAATAACAATTCCTATAGAGGCATAAGAAATCAAGTAATGAGTCGGCAGCACATTCATAAAGCACTGTCAATAAAACTGAGCATTGATGCTAGATATTGTTAGGTTACCTACCATAGCTGAACATGATATGACAGACACTATTACACTGAGCAAGCATGTAACTTAACCTAACACATGCTGTTACCAGGACCGGGCCAATCAGCCCAGCAGACAAGTCAGGATACTGACAATTCAAAGTGAATATCATACTCTTAAAAAGCTTCTTTTTGATGTCGCTTGATTCATATCACATCAATGTGGCAATGAATTATATTGAAACGCCATGGAATATCAATTCATACAGTAAGTTGCTTTTAATGATGTTGGAATTTACCCTAGGTTATTTTCAGAACAGTTAAAAAAATGGAGGAGCAATGTAGCAGGAGATGGATTCATTGAGTGAGATTCAGTGGTACTGACACTGAGTGGGTCATTCAGTGGTACTGACACTGAGTGGGTCATTCAGTGGTACTGACACTGAGTGGGTCATTCAGTGGTACTGACACTGTTCCATTGTAATAATTCCTTGAATTACCAAGATACTATCTTATTATTAAGTGCACCATCACAAGTCATCTTATACTAATGATGCAAGACATAAAACACTAATACTTCCACTTCATGACACAATCTATTCCAGGAAACGCATAGAAAGTATGACAGGTAACTGATGCAATTACTCTCTTCAACCAACACAACACGTGTCTTATCCACATGCATCTACACCAAACAACAAACCTTATAGAACATTCATTGAGTCCACATAGCTGTTCATGCTAATATGAGCTTTCTAGACTGCTTGTATCTTTATGACTAATGTTAGATTCATGCATGTGGCGGCCATGCATACCTGTTAACGAGATATATACCTGTGAATGAGATACGGAGGCTGGAGGAGGCAGAGACTAGTGCCGCCTACACACAGCCCCACATCAAACAAACATGTCACAGATGCCAAACCATATTACCCTAGCCTGATAGTTTGGTATTAGTTATCAATGGGAGAATGTTAAATTTATAATTCAACACCACAGTACAAGCAAATGCCAGCAGATGCAATTAATCAACCTGCATATCCCCCCCCCCCCAATCATCGGGCAGCCTGACTGCTCACCTGGGCGAGATAGCGTCCAGCAGTGGCTTGAGTTCAGCATTCTGGATGCTCGGAGTGCCCGGGGGTGAAGCCGGGGTCGTCATTGGTCCGTTACTGTCAGGGGGCGGAGCTACTGAGGCTGGGGGCTGGAGTGGTTGGTACTCTGCTGAGCCCCCGTTAGGCTGAGGTATGCTGCTCATATGACTACACATGCTGGCCTCACTGACTACATCCTCATCGTAAATACGATACCTACACACACACACACAGGGAAGGTCAGACATCACCTACCGTCAAAATACATCACCAAGATTTGATTCATAGAAACATCAATACAGCAATTCTCTATCTATCTACTTCAGCAGGATTACCACAACAAAACCATAGAGAATTACCTGAAACCATTTTCATCCTCATATTCATGGTTTTCATCATCACTGTCTTCATCTGGGGCGACAAACACCACCTCCATATCGATGTCTCCTTGCTGATGACACAGAAACCACAGGTCAGTCCTCTCCCAGTGTATACAGTCAATGTACACCATATGTAGACGCAATGGATCACACCAGAATCAAGGTGGATCAGAAGTTACCTGTTGGGACAAGACCTGGACAGCCTCGGCGTGTTTAGCATTCCGCAGGTCGAGGCCGTTGACCGAGAGGATGGCATCCCCGATGAAGAGCATCTTACACCTCTCAGCCGGCTGACCATCGTGGATCTCCGAGATCAATATAGGAACTCCATGCTCCTTACCTCCCTTGTACACATCAAAGTCACGATAATTCATAAAAGCATTTTCTTAAGATCATGAAATTATTTATAGGGTCACATCACAGATGTTCTAAAATGAAAATTAGAGAAGAGTGAAGCATAAATCAGATATGGGTGAAGCATAAATCAGAGATGGGTGAAGTGTAAATCAGAGAAGCGTATGGTTTAGCAACCCACCGTGATTGACATGCCAAGTCCTTCATTGGGAGTTTTATGGAGTTGCACTTTCCTGACTTCACCAACCCCTTGTCTCTTCCGCAATGTCATAAACTCCTGAAGAATGACGTCACATCATGAAGGAATGCAATACTTCTTGGCCATGGTAATGGCTGAGGACGAAGATGTTAAGTGTCAAGACTTACGTGGCCTGGGGGAACCGTCTGTCGCTTGCGCCGGTTGTTCCTCCCTCGACAGGCACGAATAACAGTTTTGTGTCTGTGTAGATGTATTTCTGCCTCAAGCTGATTCCAGAGTTTGTCATGTTCAGAGCCTTTCATATCCCTGCCTAGTAATTGTATCTGTTGTATCCTGCAAATCAACCAGATAATGTTGTACACACATTACACACACATCAAAAGAAAAACACATACAAATGTATGTATGCATAACTATATATATATATATATATATATATATATATATATATATATATATATATATGATATATATATATATATATATATGTATATATATATATATATATATATATATATATGTATATATATATGTATTATGTATATATATATATATTCAGTTGAGTATCCCTTATCCGCAATTCAGAAATTTTTGGGAAAGCACCGTTATGACGCCACAGTGAAATTTTCCGAAGATTTCAAGTCCCAATAAATGACAGACAGTTGTGATCTGACCTTGGCGACAAGAGGTTTGTGGTGGGGCCGTTATCAAGGTGCTTAAATTAGTCGCACTTCTACCCGACAATGGGGGGTCTCTTAAATTAGCATGAATACTGAAACCGTGCGCCTCCAGTTCAGGCAGTAAAACGACCTTAGCAAAGAAATTTTGCATCTGACAGCATCCGGGCTGTTTACTAATTTTTATTTCTCATATCCGCGCTGAGGCATCAGATCATTCAAAGACCAGGGGCGAGTGTCTTGCCTATAAAATGATCATAATAAGCATAAGTGATGTTCTGTTGATCTGTTATATGCCTCATATCGTACATTTAGAAAAGAGTGACTACCTTGGGTCGAAATTATTCCGATTTCTATCATCGAGTCAATATTTACAATGTTAAGGCGGAGGTGGACAAGGCGGTGTTCATTGGAAAACGTTATGATTTACACACAGTTGTACATCTCCAAACTTCCGCAATGCATGATAATGGGAGTGTAGAAAGCTACTCAACTGTATGCAGGCATACTGTGTAGAACAAGGATATTACCTTCCAGCCAGCTCTTTGTCAAGATACTTGGCAGCCAGTCGTGCCCCATAAACCTCGCTTTGTAGTGCCAGGATGTACTGCTTGAGTTCGCTGTTCTCTTTGCGTAGTTCTTTGAGTTCCGCCTCCAAGCGGGCAGCTCCCATGCTCTCCTCCTTACGTTGAGTCATCTCATCCTCCTGTCACATGAAACATAAGTACACATAGCCTTTTGTTTGATTCTCACAGCAGGTGTCACATGTTAAACATAACAAAAGATATGTGACGAAGCTGTAATACCCAAATAGGGGACCCAAATGTGGCAACCACTCACAGTGGGCATCACCTTCAAGAAGGCCAAAGTAAGTTTTTATTCTTCAAGAGAAAGACGGTGATCAACACTGTGATGTCTTCAGGAAGCGAGATAGGGGCATCATGAAGGCTGATATATAATGATGGCAAGTGGTCATAATAGCCTCCAACAAGTGTCTATGGACAATGGGCCCAGGGAGTTAGCACAACACCATGTAACCCTATATACCACACCACTAACCCCACAAAATTATACAGTATGAAATGTGAGTACATTGTAATGAATTTATGGTAACAGATCAGCTCCTCAAGTAAATAGTGCCAACCCACACACAGGGATTTGCATTGGACAATTCTAAATAAGAGCTCCAATCAGAGCTTGCGATTTCTTCGCCCAGGACGAGGGGCTAATTATCAGTGAACTTCCGGGCACAGGAAACTTGCTTATACGCTAAAATAGTGTTTGAACTCGAATAAAATACCCTTTTGGGTGGCAAATGTCGGGACGGATGGTTTTGTTAGGTAGAATAACATGTTCTCAATGGACATGGGGCGCGACAAGCTCATAAACGGGACTTAAGATGGTTCAGGCGAGAATTTTGGTAAGCTGGTAGTGAAATCGTTGTCCCTCTTGAGTTTATGAATACATAGATAATGACGGCCGGCCGGCCGGCCGGCCAATGGAAATCCTTGTGAACCCACAGGGCTAGAATGAGGAAAATTTGGTGAGGTAAATATTTGACTTAATATAATCAATTGTAACAAATATGGACCTCCTATGAGCAAAAGCATTGTTCAGATGGACTCACAAGAAGTGATGTGATGGTATATGACAGACAACAGTCAAATCTCAGTAATCTAGAGGTCCAGGGCAGATTAATTGGTTCACTATCAGATCAGTTATCTGAATAATTGGTTAACCAAACAAAATACCCCCCCCCCCCCCCCCCCCCCCCCCATTGTTGTATGGATAACAGAGGTATCCCGGTACATCATAGGTAACGATGGTATTGGACTCACCAGTTTCTTCTTGATCGAGTCCGAGTCCAGGGCATCTTGGCCGGACCTCGAGTAGAGCTGTAACTGTGACGTGTGTAGCTGAAGCAGCATCGTGTGTAGCTCTTTTTCTATCACAGTCTTAGTGGAGCGAACCTCAAACAAATCACTTCGTGTATCGAGGACCTGTGCCTGTACATCACAAAAGCAGCACTTCCATCAACTGCTAAAGGATCAATGTTTTTTGTTAAGAATCCAATAATCTATTTGTGATCTGTTCTGCATTATGAAGTATTTTTTAAGAACAAATCTTAGTTGGCATAATGTCTTCTACATACTGACAGGATTGTGAGGAGACTTATGACCACATAGTAGGCAAGACCTCTGGGGATAAGAATAGCAGAAGTCAAAAGTAGTTTGCATAAAAGAAACGCAACTTTTGGCTTGTAGGGATATCTAACATATAAAACAGAACCACTAAGTACATGTGCTCTCTTGTTGCTGTGGGATATATAAAAGTTCAAAGTGGATTTTTCTTTAAAAAACCCTAAGAGCGGCTGTGTAGGTGTTCTCTATGAATTCATACAAGTGAAAACAAAATGTTGCAGTAGTTTCTGAAGCCATCAGAATGTGTATGTAGAGATTTTCAGACTGGGGCATCATTCCAGTTGCAACTTAATATAATTTGAAACTTGGACCAACAAACTGATGGTTGTGATCCATGTCCTTTGAATTTTCTAAACTTGAGTATCACAATAAGGTGGTCAAAATTGTTCATCCACACTAGCCTATGATTATGTCAGTTAAAAAATATTGCAAGATATATCCATCAGTACATTTGATAGGGAATACTTAAGAACTTAATCTGGATATTTTGCACTGTCCTGGCATTGGTGGTTCAGGGACATCATAAGTTTACGCAGTGAAAGTATTTTCAGAAAATGACACGTCCACGAAGGGAAGAGCCGGACTACAGTACATTGCAAGACGATAATGTTCGATCCTGTAAGACAAGTTATAGTCAGATCCTAGTAATAAGCAGTCCCTGATATCATAGTCTATCAGCTACAAATTAGTCTACGATTGCATATATCCAAACTGGCGCAGTGAAATTACAGGCAACATAAATGAAAAGTCTCTTAACAGCGAAACCGGTCTACCTCCAACTTGGCATTTGATTGGAAAATGGTCTGGGCCTTGTGACATAATTGAGCAAACGCAGCACTAAGCGCGGTCATTTTCTGTCTGCCTTCATACGTAATTTCGCATTGGTCGGGGTCAATTTCCCCGAGCAGCAGATCCAAATCTACGAACGCTTTGTCAAATTCCTTTTCGAGAATTTCCAGCCACCGGAATGATAGCGTTGCCGCAGCCATTTTTGACAGATCAACATTTGGGATGAATTCCATAAATTAACTTTCGTAATTATGAATATTTTACTTTTACAACAAGGGAGTGAATTTTTCTACTTAATCTAATCCATAAATTATATAATAAATACATTGTGTATTTGGTAATACTCGTGTTGTTTTCAAATTCATCATCGTTTTATCTAAAGGAAACACGTATTTGACTCGGTAGGGTCAACTTGGTCCCGGTGTCATGAACGTAATGACAAATAGCGTTATGATCAGTATCCTCCTCTTTCATGCAACGAACATAAAATCATGTATGCAGACATAGATTCATCATGTACTCCAAAACTACTAGACGACCACGGCTTTCGCATATTAATTAGCTGTCAGTAATTTAGATTTGATTGCGGACAACAATTGTACAAAATGTCCTACAAGAGATAGCAAAGTAACATTGCAATGTCTATGTAAACTAAATTTTTTACGCCCACAACGTGTGATGTCATCCAATATTAAACACCCTTGGGGGCAAGGTAACTTGCCTATGTCAGTGACAAGGAAGGCCTTTTCTGCAGGTGGCATGTATTACAATCCAACAACCTTTCATATAATACTGACATTTTATTGTTGAGCATCACCAGGTCTTTTCCACATAGCTCATCATATCATGAACAATGCATGGAAAAATCACAACTAGCAAACATTGCACTTAAAACAACATTCACTTATTAAGTGTTTACTTCCAATTGATATTCAAAACAAAAAACAATAAATATATATCTTCACTTGTCAATTACATCCAAACATTGCTACTCCCATTCTTTCAGAGGTGATGGAGGGCATGGTTAAGAATGAGAAATTGTATAATAGGTTATGTTACAATAATCATTGGTTGTGACAGCAATTATCATAAAAACAATTTTTTTTGCTTGAATTTTCTTCCTTTCTTAATATTATGTAGCACCATATAATACTGATTTTTGCTGATACGCGTGTAACAGTGTTACTTTCAATAAGGTACAAGGATCAAGGATGATACATAAGGAGATAAAGGATTGTTTGGTGACATCAGTGGTGCATGGTGACATTGTGTCAGTGGTGCATGGTGACATTGTGTCAGTGGTGCATGGTGACATTGTGTCAGTGGTGCATGGTGACATTGTGATAAGATATGGCATTATGTCAGTGGTGTTTTTGAATGGCCTGCCATGTTGGACTGGCTTGTGGTAAAGGAACGCGTTCAACTGTGATCTGTTCATCCCAATTATCGTGGGCCCTGTAGGCCAATAACAGCTCCTGAATGGCCTCCTCCTCTCTCTGTACAAGATGGCCTCTCTCCAAAACACACAACTAGCCAACCCACTGCTGCACAAGATGCACACACAAACATTATCAGCTTCTCCCCTAACATAATGCCCCTGTATCAACTCTATGCCCCCTACATAATGATGTCCCCTATATCTGAATAATGCCCCTAGTATCAACTCTATGCCCCATATATCTGAATAATGTCCCATGTATTTGAATAATGCCCTTTTGTCCCATGCACCTGAATAAAGCCCCATGTATCAACTCTATCCCCAAACATCTAAATAATGCCCCATGTATCAACTCTATTCTCCATACATCTGAATAATACCCCATGTATCAACTCTATGCCCCCTTTATCCGAATAATGCCCCAAGTATCAACTCCATGCCCTATATATCTGATTAATGCCCCATGTATCAACTTATATCCCATGCACCTGAATAATGCCCCATGTATCAACTTTATGCCCCATACATCTGAATAATGCCCAATAATGCCATGTATGATGCCCCATGCCCCTTTATATCTGAATTAATGCCCAACTCTATATACATCTCTGTTAATGCCCCATGTATCAACTCTATGCCCCATACATCTGAATAAAGCCCCATGTATCAACTTTATGCCCAACAGTTGAATAAAGTGGTGCCCCATGTCAGTGGTGCATGGTGACACTTGCATGGTGACATATGTCATAATTATGAATTATGTCAGTGGTGCTTTTGAATGGCAATGGACATGCGTTCAATGTAAAAGGAACGCGTTCAACTGTGATTTCATCCCAATTATCGTGGGCCCTGTAGGCCAATAACAGCTCCTGAATGGCCTCCTCCTCTCTCTGTACAAGATGCACACACAAAACATTCATCAGCTTCTCCTAACACACAACCTGTGCCTACATAATTATCTCATCTGAACAATGCCCCTAGTAGTACTCTATGCCCCTTATCTGAATCCCATGAATAATGCCCCACACCTGTAAGCCCCATGTATCAAACAACTGAACATCTAAATAATGCCCCATGTATCAACTCTATTCTCCATACATCTGAATAATACCCCATGTATCAACTCTATGCCCCCTTTATCCGAATAATGCCCCAAGTATCAACTCCATGCCCTATATATCTGATTAATGCCCCATGTATCAACTTTATATCCCATGCACCTGAATTATGCCCCATGTATTAACTTTATGCCCCATACATCTGAATAATACCCCGAAAACCCATACATCAGGGCTCAACTGCGGCCTCATACATCTGATGCTTGCCCCATGTATGGTAGCTCGCTGCATCTGAATCTCAACTCCTGCTTCTCTGCCTCTCAATACATCAAACGTTATTCGATTCTCGATTCGGCTTAATTTATCTCTGATGGATTTGACGGGAGATTTCCACATGTAACAGACAACTTTATTCAACGGGAGCCTTTGGATAATAGACAGGGGCTTGTGGTAATGAGTGTCTCAGCTAGTGACTCTGCCTCTAAGAGGGGCAAAAGGTGGATTTTGACGGGAGATTTCACTTTATTCGTGGGAGTTTTGTTTCCTCCCCCGGATTCCTCCCCATTGTGGTAATGAGTCAGCTAGTGACTTAGGGGAAGGTACCGTAGGGGTTGTCGGGGTTGGCCTAGCCGTGATGATTTTGCGTTGCGCCGGCTGGTGCATTTCTTCATCTAGAACAAGGTCTTTGAAGGAATGAACTACTGTGGACATGTTACCCCTGGAAACCAAAACATTGTGAACAGGAATTGATAAAAATGCAGAATAATTAAATTACCAACCATAGGATGTCATGAAAGATGATACAGCAGTATTTACCATGGGCAAGAAGGCAGTGGGCTTGTGTCGGCTTCGTGGAAATCACTCTCAGACAAGCGTTGTGATGTCAGTCTCTTTCTCTCACGTTGGGACAACTTCACAGCTTTCTTGCTGCTAACACTGTCACCAAGATAACAGGATCATATCTTAGATATCACATCAGAGATTTTTACACCACCACCACCAGAAACAAGGATGTCTCAAATCATAAGATTTCATAATACCACATAGAGCTCATATTTTGTGGTTCTAAGCACCATATGTTACAATCAACACTATGTTGTTGCTGCACAATAAACTCCAATTATGGAATTCATTTATTTAGATAAAGCTAATAATTAGCTGAACTCCATCACTGTAATTGCAAATGAAGCGGTCTGAGTTGTTCAGGTAACTGTGTCTACAGTGTTAATGTCTGTCAGCCTCACCTGGTCAGTGCAGCAGTCTGCTGCTTAGACAGCGATGACCGCTCTTCTTCCATGATTTCCTTCAAGCCACGCACCATAGAGGTACTGCTGGTCAACCCCTTCTCGACGACACTACTAGGTTTAGTCTCGGGTTGGACGTGCTCTACCTCAGGGGACTGAATGGGAGGTGTAGGAGGCGGAGCCTGCAATGGATGAATAATGACAAGGTATAATGACGCGCCCCATCAAGGGCCGAGAGTTCAAGACCTTGAATCTGTACGTCGCCATACAGCATTATTGAATCGCAAATGGAATTGTAAGTTGACATGGGACCCATCCTCTTTGTTCAATGCTTTCATTTAATACAAGAAGTGAGCACCTCAGGGGGTAGGGGTGTGCTGGTCTCTGGTGTTCTGGACAGACAGTGAGGTTCTTCACTTACTGGACATTTCACCTCAGACAAGTCTTCAGCTGCATCCATTGTAGTAAATCAGAATGATCATAATGCTCAATCACCAAGGTGCACAATGATCATAATGCTCAATCACCAAGGTGCACAACTATCATAATGCTAAATCACCAAGGTGCAGAACTGGGGTTGCACCACAACAATTCGATGGATAAAAGTGCACATGGTTTCATGAAAACGGCCAGGTCTCAATATAAAGGGTTTCTGTCCGAAAGAATCGCTCTCAATTCCGGTGACTTACATGCACTTGGCTTTCTGACTTTCCTCTTCCGTTGCTTGGACCTTCGACCATCACCAGCCCTTTTGTCAGGAGCTGCTGGCGTTTCTTCATCCCGGAGGGTACTGATTTTCAAGGTTTTCAAGGCAAGCTACGTCAGGCCATCCTTCCCATGGTGTCAGCCTGCGGCAGTCCAGCCCTGGCACCGTGTTTCTGTAGTATTCAGCCAGCTGATCCATCACGTCATCACTCAGCACATCTAAGCCTCTGTCATGACACACAGCATCTCAACATACCTGAAGCAGCTCGTATGAGGCAGTGTTCACTGTCCGAGGCAGTGTTCACTGTCTGAGGCAGCTTTCACTGTCTGAGGCAGCATTCACTGTCAGAGGCAGTGTGCACTGTCTGAGCCAGTGTTCACTGTCAGAGGCAGCGTTCACTGTCCGAGGCAGCGTGCACTGTCAGAGGCAGCATTCACTGTCAGAGGCAGCGGGCACTGTCTGAGCCAGCGTTCACTGTCCGAGACATTGTTCACTGTACGAGGCAGCGTTCACTGTCGGAGGCAGTGTGCACTGTCTGAGGCAGTGTTCACTGTCCGAGGCATTGTTCACTGTCCGAGACAGCGTTCACTGTCCGAGGCAGCGTGCACTGTCTGAGCCAGCGTTCACTGTCCGAGACATTGTTCACTGTCCGAGGCAGTGTTCACTGTCGGAGGCAGCGTTCACTGTCTGAGGCAGTGTGCACTGTCCGAGGCATTGTTCACTGTCAGAGGCAGTGTTCACTGTCCGAGGCAGTGTTCACTGTCTGAGGCATTGTTCACTGTCCAATGCAGCATTCACTATAAGAAGCCACCTGAGTGATGCTGTGGTTGCAGACTCACCTGGCTTCCAGGAGGGCAGGTAGGTTGATCGTGATGAACTGCTGACACGAGGCTTTGAGTTGGTCAGCACTGTAGACGGAGGCCAGCTCCAGTAGCTCGGCTACATTACGCAGTGAGACTAGCAACACAACAAGCAAGAGACTCACTCAACGTGCCAGTCGGCTTGTAAGCAATTACAACTGTGTTCCACAACATCCACTTTCATTCACCAGTTGTCCCATTCGCATTAGTAAAAGTCACATCTTTTTGTGTAAACCAAATCAGAGAAGTTACCCATGGGATGGCTTGTGCTAGAGTATCAATGTTGTGATTGTTATGAGCAACAATTGCTGATGCCAAGTGCATATTGTATATGGTAACAGCCATCTTGGATGAGACTGAACAATCAACCCGGTTTATGAAACGAATGTGCCAACAACATACAACATGACCTCCCATACTGATATAATCTAAGCTGCCTTGAGTAGTTTATTAAAGATTTGCACCAACTTTCCAGCAAAATGCGACTAACACACAACAATTGAGTAGGTCCCAGCTGAGTGAGCAAGGCAGTGATACAGTGATTTGAGAGCTTTGTGGCATTAAGAGCAGCGTTTGTGCGGAGACTCACCCAGAGAAGTGAGGTGAACTTCACACAGGTCCTTGAGGCGGGGTACGAGAAGCTGATCAGCTACGGCCAGGACGTTGCACACCAAATCCACACCACTGATGTCTGACATGCACACATCATGGGATTGAGTCATTGCTAATTAATGGGATAGTGTCATTGCCAACTAATGCGTCATAATGCGTTATCTGCTGAATGGATTGCACGAGAAATTCAGCATCGGACCCTTAATAGGTAACGTGTTAATGATTTGCGCGTTCAACATCAATACATTATGATTTGTGTTCAATGGAACTCAACACCAATTTAATCATTACCAAAATTACAGCTTAGATTTGATTGAAAGACCTGAAATGAAACTAAGATAGATAAGAAATCCGTGTGGAGATTAGACCGTCGTTCCATAAGACGTGATGTGGTTGGAGTAAGGGAAGCACCCACCTGCCACCAACTCATCAGTGTAGATGAAATGAAGCACCACGGTGAGTACGTCACTGGGAACCGGTAGTGAGAGGGGCTCCGTGCTCGACGCCTACACACCATCCACGCCATGGTCAGCAAGACATCAACAATGAATACACACATGAGTTGTATGAGCTCTGATTGCCAAGAAAGTTCTCCCAACTGGACTTATGCTAACAATGGAATTTACTTTTATGTCTAACATTGGTAACTCAAGGCACACCTCCAAATTTGGTATATACTACCAATAGGATTTTTTAATTAAAATCTTGGCTTGCTCAGTAACAACATGTACAGCCAAAGTATATGAACAGACGGACTGATGCCAGAGCAAAAGTATCTGACAGATAAGCTCTGCCGAGTAGGAGAGTTAAACTATGATGCAGTGAAATGGTCACCTCAATCCAGCCGGAGCAGAGCATGCTGTGAAAGTATTCCAGGCGGGAAACCAACACACATTTGTGGCACTGCAATACTACACCGTCATCACAGCAGATACTAACATCAGTCAGGTTACGACTGCAACAGGAGTATCACAAATATATACTACACCGTCATCGCAGCAGATACTAACATCAGTCAGGTTACGACTGCAACAGGAGTATCACAAATATACACATAATAGGCTCGTTACTCTTATAAACTAAGCTGAGAGTGAGGAACGCAAGTGATGACAACGACGGTGATGACAACGACGGTGATGACAACAACGGTGATGACAATGACAGTGATGACAACGACGGTGATGACAACAACGGTGATGACAATGACATGACAATGAAGACAACAGTGATGACATTGATGGTGATGACCCTGATGGTGATGACAACGACGGTCATGACCCTGATGGTGATGACAATGATAGTGATGATGATGAGAGCAATTGTGTTGATTTAACAGTAATTATATAAATGATGATGATGCTATGAATGTCAGTTAAAAGAAGAAAGATAATGATGGTGATCCAAGATGATGATGTTTTTTTGATCCTCACAGTTTATTTCTGTCCAACTTGAGCGCTGGCTGAGCAACATGTCTGCCTCGAGCTACAGCGATCAGTCCCTCTTTTATTTCGACACACTGTAGCCTGCAGTCACATCACACCACATTTATACCAAGCTAGATCATCAGTTTAAGTGTTATACATTGACCAAAGAATCCAGTACCACAGAGAGAACATGCGTTACAATTCATGAATGAGGGATGGAACAAAACAAACCACTGTATTCAGAATAATGAACCTTTACCTATCCTAATAACATACCTAGTGAGAAGAGATTTGACTCCAAATCTGCGAGCCATTTCCTTCAAGTCTCCAAGTGCACCTGCATCCTTAGAGGACTTCTTTGTCTCATTTTCTGACACTTTTTCCTTCCTCTTTTTCAGATCCTGCGCCACAGCGTAGGCTGTCATTCCTGTTTTGATGGGTGTCACATTTTGATGTGGATCTGCTGTGTCAATAGGAGGGCGAGTGCCATTTTTCACTGAATGACCGAGTGTCAATAACTCACAGCTGTCGGTGTATAAGAATGTCAATAGCTGTGTCAATAGACCAGCATCAATGTTCTTCAAAGTCACCACAGGTTTTCCATTTTCAATTTCCAAGGAATCCGGTGACTGCTCGCAGAATAATTTACGAAAAAAATCACTTCTGTAGGCAAGCACGTATTTATGAGCAGGAAATCTCTCGTTGTGGACCTGTTACCAAAAGAGAGAGTGAGAAAGAGAGAGTAAAGCAGCAACAAAAAATCAATAAAGCATGATCTTATCACAATAACAAATAATATAATCTTAAACATATTTGTAAAATATCTTAAAATCTCTTTACTTAATAAATAAATACTGCCAAAGTTACCTTCAGAATACAGTCATGAATGGAGTCCGACAAAGATGCATCTTGCAGGAGAGTAACAAACTTCTGGACGATCTCTGACGCTCTACACTGAGGGATGTCAGTCACGCTGCAAGACATCAGCACACAAAGACAGGCATGGTTTAATATCATATACATATCCATAAATAATAATAAATGTAACCAATATAATTGCCATAAATTACCAACAAGAAAATGGTCAACATATATCTTAAAAATTTATGGCCAAGATGGCTTGGTTTCTATCAAAAACTGGCCTACTAAACAGGGCCTTTGATCACCATGCTTGGGGTATTGATTGCAGTACGATGTAGTTTGAGGCCCTGTTGTCGACTGTCATGGCTGTTGTTCTATACGCCATAGGTACGCGCTCCACCACCAGCGCTATAGCCTCCCCAGTCACCCCTCTACTGCTGCTCACAGCAGGCTCTGTTCACGGCCACACATCACATCAGTCAGTAATGTTGATAGACGTACACAAGTTCAGTAAAATGGTAAGTTCAATTCATGGTTGCATAAAGCACAAAATTGATTGGTAAAAACTCAATTATATATGATGTTATTTCAAGTGAAATGCATGTTTGTTAATTATTGATCCGGTAATAAACATTTGGTGTTGAGACGCTGCCGATATAATTACAAGCAGGTTTAGAGCTCCACAACAAATTCCTACGGAATTATCAAGGAGGGATATATCAATGGAATGTGAGGATACCTCTAGGGGATCCGCTGGAGTGCTGCTTTGTGTGTGCACCGATGTTCACTGTGAATGCCTCCCCTTCGCGAGTGACCAGGGCCAGACAGGAGGGACGCAGACAGATCTGAGTCACCTGCAGCTCTCGCTTGATGGACCAGCTACATGGTCTCAGTGCCGTTGTGCTGCCGCGCCACAGGCAGACTTGACCAGTAGAGGAGAGAACAGCAACCATGAGTTCCTGCTTCACCACCTCTGTTGTTGTCTTATCCGGAAACGACTCGGCGTCTAGATGACCACCGGTCACTGCCACTTGTACTGCATCTAGCATCCTGCTTACACAAACATATCACGCTTACTGCATCTAGCATCCTGCTCACACAAACATATCACGCTTACTGCATCCAGCATCCTGCTCACACAAACATATCCTGACAGATGTTTGCAAGAACAAAGATAATTTGATGATAACATAAAAGCTCTACACAAACTGTCCACCAAACTATCACGTCATTATTAACAAGGAAACAACCTACTTAGAAGCAATTTTTCGGCACTGGTATTCATGAAGTACATAGATGTCTCCTCGGGAAGTCAGGACCACGGTGGCACCATCCGATGCAGCCACGTGTTTCACTTCAAATTCAGTGTTGTTGAAAGCGGACACCGGACGGGGTTGGCTGACTAGGTGCTCGCCAGGCACTTTTTGCTGACCTTCAAACAACAACCACAAATGGTAGAATAGATACAGGGAGACGCTTCAGATGTTCGTCCTTGCTCAATATTGACATTTACATTTGTCCAGTAAAAACAAGTTGCCAACAATGCATAATTATATCTTGACATGTTACCATTCTGCTATACTAAGTCAGTGAACAATGGGAGACTTGGTCCCCGGGAAAAGTATAAACGAAGACAGGTTTTATGTTACACAATGTCGCCTGGAGAGACTTTGACATGAGATGTCTGTGATTACCCAGCTGGCCAGCATTGAGGCCAAATGTATAGATGGCGCGATCCGTGTAGATAATGGTGTGGAACTTGGAAGCAAGAGCACCTCTTATCTCCGCACCCTTCAGCCACTTCATGCTCATCTTCACAGCCATACAGATATAACTACCCTCACATTGATACTTGTTGTATTCAAGATGTGCAATCTACTCTCATTGAAATATAATATGAAATGTCGCAGGTCAATCTTATGTTTTATTAGATAAATCTTTTGTGAATGCAAAACTGCTTGTACACAACAAAAATACACAAAAAAAATAAATTAAATCACATAAGAATCCTACGAGTTCAGCGATTCTCTTGGGACTGTCACTCTGTTTGACGAAGCAATATTCTACAACTAGAATCAACAATAATTTTGGTGGCATAAAATGGGGATGAACTCACGGGCTTTGGGACGAGAGAGAGTTTAGGGGCTGGCAGCTGACCAAGTGTGTGGTATTTGTTGAGGCCACAACTGTATATCTGCCCACTGTCACATGCATAAAAAATAACCGCCACGTTCACTCACAAGTGCAATGTATACCCGAGCTCCTCTCAGACAGAGACATTATTTTGAGGTTCAAGTGTGTCGCAGTGAGGCTGGGAGATTACCTTTCCATGATGAGGATTGTGTGATCGCGAGCGGCTGAGATGGCAGAGCAACCTCCCCGTTCAAACCATCCATCTTAGTTGGCATCTGGAGGAAAAAAGAAATATCTGTGGTTTGCAAATTTTTTTATTTATAATGTGTAAGGAGATATGTTTTTAAACACAGAGCAACCACAGCCTATATCTTGTATTAAGTACAACAAGCCCAGTGGTCTGGTAGGTGATGATGAAAGTGAATAGTGGAAACCACAATTCATGGATTTGTTAAACAAGTCAGATTATAAACATACATAAGCACTGTCCACATGATGGAAGTTATTGCATTGCAAGCTTTGGAGTCCAGCCAAGGCTGAGTGAAATTGCTTTTAAGGTGATGGAGCAGGTGAGAGAGTTGTGTCAAAAATAAGGGACATCACATAGCATTATAAGCAGCAGGTATCAGACCGTCATCCCTAAATCCATTGAAACAGACGATTTTATGGATGTCATTGCAAATGGACGTCCTGGCTGCATGTCACCAAACCACAGAATATGAATCTCCACGCAGACTGCTCAATTTGCTTGGGTTGAGATGGTAGAGCCAGTGTGATACATAGAGAAAGTTTTACCAGGCCAGCGGCGGAGCGGGGATAGTATCAAAATCATGCACAAGTTACAAGGCCCATAAGATCAACCTGTGCTACTGCCTCTGTACCGGAACAATATATCAATGATTGTCCCCTTTATTGAACACAATGTATACAGGTGTGACCGTACCAGACAGGTGCGTTCGTGTCCTGTGCCCAGACGACCACCTCTTCCAAGTCCGCAGGTAAACACCTGTCCATTCACACTCAGGTAGACACTATGGTATTTACACAGCTCGGCCTGCCAACAAACACACATACAATTACACTACATGCATCAAAGTCCAGCTGAGATGTCAATAACTTATCACCTGTGTAGCAATTAATGTTCAAATCTCACCTTCTAATTTAAAAGATTTAGCACAGTGACACAAATACTGGTTTGACACCTGTTTGATTGAGATTCCATTTTTGAAAAAGAAATCAACGCGCTCGGGGAGTTTTTTCGCTTGTTGTGAGTCATGACCTAAGGTAAAATTGTAGTTTTCTCCCCATGAAAAAACCTCCTGTGGATCTGAAAAAAATTACAAACACAAAGCATAATTCCCTTGCCAGCAATAATTAATAAAATAAAAAACCAAGATAGTCTTTAATGAAACATATATAAATAATCTCGGTAATGATGATGAGCAGTAAGACATAATTAGAAAAATAATAAATAAAAATAATAAATAATAATAATAATAAGACAGTAGCTACTTGGGCAGCATGCTCACTATGGTCCAGTTATCAGTGTCTCAATATATAAGTATGAGGTACTGAGCCCATATAAAAAACATGAAGCATTTTCAGATTATTATGGCATGATGATTATTCTGCAGGCTCAACTGGCCATGGAGCCAAGTGAGCTTATCTGTACTCCTGTAGAGCCATGATACCACACACTCTGCTTCATCACAGCACACCAGCCAATCACTCAACTGGGTGTTAGCAGAGGTAAAATATAGCAGCTTCTCAGGTAATACAGGTGACTCCGACTCATTATGATATGAAGTCCCTCTGTATCTAAGGTGTATATACATCATTACATATCTATAAGAATAAAATCATGAGCATTGGTTACCCGACTTTTCTATGGTCACATGTCTTAGCTTGTCCTTCATTGCTAAATCCAGGGCACTAAGACCATCTCTGTCCCTTGTGTGAATCTTAGCTCCAGTCTGCAATCACAGACAGAATGTTTGTATATCAAAGATGCTTTTTCGCCAACTTGGTGCCACTCATATATGTCTCCGTTTTTGGTAAAGTTACTGAAATGACTCAGTCGTAATCCTTTTATGGCATTGGAAACACCAAATGATCAATAATTTATCAACATCGGTGCCTTGCAAACAGCTCCCACCCCCACAAACTTTGCTCACAAAAATATGCACATGAATAGAGACCATGTAGAGCAAGTATCCATGAGCAATTTCATCATTTTTTTGTATTATTGCTTGACCTATTCCTGTTTTCAGCTTTGGATATCTAGCCGCATCTACCACATGCCATATTGGATTTACAATTCACGTTGTGTAAACCATAAGGAATCAGACTTTACAAATAGCCTGGTCACTGATTAGACTTTTACTGATATCATTTCAGATTTTTTTTTCCACATCAGTATTTTGTTGTGATTTTTGATGAAATGCACCTTTAATGTAGAGACAGGGTGTAGTTTTGGTGACACAACAAAGAATAATAGTCTGAGTTCAAGAAAGATTGCATTACTGAAAGTAACAATCTGGAGCCTTACACTTATGAGGAGACGGGTCACATTAAGCTGGCCGTAGAATACACTCCTGTGCAAAGCTGTCCAAGCCGACTCCTTGTCTTGGGCAGATATATCGATGTTGTCACAGGACAGCAGCCATTGGACGACCTCGTGCTTGCCATAGGAAGCTGCCACGTGTAAAACTGTTCTGCCATAATCATCGCAGCCGGTAATAGGGTTGTGGCATGTCGATAGGAAGAGCTGGATCTGACGCAATGATCCACGACTCACTGCAATATTTAACTGTCTTGCATGCTGTAATGACCGACATCTGATCCCACAATCTTTCTCAGGTACACTCATAATTCAATAGATAGCACCTTACTGCTGGCCATTCCTTTGCCCAACTGAAATAGAAACATTAAGATATACTATAATCACTCATGTAAATAATTCATTTGGAGCAAAATATTTTCCATCAACCAGCAAGCAATTTAAAATACTACTTAACATAACATTAATTTCATAAGCAACTGCCATATTTTTTTCATGTTAAAGGGAAACCGGGGAGACAATAATAGATGTGTCTATTGTGGATAGTCGTATTTGATCTCATGGACTGTATGTCTTCATATGTAACCTACGGTTTAGCCCTGCATGACGTCTTGTTATGCTTATATCACCGTCCGAAAGTTCAAGCCATCAAACGCATATACAGTACAAATTAAATGGGAAACACGACAGTTAGCAGGTTAGCTGTCGTGTAAGATGTGCCCAGGGACAGGGTGGCAGGGGTCAGTTAGCAGGTTAGCTGTCGTGTAAGTAGCCCTACAAGACGTCTGAGTAGAAGTCTTACTCTTTCTGGAAACGACGCAACGCGAATTTTTTTAGATCGATTCAGACAACTACCAAACACCAAACATACACAAGTGATGGAGTTATAGAATGCAATGATGTTTTACGGACAATTTTATCCTTTTTCGGCGGGGGATTTCATCCATGGTAATTATTTATAGTTCGATCAATTTGGGAAGCGGTAAAAAGTCAGAAACACAGCAACATGTTTGTTTTCAAGTTCAAGACCACGTGCATTGCGCATGCTCAGAAAGATGACGACTAATGCTAAGCCCGGGGGGGCACTTAAGTGTATAGATATAGTATAAATGTGCCGCGCGAAGGGGCATGCGGCCTCTCGACTTGTACGACGGGTTATACATTCGCATAATACCTTGTACGACGGAGTATACTTTTTCCCATTCTCAACTTGTACAACGGGTACGGGTTTTCGAGGTCCCATGGTACACCCCTATCCGAGTTAGGGTAAGTGCCCCCACACCTTGGGATGCTAAGGCAATGTGGGAAATCGCGGGTATTAATATTTTCAAAAATGGCAGACATCGTATCGCTATTTTTTCGGAAACGAACTATCGATGGCATTCATTGAAGAATATCGGCGAGTGGGGGTAAGTTTTTTGGTGAAAAGTCTCTTGACATATGTTATTTTGTAGTTGCGCAGAGTAGCCCTTCAACCCGAACGTGATCACGGCGACGCGTGTATAATGATCGCATCAGAACGGTATAAATTCATGTTATCGTCGACCGGAGCTATCGTGTAAGATGTGCCCAGGCCAGGGACAGGCCACAGGGTGACACTGACAGGGGTCAGTTTCAAAAACATAGCCATAGTGTCAAATTACGGCAAGGCTTTCAAAAGCTGCATCTAATAAAACTTACATGAAATATGTTATAATTCTCCGATTGTCTTGTTGTATCCCATATAAGTGGAGGACAATGATTTCTTCCAACAAACCTCGATTACAATTTCAACAACAAACAGCATATGTGCAACACCACAGGATCGAAACCGGAAGTGCAATATTGAGAGTACTTGGCGATGCTGCGCACACGTTGATTCGTTAGACTGAGCTTTCTCCGCGAGGGGACCAATCATCCCCCGAGCCGAGGCTCATGCTCAGGCGTTATGATCGGTCTAGTTTATTCAGTTCAAGAGACAAGCAATACGTGATCA
Source organism: Urechis unicinctus (assembly GCA_034190875.2). Taxonomy (NCBI): domain Eukaryota; kingdom Metazoa; phylum Annelida; class Polychaeta; order Xenopneusta; family Urechidae; genus Urechis; species Urechis unicinctus. The sequence continues at coordinate 51,923,524 of CM067345.1, forward strand.
TAATGATGACCAGTCATAACGCACTAACGATTTCACCTTGGAGTGCATGCACGAGGCATGCACGTTTGTTCTACGCACAACTGGAGTTCTGTTTTAAGTAATAGACATGTGGATGTGTTTCCGAACAAAGAGTGCATTTGTTGTTGGGGAGGAGCTAGTGTACCCTACGAAGACTCGAACAGCCACCAGGCGCTCAAGAGAGCAGAAAATCATCGACGCCTCTCTACAATCCTGTAGCAGACGGTCCCTTTCCAATTCGCTCGGCGCTCGGAGGCTTGGCATTGGGAACCTAGCGCCTGTGTTATTCAACAATTCTGAAGACAACGCTGAAGAGTCTGCTTGTCCATGATATTTCACAAATTATCCCAAGTGACAGTCACACTCAGAAAAACGAAACAGATAGTGTGATATTGAACACTATGACACTGTCCCAAGTCTCCATCATGTTTGCGTTATGATCCGGCTGAAATGCTGCTTGTTGATCGGAGGAAATCATTGATACATGGATGAAAATATAGAAAATAACGCGGACCGATTGGCCGAAAACAATCGCTTGAGAAAGATTTTTCACAGTATCTTTAATAGGTAATGCCTTTTATTGAAAGGCGGTATATCTTTTGTGTTCATGATAGTTGGTGAGTGATTCACATGTTTGTGAGCGATATTATAACTGGTAGGGGTGTCAGTGATTATACATGAAGATAGGTATACTCATGAGGATTCCAAAAAGGTATGTTTCATTTTTTTAAGTCAATTAGAAAGTAAGTTCTTGAGGTTTCAATTTCCATGGTATTGCTCGGTTTTGTGCCAGAATTCTACGGTAAGGGATAACAGACACTTTTCATGTCTTATATGTTGAATATCATAGTGAAATTATACCACAAGAAATGTATAATCTAGAGGATTCTAATAAGCTATGTTTCATTTTCTTAAATCAATTAGTAAAAAAGTTATTGAGGTTTCAATTTCCATGGTATTGCGCGGTTTGTGCCAGAATTCTACGGTAAGGGATAACAGACACTTTTCATGTCTTATATGTTGAATATCAAAGTGAAATTATACCACAAGAAATGTATAATCTAGAGGATTCTAATAAGCTATGTTTCATTTTTTTAAATCAATTAGTAAAAAAGTTATTGAGGTTTCAATTTACATGGTATTGAAATTTTTAATGTTATATTCCAACGCATTTACTCATCTGTCATCAGTTATCCTTACTCGCTTATGAACTGATTGATTTCATGCAACCAGGTGTTCCAGCAACTGGCTCGAAAATAATTTGTTCTTCCCAAACAGAAAACGTATTAATTTCCTATTTCTTTCTTCAGTCAGTCTAATCATTGCCCCGACCCAACCCACATACAGACTGGGTAGAAAAATGAACTTCTCAGAAACTTTTTTCAAACAAGAAACATTAAGGGCGTTGTTAAGGCCCTTTGATCAAGACTGGGTCCATGCCATCTCTAAGTTACATGGAGTGTCGCTAATGAATTGCAAGCCATGATTGCCTTGTCTTCAATGGAATGTCAACATGTCTCCGGCATCAAACGTAGAACGATCGCTAGATTGAATGCAGCGCAGCATTGAAAATAGAAAACCCTAATCTGTCAAATCATCTTCACTTCAACACTTATTTCACCCAAGTAATGGCATTCAAGTCACTTGTCCAAGGGATATTCGTTATCGTCAAACTGCCAACTTTCGAATGATTTATGTGTACAACTGACATACAGTTGCATGTCCCTCAATGATGAGTTAGAGCTTGTGACTTGGTTGTCAGATTTACAATGGCAAGCTCAGTTGCCTGGAAATTATCTGAGTCAGCTTCCGTATCATGTTTTAACGGCAAAGTTTTCTCCGCAGTACCAATATCTGGAGAAAACGAACTCCATTAAGCAGGCTTAAGGAAGAAATATATATTTTAGGCAATATTTTAGAAAGTCCACATATGTTTGTTGCATTAGTAATAAGAGCAAAACTTTGTATGGACCCCATATATTTAAATCAGCACACATTTGTTAAATGAGCAAATTTACCCACCTTCAACCCATTCATTCTTTTTTATATGGCCAATTACCTATCATATTCAAACTTCCCTTCACTATAATTGACATATCTATTTTGACAGGAATGTTGTTAAGGCTATCACACTGGGTCAGGTCCTGTCCATCTTGATCTGTGGTACGGCTGTAACTAGCGGACTCCTTCAACAACACGGTATATCTATACCTACAGGTAAGATCATTCTTAATTAATCAAGCACCTGAATATTTATATTATTATTTGAACTAAATGCATTAAGTTATTAAAGCTGCTACTCTCTGCTCTCCTGTTTTCAACTTAGCTGCATTGGCAGATCATAACAGTCCTACCATCAAGGTTGTTTACGATGGTATTATTTAGAAAGGGACGGAGGTAAACTGCTTCAGTACCAGCCAAAATGTGGGATATATATATTGGTCTAGCCATAGCAGTTGTAGTCTATGATATAACAGGAATAAGGATTGTTCAGTAAATGTGTCCTTAGTCTCCAAATAATGGAAGCACTATCAGAATTCATCATGCAATTCACTAATAGAATACCTAACCATGAATAAGATGTGCAGTTTTCAGGACATTTATCAACCAATAATGAAAATAAATATAGATATGATAAAGATATTCGCAGTTGAATCTGTAGATAAATGTTCTATTTGTGTTTTTTTTGTCTATCCTTTTTCAGCTCAGAGTTTCCTGAACTATGCGTTGTTGTGTACGGTTTATACGACATGGCTTGCCTGTCGGAGGGCACCTGCTGTGGGGATTGTGGAGGTGCTTAAGGTGCGAGGCTGGAAGTACTTCCTGTTGGCTCTGATTGACGTGGAGGCTAATTACCTGATGGTTAAGGCCTATCAGTACACCACTGTCACCAGTGTTCAGGTGTGTTACAGCAGCTTTGACTATTTTTAGCATCACAGGCACTCAAGCCATTAATTGCCTCCTATATATGGTTTATACTTACTATAAAAGGATGGAGTGGTGTTTTATCACTCGGGTACCTGTGTTTGGTATGAAATTTCTTTTGCTTGGGTGTAGAAATTTCCATTGATGAATTTTTCCAGAGGAAACAGCTCCTCATACAATCACATACAACTTGGTGTCTCGTTTATTTCCATTTATAAACTCATGAGTTACCTCTACCCCGGTTGTTGTTGTTTTTGCATTGTCACCAGCTGTTAGATTGTCTCACCATTCCCACGGTACTGGTGTTGTCATGGCTCTTCCTGCGCGTCCGCTACCAGAAGCTACACGTACTGGGTGTCATCATCTGCCTCTTGGGGGCAGCAGCTCTTGTTGTAGCTGACGTTCTTCTGGGAAAAGATATCACTGGAGGTAGGTTGGCAATAAAGGTGTCACAATCCACTTCCCTCTTAATGATATGTGATGGATATGTGCAAAGTGGGTAATGGCACTCAAGGGGCAATCACCCACATCCATCATACTTCCTTTATCAAAGTGTGTGTGTGTGTGTGTATATATATATATATATATAGATTTATATATATATATATATATATATATATATATATATACCTATATATATATATATATATATATATAGATATTATATGTACATAAATAGATGGATATTTATTCAATATACATTATATATATATACCTATATATATATATATATATATATATATATATATATATATATATATATATATATATATATATATATATATATGTATAGATATATATTTTCTACATGACAATGCTCCAATGATTAATAATAACTCTATATGAAGTCATGTATCTTTTGTTTGTTCCTTGTTCAATGAATCCATCCAGGAGGTAACAAGGCTCTGGGAGACGTGTGTTGTGTGTGGCGGGGGCCGTTCTCTATGGCGTGTCTAATGTGGGACAGGAGTACGTCCTACACAGCTTTGATAGAGTGGAGTTCCTTGGCATGATTGGCCTGTTTGGTACCATGATCAATGCTCTGCAGTTGTGAGTGATTATAAGTTTAGTAACCATTCAATTTTGATGACATTAAATTCCTTAAAACCAGCAGCCTTCAATTCCAAACCCCCCCTCCACCCCCTTCCCATACCTCCTCAACTCACGAAAAAGAACAACAAAATTCAATGCATCACAGTATGATGCATTTATTTGTTTCAAATCAATTGCATAACATAAAGGCTTAGTATACTGTGTCCCAAAAAAACGCTAGTCCAATCGGACGCACTCCTGACCAAACAAATGCGTGCCTTATAAAGTCGAGCCCTGGTCATGTTATTTTATTTCCTATGTCGATTTTCCTGAGCCTATTCAGTCCAATTTACATGTTTTGAGCCATTATATTTCCCTTTTTCAATGTCACTCCCTACATCAGCGAAATGAAAGTGATGTGGATATCATTCATTTGCCACAGTACCACAGTTCATGCTGCATGCAGTAGTTGTGCTCTTAATGAATGTACTCGCTTTCTTTCCAGTGTCATCTTGGAACGACAAGAAATAGCCTCAGTACAGTTCGGCTCCTATCAAATAGGTGGGCTACATTACTTCACTAGTAAATAGTGAATCACATTCTATGCTACTAAGATACTTGTACCGAAGACCGATCCTTTTAGGTATTAACATACTATAAACATCATTTATATTCATCTGTGACGTAGTGCCAGTCGTTGATAGTGTGAGTAAAAATGTGCTGCTCACTGGCACTCGTGTCTTAAAACGAGTTTGGACGGGCCTGGGGGTTATATGTTACTGAAAATACCTCACCCTCCCCTCCCCCAATCCAGGTAGCCACATACAAATGTTCAATGTCATGGGGGATCGGGGCTTTATATTTGCAACCAATCCCTGCAAAGGGAAGGGATGCTTTCAGAGCTGTGTGTATTGGTGCCTCACGTGACGTGTATTGACACCTCACGTGACGTGTATTGACACCTCACGTGACGTGTATTGACGCCTCACGTGACGTGTATTGACACCTCACGTGACGTGTAATGCCGCCTCACCTGGCATTTAGTGAAGCCTCACGTGACGTGTAGTGATGCCTCACGTGACGTGTACTGATGCATCACGTGACATGTAGTGAAGCCTCATGTGACGTGTGCTGATGCCTCACATGACGTGTATTGACGCCTCAAGTCACGTGTATCGACACATCTCACGTGACGTGTATAGACGCCTCACGTGACGTGTATAGACGCCTTACGTGAGGTGTACTGACGCCCTACGTGATGTGTACTGACGCCTCACGTGACGCGTATTGACGCCTCAAGTGACGTGTAATGACGCCTCATGTTTCAGTGCTGCTGCTGCTGGGCTTCTCCGCCTGCCTCTTCCTCCTCTACTCCCTCATGCCCATCGTCATCGGAGCCACGTCCGCAGCATCAGTCAACCTCAACCTCCTCTCCGCTGATTTCTACGCCCTCCTGTTTGGCCTCTTCCTCTTCCATTACCAGGTATGGACGGCGATCATGCCTATTACTGGATCTATTCCCGGTACTATATCCACTGTGATTGTTCTGCCATGAACGTAGATCCTCTTCATTATATATGATTAACTATATAACTTGAAAACAATTATTTAATTTAGTTCTATGAGGGTGTTACCGTTTGTTAAAAGTTATTATTTCATATTTTGGGATGTGCAAATATGCCAGCTTTGCTTTCACAACTACTGACATCTCTATTTTATTTATTTTAATCTTACTGTTCAATTAGAAGATGGCAATGAAGATTCAATCTATTTATGTTAATACTTATTTTTCAATCTTTCTGTGATGTACATATCCCAATCTAGCTGTAGGGGAGGAATTATTCCTGGAGATGTGTACTATAGAATGTATGTATGGACTGTAATACTTTAATTCTGCTTTGTGTGGTTTCAGTTTCATTTCCTCTACTTCGGCTCCTTTGTCCTCATCTTAGTTGGCGTGGTAGTATATAGCCTCAAACCCACACCCACCGTGCAAGAAAGTCACCTTGACAATGGTGAACAGGATCCAGAAATAGCTCCGGGGAACGCCCAGGCTAGCGTAGCTGAGGAGACGGACTCGTTGTTAAACTCTCCAGCTGCCCGCGCTGCCACTGATACCCACAACATTACAGAATTAGGCAAGGATGCCTCATCAGTCGACATCAAGTGTTCACCCAAAAGCTGACCCAAGCTGATTATGTAATATAATTTATGGTTCTCAACACATTCTAGCCTCATTCGTGAAGGCTGTTATCAGATACTCATTGTGAACGTTGTTTGAGACTAGTAGACGATTCACCATATCAAAAGGCATTCCTGTTTAGTGGTGCTTTAATGCCAGTTACTAGCAACATGTCATATAGTTTGTCCCGACATGGTTTGGACCAAACACATAATATACGTGTAAATGATTGTACCATTTTTTCCCCAGGTTAATTAGGATAATTTATTTCAGTTTTAAATTCAGATATTGTTGTCTGAAATAAACTATATAATGAATGTGTTTATGTTTCATGGACAGTAAATGTGTTATGTGTGCTCTGCAGTTGCAGAGCCTATTTAAGGATAATACAGTCAGCCCTATAAGTCCTTTTTTATTCCACATGGGTAATTGTGATCTTATATTATGTTTCTTGGTATCTACTTTGACACAGCTTTATTTAATTAGCTGCATTCATTAGAAGAGGACCAACAGACCATCATCCTTTTCGATTACCAAGAGGGAGCTCTGAATCCCGAACTTAGTTCAAAATGAGTTAATGAGAAGAGTTATCATACTACCTTACTATAAGTGGATTATTTATGAGGTAACAGCACTGATCATAATGTAACTGTTATTGTATTTTAGTATGCGTGAGTTCTGCCAAGGAGTTACATTACTACAGACTATTGGTTACAACTCCTTAGTTCTGCTGTGTATTATGAGTTGGTCAGAGGTCAATGTTTGTAAACAAGTTGTTATTATTTAAGTAGACAAACAACTCGACTGGAGTACTAGTGAGAATCACCTTTTACTTATGATGCGCTACAGGCAATGTTGGGTCACTGGGGTGGTCGTATGTTATTTTTGAATGAATAAATGATCCAGATATATGAAGTTTTTGGGGTCCTTTTCTTTCAATCAAGAGCTTTTTTCAAAGGCATCGCTGGATAAACTTCTGGTCATGCTTGAGATCATTATGACATGGCGGCATGACCTATGTGCCTTGGTTCCTGGATCATTTGCTCTCAGAAGGCAGGTTGATCTGCTATGCGAATAACTAGATCATAACGCGTCAAGATGTATGGAGCAACTTGGAAACCTCACATGTACGTTATGATTTTTGGCATCATGTTGTGATGAAATCCTGTCGTGGACCGAATGTTTGTTGTTGTGAAATGAAGATTCTTCTCTTTAAGTTTTCTTGATGAATGATTACTCATTCGGTTACAACATCTTTTGGATCATTCTCACATTCTGATTGAGATTACCTTTACCTGAGGGTCTAATTCTTGGTCGCAAGACCTTGGTTACCATGTAAACAAATTTGAATTAATCTATTATCGCTCGGCTACCAGTCAGACAATTCGGTGTTCAGCCGTATTCCAAGATGATTGACCAACAAATAGCTAAAGACATCGTTTCGAGGTCGGAGTTTCCAGGTGCGTCTTTTAAAAATACATTTAGCATGATTGCAGAGTACATTGACATAAACAATGTTCTCACCAAAATATTGAAACATTTTAATCATACCAATTTAAATGAGCTATGAAGTTTGACTTGCCCTTCAGGATGTCTATATAGACATTGATATCGATGGATGGAAAATCTTTCGCACGTACATTCAAATTTTTTCACCAGAAGATATACAGATATATGGGGTTTTTTTCTAGATAAAATAAATAACCCAGCATAATTGATAACTCACTGTACCCTCTACAAATATATTGGCCAAAATAATACGTCTGCATAGGGCTAGAAGTAGAAGTAGCTCCGGTCGAACGGTAACATGAATTTACTCAGACGTCTTGTAGGGCTAGGCTAGAAGTAGACCTGCACTGACATTTAATTTCATTACCCTTATCTGCTTATGGAGTAATGACGACAAGTTCATATAATTCACAATCAAATCATTTCTATTCCTGTATTCGTGTGTAATCTTAAACTCACCACCCTTCTGATTCAGTCACAGTTCAATAATTCTAAGTGACAACTGCTTGTTGCATTATGTATTGCATGTTAGTCTTACTAAGTTTTATGCCTTTCTGAAGCTTGTAAATAACCACAGCAGCTGCAGTGGTTTAAAGCTCAGTAGATCGTATATACTACAGAATCGCAAACAGAATTCTTCACATTCAACACACAAGGTGCAACTTTATACTTTTATATTTTGATTAAATGATAGTTGTGTTACCATTCTGATTTTTTTTGCTACCAGATGGGTTTGAGAAGCAATTAGCAGCTGGTCCCAAAGAGAAACGTTTGGTGGGTCTAGAAATACTGTGTTATACCTGAGTGAAATTATCCTGATTTATCTGTTTGCTTTATGTTTGGTTAATGCAAATTTATATCTCATTCATTATATTTGTCATTTTGAATTGGTATTTCTTTGCTTGTGCTAATTTGATATCAGGTTCTAATTCGTAAGAAATATGACAGCCTAGAAAGGAGAGTGGCTGCTGCTATTGAAATTCAAAGGAATTATCGTGGGTACTGTGCAAGGTAATCACGATTGAACGAACTTTGATATCCTTCCTTGGTGTTCAAAACCTGAGTAATTTTCAAGCTAATTGAGATTGCTAATAAATGTAATTATCGATGCCGTTATATATTATAGATGATTTCATCATGATTATAAGTAATATTTGCAAATGATTGAAATTTGTTTTGCAAAATACTTAACTTGCATTAACTATTAGATTTTTATGAGTGATTGTTTACTGCATTTTAAAGTTTTGATTATACATTAGAAAAAGATGATTTGTAAGTCAGATACAACATTTTTTTATAAACACAATAGACATTTATCTTTGTTCACTGGTCGCCTTTCAGATGTCATCTGACTTCAATACTCCATGCAGACATGAGCAACACAGCAGTTTACAGTAAAAGCAAACCATACCTACAGAGAATAGAAGACGCTAGGACACCTACACCTACCAAAAGAGTTGGATAATCTTTCTGAATAACAACCCATGTTTAAATACGTACCCATATATATAAATATATATATATATATATATATATATATATATATATATATATATATATATATATATATATATATATATATATATATATATATATATATATATATATATATATATATATATATATATATATATATATATATATATATATATATATATATATATATATATATATATTCATATGTATTATATATATATATATATATATATATATATCATCATGTTTTGTTTTAGAGACAAAGACCAAATGGAAGAGAGCGCCTTGATGGTTATTACCAAAATTATATCAACAAGATGCTTGGGATGGGTGTTCCATCTGATTCTCCTGATATAATCTCGTATGTTTTTATCATGGCATACTCTTTGCCTACTTTTATCCTCATATAATTTGTTGATCAATATGTTGCGTATACATCAAGAAATACAATGCTATGTCCACCGTTTGTTGTATGTTTCTAATATGATGAACATTCAGTTCAAGTCACAGTTTAATGTGTGTTCATATCAACCAGATTCGAAGATTTCTGTGCCAATTACATCCAGAACTGGTGGAAAAAATGCATGGATCTGCAAAATAGGAAGCATGGTATAAGTGTGACTACCTCAGTGAGTGGGAAGTCGGGGAGTAAGGTGTCTGGGAGCAAAGCCTCAGGGAGCAAAGTCTCTAAACGACCGGTCAGGATTCCCAAAAACACGAATGAAGCGGCTTCTGTGATTCAGAAAGCTTGGAGGAGACACATTGTAAACTCCAATTTTCTTATATATTATCTTTTTCTCCCCTCATTTTCCTGTAAAAATGAAAAACTGCATTTTGTTGTTGTGGCTGGAGGTGACCTTATATTATGACCTGATTTGTTATTTGTTTGATCATACAGGATGTACAGGTGTATCGATACTACAAAGACCTCATCAACTTCCGCCAGAGAGGCGATCCAGCCATGATGCTACGCTGTATCAATCCAAAGGAAGCCAAATACATGGATGCTGCAGCTGGCATCCACATCAAATTCAGACTGGCAGGGGTAAGTGATGAATACTTTTATAACCTTCAAACTAGGTTATAACATTGAGTTGGTATACTGACTGTGATGGCTGAGGCTGCGATGGAAGCCTCTAGGTTATGTCTGGCATGGAATGGTGCGGTCCTTTGACCAAGAAACAACTGTTTCTGGACAGAGCTATGAACACATTTTCACTTCAGTTTATTGTTTTTGGGTTCTAGCAAAAAACAACAGCATTATTGATAGATATCATAATCTTTGCCCTGAACATCTACATATAAATGCATTATTTTCATTATAAATTTTTCTTGTTCACTTTTGCAATGTTTGGTGGTCTTCTGATTTTGAACTAACTTTCATTATGGTTGCTTGTTCTTAGGAGAGATTCCCTCCAAACATCTACTACAAAATATACACACATCATGCAGTGCAAGACTTGTGTGCCAACAGCCCCAAGGACTACACCAGAGCCAATGTTAAGTTTCAAATGGCCCGTGATGTCCACAACAAACCAAAGAATAAAAAAAGCTGCTCCAAAGCAAGGTGGGTTTAAATCAAACAATCCCAAGGACATGATTATATAGCATGTCAATTTGTGGTAAAGATTCCACCCAAAATTTTGACTTTAACCTCTGTAATTACAGTGTATGTAGAGTATGAGCTAATGCTATCTTTTATCAAAGTTTTCACATGGTTTTGTCTGATATCAAAGGTTGAATTGCCATGTTGAACATGATTAAGGTGGCTGCACCCGACCATGATTTCTATTGTACTATCGATGATAGTGGTTAGAAAGATCAAAATATTGATATTCTTGCATGCAATTTCCTTGCCTTGTTTGTCCACCTCTTCAGTTCAATAATGTTACATTTCAACCTGATAAAACATATAGATGGTTGTATCCAGGGGACAACTAGATTAAAAATGTGTATGCATCATTACATTTAATGAAGACAATTGGGTTTTGAAATGTATTCTGCCAACTCATCATTTATACAATTTGTGGTAGAGCTGTTAGGCACATTTATAGACAAAAAAGGCACCTCACCCCTGAAGGTGTACGTGTTTTCAACAGATGCAGTGGGATGGTACGAGAGGATAGAAAACAATGGGTGGAGGTTAGTGTCTGACAGATTGATTCATAATGCACTCTCTGACCCTGTCACATGGGAAACTTCAAGAAAGAAAGTTGAATTCAACCATAACAAGGTGAGTGAACTATATATAAAAGGTAATTATGTTAAGTAGGCATTACGATGTAAATCTCAACCATATTTCAGCAATTCATTATACATTGAAACTGCTACGTATATTTGAGATTGTAAAAGGGTATGAGTTTATGTTCGTGAGCATATATCATATATGATGGTGGCACAAATATAGGCTCACCTGGAATATTATTTCAGCTGCAAAGAAAGGATGATGTGGAAAAGAAGAAAAGGAAAAAGAAAATAGAATGGATGCAGAAAATGTGAGTCGATAATACTCTATACCTGATACATATTTGTGAATGTTTGTCAGTATGTCTTCTATATGCAAACAAATATGTAGCACTCTAGAAATGTCCAAGGGGGCTCAAATTGCGGTAACTTTACGTACTAGATTGAACTGACCCCTGAGGTCATATTTATATATATATATATATATATATATATATATATATATATATATATATATATATATATATATATATATATATATATATATATATATATATATATATATATATATATATATATATATATAATGATTGCATAACAGCTGTTCTGATTGAACATTGAATATAATTTTGGCCTGAATCCCCAGTATTCCATAATGGATGAAAGAATATTTTTGAAGCAATTATGTTTTTCACACAGGTATAAACAAGGGATGTTAAAAGCTAAGGCAGAGGACCCAGAGACTATTTCTCTGATAGATGGCGCTGCAGCTGGTATGGTTTCTGCGGTAGATACACATGGCCCTGCTGCAGTACAGGACTGGGAGGTCGATGAGCTGCTCGACTGGACAACGAGTCTCAATTTCGACGATTACTGGAGCTCGTGGAAGGAGTTAGCCACCAGCTCTACCTCCAAGAAAGCAGTCGGTGAGTTAAAATATGAAATAAATGTTGGAGTTCTTTTTACAAGAGTTTCACCTACAAGGTGATATCATGGCGGGGACGGATGAGGATGGTCATCACTGAGACTGATGTCCGATGGTGTACTATAATGCGGCTGTTGATCGGGTTATTTTCCACAGAGAATTTATCGAGATTAATGATTTGTGGAACTTTAGAGGTCTTTTCTTATGTTTAGTATGATTTAAATATGGAAAAGGATAATTTCCTGCCGAGATAATCTCCGTGATGTGTACATTAATATATGGTGGAAATCTGTGCATGAGACTAAATTCAAAGCACCTCGCTATTCAACTGAAGAATATATTATTATTTCAGAGGAGAGATTGGGTCTACACCCAGGAATGGCTGATCCGTTTGAACTCCAGCTAAATGGCAGTATCAGTAAGCAGGAAGGATCCACCAGACCCTCGCATAACTCACCTGCCTCCACCCACACACCTGCAACGATGAATTACCACTACTGACCGCCATTTTATCTGACTTCACATTGAAACAATTAATTGGTTATTCTACAACAGACACACGTTTGCATATATAATTTTTTTGATATTGTCTTATGTGTATTTTGACTGCATTGGCACTGATGGGATTAAATTGTGATGGAATGTCAGTTATATGTCTATATTTGCTGTGAATATTTTAGGACACATCACAATATCAGATTATCTGCCACGTTAAAAACCTTATTCAACCAGTTATATGATTATGAAAATTGGTTTATTTCCAGCAGATATCACAATATTATGACACCAGAAATTGTTATTCATGATACAGATTATTTTCATAATTGAGTTGCTAACATAGTTCAGTCTCCATTGTATATCACTCCATTGAGCTCAAACCCTATTTCTGACTTCTCTTAATACAGAAATAAGCCTGTAGATCTCATAATTAAGTTAGCATGCAACTTAAGTGCTGTGAGTTTGAAATGAGGTATGCTCTATCAGAGGACTTAAGCATGTTAGGACTATATCAAATAAATATAATCCTCTTCTACACAAACCCTATATTACCATTACCTAATGAAACCTATGACATGCCACAATTTTACAGTATTCAACAACACCTGCAATATAATTCATTTCATATTGCTGGAATATCCTTGTGCATGCTTGGCTCAACATAAAATATAATATATGCCTCAAAATAGACAACAATTATAAACTTTACAATGACATTATGTGAGATGAAGTAGTACACTATATCATTCTTTTCTCTAGACATTTACACACACTCAACTCTAATTCTACCAGATACCCAAAGCAACATTCATCTGTATGATAATCTTTTCAAATTATATTGAGCAATATGGGATCTAACGTCAAAATGTTGGGATTACATACACAGGGACTGAATGCACAAAGTGTGCCTCGCTTTGCCAAAGTTGAACACCGGCCAATAGCCAGTGTTGCTGAAAAGTTGTTGTTAGAACCTCCATTGTAAATACCACTTGAGGACCAACATATATATATCTTGTGTCTACGTATCACCAGAAAATTTACGGGATAACATTAAAATGACTCTCCCAAGTAGCTATCACTAGATAAAAATATATAAGTATCAATAAAGGAGGGGCATTTTACGACTGGAGTGCTTGTGGTTTTATTTCACCAGTATTCTAAATCAGAATCCCCTTCATCGGTCAAGTCCTCTTCGCTGTCACAGAAATCTAATGCCCCGTCAATATCAGGATCACAGTAATAAAACCAGCGACACTGTCGTAGCATGCAGAAGAGTCTCTGTCGAAATAACTCCACCTCGAAGAATAGCAGAGTATCTGTGGGTAAATGGAATCTCTGTATAACACGTTGCAGGATTGTTGTATTGAGTTGTGAATCAAGATAACGCTGGAACATCACAGGGTTCTGGAAATATGTGGCGCTTGTCAGGGCTTCGGTGATGTCGTTAGATATGTTCGTAGGATGGAAAAATATTCGTTGAAAGATCAATCGACAGCAGTGTTGTTTCAAGCTGATGCGTATGGTGCCAAATGTTGCATGGAGCAGGGAATCTCCCAACTGCTTCAGGTGAAGTAGCTCTGGATACTGGTCTGTCAGTATGTGTATTAGTTCGTTTGTTATCTCCTGTCTGTCAAAGTAACCTGAACAAAAGATTATTAAATGATTTTACTGCTCTGAAAATGCATGACTGTCATCATAGAAGTGGGTGATAAATACCATGACAGCAATTAGACAGGATTATGAGTGTCAACATCTATATGATATAAACATGATATTGATCGTTAAATCTACATAAAAGATAGTTCTAGCCACTTCTAAATAAAATACAACATATTTATCATATTTGGAAGCCTACCAATGGGATCATAGTGCCTGCAGTCACATTCACCAAGAAAACAAAGAGAACAATAAAATTTTGTCATTTTCTCTCAGGTATAAGAAATGAAATGAAAACCACAAAAAAAGACATTCCTGGTACACCACGAAACAGTGTCGCAAGAGCACGGCTCCCAGTAAAGCAGGATTCATCGTTGCAGTAGTTTAGTGTTGTCCACTTAATAAAGAAATAGAAAAGGCAGCAATATTAGTTTTCTGACTGCTGTCCTCACCTGCATCTACAAGCGGGGAAACGTAACTAAGGGATGCTGGTGACTTGACAACGTACTTGTCTTCATGGCTCTGTACCACATGCTGACTGAACATGCTAGCAAACAGCGGCGACACAAACCTAAATCGTGCAAACATACGATCAGATCTCTCATAACCATAGGGTTACAATTTAACTAATTAAAAAAACAAACAAGATAAATTTCTCACAGCCATCAATGATTGCAATTTAAAATTGCTTAAAAATGACACTTCTTTTGAAACCACCCGACAAAGGAAAATTACACCAACTCGTCATTTGCCAACTTTTTATGAGCAAACCTTTTGTCTCCATCAGGGTCTACTACTTGCCCCTTTAGGGTAGGGTCAGCGCCATGTTTGAGGAGAAGTCGGGCACATTTAACGTTACCTCGCACCATACAATAGAACAAGGGGGTCCGGCCATATCTGTCACTGATGTCCAACTGAAACAAGACATGGTATCAAGGGAGAATAACTAAGGCAAACACAGCGTAACTTTAGCAATATAAATATAGGTATAGACGTTATGCCTTGTGATATCAGTTCAATGGAAGTTGTTTGGTTGCAAGCATTACTTAGTAAATGACAAAAAAATATGTAATACAACGCTATAGAAATTCAAGGATTTTTATATGCTTGATGCATGTAGGTCTATGTTGTTTGATGCATGTAGGTCTATGTTGTTTGATGCATGTAGGTCTATGTTGTTTGATGCATGTAGGTCTATGTTGTTTGATGCATGTAGGTCTATGTTGTTTGATGCATGTAGGTCTATGTTGTTTGATGCATGCAGGTCTATGTTGTTTGATGCATGTAGGTCTAGGTCTGTTTACATAAGCATGAACACCATCTGAACAATAAAATTTCAAGAGCTGTGTGTGTTGAACAAATGGTTTACATAAGCCTTAAAACAAACAATACCTGCACATCTTTTTGAGTTGCCAAAAACTCCACAAATTCTTCCTTTCCATCCAGTTCACAACAATTCCGGTAAGGGTCAACATCTTCTTGATGGTTTGAGATGAAATCATTGACCCCGAGTGGGAAGGGGTCACAGAGTGCACCAAGTGGTGTCGAGCCTTTGATATTCTGTGAGTTGAGAGCAGCACTGGTTTCACACAGGAGATGCAGTAGGCGAGGGTCTTTACTGTAGATGGCGGTGCGGTGAAGTAGAGTCATGTGGTTCTCATCTGGAATGCTTGTGTCTCCCCCATGGGCTGGATGATCAAAGCAAATACACAAAATGAAGCTATTGATCACAGGCACTTGAGTCTGATTACACCCATCCACCTAGCAGCTAACAGGGCTCCTTCCTAGCTTTAATATACAGTCTTTATAAAGATAAAGGAGATCAGTTACAAAGGGCCATTTAAAGAATTGAGCAACTGTGATATGGACCTTTGTTTGTATTGACTATCAAATCAGGCAAGGCACTTTGCAAGGATCAAGTGTAAATGTACAACATTGATTTGGGAGAAAGAGAGCAAAAAATAGCACAGCTATAGTTTCCTTGCCTTCTTTAAATTTGATATATAATTTTCTCAACCATATTAAGTGTACATGGTAAAATAACTTTATTAACTTCACACTGCAGTGATAGATGTTACTTGACTTACGAAGAAAACCTTAATTATCTTTACAAATTTGAATTTTACAAAAATATATACCAAGTTAGTACCCAACATGATGAATATCATCTCCAGTATCTCCTCAACAAGTTGCTCTTTTGTGCTGATGGATTCACCTTTATTCCCAATAACAAGATCCAATTGTGGATCCCACATTATCATTGGGTCCCTGTTATAAAGTAAACAATGATTAATATATTAATTTATGTTATATATTGATACATATTCATTTCATATAGATATTTTTTTACATATATATAAGATATATACACACACACATATATAGAAATATATATAATTAAACAGATATATTTATATGTATAAATGGATATATGTATATATATATATATAATATATATATATATATATATATATATATACATATACACACGCACACATATATATATATATATATATATATATATATATATATATATATATATATAGATATATATATATATATATATATATATATATATATATATATATATATATATATATATATATATATATATATATATATATATATATATATATATATATATATATATATATATATATATATATGCTTATTCATACATATGTGCATGTTAATATGAATATAACACATGCATACCAAGGGCCCATGACTTGGTGATGAGACTTGTGTATAGTTACTGTGTTATAGAGCTCAGTCAGCAGTTCTAGTGCACTTTTCCCAGGACCCATGTATTCACATCCTATGTATGTCTGTTAGTAAAGGACATTTAATTCATAACCTTTCACAATATGCCAATCAGAATACAAATTACATCAAGAGCAAAACAATGTGTCTATGTGTTGCTTTTCACCTCATGTCAAACAATATACTGTGCTTAACACATGACCAATGAAATGTGTTACTTTTACCTCAGGCACACGGAAATTGACACTGGCCCCATTTTGTGCCAGGAGTTTAGCAAGATGGAAGTTCCTTGGTTGTTTGCGGTTGTCACTTGTCTTGCCAACCAGAGTGATGTATAATGGTGTGCGTTGATAGCATCCTATGACATGAAAACATGAAACATTACAATCAAGCACCAAACATAACCAGAGAATAATATTGTGAATAATAATGAAATACCTTCATCTAAGTATGACGTATGGCAGTGAGAAGTTATCAAACGTTGTGCCTCAACATAATCATTTTCCTCAAGTGCTCGAGTTAGGTGTTTCGTTGATGCCAAACTCAACATGGAAGACTGCAGCCATAACTAACTACCATCCTCTCTGGGGGAAAAAACAACATTTATTTCTGGGTAGTATTTTTGATAAAATTTATTATAAATCTACACAATACAAGTTCACAAGAATACAACTTTATCTGGGTGTGGAATTAATAATTTAATTATCCCTAGATGTTATGTTAACATGTTATTATGAGGCATTTTGTTGCATATTTAAATGGGGAAAGCGTTAAATTTAGAAAATTTGATGAGGGCCCACACAAGAAATAGTTTAGCCCTACAAGGCATCCGAGTAGACTATATTTATATGACCGTCCGACCGGAGATAGAAATAGTTAAGTGTTACTAGATTAGGTAATGAAGGGAATATCCTCCCAAACAGACCAACATCAGGTTTTATTACCTATTACATGGGGCAACGCAGTAGCTCCCGTACTTGGTTCGATAGGGCTACCTCATAAATATGTCAGAATATACAAGATGACACCAAAAACCCTCAAATGATCTGTGAGTGTGACGTGTTTTGGAATTTGCACATTATCATTCACTGTACACTACAAGTCAAGGGCGAAAAATTACTTAGTGGGAGGCAACATAACTTTAGTTAAGGGTATCTGACAGGGCCCATGATATATATTTCTCACGATCTTTCATATCGGCGCTGTTGCTTTAGCTTTACCCAAAATCCCCCGGCTTCAGAACCAGTGTCTTCGGAAGTGACAGTTTCGAATATATATATAAGTATCATGACAGCATAGTGGACCAAAGTATAAGTGCGGACATGTCACCAAACAAATGAAGGGAAGTCTATTGATAATAATCCAATGTGCAACACATACGTTACCAAAAGCAGGCACGAAGTTCAAAATCTAAGACGTCTTGGTTTTTCTAGCAGCGTATAAGCTTGATCTATAGCGCTCTTATTTAATAAGCGACGAAACTGAAAGCGAAAATGAAACAAACACAATGATGAATTTTCCAGTTTAGCGTAACAATTGTGTCCCGAATCTATTATTATCATATTTTCATCAAGTTCAACGCTAAAACTAATATTATCAATTTTTATGAGATATTCGTTAATAAAAATGACGTCACAGTATTTTTACCGAGTTTTCCCGCCATGCTTCAACTTTACCAAGGTGTTTACAGATCGCACGTGTAGAGTGTAAAAATGTGTTCGGTAAGGTTATATATAAGTATATGATACATTTTCAATTATTGATTTTAAACAGATAATCTATCATCAAATCAATGACCCATGTTTATCCCTACCTCCAATTTCCTAAAATTTCTCAAAGTCTCAAATTGCTTAATCAGTTAATGTTTATAGAGATGATCTCATTGAAATGCTAAATGAATGTAAAGTGATGTGCAGTTTCTCTGGTAGATTAATTGACCATAAATGTAGTTAGTTGTGTTATGTTAAATGCATAAATATGGACCACTGTATTTATGAATAAAGTATTCAATCAATCAATCACTCAAAAGAAGGTTGGGTCGTTATGATCAGTCGACCGGTCATAGCGTGCCTGCAGATTGAATTTTTGTCAAGTATTTTGCGATGAAAATATTCTTTACGGTTGCAGTGATCGACGGTTTGTGTTTCTGTTGGAATGGGGAAAACTGACAGTGAATGTTCTCATCGAATTTAATTAAAGCAACACAATGGCCTGCAATGTTGCGGATGGTGAGGAAAAACTGACGCAAATAATAATAATTTTAAATACTTTTTTTTAATCATGTGGTATGTCGTTGAATAATTTCGTTGATGAACGCATGCTCTCGGATAGCCACATCTTATTTCTGAGCGGCCAGATGTTCATATTGGATCCAAAGCCTGATCTAACTAAGATGCCTTAAAATTAGGAATTGAGACCTTATAAATTTGATGTTTTGTCAAATACTTATTACTTCGACTTGGACTTAGCGCCTTGGTGCTCGGAAGTCTGGTAGTGGGAACTGGGGCATATGTTTTTAATGATATATTTATGTGTACTAAGCTCATGGAACGCACGTTGCCATGGCGAGATACCTAAAAGTGGCCACAGCTGTAGCTATTATCAAAAGCTGTCCCAAAGGAATATCGCCCAGGGAGTTTGCAGATCAACTTTATAATGGCTACCAACTTTCTCTCCTGGAATGGAAGAGCAAAGCTGAAAAGCTGGACAAGGAACTACTGACGCTTCGTCAAGCTGTGATGCTGAAAGAACTGCAGAATCAGGATAAAGACTTGAGTTCTCAGGACGAAAGTAAATAAACACATGTACTGAGTCTTTGATAGACCTCACTTCCTGGGGGATATTAGTTTTGTCAATTGTTTGTGATTCGCTGAAGTATCTACGTTAATTGACTTTATTTGATGACCTATCTCTGTTTACAGGTTATGGGGAATGCAATATTTATCTCACACCTCCATGTTCATCGGAGTACAAATCGCCGACGAGGAGCAAAATATCTGTCCCTGAGAATGTATCTGATAAGAACTTACACGATGCCTTGCAGCAACACACACGTTTCTTTCAAAGTCTGATGAGCTTTGGCACTCTTTCCAAATCGGATAATCTCAAATGCATTCCCAGTGAATACGTTGAAACTATGTGCAAAAGTATCAGATTGGGACTAAACGCAGTAGTAGATATTCTGGGCGGTGAAAGCTGTCCATCTAGTGATGCTGTGAATCAGAAATTACCGGCTGCTTTGAGAGTGATGGATCGTCTGGTGGAGGCCGTACTTCTGACGACGGAGAAGGCCGTCGGTACTGCGTTCTTCCACGACTTGCACGCGGCTTTAGCTTCGTTTATAAGTCAAATTGTCGTGCTTATAATCGTGAATCAGTCTCTCTGCAATGTAAGTATACGATCAGAGTTTAGAGTATATATATATCGATTTATTGGCAGATTTGTATGTACCCTGCCTCGTGATATTTTGATCGATCAATTCGTTTATATAACACTTATCTATATAATATTATGATGATGTAAGACTTATGTAGACCTTTACGACCCTACCTCTGAATCACATTCTGCAACTGAAAGGGAGGTATAACGCGACAGTATGTGATCTTCACGTAGGATCATAATGTTCTACCTCAAGCGCATGTGATCTTTTGGCATAATATGTTGTCACTCTGTTGTATGTGTGTTTTTTTACTGTGTTTGGTTGCAGTTTGAGATGCAAGACAAACTAAGCTGGGTGATCGTGAAACTGTCCACCTCCCCTCATCTCCTCTCTGTCGTTGTGCACATCCTTTCCCGCTGCATCACCGACTTTGCCCACACCCTCCAAGTTTCCACCCGGAAACACGACCATCCTCTAATCTCCACCCGGAAACACGACCATCCCCCTATCGCCTGCTTCAAAATGGAAAATCTCTTTTACATTCTGAGGACTCTGGAACTTGTACTTATTGAAATGAGGAAATCTGGTCATACGAAATCAGTAGATGCTGGCAGTTGGGCTAGTTTTCAGGAGGTATTAGACACCAGTCTTTTGCATGTCTCTGATAAATATCCACTTTTGGCGCATTATGTTTGGAGGCTGGAACATCTACAATCCTCTATTGTGATTGGTATAGATTGATTCATATCCGGATTGTGTTGAGGAAACTTAGCATGCTGATTAAAAATATATAAATTATGTACATGTTGATTGCTGGGAGCATTGTTTATATACGCCCCCTTCCGGACAACCAATCACGTTGTGTTTGGTTAATGCTAACGTGTAGGCTCATGTCAGTACAACCTACCCGTTTCGTGGTTTTTAAAAGAATAGGAATATGTTATATATAATAGAAAATTATACAACTTGAAGACCAAGCAGAAACATGCCATACGAGTATGATTTTCGAACACCAGAGTCTGAGTCATAACGGGGAAATGGAGTACACAATTAACTGTTATCAGTTCGACTGGGACATTAGGTATCATAACGTTACAGAAGCTTCAATAATGGCTGTTTTCGCCAGTTAAACGCACATACACACACACACACACACACACACATATATATATATATATATATATATATATATATATATATATATATATATATATATATATATATATATGAACGAGAGAGAGGCTTGTGTTTTGCTACACGCCCCATATCCAACCAATTAATAATGCAAATTACAAAATGTAATGATTATGTTTGTTTTGTAAGATTATATTAGGACACGGCTAAGGGTGTAGTTTAATGCACTGCAATAGTGTTCAGTAAATCTTGGCCAAAAATATAATTAAAATTCTTTATTACAAGGCAATTATTTTGTACGATGCTGCTTGATGGACATAAAATGAATACCATGTACTTCAACCAAAGTCGCATTCCTGTGGCATTTCAATAGTCCTCATCAACATTTGAATCAGAATATATAGAAACATTATCGTCCATTCCTAATCCACACGAAGGTGAATTCATGAAATCCCTTGCCTTCAAAAATAAATTATTGCAACTGGGGGACAGTTATCCCACAATACGAGGGGGTTATGGCCAACCCGGCATCTTACTGCGCAACGGGGTCGTATAAAGCAACCGTAGATTAATTTAACGACCCCAGCAGCAGGGGAGGCGATGATCAGCCAATGGGATGCAGCAGAAATCAGCATCCACTGAGCTGAAGGTTATTGTGTCCCGGCATGGTGATAGTAATTCCGTTGAATTATGTGAGAGTTTTACCCTGGAATGAAAATGTGATAGATCGAATGTTTCCGCTTTAAGGGATAAATGTGCTCCTCATAGAGAGATCACAGAATCAGCAGAAAGACGAGGCGATTCATCTCGATGATGAAGATATCTTTGACGTCGATTGATCATCCCAGGAGACAGGTGGGTGACTCACGTTGGGTGACCACATAACGTGAATTGATTAAAGAGTACAATATATAGTGACCACAAATAACACAAAACAATGACCACTTGAAAAGAATCACAGGTTATCGACGAACGAACAAAGTGTTCAATTTAGGAATGATTACGAAATTATGCTTTGTGGAAATTATATCAATAATCTAAAAGGCTAGAGATAATCCCTATATTATTTTTCGTTGTCATATTATGGCTATTTTTAGTTATTTGACATTAAAACCCAGGTGAGTGCTGTAGACCCCCATTTATTGACAAAACGCAGCTGCAGTAATATGTGATATGGTTAAGTAATAACCAGAAATGATACTCGCTCACTGTGCTCCTTTTTAACGAAAGCATATACAATAGCAATATATGAACACAATAGCCAAGGTGCCTTTATTTAGCACAACACTTTATTCAGATAAAACACTATGCAATAACAAGGATGGAAAATAGATACAGTTTTCCTGGTATACTGCTGCAGGCACTAAATCAGAGAAAGTAATAAAAGACAGCAGGACAGGTTTAGAGATAATCGCAGGACTAGCGGGTGGATTAATGAAGACGGAAAAGGGCGTGACTAGTTATCACAGGGCGCTATGTAGGGGGCGGTAGGGGAGGGGCTCCTTGTTCGTAGTACACTCTCTCTAGGGAGATTTAGGAAAGCATGTACTATCGCACAATCAACAGGGCACATTATCTGTGGTGGAGGAGAAAATAACGTCGGGTATATCCTTTTGACTTGAGTAAATACGAATAAATCAATACATGTCATTTGTAGAAGCTAACATCATTTTGTGTATTCTCTGGTTCAGTTTAAGATAAGTGTCCCGATGTACAACTCAATGACACCTTTATGCATTATTGAAAGTATTTCAATTTGTAAGTCATATTATCTGCTTCTGTTTAAATGAAGATTATAGTGAATAATAAATAAAATAATCAATACACAGATTGCAAAAGTATCGAGCTACTTGATCCATTCATAGCCATATATATAATATCTCAAGCTTACTTATGATCGTTACAACTGACAGTGTTTACCAATATTATCTACTACGATATTCCATAGTACAGAGGAAGACACCCTTCCATATGGAAACTGGACCGTTTTGTCAATTTAGTCTTTGCCGTAGATTATATAAAGTAAAAACTGGCTTCCAGTAATGGCAATTTATGGATCTTGTGAACCCTTATGTCGCAGGCATAATTACTATTCATGTGGGTTGAATTATGAGTAAAGTGGCATTAATGAGGCAATCCCAATGCACCAAGGGAATAATGTAATCCATTAAAAGTTATGACGTTATTATGGCAGGTATTAAGTATCGTGGCAGTACGAGCGAAATTGATGCCCGAATGTCGCTGATTTTGTTTATGTGACAATTATGTTTATCATCACGAGGCTGACTAACACAAATTGACATTAACATGGGATAACTGTCACCATAAAAGTACGAACGGAAATGACGCGAACATACTTAAAAAATAAGACCATACATCAAATTTAAAACTCATTGAGAGCTGCTGAGAACTAAGGTTTTCAACTAATATATGTATACAGTCTCCAAAAATTAGGATATATTTGGAATTCAGTGCAACACATGTATTTTTAACAGATGAAGACTGCTATGCGTGGCTTGAGTGCCAGTATTTGTGAATATTTGCGATGTACATGTATTCAGATAGAGCGGGGTGGAGTTTGGATGGCGTTGCTAAATATGATCGTGCATGCACGCCACCTCCTAGCTGATTTCGTTACTTTTTATGATAAGACGCATTTCCATGTGATCCAAAAATCTGTGTGGACACCAAGGTGCATCATTCCGTTCAACATTAGTAGTTAGCTCACAATAATATCATACAGTGATCATTTAATGCAGGTATATGTAGCTGGTGATGATATGGACAGCGCGGTATGTTGGCATATTCGCAAACCAACCCCTCTCTTCAAACTCCCTCTCCTCCTGTTGCAACATCAAAACATTAATGTACAGAGCTACATATTTTGCCACCATATGTTTTCGGAACTCTGACGAATGTGTGGCGAGACAATAGCTCTTGATTCTTTTTATTTCCATCAGATTGAATTACTGTGACCAAACGTAGAAAGTGATAATTTCTTTCTTTTTTTTCACCTGAATCACGCAGGAAGAGGCGTTGGGCATAACAGCTGCCCCGTTTCTATCATTATGATGGCACCATTGAATTTGAGTTAGATTATACAGTTACGTAGTGTTGGTGTTATGTCAGCAAAACTATAGCAACAAAAATATACATATACATATATATATATATATACAAATATACATATATATATACATATATATAGATATATATATATATATATATATATATATATATATATATATATATATATATATATATATATATATATATATATATATATATATATATATATATATATATATATATATATATATATATATATATATATATATATATATATATATATATATATATATGGGAAAGAACTACGGCCACATCCACACAAGCATAGCTCACACGATAGACGCAGGGTCCGCTGGAGATATCGTCGAAACTATGAGCCGTGTGTGGGACGAGTACAGGACGGGTAAAGGACACCAAGCAATCCTCGCGGCATTTGCTTGCTAGCTGCCTACACATTGGTAGCATCTGCTAGCATCTGTATTGCGACAAGACAAGCATAAATGAGTCATCAACTTATTCTTCTTCGCTTTCGCCTGTGAAGGCTCACCACATGTCATCAAGAGCTAGTTATCGACGGGTCATTCCTACCGGCTGATCTTACGATATCGTGCAACAGTTTTTCTTGCCACCACTGTTAACTTCTTTGTCATGTCACAGTTTCAATACTTGTCGGTACTGAACTCCTAACATGCCATCGCTTTATTTATTGAAGCCAGAAAAAATAATTGTTTGAGTTATCCAGATTGTGAAAGCAGTTTGTTAACAATATTTATAAGTTGATCATAATATAAAGCGCATAAATCATATAAGGTTGATGATCAAGGTTCAGGTTGATTGAGATGGGCATACATGTTGTCGTTGGTATAGACAGGCGGGGGATGTGCCATTTCATATGCATTTTCTGGTTTAGTGGCGCCATCAATAGTTTCGTATACGCCAACTATTTCGCTTGGCTCTTCGCGTTTTGTATTGTAGTACACAACGTCGTCTGTATGCGTTTGTGGCTGAGGGAAAAAAAGCATCAGTTATATCTAACTTCATAAACTAGTACTTTGGGACTCGACATAGAGGCCACGCATCATTAATGATTGTCAATGTGAATCAGTCACCTGGTCATTACGATGATTTCGTCGTCTATGGCAGATAGTAACACAGACAATGATCGCCACGATAGCCAGTACAGCAAGTACCACCGGCACGATAATGGCTACAATGTTAGGCGATGATTGGCTTAAAGCTTAAGTAAATACAAACAAACAGAATCGCATTGAGAAATTACACATTGCACAAAATAACAACGCGCAAAAGGCACCAAGAATCATACCCATCGTCCTGATTGCAGCAGAAACAGGGCCGTTGGAGAAATCCCCTTCCTCATTGTATCCCCTTACAAGTACATAGTAATCTGTGTCAGGTTGTAGAGGCCCGTTCCAGTAGACAGAAGTGGCTGTTGCATCACAATTAGGGGAATCCCCAATCACCATCATGACGGAGTCAGACTGTGGCTCCTGTCGCTTGGCTCGGCTCATGGTGGGACATTGCTGGCCATTGGTAAATAAATCGACTTCTCTGTCTACAGCCGCGTATGGATGAATGACATCTTCTTTCTGTGTCGAGGCCCAAGTATCCACAATGCCATCTTCAAGGGAAACATGGTTTTTGTCCGGAGTCACGATCACCGAGTAATTAATTACTCGACCGAATATGTCCGTAAATGGGTTGCGTAGACAAAGTGATATCTGATTGGAGTATGCATTTATAAGTGACGGTAGTATCGCCGGCAGTACCTCTGGTGTTCAAAGTAACAGGCAAGCACAGTACAGGTATATTTAATTACTCCTGTATCGATTTCGCCAAATGAAAAGCTATTAACTTCAATCGAAATAATCATCATTTTCACATCGTCATCGTTATCATGTATACAAAGTTTTACATGAGCAGTATAGATCAGTATTGACTCACGTAATGTAGGAGTAGTTACTGTTACAGACACGCCTGGTCCGGCGGCTACAGTCGTAGCGGTGATCTAACCACGGCATGGCAGTCAAAATAATTACAATGATTGAATCGACACAAAGATCTAAGCCTCGTTGAAACAGGATCATGACTTACCGTGAACTCATAGGTGTATCCGGCAATGAGGTCACTGATCCTCTCATTATAAATTACAGGTCCGGCGTCAGTTATATTCTTTGAAATGGTTACGTGTTGGCCATCCCCTGTTAACATGATATTAAACAATTACTTCCAAAGCGATAATCCGATACGCTATATCATATATTTTAAATTTCTAAGATCTACAAACTTCGATTTCTAAACGTACCGTCTGCCTTGCTGAGTAGGTGAGGGTGTAGAATTTCAAAACACCGTTCGTTACCGTCGGCTGTGTCCATACTATCAAAACACTTACAGGTGTGATCTCAATAACTTCGACGTTCTTAACCACAACCGGGGTTGGAGCAATACGTCAAATCAAGTTACTGTTCAATTCAGAAAACCAACAAAGATGCTAAGCTGTACAACAATAACGTGAATATACATTAATCACAGTAGCTTACATCCTTCCTAGGTAATGCAGACTTTAACAGCAGCTAAGCTCTCTTCACCCAGTCTCTTGGCGATAACCTCGAAGGTATAGTTCATGAGAGGTGTAAGCCCATTGAAGTCTCTTCTCACACTGTCGCCTAATGACGGTACTGTTACCAAAACGGGGCAAGACGGCCCAGAGCACCTGATGTCGTACTCATCCACTAAACGCAACTTAGTGATTATCAGCTCTATATTATCTGCTCCTTTGATACATTGTAGGACTGGAGCCAATGGGTCTGTATAAGAAAGTCAGTAAAAGGGGTTTACAAAAGTAGTACGCAACCACAAATACAATAATGTTATTGCAGAAAATGATCGTCAGGAATTAGTTATTCAGCCAACAACAGAGCCCTCTATTTGGGCTCAATTATTGTGAATCCCCAAGTAGAGCTACAGTCTCTATGCTGAGCCATATAACCGGACAGGACTGAACGTTTGTGGCGATATGATGATGTAGGGTTTAGATGGGAGGTGGTGTCAATACAATTAGTAACTGCTTAAACCACGCAATGGATTGATGTCATATGTATACATACACGTGACTGACACAACTTCCATTGTTGTGTCATGGCGATTTGCGTGAACCAATGTATCAGTAAAGCCGACGTCTAGAGACATTGTTATACTCTGATGCCGTCATCCCGTCATCGTGCACGGATGTTTCTTAACTCAGAGCTGTCCGCGAGGGGGACGTAGAATTACCGCCACATTTATCATAATCGCTGGGTGGATAAGGTAATTCGCATTTTCAAAATATATTAAATAGTATCTTGTCTATATGACAGGCACCATTATTGATGCGATATGGCGTTATGCTGACGACAGTGGCAACTGTTGCACTCATGTAATCCTTTGATAAGATTACAAGTTAACGTGGTATTCACGTTCGCCTCTACCATACATGCAGTCTACTGGCAGTATTCACCACGTTCAACAACACAACAACAGACTATGACAGACTTAAACAGGATAGCTCCACGGAACTGATTCTGTTTGTGTATGAATGCCTCACAGAACTATGATATAAGGCATCAGTTCGTAAATCAACAACTTTATCTCTACGAGTGCAAAACGATCAAGGACTGTGTCTGTCGTATGAGAGAGAATATATATGCTAGACACCATACCTTTTACCAATTTCTCTTTATGAATAGACCATATATCACAGGTAATATCAGGTAAATCCTCCCAAATAGCCTAGTTCTTAGATTTTGAGTGATAATTCGGATAGCTGATGCATTCATGAAGTTGGTATGAATGTATTTATTCATCTAAGTATATATATATATATATATATATATATATATATATATATATATATATATATATATATATATATATATATATATATATATATATATATATATATATATATATATATATATATATATATATATATGTATGTATGTATGTATGTATGTATGTATGTATGTATGTATGTATGTATGTATGTATGTATGTATGTATGTATGTATGTATGTATGTATGTATGTATGTATGTATGTATGTATGTATGTACGTATGTATGTATGCATGTATGTATGTATGTATGTATGTATGTATGTATGTACGTATACAAGTATTTATGTATATTTCTATGTATTTATGTATGTATGTATGTATGTATGTATGTTTGAATGTATGTTTGTATGTATATATGTAAGTATGTATGTATGTATGTATGCATGTATATATGTATACATATATGTATGTACGTATGTATGTATGTATGTATGTATGTATGTATGTATGTATGTATGTATGTATGTATGTATGTATGTATGTATGTATGTATGTATGTATGTATGTATGTATGTATGTATGTATGTATGTATGTATGTATGTATGTATGTATGTATGTATGTATGTATGTATGTATGTATGTATGTATGTATGTATGTATGTATGTATGTATGTATGTATGTATGTATGTATGTATGTATGTATGCATGCATGCATGCATGCATGCATGCATGCATGCATGCATGCATGTATGCATGTATGTATGTATGTATGTATATGTATGTATGTATGTATGTATGTATGTATGTATGTATGTATGTATGTATGTATGTATGTATGTATGTATGTATGTATGTATGTATGTATGTATGTATGTATGGATATGATAGTGTTTTCTACCATATTTGACTTTGATCACGAAATTCGTTTATATAACATTTGTTTACATGATAGTATGTGATCTTCACGTAGGATCATTATGTTCTACCTCAAGCTTAGGTAAGGCAACTCGCCCCTGATGTTTTGATGATCTGATGACACCTAAGGTGCGCGGGTCCGCATGCAGAATCGTGAGCGTTATAATAAAATTTGCTCTTTCTCGCAATGCGGACATGAGACAGTTAGAAAAATATACATTTTCATATCAATAAATGTCTTGTCATCAATCTTGCCTAGAGTCCAACAAGTCATACTCCTTAATCAACAGAATCAACAAAATCCAAAACAATTTTAAAATTGTTGTCCAACATGCCTGTCACTGGGTGTGCTGGTTGGAGTAAAGGAGTTTGTCCGGCACATCATACTGTCTGCCCAAGCCATACCGGGAGCCACCACAGTTGCCTGCACTGCAGATGAATTTGCATGATTTGTAAAATATACCCCTGTTGATATTGAACTCATTAATTCAGATACTAAAGGGCAAGACAATAACGCGGCTTGGCATGCAATGAGGCGAGGACGAATCAGAGTCTCGATGTTTCACCAGGTGTGCACTAGGATGCACACCATCATGAACAAACCAGATACTGACCCGTCTGTGCTCATTTCTAAAATAATGGGAGGCAATTTACCCGTTCCCACTCCAGCTCAAGATTGGGTTCCAAGAAAGAGAAATGTACCCATTCTTTATACACTAATTAATTGAAAGATGCACAAGCACCTCAAAGTAGATACTCCCGGACTACCTGTGTCTTCAGACAGACCGTACATGGCTTTCTCTGCTGATGGCATTGTAAGTTGTTCATGTCACCCCAAAACACTTATCGAGATCAGGTGCCCATATGCACTGAGAAAAAAAATACTCGATAGAAATTTATGCAGTACAGAATTGTGACTGTTGTACACAATAAAAGGCTTCCACATCATCAGTGTACCCTTTGATAAAGAAATCTTTGCAGAAATTGTGTGCAATGTGTTGCATTTTTCTTTTCATCTCTTCTCTTTCTAGAAATAATCAAGTTGGCACAGCAATAGTGTTCTTTTTTTCTGCTTATTATTGTTTTGATGTATAGTTTGTTTTAATTGATAATATCTCTTTTCATGTTCTCCTTCATGATAGCCATAATGGTTATAAATAAATGGTACTCCGTTAAATGCACTGGAAGTGTGTTTATTATTATTTATTGTAAAATTAATCGGTGTTTTGTAGAGTTGGCAAGGAACTGGCTTGTTATATTCTGGGGAAAATTATAAACTAGTCATCAACAAATAGATATAAACTATTTTTGTTCTTAACTGCAGAACAAAAATCATACACAGGCATATATATATTTGGGTCTTGAGAACCTGTTCATGTTTTAATTTGGTTACTTGGTTCTTGCTACACACACCAGCTTTTTGCTGCTTTGGTATGGGGGACCAATACAGGATCTTCTTTAAGTGCAGGCCTTTGTTTTTGCGCATGAAGCACTGAAATTCAGATGGAATGTACCAGGTATTGGGTTAGGATGCTCAATTGTTGGACCGTTTCTCCCGACGAAATGCTTTTTACCGATAAAGGTGCCCTCATTGACCATCTCTTGCCCAATTTTTTCCGTCCACTAGCCGTCGTGCACGGCTACCCGTCCACATGCCCTGGTCCACTATGTGCATTTCTTTGGATTGGAGCGTAGCTTTGGAAAAGGAATAAAAGACACGCCATTCATTCTTTCACGACCTCTATATCGGTTGTCTGAGTTGCAACCACCCAATTACATCATTTACGGTACGCAACAAACTGTTCATACAGCGTCGCTAAGGAATAGCTTGTTACGGGTAGCAACAAGACGGGGCACGGGAAGAACTTCTTCCGGGTCACCTGGAAATGGTCTATTATGTTGCGTTGTGGGAGTCGGCCATGTTGAGTTTTTGAACAAAGTTTCATGATGTGCCGTATTTTAGTGCTCAAACAGAACAAGTAGACAAAACTGTAGTAATAGAAACAGTCCTCGTATCATTTTGTGATATAATCTTGCATTTTGTCAAAAACATGTTTCCTTGGAGAGCTTTGTTAAGTTTTTAGTGAGTTCATCGGTCGCTTTGACTTCGGAAGCTCCGAAATTTCTCTGGTGGCGCTTCGCCTCTAAAGCTCGGATGTGAGAGATCGAAAGTAGTTGCTTTGCTTACCTCAAGCGCATGTGATCTTTTGGCATAATATGCTGCCACTCTGTAGTATGTATGTTTTATTGCTGTGTTTGATTGCAGTTTGAGATGCAAGACAAACTAAGCTGGGTGATCGTGAAACTGTCCACCTCCCCTCATCTCCGCTCTGTCGTTGTGCACATCCTTTCCCGCTGCATCACCGCTTCGCCCATACACTGCAAGTCTCCAGTCGGAAACACGACCATCCTCTATTCTCCACCCGGAAACACGAACATCCTCTAATCTCCGGCTTCAAAATGGAAAACCTCTTTTACATTCAGAGGACTTTGGAACTTGTACTTATTGAGATGAGGAAATCTGGTCATACGCAATCAGTAGATGCTGGGAGTTGGGCCAGTCTTTTGCATGGCTCTGATAAGTATCCTCTTTTGGCGCATTATGTTTGGAGGCTGGAGCATTTACAATCCTCTATTGTGAATGGCATAGATTGATTCATATCCGGATGGTGTAGAAGACATTTAGCATGCTGACTAAGAATATGTAAATTATGTTGATTGCTGGGAGCATGTTTATATATGCCTCCTTCCCGACAGCCAATAACGCTGTGTTTGGTTAATGCTAAAGCGTAGGCTTCTGTCAGTGCAACCTTCCATTTTCGCGGTTTTTAAAATGATACGAATACTTTAAATATAATAGAAAATTATACAACTTGAAGACCAAGCAGAAACATGCTATACGATTGTGATTTTCGAACACCCGAGTCTGAATCATAACGGGGAAATGGAGTACACAACTGTTTTCAGTTCGACTGGAACATTAGGTATCATAACGTTACAGAAGCTTCATAATGGCTGTTTTCGCCAGTTGAACGCACACAGACACATACACACACATATATATGTATATATACATTTATATGTATGTATATATAAATATATACATGTATATATTTATATATATGTATATGTATAATTTCAAAATGTAATGATTATGTTTGTTTTGTAAGATTATGTTAGGACACAGGTAATGGTGTAGTTTAATGCACTGCAATAGTGTTCAGTAAATCATGGCCAAAAATATAATTAAAATTCTTTATTACAACGCAATTATTTTGTACGATGCTGCTTGATGCGAAACGGACATAAAATGAATACCCTGTGCCGCAACCAAATTCTCATTCCTGTGGCATTTCAATTGTCCTCGTCCACATTTGAATGAGTTATCCAGGCGCTATATAAAAACCCTATCGTCCATTCTTAAGCCACATGATGGTGAATTCATGATATCCCTTTGCCTTCAAAAATAAATATTGCAGCTGAGGGGCTGTTATTGTTCTGCGTCTGACTGGCAAACTATCCTACAATACAAGGGGGTTATGGCCGACCCGGCATCTTACTGCGCTACGGGGTCATATAAAGCAACCACAGATTAATTCTACCGCGTTGTATAAAGACAAACGACCCCAGCATCATGGGAGGCGATGATCAGCCAATGGGATGCAGCAGAAATCAGCATCCACTGAGCTGAAGATTAATGTTTAGCAACACAGTTATAGTAATTCCGCTGAATTATGAGAAAGTTTTATCCTGGAATGAAAATGTGATAGATCAAATGTTTTCATTTTAAGGAGGAAATATGCTGCTCATTGATATATCCCAGAATGAGCAGAAAGACGAGGCGATTCATCTCGATGATGAAGGCATCGTTGACGTCGATTGATCATCACAGGAGACAGGTGGGTGACTCACGTTGGGTGACCACATAACGTGACTTGATTAAAGAGTACATGAAATATAGTGACCCCAACCAATAACAACGTGAACAATGACCACTTGACAAGAATTACAGGTTTACGACGTAGCAAACAATTGTCAATGCAAACAAAGTGTTCAGTTTAGGAATAATTACGAAATTATGCTTTGTGGAAATGAAATCAATAATCTATGAGGCTAGGGATAATCCCTATATCATTTTTCAAGCCTAAACGAAAAGTTTTCTTATTATTTGCGCTGTCATAGTAAACTCCCCCATTTATTGACAAAACGCAGCTGCAATAATATGTGATATGGTTAAGAAGTAAGCAGAAACGATACTCGCTCACTGTGCTCCTTTTTAACGAAAGCATATACAAAGACAATATATGAACACAAAAGCCAAGGTGCCTTTATTCAGCACAACACTTTATTCAGATAAAACACTATGCAATAACAAGGATGGTCTGACAACAATCCCATTTCGCTGTTTAGAAACCATTCGCATGCTACATGTACGCCACATTGTAGCTTATTTCGTTATTGTTTGCATGACGCGTTGATAGTGTGCATTTCCTAGTGAACTAAAATCACCGTGGGTAATACATTGCCTCATTCCGCTCAACATTAGTGTTTAGCTCACAATAATATAATAAAGGGAGCATTTAATGAAGGATTATGTAACTGTTCACAACCCCTCCCCCCCTCTTCGCAAACCACTCCCTCTCCTCCTGTCGCAACATCAAAACATTAATGTACAGAGCTACACAATATTTTGACACCATATGCTGTCGGAATTCAGTATAATGTGTGCCGAGAAAATAGCTCTTGATTCTTTTTATTTCCTTCAGAATGAAATACTGTGACCAAGCGTAGAAAGTGATAATTTCATACTTGTTCACCTGAATCACGCAGGAAGAAGCATTGGGCATCACAGCTGCATCGTGTATATAATTATGATGGCAATATTGAATTTCAGTTAGCTATTACAGTTACGTAGTGTTGGTGTTATGCCAGTAAAACTATAACAACAAAAATATACTATCATCATTGCCGTGATCATAATCATCATCGTTATCACCCTCATCTTTATCATCATCATGATTGTTGATTGTTGTTACCATGACCATGATCTCCATTCTCAACATCAGCAAGGAGGTAATGCCGACAGACAGGCAAGTTGCTCGCTATATATATATATATATATATATATATATATATATATATATATATATATAGATAGAGAGATATATATATATAGAGAGATATATATAGAGAGAGATATATATATATAGATATATATATATATATATATATATATATATATATATATATATCTCTCTATATCTATATATATATATATAGATATAATTATATATATATATATATATATATATATATATATATATATATAAATATATATATGTATATCTATGGGAAAGAACTACGTCCACATCCACACAAACATTGCT
The DNA here is from genome assembly GCA_034190875.2 of Urechis unicinctus. Taxonomy (NCBI): domain Eukaryota; kingdom Metazoa; phylum Annelida; class Polychaeta; order Xenopneusta; family Urechidae; genus Urechis; species Urechis unicinctus. The sequence goes on from CM067345.1 coordinate 51,958,409, forward strand.
CACACGCAGGGTCCGAGATATCGTCAAAATTATGAGCCACGTGTAGGACAACTACAGGACGGGTACAGGAAACCAAGCAATCCTCGCCGCATTTGCTTGCTAGCTGACTACATATAGGTAGCATATGCTAGCACCTGTATTGTGTGGCATATTGCGCGCGTAAATCTGCGACAACATGGGATTTTGTATTCGTTCTTGCTGCTGCAACTACCATGAAGACAAGCGTAAATAAGTCATCAACTTATTCTTCTTCGCTTTCGCCTGTGAAGGCTCACCACATGTCATCAAGAGCTAGTTATCGACGGGTCATTCCTATTGGCTGATCTTACGATATCGTGCGACAGTTTTTCTTGCCACCACTGTTAACTTCATTTGTCATGTCACAGTTTCAA
>CM067345.1:51963800-51967985 GCA_034190875.2 Urechis unicinctus
ATTGTTGTCCAACATGCCTGTCACTGGGTGTGCTGGTTGGAGTAAAGGAGTTTGTCCGGCACATCATACTGTCTGCCCAAGCCATACCGGGAGCCACCACAGTTGCCTGCACTGCAGATGAATTTGCATGATTTGTAAAATATGCCCCTGTTGATATTGAACTCATTAATTCAGATACTAAAGGGCAAGACAATAACGCGGCTAGGCATGCAATGAGGCGAGGACGAATCAGAGTCTCGATGTTTCACCAGGTGTGCACTAGGATGCACACCATCATGAACAAACCAGATACTGACCCGTCTGTGCTCATTTCTAAAATAATGGGAGACAATTTACCCGTTCCCACTCCAGCTCAAGATTGGGTTCCAAGAAAGAGAAATGTACCCATTCTTTATACACTAATTAATTGAAAGATGCACAAGCACCTCAAAGTAGATACTCCCGGACTACTTGTGTCTTCAGACAGACCGTACATGGCTTTCTCTGCTGATGGCATTGTAAGTTGTTCATGTCACCCCTAAAAACTTATCGAGATCAAGTGCCCATATGCACTGAGAAAAAAAAATACTCGATAGAAATTTATGTAGTACAGAATTGTGACTGTTGTACACAATAAAAGGCTTCCACATCATCAGTGTACCCTTTGATAAAGAAAATTTTTCAGAAATTGTGTGCAATGTGTTGCATTTTTCTTTTCATCACTTCTCTTTCTAGAAATAATCAAGTCGGCACAGCAATAGTGTTTTTTTTTCTGCTTATTATTGTTTTGATGGATAGTTTGTTTTAATTGATAATATCTCTTTTCATGTTCTCCTTCATGATAGCCATAATGGTTATAAATAAATGGTACTCCGTTAAATGCAATGGAAGTGTGTTTATTATTATTTATTGTAAAATTAATCGGTGTTTTGTAGAGTTGGCAAGGAACTGGCTTGTTATATTCTGGGAAATATTATTAACTAGTCTTCAACAAATAGATATAAACTATTTTTGTTCTTAACTGCAGAACAAAAATCATACATAGGCATATATATATTTGGGTCTTGAGAACCTGTTCATGTTTTAATTTAGTTACTTGGTTCTTGCTACACACACCAGCTTTTTCCTGCTTTGGTATGGGGGACCAATACAGGATCTTCTTTAAATGCAGGCCTTTGTTTTTGCGCATGAAGCACTGAAATTCAGATTGGAATGTACCAGGTATTGGGTTAGGATGCTCAATTGTTGGACCGTTTCTCCCGACGAAATGCTTTTTACCGATAAAGGTGCCCTCATTGACCTTCTCTTGCCCAATTTTTTCCGTCCACTAGCCGTCGTGCACGGCTACCCGTCCACATGCCCTGGTCCACTCTGTGCATTTCTTTGGATTGGAGCGTAGCTTTGGAAAAGGAATAAAAGACACGCCATTCATTCTTTCACGACCTCTATTTCGGTTGTCTGAGTTGCAACCACTCAATTACATCATTTACGGTACGCAACAAACTGTTCATACAGCTTCGCTAAGGAATAGCTTGTTACGGGTAGCAACAAGACGGGGCACGGGAAGAACTTCTTCAGGGTCACCTGGAAATGGTCTATTATGTTGCGTTGTGGGAGTCGGCCATGTTGAGTTTTTGAACAAAGTTTCATGATGTGCCGTATTTTAGTGCTCAAACAGAACAAGTAGACAAAACTGTAGTAATAGAAACAGTCCTCGTATCATTTTGTGATATAATCTTGCATTTTGTCAAAAACATGTTTCCTTGGAGGGCTTTGTTAAGTTTTTAGTGAGTTCATCGGTCGCTTTGACTTCGGAAGCTCCGAAATTTCTCTGGTGGCGCTTCGCCTCTAAAGCTCGGATGTGAGAGATCGAAAGTAGTTTCTTTGCTTACCTCAAGCGCATGTGATCTTTTGGCATAATATGCTGCCACTCTGTAGTATGTATGTTTTATTGCTGTGTTTGGTTGCAGTTTGAGATGCAAGACAAACTAAGCTGGGTGATCGTGAAAACTGTCCACCTCCCCTCATCTCCGCTCTGTCGTTGTGCACATCCTTTCCCGCTGCATCACCGCTTCGCCCATACACTGCAAGTCTCCAGCCGGAAACACGACCATCCTCTATTCTCCACCCGGAAACACGAACATCCTCTAATCTCCGGCTTCAAAATGGAAAACCTCTTTTACATTCAGAGGACTTTGGAACTTGTACTTATTGAGATGAGGAAATCTGGTCATACGCAATCAGTAGATGCTGGGAGTTGGGCCAGTCTTTTGCATGGCTCTGATAAGTATCCTCTTTTGGCGCATTATGTTTGGAGGCTGGAGCATTTACAATCCTCTTTTGTGAATGACATAGATTGATTCATATCCGGATGGTGTAGAAGACATTTAGCATGCTGACTAAGAATATGTAAATTATGTTGATTGCTGGGAGCATGTTTATATATGCCTCCTTCCCGACAGCCAATAACGCTGTGTTTGGTTAATGCTAAAGCGTAGGCTTCTGTCAGTGCAACCTTCCATTTTCGCGGTTTTTTAAAATGATACGAATACTTTAAATATAATAGAAAATTATGCAACTTGAAGACCAAGCAGAAACATGCTATACGATTGTGATTTTCGAACACCCGAGTCTGAATCATAACGGGGAAATTGAGTACACAACTGTTTTCAGTTCGACTGGAACATTAGGTATCATAACGTTACAGAAGCTTCATAATGGCTGTTTTCGCCAGTTGAACGCACACAGACACATACACACACACATATATATGTATATATATATTTATATGTATATATATATATATAAATATATACATGTATATATGTATATATATGTATATGTATAATTTCAAAATGTAATGATTATGTTTGTATTGTAAGATTATGTTAGGGACACAGGTAATGGTGTAGTTTAATGCACTGCAATAGTGTTCAGTAAATCATGGCCAAAAATATAATTAAAATTCTTTATTACAACGCAATTATTTTGTACGATGCTGCTTGATGCGAAAAGGACATAAAATGAATACCCTGTGCCGCAACCAAATTCTCATTCCTGTGGCATTTCAATTGTCCTCGTCCACATTTGAATGAGTTATCCAGGCGCTATATAAAAACCCTATCGTCCATTCCTAAGCCACATGATGGTGAATTCATGATACCCCTTTGCCTTCAAAAATAAATATTGCAGCTGAGGGGATGTTATTGTTCTGCGTCTGACTGGCAAACTATCCTACAATACAAGGGGGTTATGGCCGACCCGGCATCTTACTGCGCTACGGGGTCATATAAAGCAACCACAGATTAATTCTAACGCGTTGTATAAAGACGAACGACCCCAGCATCATGTGAGGCGATGATCAGCCAATGGGATGCAGCAGAAATCAGCATCCACTGAGCTGAAGATTAATGTTTCGCAACACAGTTATAGTAATTCCGCTGAATTATGAGAAAGTTTTATCCTGGAATGAATATGTGATAGATCAAATGTTTTCATTTTAAGGAGGAAATATGCTGCTCATTGATATATCCAAGAATGAGCAGAAAGACGAGGCGATTCATCTCGATGATCGGTATCGTTGACGCTGATTGATCATCACAGGAGACAGGTGTATGACTCACGTTTGGTGACCACATAACGTGACTTGATTAAAGAGTACATGAAATATAGTGACCCCAACCAATAACAACGTGAACAATGACCACTTGACAAGAATTACAGGTTTACGACGTAGCAAACAATTGTCAATGCAAACAAAGTGTTCAATTTAGAATTAATTACGAAATTATGCTTTGTGGAAATGAAATCAATAATCTATGAGGCTAGGGATAATCCCTATATCATTTTCAAGCCAAAACGACAAGTTTTCTTATTATATGCGCTGTCATAGTAAACTCCCCCATTTATTGACAAAACGCAGCTGCAATAATATGTGATATGGTTAAGACGTAAGCAGAAACGATACTCGCTCACTGTGCTCCTTTTTAACGAAAGCATATACAAAGACAATATATGAACACAAATGCCAAGGTGCCTTTATTCAGCACAACACTTGATTCAGATAAAAACACTATGCAATAACAAGGATGGAAAATAAAGTTTTCCTGACATATCGCAGCAGGCACTAAATCAGAGAAAGTAATAAAAGACAGCAGGACAAGTTTAAAGATAATCACAGGACTCGCGGGTGGATTGATAAAGACG
>CM067345.1:51968085-52058085 GCA_034190875.2 Urechis unicinctus
CAGAGGGCCAGCTCATAACGTTTGTAACCTGAAACTTCGGCTGAGTCCCAAGACAACACCCATTCCTGTGGTGTTCCATAACCTGCGGGGCTACGACTCCCATCTCTTGATGCAGGGTATAAGCAAAGTGGAGGGCAATATCAACTGCATCCCAAATAACATGGAGAAGTATATCTCCCTTCGGACAGTTGCGCTTCATTGACAGTGCACAGTTCCTCCTAGCCTCTCTTGACAAGCTTGTGTCTGCTAACAACCCAGATGCCTTTGCTGTGACGGAGGAATACGAGCCAGACCAGATGAAGCGGCGCTTGCTGCTGCGTAAGGGAGTGTATCCCGATGAGTTCATGGATGGCTGGGATAAGTTTGATGCTCCACTGCCGCCGATCCATGATTTCTACAGCAAGCTCTCTGAACAGGGTATATCTGCTGCAGACTATGAACACGCCCAGAAAGTCTGGAACGCGTTCGGTTGTAAAAAACATGGGGGACTACCATGACCTTTACTTACGCACGGATGTACTGCTCCTGGCCGATGTGTTTGAAACATTCCGCAAAACCTGTCTTAAGCAATATGGGTTGGATCCGGCCCACTACTATACCAGCCCCGGTTTGTCGTGGGATGCGCTTCTTAAGAGCACAGGGGTGAAACTCGAGCTTCTCACCGATTATGACAAGCACCTGTTTATTGAGAAGGGGCTGCGCGGTGGGATAAGCATGGTATCACATCGCCACGCTAAAGCGAACAACCCATACGTGGAGGGCTTTGAGCAGGATAAGCCAGCGAGCTATATCCAGTACCTCGATGCCAACAACCTGTATGGGTGGGCGATGAGCCAAGCCCTACCTACTTCGGGTATTGAGTGGGTGGAACGGCCTGAGAACCTAGAGATCCAGGACCATCCCGATGATGCTGAAACGGGGTATATACTTGAGGTTGACTTGGAGTATCCTGCTGCGCTTCATGACGAACACAACGATTACCCCCTAGCGCTGGAGCGGCTTCTTGTGCAAAATGAGTGGTTGTCAGACTACCAGAAAGATCTCCTAGGTGCATTGGGGAGCACCGGAAATGGAGTTGAAAAGCTGGTGCCCAACCTGAGGAACAAGGAGAAGTATGTGGTACACTACAGGAACCTCAAGCTATATCTGTCTTTGGGGTTGAGACTCACCAAGATTCATCGTGCGCTTGTCTTTGACCAGAGTCCATGGATGGAGCCTTACATAAGGATGAATACAGATCTGCGCAAGGCCGCCAACAGCGACTTTGAGAAGGATCTCTATAAAAACTTATGAATAACTCCGTCTTTGGTAAAACGATGGAGAATCTCCGGAGGCGAGTCGACGTTAATATTGTGCGCTCATTGGAAAAAGAAAAAATACGTTGGCTTGTGGCCAGCCCCGCCTATGCTCGACAAAAAGTGTTTGACGATGATCTAGCTGCCCTGCATATGCACAAGACTCGCTTAGTGCTGAACCGCCCGGTCTACGTTGGCATGTGCATTCTGGACCTCTCCAAGCACTTGATGTATGACTTTTACTACAATACCATGAAGGCTAGATATGACAGTAATATTAACCTGCTTTACACAGACACAGACTCGCTGCTGCTTGAGATCCGTACCACTGACGTCTATGCTGATATGAGGGAGGATGGGCATCTCTTTGACACTAGTAACTTTGACCCTTCTCATGCCCTACACAGTGACAAAAACAAAAAGGGTCTGGGTAAGATGAAGGATGAGTGCGCTGGCGTGCCCATCAAGGAGTACGTTGGTTTGCGCCCTAAGATGTACTTTATCCTGATGTCAGATGAGGGCGAGATAAAAAGAGCTAAGGGTGTGAAGAAGGTGGTGGTGAAGAAGCATCTACGACACGCTCAGTACGTGGAGTCACTGTTCGACCAGAAGCAGTTTCGCCACGGAATGAACATGCTCAGGAGTGACTGCCATAAAATATATGGGCTCCACGTTAACAAGGTGTCTCTCTCCCCCCCCTTTGACTCAAAGCGGTGGATAGTTCCAGGTGGTGTAGACACTCTGGCCTATGGGCACGCGTCGATATGTTGAACATATGAGATCTGAGGTATAGAATGAGCACCGATGAACATATTGGGGTGGCCGAGCTGCAAGCAGATGTGGAACATATATGGGAGGAGAAGGTGGACCTTGAGAATGATGTGAGGGATTTGGAATCAAAGTATGAGGACCTTTTGGAGCGCGTGAGTCGTTTAGAAGAGCTTATTCCTCAGGGTCCTGGTGTAGAGGAGAAGGTGAGGGAATTGGAATCGAAGTATGAGGACCTTTTGGAGCGCGTGAGTCGTTTAGAAGAGCTTATTCCTAAGAGTCCTGTTGTAGATGGTTGACATTGCTGTCGCCCTCTTTAGTGGGCCTATACCATAGGGGCTGGAAGGGCTGGGCTCATATGGTGGGGGGAGGTGCGAGCGGTTCGCTGGCTCATGTGAGTCACCCTGTATATGTGTGTTTTCTGGGTTGCACCATATGAGATAGGTGTGTCATAATCATATGAGACAGGTGTGCCAGTACCGCTCGCACATGTGAGTCAGCCTGTGTGTGTGTGTGTTTTTCTGGGTTGCACCATATGAGATAGGTGTGTCATAATCATATGAGACTGGTGTGCCAGAACCGCTACTCCCTATACTACTGCCGCTTATAGTGACCTCAGTGTTCACATCACCACCTACGGCACAGGCATATTCATCACTAGCATTACTCTCGGTATCTCTGGGGTTCGGGGCGGCTTCCTATACACGTATCGGACGGCGGGTGTGTGCGCGTTGGATGCCTTTGAACGGCACATGACGGCGTAGTGACCAAGGCGGTTGCACTTGAAACATGTCACTTTCAAGGAGCATACCGGGAGCATGGCGTAATCTGGGTATTACATGACCAACAATATCTTTTGTCCGGCATCACTCATGGATTCCCTATTATTAATGACATGCCCCATCATCAGGTAAACACCAATAACTACAAATCCGCCCTTGCAGCACATCCCGAGGTAAAGAAACATATACTACGAGAAATGGCATTCAATCGACACCTCCGACTGCACCCTCAGCCTCCCGCTCGACAAGGCACAGGCCTTCAAACAACTTCTGCAGCAATTTCGCACAAAACGCCCGCCTCTCTAAAGCGGTTGCAAAGCCGGCAAACTCCAATGGGCTACGCACGTCGTTCGTGGCGGTGGGATTTACCTGCAACGCGTGCTGGCTACCATACGCAAGCTAATAAACCCCTCACACAAAGCACGAAGCTGAAATAAATAAAAATGTTGACCTAGCTCATACATTGTTATCATAATAATGTGAACCACATTTAATATGCTTACAACTGCAGACGTCAAATGTTCTAGTGTAGACTTCAGGCAATAAAACCTGGGGAATGGGGAACACTGTTACTGATAAATGAAATAATAAGTTACCATTCGTTTCCCATAGGACATGATGACTTATCTGTCAGACCTGCAAAATGAATATTGAAGAAATTGTATTCACACTATGTCCCACCTGCGAAGTCTTATCGACACATAAGCTCATTTAATCAAATTGCACACTTGACCATTTAAACTCAAATCTGCACCACAGTACTAGACTTTGTCTGAAATTTGGGGATCCGACGGAGTACATGTGACCCAATTTGTATTACCATCGGACATTAATTGACGGTTTTATAGACGCTCAAAATATTCATGAAACTTATGTAGTCAATCGGACCGATACCACGATTTTTTGACCTGAGGTAAGGACAAACGCGGCGCCGATCTCGTTTGGACAGGGCTGTTTTTGGGCCGTTTGGTAGTCTCATGTAAATGACCACTGACAACAAACGATGCAATGATACATTTTGTTCTTTTAATATATCGAGACCATAAAAGTTGTCGATTGTGCCGCTTAAACACCGGATAACACTCCGAAACTCGAATAACTTTTAGATTATCCCCAGATCACGAGAAACAGTGGAGGTGAATCCGCTGCTCTCGGGGCACTTGTCCAAGCAGCTGATACAGGGCACAGCAATATGCCTCTGTGCCGTCATCTCCCTTCATTTCCCGGATGTGCAAAACCAGCACATGCCGGGGCTCCAGGAGGGATAGCACGTGGTGTAGGGCATGTTGCTGTGTCCCCCATTCAGCAGGGGGGACTGAATGGTCTATGCCAACCTCCCCAAGGCCTACAACTTACGACCGTTTGAGAAAGCTGGACATCACCTGCATTTGGTCCGATGTGCACTTCGCTGCGTGCTTGGGGTGGAGACCAATCGCAACCCTCTCTTTTTGCTGCCCCAGGTCGATGATTTCATCGAAAATGGGGTAAGTGGCAGGGTCGCAATAGTTGGCCACAGCACCCCCAACCACGACAGCGAAGGCAGACTGGGGCTTGGCAGGCATGAACAACTTACGTGGCCCGGAATTCCGTGAAAGGCCCAGGGAAGTCAGGGCCTTGTCCATGTGGAAGTGGGAATCGAAGGCCACGGATAGCTGAGGTTCCGGTTTAGCAGACTTCTGCCCCGCCCCGCTCCCCTCGATCCTACCACACGGTGCAGGCCGACGGCCCAAGTCCCAGACGGCCTCCCTCTCACGGGACCCGAGCTGAGACAACAGAGCCATCAGAGGTTGTCAGTGGAGGAGGACCGCGGGCGAATTTTGGGCCCTTGGACAGAAGCTATGAGGAACCGGAACCTCGTGGACCCGACAGAATTCCCGCATTGCCTCCTTCAATAATCCCGTGCCGACCAAGTTTTAGAAGTCTCGGCCCGGCCCCAGCAGGTAGTTCGCGATTACATGGAGGACATACAATCGGTGCCTTGTCACATCCATGGGGTCCAGGCCTTAATTGAAAAGCTCCGGGACATGCGTCGTCGGACGGATGAATCCCCATACCCAGGAATGGGACATTTAGGTGTGGACTTCCCCTTGTGGCCGTCCATGTCCCCTCGGGGCGTCTCTCCTACAGCCCCCTGTGACCCACCCTGCACCACCAGGGGTCGTGAGTTGGCTGTTGATTGGGGGTAGGGGTCGTTGCCGATGGTCATAGGCTTGTGTGCCTCCCTCGGCTTGGATGACCCTGCAACCCCCGTTTGCCGCTTGACAGGCAACGTGATTGTCAGCACTGGCACTGCAGTTGCCTGCGCGGTCGGCTGTCGCCAAAGCATCAGCGACACCTGAGCCTTCGATACATTCCACCCGTCGACGTAGAGGACATACCAGTCGCAGGGGTAGGATTTCTAAGGGGGGGACCTGGAAGATTGAAATCACCCCCCCCCCCCCCCCCCCCCCCCCCCCTACCTAACAATTGACCCAGGATGGATACAGGTTCGGAATCTGAGCATTCCTCTGTATGTTCCAGCTCGATTGACGACGTTGAAGCCTCTGCTCTAGTGCCACCCATAGCAGGGGGTGACCTCCAGATGCTCCAAACATGGGCACTAAGGCTGGACCTGCTGAGTCAGGGTGGCTGCGGCCCATGCCTCTCCCTGAACTAGCTACAGGCCGCCCTGTGGACGCCTACAACGTCGGCTCAGGGTCAATGGCGCCCTCGTTAACCGAAACTTGCGGCAAGGACGGGTCTAGAGCAAACCCGTAGTCCTTGCTTGGTCCGGCTGGCAACGGAACTTGGCAGGCCGACAGGGAATACATTGTGGTGCATCCACTCCCGGCCCTGGAGCTGTAGGGACAGCGCTGTCTTAGCTGCCAACCGCAACCAACTGCTGGTCTTTTCTCGCTTTCGCTTTAGTCACCAGGTGGATTAATGCTTCAACCCGCTGTGCCCCTGTTGTTCTGGGGCACATCATTAATTGCTCCATCATGGACTTTGCAGGTATAAGACCCTCCTTCATTGCCCTGGCCACAATACCACTCTCATTACGAGTTGCCATCCTGAAATCAGAGTAACACCTGATTTACAGCGCCCACATTCAACTCCACCGGTCCCACAACGAACCCGACCATAGCCATGTCTCTACCAGCAGTCAGTAGCCTGACATCCCTGACCTCTCGCGGCTGTGGGCTAAGCTGGCGGAAAACACGGTCAGACATAATCGTGGCTTCTGCAGCGGTATCGACTACGGCATCTACAGTCATACCACCGATCTGCACAGGCAGGGTAAACTGAGAACGGATAGGAGTTGGCACACCTATATGCTTTCATTGGGAACCAGATCGGTCACCGTACTACTGGCCAACTCTGTCACCGGTCCCCCAACCCGTTGTGCATCATGAGGTCCCCTGTAGTTGGCCAATGGTCTCGATTGCGGTGACCTAATAGATTGAGGAGCCGAGTCTGCTTCTTCAACTTGGGTAAGAGGGGGTATTTGAGGTGGGGTGGACATTTCTGTGGCGCCAGATGAGCCACCTTTTGCTCGACATCTTTGCCATTTTCCCTTTCGTGCCGCACTACCTACACCTGCAGTGCTGACTTTCTGGGGAGATACTCGAGGTGGCATTGGTGCATCGGCAGCACTACACAGGTCGCCATGAACCCCTATTCTAGTCCCCTTACCCGCCAGAACCTTACCCCAGCCACAACACCACAACACCCCCCCTACAGCCCCACAACCCACACAAACCGGAGGCACTAATGTTGAGGGGATCGGCGACCTGCCCCTTGGCCCGACCTTGCACTCTTAATGCAATCTAGTCAACCTGACTAACTTAACTAGTCATATTGACTGTCCACCAAACGACAAACGACTAAAGCAGTTAGTCAAATATTGATTAGTCAAAATGACTTATCTACCTAGTCAAGTAAAGACTTATTAGTCACATTGACAACAGGGTAAGTAGTAATGACTATTGTACTTAGTCACACCGACTAGAAGATTTGGTCAGTTTGACTATGACTGAAGGTCAGTTTGACAATGTTTGAAGGTCAGCTTGACTATGTTTGAAGGTCGAGCTTAAAATACCTCATACACCCTGAACGAATACACATTTATTTGACCAAATAAGTCCTACTGCTTATAAGTTTGCATCTTGTATAAACAAGTCAGACAAAATTGTATGCAAAACAATAATATTTTATTTCATTCAATCACATGAATGCACAGCCTTGTGAATGCTAGCCGTGATACAAAGGAGTTTGGCATCAATAGGGTCTTTAACCTCATCATCAATGGCAAGCATAACTTTCTGGACATAGCGAAAAGTTAAAGACATAAATCGCAGCCATCAGCATGGCCACGGCTTCTGCTACGTTCACTGCTTCTCCAACAGATGTTTCCTCTATGTACACATGATTTCAGCATCCATCAATTCTCCCTCATACAGCAGCAGAGGAGGCAGGCTGTTTATGTTGGTGTCGTGCATTGCAACATTCTAAAACACATAGTAGACTTATTGTTGAGCCAAAGCACTCATTAGAAATAGTACAAGGTCCACAAATCTTGCCTGAATGAAAGAATGTTATTATTAACAAGAGACATGGTTACAATCACCATCCTTGTTTACCTAGTCATTATTTAGTTTGATAATAATACATGATGAAATATTAACTGACAATTACCTCGAGTGTACCTTCAAAGTAAAGGATTTTTCTTTGAAAAGTAGAGGCAGACCGGTAAAAACTATAGCTGCATGGGCCGCTGGGGGATAGCAATGACACAGACAAAATAGGGTAGATATTGGAAGCCATGTTTTACAGCAACATCAAGTTTAGTATATGATCGAACCAATGTAGAAATAACTAAATAAATAGTAAGAAAGCTACACTATTGTAGCTACCAGGAACCTGAAGCACAATATGCAGCAGTTATTTGGTTGGTAGATGTTGAATATGGTAAACTGGGATTCTTTACCTGCTCTCTCTACTTGGTCCCTCAACAGGTTCATTCTCGACATCATCTCCTTTAGTCTGAAGGGCAGATTTTTGTTCCGCCTAATAAGTTCCATAATGCCCCTCCCATAGCGTTGGAGGCCAGACAGAGAGAGCTTGCCAATGTCATCACTCTCTGCCTTAGGCCCCAGTCTAGTGAATTCTGCGTACAGCTGCAACCGACAAAGACTCAGATTTCCCATTTCAATGGGAAATCAGTTAATAAAATATTGAGTTCAAACACTATGATACTATTAAAAATCACATATGCTTGTATCATAATCTGGCCCATGTATAATATCTCACCCCTACTCTTCCCTGCAACCATGGGTGCTGCTCAGTGCACTAAGGCACTGGCAATCCGTCTTGCACAATCTGATGACGTCACAAAGACATAGTAAAGAGCATCTTCTCGGCTACCTAGTTTTTGTCAACAGCCCCTCTCTCCTTTGCAAACTCTTTCTGAAGCCACTTCCTGTGGGCCACGATGGTAGAATCGTCTTCTCTTTCAGGCTGCTGGGGAAGGTAGTTTTGGAGGCCACAAGTCCTCTTTGAAGCGTCAATGCAGGAATCTAGGGATGGCTTCTTTTTAGGTTGCTTGTGGGCCTGCAACTCTTCCAAATCCATTCCGATTCGTTTCCTGGAATTGCACAACTTGTGCTGGATGCTGTGCGCCAACATTTCTGTAAACAATGATCCTCATTGATAAACATTTCACTCTTAAATATTCTCAAAACTCTTAACTGTCTCTAATTTTCCTTTGCATATTAGTGTACATATGTTTAAGTTACCAAGATATACTAAGGAATACTAAATATACCAGTGTTAATTATACTAATAATAATGCTGAAACATAGATAAGTAATGTCCATTGGCGTTTCCCGAATTGGTGCCCTGGGGAGTTCTGGGACTCCCCCCCCCCCCCGGGCTATTTGGCATTCCCCTTTGAAGTGCCCCTGTTTTCCACAACAAAAAATAGGGCCCAACTTCCCTTTTGGGTGACTTGTAGTGTGTGTGTGTGTGTGGGGGGGGGGGGGGGGGCCTTAAGATAACCTAGGGTGCCCCCGGGTCTTTCAACTTTTGAAAGGCCCTAGTCATGGTCAGAACCTCGCGCTGCAATTGGTTCATCATGCGCCGAGGTTCTCTACTTCGCTGGATTCACTAGGGTCAGTGACCGCTGAAACCCTAGGGGGTACCCCTTACTCTTCCCTTCCCCGCCTCCGGGACTGCTTACCGAATCATGCCTGGTACTGCTATTGGTAACCGTTACCAGGTCTATTGCTTCGCGGAGGGTTTGAGGGTACCGCAAGAGGGTGTGGTGCGCCTCATCTCGGGATGCTCAGTATATCGGAGATCCGGGTTACCTCTCACACTCTCAACAAATGGCACCGACGGAGGTGTGAGCGGCAACCGTCTCCTTGGGGACTGCATAGTCTTCATGGAACAGGCATCCCAATGTCGGTACACCGGCGGATTGGGGAGCTGCCTACGGGTTCAACCCCAGGTCCGTGACCCGCCGAGGAATGGGGGCAGGCGTAGATGGCAAACGCGATAAACCTTTCCACTCCTCCCCGACCTGAATTCCGACGACACTCGCATCCCGCGAACCGCCTGCAGCTCCAAGTGCTTGAATCCCGCTGCCAAAACCCTATTCCCACGCCTTGCGGTTTTGCAGTGGCTCGCTCTGTGGATCGCTACGTAAAATTACCCTGCTAATCCCTAATTACAACAATGGCCGCGGCCAGTTTAGTCCCCACCCTCGGTATCAAACAAAGGATATAAGCCGGGGCAAAGTTGATTGGGATGGGGGCGCTAGGGACCGCGAGCGGGATGGTCGCATTACGGGAGGCCATCATTAAGTGCACGACAACTGAGCAACACAATGAAAACGGTTACGTCAATAGAAAGCCGACCTTCACGAAACCACTACCACGCAATTAACACAGTAAGGCTAGCAAACGACAAGCAACCGTAACCCTACAAACAACCACGGCACTAACGTAAAAGTCAACTTAATTAGCAATTTCCATATCAAGCTTGACTAAAGTAAGGCGTAAGGAAGCAAGGCTAAGAAAATACCAGGTGTCAAAAGGCGTACATTTTTTTTCTGCGCAAAGCGTCAAATGAAAATATCAGAGCCGAAAACGGTGTTAAAAACCAGACGTAAGTATGATCACTCGTTATTGACGTCTTGCAGTCTAGACGGCTGGGCAACAAGCGGCCGTACACTTGTTGCTGCGTTGCCGCCTAAAAGGCCAGGGCGGTCCGGGGAGACGTGATTTACTCACGCTAACGCCCCAAACTCCTCAGAGGTGTCATACGCTTTAATGCAACGCCGTCACGTTAAGGCCCTTGGACCACAGCGGTGACGTACGTACGTAACCACAACATAAAGAAGACTCACCTCAACACATCCGTATGATTATCTCTTCCGTGGGACCAAGAATAAAATGCTACGGTTAATTTAAAGACACCATGTATTCAGCTTATTTTCCTAGAGAAATCTCTCAACGCCGTATAGCTTCGGCGTCATGACAACGATCCGCGTCCTTGGGAGATTTCATATTGCGACTTTGTCAAAGGTTGGCTAGTCTAAGTAGGTCACGTTTTGTTAAGTTCGTCGATATAGAATTAACCTGATTTACAAATTCAATTGACTGTTGTAGTCATTTGCACGATTAACAGCCATTTGGAGTGTGTGAGTGAAACTGTTTCCATGCTTAAATTACTTTTTAAATAATTTGTCATACCGTTGAATCTATCAACCCTGCTTATTGGAACATCCCAATTAATCCCAATGAACAATTTGACCTGCATTCTTTGGGAAACTCACCTCTTCTCTCCATCCATTTTGTAACAAATAAGGAAGATCTCTGTCATGATACTCAGAATACAACAAAGCAGGTGTTATTTGAGGATATATTCTTACTTTTATCTTTCCAAACTTTCTCTGCTTCAAAGAAAGATGTGATTTAGCCATACGCGGACATATAATTATGATACTGACAAACCGCAACATGACATAATGCCTATCCTGTCGGGGTTTCTAACCATAACAAGTTTGCCAGACTTGCACGTACAAAGCCTTCACATGCTAAGGAACTTTTCCAAAACAAATGTGGAGAAGAATACATCAAGGCACTCGCCCCTGGTGCTATAATGATCCGATGCCACCTTAGACAGCACGGATGTGAAAGATCGAAAGTTATAAATAGCGCGGACGCTGTCAGAGGCGAAATTTGTTTACTCAACAACTGGTTAGAATCGCCCAACTCAAGGGGTTTGGGGTGTTTTCTAACGATGCTTGCAAGTAGACTATTGTATCCAGGCACGTTAAATAATATCAAATCGGCTGCCACTATAATTATGGTTGTTAGTGTAAGCAATAACATCAGTGATGTTTATAGAATTTACAATGAAGCAGAGAGTAAACGCGCTCTATATCCTGCATACATTTTGACAATCAATTGGAATGGTCCTTGTTGCCACTTGCCAGGTTCCCATGAAAGCCACGCCTCGCAAGCCGAGCGCGGTGACATTTGTGCAGCGCGACAGATCGGCGGTTGCTAGCAGGTCTTAGCGGACTAGATGGGCGCATGGGCTTTTGAGTGGGGAACAGCTGCTGGTGGTTATGTGATATCAATGGCTATTAGTTAGGGGCTGTTTCCCAATATTAGCATTTAGAGGGGTTATGAATAAGTGTGCAAACATTCGTCGATTCAATGAAATCAATAATACTAACACTTATGCTTCCCAATGTAATGGTAGGTTGGGGATAAGAGCAGTAAATAAACGCATAACTCATTTTATACCATATATGGTGCATCCATGACTAATCAGTAACTGATAAGGAAATGATCAAGAATATATATAGTGCTATTCCATATACATCTATATCAGGACTGCCATCAAGGTAAAATGATATGCTGAAATGAAAATGCAACATATTAATTGTTATTAAATAGCTCTGTTTACATATACTTGTTATGTTCCATCCTTTCTGCTTAAACAATTTACTTGTTCTAGTTTGCAATAATAATCCGACCATTATTAATGGAGTTATTCGAGATACTAGTTTTTACTTATTCGATGACCTTGACATTAGTTTCAGATCAAGGTAAAAACAAAACATCTCGGTTTTACGCATTATTTACGCCTAACGATTGAAAATAAAGATTGCGACCTGCATCGCGGATCAAAATATTGTTTACATACATACATACGTTATGACAAACGCGACTTACCAACATAACTTGACTGCACATAGCTAAAGTAAAGTACCTCAAACATTGAACAGATTCCATTTAAATGTCAGATTGAGCATACTACACAATATATCCAATCTATCGAACCAGCGTTGTCATGATTTAGATCAATCACAAAATGTCACAGTGGGCGATATTAGAAAACCCAGGCTAAGAACCCAGGTTATCGAATACACTTTAGCGACATTATATATATTTTCTCGCTATCATCTGGTTGACTTGGGTATAAGTGTCTTAAATAACGCCATAATATATTCAAGAGTTGTGGTTATTGCTTACCAAATCGTAACATATTCTCGGCCCGCAACGCAACTTCATCTCAAAGCACGAGGTGCCTTACGAATTATCCGACCAGCCGAAGCGTTTCGGTTTTCTGGGCGAATATATATCATTGGAAAACGTCGAGACCAAATATATATATTTTTAATCCCCTCTGTCGAATGTCACGTGGATGCAGAGTACCAAAATGGTCGTCAGTCCAATATATAAAATTTTTCAAACGTCCCGAACTACCACCTGCGTGATTCAGGGGTTAAAGTCTTGCAATGGATGAATGTGAATTGAAATAATTTACAAGGTAACACAAATTTTAAATAAAAAATTGCAGAACAAAGCACTCAAAAAGCTCTTGACTATTTTGGCACTCAGATCGTGTGCCAAGATGTGACTGAGTGCCAAAATAGTAGGTCGATTGTATTAAAAAGGTCGCACGCGTATAAATATATATATATATATATATATATATATATATATATATATATATATATATATATATATATATATATATATATATATACAACGTCAGGTAACGATGAAAGATATAGGGTATGATTAAACCAGTGGTAATTTAAAGTCAGTGGTCATTCGCGTCTTCATGCAACAATTCTGCCAGAGAGAGATTCGAATGCAAATATTCAATGATTATGAATATTTGCGTGCCAATACACAGCTTATATAAAGCTGGGGTGAACTCATGATAAACTAGGGATGAACTCCGTGAACGAATCTGACACTATCCGTGATTAACAAAATCTCTGTGATGTGTTAATTCATGGTGATGCCCTTGGCGACGAGCAGCTCGCGCAACAGTCGCAGTAACTGTCGAGGGCTCAACATCTACTCCTTGAACCCTAACTGCCGAATTCCACCCGCAAGCGCAAGCGGCATATTGCCTTTGAAGTTACTGGCCCGTAACTGAAAATTTTGTTAATCTACAACCCCAAATAAATAAATTAAGTACCATATTAAGTTCAAGAATCGATTGTTTTCTTAAATGACATAATGCTGATAAGGAAAGTTATACGCTCTCCCGGCGCAGGCATGACAAAATCGAACATTTTAAACTTTAAAATTTGATAAAACAGTTCCAATCGATTCGAAAATAAACTTGACCAAAGTGTTCCACTATACTTGAATTACCCCCGTATATCGATGGATGCTAGAGTTCAGATTGAAAAATGAACGAAAATCAACTTTGTTTGACCCCAAGCAACAGCCGCGTAAGCGATCTTAAGTCGGCCGAGTGGAAGGCAAGCTATGCGCTCTCCCGGCGCGTACATGACAAAATCGAACATTTTAAACTTTAAAATTCGACAAAACAGTTCCAATCGATTCGAAAATAAACTTGACCACTATACTTGAATTATCCCGTATATAGATGGTTGTTAGGGGTCAGATTAAAAAGTTAACGAAAATCGACTTAGATTGACGCGGCTAGCATGAGATGATTGTACGACATTTGCAAAATACGACAAAACAGTTCCATATAATCTGGGGAAAAAACCTCAGCCAATTGTAACATCATACTTAAATTTGCACTTTTGTCGCGGGTCTCTGGTAAAATTTGGGAAAAAAATGCTTTCGTTTACACCGTAATCATTTCGCACGTAAATAATGTTACTTTTCCTTTGGCCAATTTTTTTATATTTTATATGTCCATGACCATTTGAATGTCATCTTGTCATCTACCAAACAATAAAAACTATACGAGTAACGAATACGAACGGATTTAGAGAATTCGAAACTTACTGATTCTCGCGAATAATTTAAAATCATTGCACCAAAAACGCATATTTTTTAACTTAGTAAAATGCAAAAAGTAAGGCAATATTATTACAATTCAATACGTAAGCTCTCGTTTGATGTATCATGCGTCCATGTATCTTAAATATAAAAGCCAGTTAAAGTAAGTTAAAAATTTGGAAACAACATTGACGGCGAGGTAAGGCTGACACCCTAGAATTAATGGTCCTAGCTATCTTACCTGTTTTGTTAAAGGCACCTCGACGTTTCACTGGATCCTGATTCATACCCATTTAACTGAAAATAGTTGGCATGGCTACTTGGCGAAGCCTGGATTGTTTTGAAAAGCCCTGACTTCTGAGCAGCTCGGGGTGTGTTTCATAGGCGTCCCTCTCAAAGTGGTCGGAGCAAAGGACAGTAGCTTTGGTCGGCCTCCAATCTATCCTCTTCACCTTTACAATCCAAGTCTTATGCATGTTTCGGTCTTTCGGGAATCGAACTAAACTCTTACCCGACCTCTAGACGTTTCTACACCCAACTGCACAACTATAAGACATAGTTTAAACGGTGAGTGTAACAAACCGTGAAGAACCTTCGTATAAACCATCAACGAGCTGTGACGAAAATGGCGAAGTTTGTTGAGTTTCGTGAACAGCAAGCAACGTAGGTGACGTCTAAGGCCGAATAATTCCGAACGTTGCCGGGCGGGAAGTTCAACGAGTGGAAGACAAAAAACATGCACTTTAAAGTCATTTGTTAAAGGAATAGGGTGCCTAAAGGTAACCGCTATTGATATGAGTACCATTATTGAAGCTTTTTCTTTCGAATTGCGCTTTAAATAAAAATTGTGTCTGTGATCTCTAACAGCAGCCGACCTGTTGCGCTGCATGTATGGCAGGCCGCGGAAATATTTAATAAAATATGCTTTTCCTTGTGTCGGCCAAATCATTGTTAATCTATCATTGACCCGGAAAACTTGATTCCTTTAATGAATTTTATTGGTTATCTTCAATATACATGCGATGGTCATGAAAATTGGTTGAATTGTGGTTGCCAAAAAATTTAAATCCTATTAAAACTTTGTCAATTATGGGCCGATTCGGAAATTTTCGAACTTCTTGATAGAGTTCGCCAAGTTTCCCCATGTCCCATGGGCCTATTTTTTTAACGTTGGTTAGATTCTAAATAAATGTTTATCTTTTATTTAGCAGGCGATTCCGGTCGCAATTTTTGCTGAAGTTTAAGGTCGGAAAAAAAATGTTGCGCAGAACCCGAAGTTTAAGGTCGGCAAAAATGTTGCGCAGAACCCAGACTCTATTTTTTACATTGACCGCAAACTACGGTCAAGGTCATTGGAAATGTGGGAACCTAATATCCCCAATATGTCCGGGGATTATTGTTCGATCTTTAAAAAATTTACACCACTTTTGTAGCTAGCTTAATTCGATTGCAAACATCTGTGTGATATCTCCTGTTGTAACAAAAAATAAAGGTTTTCCTAAGCGCCTAAGGTCGAAAAATCGTGTTATCCGCCAAATTAACAAAGAAATTAAATTGCCTATAGATCCATTAATAACCGTCTGATGGCTGCAAACTTTTTGTCGTATTGAATATGTAGTGTTTCATCTTGGCTGGGCGTCTTTATTGTTATCTGTTTTATTGCCATCGTTGTATGTGTTCTATGTCACATCCCGTCTTTCTGACCATCGTTGTACCTTTGATGTTTCCTTAATTGTGATTGACCCATCTGGACATGCGTAGTCGCCTGTGTGCATTTGATGTTTATAACATCCGGTCAGTTGGGATTACCCATCGTAAAAATGCTGAGGCGGGTGTGCCACAATCAGCCGAGATGGACCCTACTCCTCGCATCCTCTGATTGGATGTATGTTATTTAATGTATAAGTATCGATATGTGATTGGCTGGAGGACCAGCAAAGTATTGTGGTACGGTTGAGGTGCGAGGCAGTCGAGGCACGAAGAGAGAGAGAGAGAGAGAGATATTGGAAATAAAGAGACTTGTTACTCAAAAACGGACTTGTACTATTTACCCCCAATCGTAGTACATAACATGGTGGAGAATTCAAAGTCGATCGTCGATGGAAGTACCGTTAAATCCGACAATTCCAGCTGTTAGAAATTCTAGTTCCGATCTTCTCGACCTCTCGCCGCCATTTCTAACGTCGACTCCTCTGCCCAAGTCGGTATCGGCATCTCACTCCGATTTCGTGACGTTGCCATTGTCTTTTGACGGAGACGAGCAAATCTTCGAGAAGATGGCCAGCTCGCCTAGGTTGACGATAACATCTTTCAATGGCTTATCGAATGAAGATGGTGAGACATTCCTTCGGGACTTTGAGAGCTATTGCACTCTGCATCAGCTCCAGGGGCAGGAAAACGACGCCAGGAAAGTGGCTGCTTTTCATCTTCATCTACAGGGCCCGGCTCTTGTGTGGTTCCACACAATCAACTCACAACGGAAAAGGACTTGGTCGACCATTGAAGAATCCTTTCAGGCCAGGTATGTTCCAACCAGCCACGACAACCCTGCTCTACTTGCTGAAGCGGATGTGTTTAACCAACTATCGCTAGCAGCGCACATGACTGTCGAAGAATTCCACAGTCTGATACTGCAAAAGGGAACGCGAATCGGGAAATCGGATCGTGACATGCTCCTTCACTTTATACAGGGACTACCGCCACAGCTGGCGTTTTTCGTCAGAGCGGGTAATCCTTCCTCAACGGAGGACGCTTTGCTAGCGGCCAAAAGAGGTGAGGCATTTGGCTACAGGCACGCTGCTGTCCCCAGCAACCCCGCTGTTCAACCACGCCAAGACGCCAAATCCAACCACTGTCAGATATCCGAGGCTCCCGACTCTACAAGTGCTAGATTGGATTATTTAACTGATCAAGTAGCTTCAATAGCTGCCAAACTCAACACATGTCAACCGCATCAGCCACGTGCACAAGCGGCGTCACGGCGACCGGAGGATCGCCGATGTTACACATGCAATAGTACGGATCATCTCAGATTCCAGTGTAACCTTCGACAAGGTGGACGCCAGTCTCCCGCGATCACCTGCCAGATCTGTCAACAGAGGGGCCACTCTGCCCCAATGTGCAAAAAGTTCCAAAGCAACCAGGGAAACTAGAACAGCCCAAGGGACATAGCGCTTGTTCCCTTGGGCCTAACGCTGTTATAGACAGTGCCATCAACCAACCATATACCACCCACAGAACGCCGACATCAGAAAAGGTACCATATTGTGACAAACGATGCGGTGGTAGTTCATGTAGTGACATGGAGTCTTTAGATGATGAGCAACCTGGTCACTGTATATATATGAATGTTGTTTTTTGTCAGAAAACTGTTGTTGCTCTAGTTGACTCAGGTAGTGATGTTTCTTTGATGTCAGAAAGTTTATTTAGATCGCTGCCTTCAAAGGTTGTACATGAATTTCGAGAGAGCAAGGACACCCTTATGGTGGCTGATAGCTATAAAGTTATTGTTGTGGGAATTGCTAGAGTGCAAATCAGCACGAAATATGGTAAGTTTAAAATCACTGTGTATGTATTGAAAGATGTTTCTCATCCACTCATTCTCGGTGCGTCTTTCCTGGCCGCTAAAGGAGTCCATCTTGATTTCAATAACTTGTCAGTCAAACTGGACTCGACGAAAAGTAACGCTTCCTAGCAAAACACTTATACCAGCCAATTCCGAAAGTGTTGTTTGGGCAAGCGTTTCTAAGAAGTTACCCCTTGGCTTACCCGGCGTGTGTGAGGCGAGTTCGCGGCCGCGTCCTACTGATCTGCTTGTCGCTACTTCTGCTGTAACGGTTAATGACAAACACCGTGTCCCCGTCAAACTGATGAATCTTTCTGACAAAGACATAAATATTAGGAGGGGGCAAGTTGTAGCTACATATAGGCCGCTTAATAACTCTGACATCATCGCCAGGGTAGGTTGTAACAAGAATACAAAGCGAGTTGATCAACAGGGGGGTATAGTCAGAACAGAGCGCAGACAGGTGACAGCTCTGACAACGAGAAATTCCTTTCTTGTTTCAATCTCGAGAGTTCCCTCAATGAAACCCAACACTGTAGCCTTACTAACCTCCTCCTTGAAAATAAGGACATTTTTGTGACCCCGGAAAATCCGAATTTGGGAAAAAAAAAACACTGTTGTTGAACATAAAATACACCTGAAACCTGACGCGTCATTTAAACATCAGCGCCCTTATCGCCTGCCACCATACAAGAGGGAAGTCCTAAGGCACCAACTAGATGAGCTTCTTTCACAGGGAATAATATCTCCTGTTGATGAGAAGGACGACTTACCTATCACAAGCCCCATTGTATTAGTATCAAAGCGCAAAGCATCCAAAGATGTTCCGCTGGGCTCAAAAGAGGCAAGTCTCTCAATGTTTAGGTTTTGCTGCGACTTCAGACATCTAAATGCTCAAACCCAGGAATTCAACTATGCTATTCCTGATTTACAGGAGTTAACTGAATCATTTTCATCCAATGTTCCTAATTTCATATCAACCATTGATCAGTCTAGTGGTTTCTTTCAGATGCCCATTTCCGAAGATTCCAGCCGTTACACAGCTTTCAACACATGTTTCGGCACGTTCAAATTTCAGCGTCTGCCTCAGGGACTTAAAACCGCCCCCAACACATTTCAACTTTTGATGGACAAAGTACTCCGGGGTTTGACATTTAGATCAGTCCTTTGTTACCTTGATGATGTTATTGTATTTTCAGCAACATTTGACCAACATATGAAAGATCTACAGGATGTATTTGATCGAATGCGCCAAGCTGGTCTGAAACTAGGCCCCAAGAAATGTTCCTTTGCTCAAGATAAGTGCATCTATCTTGGTCATGAGGTTTCCAGGGATGGTATTAGGCCGCCCTCTGATCGAGTTCAAGCGATCAGTGAGCTACCTGCCCCTAAAAACGTACGAGAAGTACGCAGAGTAATGGGCCTTCTCAATTGGTTTAGGAAGTTTATCCCCAGCTTCTCTGCTAAGGCTAGACCGTTAAACAAACTGCTTGGTAGAGGCAATTCATTTTGCTGGGGCAACGAACAACAAAATGCCTTTGACAATCTCAAACGCGGTCTTCTTGAGTCTCCAATACTAGCCTTTCCTCGTTTTGACCTCCCCTTCAGACTAAGTGTAGACACGTCTAGTCATGGCATTGGTTATATGCTGTACCAAATTCTCCCCCCAACGGAGTGCGGGAAAGATGCAACAGACAAAGAGAGAGTTCGTGTAGTCAGATTTGGTTCCAAAGGCTTGTCCAAATGGCAGAGGTCATATGGCCCGACTAAGCTCGAACTTTTAGGCATGGTTAGCAGCGTGATTGAATGCGCAACCTACCTTAGGGGGCGCAAATTTGTTGTAGAATGTGACCATCAAGCCCTAAAACCACTTTTTCAAAAGAAATTGAGTGGGGCAATCTACGAAAGATGGCTGGCCATTCTTCAGCAGTTTGATGTCGAGCTGGAGTATAAACCAGCAGCACAAATGGTTGTGCCAGATGCACTAAGTCGTTGTCACCCTAACCCTGACCTTGGTGAACTAACTCACAGTCCGGACGAGGACGATAATTACTTTCCATACACAGAGGAACCGGCTGGAGACGTCCGCTTGCCGGGCGGGCAGCAGCTAAGAGATTTCATTCATCATGGTTGTGAACAGGTCGCCGGCTCTAACAATGTGCATTTCTTTCCTCCGCAGGTTCTGTCAGGCATTGACTCTCATCAAATGTCCCGTCGTCCCATCGACAATAAGCCTACACCTTTGCATGAAGCAGAATACGACGCTGACACAGACGACAGTCAGATTGTCCGTATACAAAGGAAAAGAAAGTCACGTCGGACCAAAGTGCGTGATAGTCACGTGACAGTGACAAATAGTTCAGCGTCACAGTCCAAGTCTTTGTCAGACACTGAAGGTCTGACTAATGATGCTAATAGCAAATCTAATCATCTTCCCAGCAGTTGTACAAATCAAGGTAGTTCAGGTGGTGACCTTCATACGACCTCTGATCCTGACACGGCTACTGACAGCCCCGTTTATGACCAGATAAACAAAATCGCTCTATTCAGTGAGTGTGATTTCACTCCGGAGAGTATTGCCGAGATGCAGTCGGCTGATCCTGCGCTAAAGCCGATCATCCAATACTTAAAACATGACAAGTTGCCTAGATCTCAGCGGGCAGCGCGGCGACTAATCCTACTTTCGGCCGACCATGTGATAATGGGGGGTTTGCTTTTCCATTCCAGGTTAGCTCGCAGTAAGAGGACGCTAAATTTGCAACAGTATCAACTGGTTGTTCCTGATGTAATGATTCAGACTGTTGTTAAAATGTACCATGACTCACCACTAGCTGGACACGGAGGTATCCAGGATACGATTGATCGAGTACGGGAGTGTTACCACTTCCCGAGGCTGGACCAAGTTATAACTGAATATGTCCAATCCTGTCATGAATGTCAGCGACGGAAAACAACTAAAGCTCACACCAAGAATGGTATTGTTTCTTTCCCGACCCCATCTGGACCTTTCCAGGTTTGGGAGATTGACCTATACGGCCCATTACCGCACTCGCAAGAGGGAAAAAGTTACATCTTGACCGCTGTTGACATGTTTAGTAAATTCCTCGTCACCATTCCCCTGGCAAACAAAGATGCGTTATCTGTCTCTAGCGGACTGTTCACACTTTTCTGTTCTTATGGCGTATGTGACACACTGATAAGCGACAAAGGGTCTGAGTTCGTCTCCATAGTTACCAAGGAGTTGTGTGAAAAAATGCATGTCCTTCAACAATTTACCCCTAGCTTCGTACATCATTGCTTAGGTGCTTGCGAACGGACTCATGCTACGTTAGCTGAGAGACTTACTCCCTTCATGGATGCTAAAATGAAGAACTGGGAGGAGGTACTTCCAGCTATTGTGTTCTCCATGAATAATTCAGTGAATTTCTCTACAGGGTTTTCCCCATATGAAGTCATCTTTGGCCAGCGTCCCCGTTTCCCCCTATCCCCTCCTACCTGTGACACCCGAACCATCCCCAAAGATATGTACGGGTTTATCAAATCACATGAGAATAAACTCGAGTTAATACGTCAACAGGTCCTGGAGAATGCCACCAAAGCCAGCACCAAAATGCTCGAACGAGCGAATCTCAAATTACATTCTTTGAGTTTGCAGGCAGGTGATTATGTGTACATGTTGGACGAGCAGGGAGGCAAGGGTAAAAAAAAGTTGAAGCCCAAGTATTCTGGTCCATATGTTGTAAAGGAAATACCGAGTCCTCATATGGTTCAACTCGAAAATTTGGAAAGCAGAAGGAAGCTGAGAGATCCTGTCCATATAAATCGTCTCAAAATGGCCTACGTTCGTGTCCCAAACCCCTCTCGGTATTTTGCAGATCGCATTATCACTAATGTCACCCCTGAGCCATTAGATGGCGCTGACACGGAGTATGATACTGCCCTAGAAGACCACCCGCCCTCAGTTGATGACCGTCTGTGTTCTAACGTTTCCCCCACACCTCCACCAACAACTACAGTTCGACGTTCTAACCGTCTAAAGCAGAGTCCTTCTAGGTACGGGATACCTATTGGTCTAGATACTGTGTTGTCGAGTTCTCCCTCCAGTGACTCGCGAGGCTACCACAAAATTAAGCGTATTTTGGGCCAAAAGGGGAAAGGGCGAGACATACAATATCTCGTACAGTTAGTTGGAGAACCCGTCCCAAAAATCATTTTGGATACGCCCGTCACAGCTTGATGCTAAAGCCAGGAAAGGCATAGTTGAGAAACCTCCCCCTGTCATCAATACTTCGTGAGCTATTATATTTGATTTCAAGGGTATTGGGATGCGTAGTACCCGATGAAGCGGGATAGTAGACCGCGAAAAGCGACTCGTTTCACACTCCAGTCCCCACTAGTATCAGCCGCTGTGTTTGCGCGTTCGGGAAAGACCACCAAGATTACCAATTGTACGAATCATATCGTTATTATGGCAATGGTAACTCAATTTGATAACTTGTTTGTTGTGTAATCTTTTCGGTTCTCTGTCAAGATTAATTATGTATCACATTATCATTTACAATTGTACAATTACTCGAAATGACACTATGCTTGTATGCGATGTTTACACGGTGTTTTGCTGTATGGCTAACTGTTAAGGGCATGTAAGTGTAAGGCAGATATTTTATGGAATGAGAATTTTGTTTGTTTGTTTGTTGTTGATTAACGTGATATGTTACGGTACACGTTTTTTCCTTTATATGTATGTCATAACTACATTGGAACATCAACTCTTGTATCACTATCATTGTTTTACGATTGAGAAAAAAAAAAAAGGGTAACTTTTTTTTGTTTTTGTGGCGGGATGTCATATTCCTGGGTTGAATATGTAGTGTTTCATCTTGGCTGGGCGTCTTTATTGTTATCTGTTTTATTGCCATCGTTGTATGTGTTCTATGTCACATCCCGTCTTTCTGACCATCGTTGTACCTTTGATGTTTCCTTAATTGTGATTGACCCATCTGGACATGCGTAGTCGCCTGTGTACATTTGATGTTTATAACATCCGGTCAGTTGGGATTACCCATCGTAAAAATGCTGAGGCGGGTGTGCCACAATCAGCCGAGATGGACCCTACTCCTCGCATCCTCTGATTGGATGTATGTTATTTAATGTATAAGTATCGATATGTGATTGGCTGGAGGACCAGCAAAGTATTGTGGTACGGTTGAGGTGCGAGGCAGTCGAGGCACGAAGAGAGAGAGAGAGAGAGAGATATTGGAAATAAAGAGACTTGTTACTCAAAAACGGACTTGTACTATTTACCCCCAATCGTAGTACTGGCTCCTTAAAGAGTAGGCAAGGCACTCGCCCCTGGTGTTTTGATGATCTGATGCCACCTTAGGGGCATGGGACCGTATGGCTTAATCTTTAAGAATATAAGCAAATATGCTCTGTCTCGCAATGAAGACAAGGGACAGTTTAAAGATATACATTTTCATATCCATAAATGTCTTGACATCAATCTTGCCTAGAGTGCAACAACAGTCATACTCTTTTATTAACAGAATCAATGAAATCCAACACAATTTTAAGAATTGTTGTCTAACATGGCTACCGTGAGAATCGAAATCGAGACCGATATCACAGCGAATTATCTAGAGGTAGCAGCGTTTTGTGTCTGCGGGTCGAGGTGGTGTGGAGGAGCTAGCAAGCAACGGGTGATGTACGAAGAAAATGTATTAGAGTTGATATAATAATGCTGCAGGTGTGAATATTACAATGGCCTGTATTGGTTCGGCTCACGGTTTAAAATCACGAGCTCCATCAAATTATGCACTGTGGGATTCGGCCATGTTAAGGTTTTGAAGTTT
This sequence comes from Urechis unicinctus, assembly GCA_034190875.2. Taxonomy (NCBI): domain Eukaryota; kingdom Metazoa; phylum Annelida; class Polychaeta; order Xenopneusta; family Urechidae; genus Urechis; species Urechis unicinctus. The sequence continues at coordinate 51,991,618 of CM067345.1, forward strand.
CTCGACGTGCCGCACTTACGTGATGAAACTTAACAATAATACAATACTGTAGTAATAGAAACAGTCCTCGTGTCATTTTGCGATATAATCCTTCATTTTATCATTAATTTATGGCCTGGAGGGCTTCTGGAAGTTTTAAGAGAGTTAACTTGCCATTTTGGCATCCGAACCTAAGAAATTTCGCTGGCGGCTCTTCGCCTTTACAGCTTTACAATAGTAAACAACGCGGGCGCTGTCAGAGGAGACGTTTCATTGCCTACCTAGTAGTATAGAGAATGGCGGTACGAGCGCAGTTTCCTAATGGACGCACATACAGAAAATGAGCCAGCCTGCGGTACGAGCGCACTTCCACTTCCTATACTACAGTGTCAGCCAGCCCTTCCAGTCGATCTTCTCCAGGGCAACTAAAGAGGGCAACAGCAATGTCAACAATCTACACCAGGACCCTGCGGAATAAGCTCTTCTAAACGATTCACACGCTCCAAAAGGTCCTCATACCCAAATCCCTCACCTAAATCTCAAGGTCCAACTTCTCTTCCATTAAATAATTCACATCCACCCGCAGCTCGGCCACCACATTTTGATCGGTGCTCATTCTATACCTCGGCCCTCATCTGTTCAACAGATCGACGCGTGCCCATAGGCCAGAGTGTCTACGCCACCCGGAACTTTGAGTCAAAGGGGGAGAGAGACACCGAGTTGACGTGGAGCCCATAAATTTTGTGGCAGTTACTCCTGAGCATGTTCATTCCGTGGCGAAACTACTTTTGGGCGAAAAGTGACTCCACGTGCTGAGCATGCCGTAGATAACAGTCTTACCGTCGCACCGAACAACCACATAGCCGTAGCCACAACCTTGGTGCTCCTGCGTTCTTAGCGTGTTGCTCTTACCAGGATCAAGCGCAGGACCTGGAACTTTCAATGTGAGCACCTCAAAGTCAGCATAGATGACGTAGGGTGCAGCAAGCTGTTTCTGCAAGTTCTGGAAGTATAATATATTCTTCCCTTCCTCAGGCATATCCACTCGCACAGCAGTTTGCCGTATCTTCTTGCACTCAGGCCTGTGCGCCAGGAGCAGACCTTGTGTGGTATATCCATGCAGACATAATTTACAGAAGAATTTGCGGCGCTCGTGCTTACTCCTGCCATACAAGCGGTTCAGGTCTTTGATTTGCGTGTAATGAAACCTGCCATCCTTCTCAATCAGCATGAGGTTTATACGAGCACCAGAGTGCTTACTGATGCGGTGTACGATAGTGGTCTTCCCATCCCAGCCAAAAACGTTCAAGGCTAGGTTAGCATGCTTTTCTATCTTCTCAATATGCGACACCGGTGTAGGATATTCTACACCTGCACCCTCCAGCAGATCCAAAAGCCACTGAATGTTACATTTTAATGGTCGCTGTGGGTCCTTGGCAACCGGGTGCAGAGCGGCTACAATAGCCCATAGAATGCAGAAGTTGTCCCAGTTCTTTACATTTATGATGGCCTGCTTAGCCACCAGGAGCCACCCTTCAACGGTTAAAACTTGGCAATATCAATCCACAGAGTTGTGACCGCCTCAAACTCCCAGCCAGAACCTTGCTGGTCCACTTCTCCAAAGCTCTTGGATATCAACAGCACTCTGGTCCACCGCAACGTCCAGGTCTTCTGAGGAGAGAACCACCTGCTGCTTATTACGCAAAACAGGCTCAACATACTCAGAGCTGTTATCATCGGCGTGCTTGGAGAGTCTTACCTTACGGGCAAACTGACACTTGATTCTACCTAGCTCTTCCATCTCACCAGTCAAAACTTTATATATCTTCTCTACGCATGCCCTTAACGAACATCATAAGGTCCGAGCTAAGGGGGTGAGACTCAGAAACGTTCATCACCCATGCACGCAAATAGTTTTTGACAGCCCACTTAGTCTTCTTGAAGGCAAGACGCGCTGTGGGGACTGGGGACTGAGTTGCGAGGACTGGTCTGCATGGGGCATGGACTGGTCTGCCAGGGGCAGGGGTGGGGGACAGGGGTGAGTGCCACCCCAGCCCTTAATCTAGCAAATATCTCCTTGTATGTACGGTCAAATTCATTACGCACTTGGAGTGCTTGGAGTGCAACCTTAGAGCGTGAATAAGGAGGCTTAAAACCGTGAATTGAAACGTTTTTGGGCTTCACGTGCTTGCTGATTATGAGTCATGTTTACTATACAAATCCATTAGTCTAAAAGGAAATTTTTTTGATACACAAAAGAGAACGACTATACAGCAAGCAGACTTTGACCTTGCTAGCAGCGCCACAAGATTTCTATTTTTATACAGTGGAGAATCCCCGTTCAGTGGCGCCGGCTAGCTAGATAGTGTCCCCGGCTATAGGCCATTGTTAAGCATTTTTTTTGCCAAGACGAAGTCGACTGTGGTTAACTTTATCGAACCCACAATCCATGCACAATCCTACCTTATTATTTTTTATAGCCTTCTGACAACCCGTACAAAGACGATTAACGACACCATGTTTTATCATATATCTTGCTCTTGTGTACAAGGCCTGTTACAGGGGTCTTTCATTCCGAGTAAATCCATGGGCACTTATTTTCAAATGCTACCATTGTTATGTATATAGATAACTATATGTCTAATTGGTAATACCGTTTGGTGGCAACTGGGTATCAGGCGGCACCACAAGTAGCTCCTCCTCTACAAAGCCATGGAGCGGTCCATCCAACAAATAGTAGAGTAGAGGCTAACCATATTTAGTGACAAAGCGTCCAATCCGGTAAACATTGAGTGACCACACAGGGTCAGTGGTCTTGCTCTACTTCACCAGGCTCGTAATGGTAGCAAACTCCAACACCAGAGGGAAGCTTTTGCTCTTTGACCCCCGGTAGGCGCCCTGGTAAGACTGAAGAGGGCTTTTGTGCAACTCGTTTTGCATTTATAGCATCTTTAGGTTTTTTTCCAGTCAAGCGGGTCACCTCATTATTTATCGCAGAGACAACAACCTGTAGTCGAGAAACCCACTCTACAGCATACTGGTGTTCAAAGAGACGCTCAGCAAGGGTGCGGTTAAAGCGTTCCACTATACCCTGGTCTTAATGGATACTCACAGGGCCATGTTTTACTAGCAGCTGATTTGCTGCTCCCATAAACTCCCGTCTAGGGTCGACCTGAAGTACGCCAATGCAGCGGTCCTCGCTTGTAAATCCTTTCGAGCGCACATGCGACCTCTTTAGTCTCTTTTGTAGTCAATGGCTCGGCTGCTTTGTAGTGCGAGGCCACATCCACTACCATTAGGGCATGCTTGTCAGTCAGGCACTTTACAACGTCATGAGGAAGAAATAGGATATCGGCTTGGTACACCTCATTAGGGACAGGGACATCGGCATGGGAATGTGTTTTAGCGCTGGCAGGTAGATTTGCCATATAGCTTGCTTTGTTAGCCACCCCCCTGGCAACTTCCTCAGAAACTCTCACTTCTGTTGCAAGCTTTTTGATAGCTGTAATGCCTTTCCAATAGCTCTTAGGACTATAGTAGATCTTTTGCATGCGACGATCCATATAAAGAAAACGCTCGGGTCTCCAAATTACCTAGTTAGTAAGCCTGTATGCAACAGTCGCAGACATACCCAGTATAAAGAACGTAACCTCACGCCCTTTTTGACCATCTGAGGGTTCGTAGAAGTCTGAAAGCTGGGGCTCAGAGTAAAGCGAGTTGATAGATTTACCAGTAATCATGTTGTACTCACTCATAGACTCGTCCACATCCCAAAATGTATGCTCAGCATGTCCCTGGTCTGTAAATAAGTGTAGCTGGTGTTCTGGTGGGATAGATATGAACTTACAAGCAATACCTGAGTATAGCTGAAGCACTGCCTGACCTAGAGTGCGCGTCATGATAGCGCCCAGCCGAGCCTCGTATCTCACATACAGCTTTGTGATCTCTTCATTAGACATTGATTAAACCTGGTCAAATCTAAGGCGCTGATCACCAGAGTACTGATGGGCCTGACCCCGGCTATGACAGCAGCAAGCCTATCTCTCTTAGAAGACATATCCCTACTGGGTTCTGCTCCCTCAGACTTAGTCTCCACTGGGCTAGCCGCGTCCTGGTCAAGGGTTGATCAATAATGGCATCAGGATCCATGAATATACATATACACCTTCGAAGTCTAATATATTGCACTGTTTCCCAGGTGAAAAATACCTAAACTGGTCACTGAGGCAGCTTCTGCTACTAAGGCCAACATCACCTCAATCGACGGCATATGCAGTAGATTGATGAGTCTTCAGCAGCAGGTTTGCGTGCTTGGTCTTTGCTAGTAGCTGGCGTACTGTGGCATGTTCCTTACTTGTTGGAATCACATCATTCTCTCGTAAGGCGTCTGCAAACAATTCACGATCCTTGGTGTGAAAAAGTACCATCCAGTTTTACTTCTGGGTGAGGACCCAGACACTTTGCTGGTCATGGCGGCCACTAAAGGCCATTTCGGATAACATGTCTCTATACTTAGCTAGGACCTTTGTTGCCAAACAGTCATCAATAATGTACAGGGTAGGCTCGCCCTTTAAACAATGGTACAAAGCCCTCAAGTGGTCATGGAGCCGCTCCCCTGGATCACAGCCGTGTTCCCAGCCCCCACTACAGTGTACCATGCATGAGTGGAGATAGCTAGCATACTATGTAAGGGGACTATTGAATAAACAAGGGCAAAAGGTATAGAAATGAACACCATTGATGAACTTGAAGGGTGTGTTAAGATTTGAAGTTAGATTATCTGAAAGACGATCAAATAGATCTGGAGTTAAAGCCGTGCACCCATAGAAATTATCTATTCCCCGCAAAAATCATGTATAAGCTGTCAAAGGGTGAGAAGTATGGATGATGGTGGTTCTGCGCCAGAAGCCCCACCATGTATACTACTCAGCCACACCTGCATATGCATAAAAAGATACACATGAATCACCATACACATCGCATGTGTGCTTAAAAAAAGGACGCAACGAGTAGCGCTCCCTGTGAGAGGTGACGTGATCACATATTTTCTCGGGCAGAGACCTGAGTAAGCGCTTCAAGTGAAGCTATAGTGTCTTTGGCGACACCACCGAACCAGCGATGCAAAATAGTTGGATGGCTGCTTTCGCTTGAAGAGTTAAGTGATATTCTCCTTAATCTTCGTTCGACGAGCTCAAAACGAAAGTGAGATTCGTTTTCGACATATTCGTTAGTGGTACAAATCATTATTCCGTTTACAATCTCTGGTTCTTAATGCTGGTCAGTTGACCTGTAATATCCTTGTTCAGGTCACTGTGCAAATGCTACTATATCCTCGTTTGTTATATATCATTTATCATCATCATCATCATCATCTTAATACCTCGCATTATTATCAACTTCATTAATTTTGTCATTCCATTTGCAGCAGCAAGTTGCAACAAACCTAAATCTTATCTTCGATCTTCCGCAATGAAGTCAACTCGAAGCTTCCGGTGGATAATTTTGTTGGTAGTGATAAGTGCAGCTGCTCTGATAATTTATATGAAATCGAAAAAGCTCATCGATGTGTCAAGCCCTTCAGCAGTACCAATTCTTCAGAAATATAAACCACTGTACAATATCTCCACCCCTGACTCCTATATCCTTGCTTGTACTCCGAACATTCCTCATGGATTTAGAGATGAATACGATTTTAGAATCATCGTACTCACACACAAACGGACCAAATCACTCCAAACATTACTGGAATCGTTGAATGGCTTGGTAATTGGAAAAGACACCGTAGTCCTTGATATATTTGTTGATCGTGACCAAAATAATCACGTTTCCAACGAAATTCTTCATGCAGCAAAGAATTTTGAGTGGAAGCTTGGAGAACGAAAAGAAATTTTTGTATGGGAGAAACATACAGGAATTATCGGGCAATGGATAGATTCATGGCGACCCAAACCAGGTACCAAAGAAATTGCATTAATTCTTGAAGATGACCTTAGTGTTTCACCATGGGCGTATCAATGGCTGAAAGCAGCGCATGCGCATTACGGAGACAGGGATGATATTTCTGGTTACACTCTCCAAAGTGAAAATATTCTCACAGCTATCGGTCACAATCCCATCAGAGCCTCACCAAATGACGTCACATTTCTGTACAGGAACTTTGCTACATGGGGCTTCTCCCCACATCCCACACACTGGAAACATTTCCAGGACTGGTTTCACGAAACCATTTCAAACAAAACGTTTCATCCCTATGTACCCAATACATTAATGACGAGATGGTATAAAAAACATTTGAAAAGGCTGGAACCGAAAGCGCGATGTGGGAGATGTGGTATATATACTATATGTACAAAAACAATCTCTACTGCGTTTTTAACAATATAGGCAGGTACACTGGGAAATTGGAGTCGTACTTAGCAGAAAACAGACGAGAACCCGGACTTCATTTTGGAGGTAAAGGAGGAGCAAAGGCAAAAAGATTACTCAAGTACTGGGATGAAGCATTTGTGAAATTTGAAAACAAGACAAAGAAGATAGACTACAAAGGCAATGTGGAATAGTGAATATACAAACTAACAAGACAACCAATTGACCAATTAAATGTAACAAAGAATATTATTTCACCATTGGAAAAGAAGGCATAAGTGTACAGTTTATTTGCCCATTTAGCAATCTCAAAAATAGTTATTTATGGATGTGGCATATCGACTTGTGACGCTTGAACATGATTTGAATAATTTAAAATGGTAAAATATTCACCTTTATGCATTCATGGTGTAATACTAACTTTTAACGTGCACAGGGCTAATCCTAATTTCACCGAAGTATTAAATACAAATGAAGTTTACAATATGATTTAACTTTTCTTTTAAAACGTATATATTGTTGGTACAAATTTAATAATGCCTGAGAAAGTATTCTAAAGCTTTGGTCCCCTGCTCGCCAAACCTGTTTTGAAGCGATTTTTTCTCTCTTTCGGCAGGCAGTATGAATTCAATAACCTGTGTATTGTGATTATGTCGGTCTGATTGTACGGCATATTTATATTTATAACTCATTGGTAGAAAATATCTCTTAGTTTCATTGCCCTGAGGTCTTTGAAAACATATTCTGAGGATGTTCGCCTTGGAACTTTAAGTATAGTTTTCAGGATTTTAATATTGCAATTTTCTAAATAGGTTTGTAATAACCGACTGTAAAGTTCTAGCAACCAAGCTTAGCACTTGACATAGTCCACAATTTGTTCCTGTGGATTTAGATATTCTATATATATATATATATATATATATATATATATATATATATATATATATATATATATATATATATATATATATATATATATATATATATATATATATATATATATATATATATATATATATATATATATATATATATATATATTGTATGTAGTTTTTACATTTTAAATTTTGTACCGCAATAAGTTTTCTAAAGTCAACATTTTGTATAATATCATAATTTGTTTTGGCTTCATTTTATACTTGTATATATTTGGAACTAAAAATCATATGGTGTGCTTTCGTATTATTAGATGACAGTTAATTTGCGTTAAACCAATTATTAATGTTCTCAAGGTCATTATTCATAATATATATATTTACATGATTATCTGCCCCAGATATAAAAACCTTTGAATCATCAGCAAATAGAATAAATCTTACAAAGTCAGACTTTATGTACATAATTTATATAAATCCAAAATAGTATTGGACCCAGTATGATCCTTGTTTAGCCCCACATGTTTAAAGTCCGAGTATCTGTAACCTTGTCATCACATTTGTCAATTTTGGGAATGTTCTTTTAAATCATGCTTCGACTATGCAACGGCTGTTCCAGAATACCGTAATGATATAACTTGAGCAGAATTTTCTAATTGTGTCGAACATAATCAACATGTGGAACAAAAGTACTGTGAGATGAGCTGATGTATATTGGAAGTTTATCTACTCCAAATGACACGATTTGTACTTCAGCATCGTTTAGACTTATAACGAAAATGGCTGTCATTTTGTACGACAGAGCAACTTATTTATAGAAAAAAAACATTTGATCGTTGGTTGTTAATTTGATTTCATGTAATATAGTTATATCAATAAAAAGTGTATCCTCAAAATATGGCTGCAAAGACTTAATGGCTGTCCCCACAAATTACATTTGAGAGTGATAAACATTGTCAATTATGTCCTGTGAAGTCATTCAACCTGTTGAAATGACAGTTTATTAACACCAATATTTCAACATACGTGAAAGCACTCTGACCTAGGCATTGATAAGCGTTACGTAGAAGAGTCGACGTTATTGTAGGTATCTGAGGGTTGATGTCCTGCTAGATAATACCCGAGACTTTATATGAAGTTCTATTTTCTTTATTTGTCTGGTTCTGATTCTAGAATGTTATTTGTGACCACTGTGGCGACTTGATTCTGGCATTGTTGTGGAATTTAATGTTTGTGTGTCTGATTTGTGTCGTATTTATAGTGAAAGATGCGGGGTGGCTTGATGTGGTGAGCTGTGATTGGTTAATCGGGGGCTTGGGGTCATGCGCTTTTAATTGGAGATCAAACAGGTGTAAGTTAATTGTTATGGGAATTGACAGGATTCGAATGTTTTCATCAAAGGGTTGGATTTGCTAAACCGGGACTATATAATTTGGAAACTGACCCGTTCGGAACATTATTTTTAAGGGATTCTAAAGGTTTATGTAAATTGGACAACAATTAATTATGTACGAGTGAAAAGGGGTGTATTTCATTAGTCTAGATTAGTTTAGTTTTCATGTCCCGAGTGGCCTAAAGGTTGTACATCTAACTTAAACTTTTGGGGTGTGTGTGTGTGTGTGTGGGGGGGGGGGGTGGTGGAGAGGTGGTGTGTGTATGTGTTCGTAAGTGTATGTGTGTATGTGTGCGTTTGTTTGTGGGTGAAATGTCCTTGAGTCAGCCAAATCATTGTCAATCTATCATGGCCCTGGACAGCATAATTTCCTTAATAAATTTGATCGCTTATAAAATCATCAATATACGTGAGTGAGTAATGAAAATTGTTTCAACTATGGTTGCCAAAAATTAAAAATCTTCTGGTTCGGAACCCGTTAAAGTTCCATTGGACGTGAAATCGGAAGTTAACGTGCCGTATATCCGTCGTTAATGGTATTATCGTAGCAAAGTTTTCGATTGAGGTTAGCCCGTTCCATTCGGAACTAATAATTAATGAATTGTAGTTTTCTCATTACTAAGCTCAAATGAAAGTGCTGGCAAGAACCCGGTGATGTTGATGATGATGACAATGTTGATGATGAACATGGTTATTAAGAAGACAATGATCATGATGATGATTGACGATAATGACGATTAGTATGATGAGGACAATTATGAAGATAACCTAGGTGATGATGATAAAAGAGTTAGCCAAGTTCCCCTATGTACCCATGGGCCTTTTCCACTTGACTTAATGAATATCTCTTATCCTTTTATCGTCTAGCCATACAGTTTGCAATTTTTCTAAGTTTTATCCTAAAAATGTATATAGAATGTGTGTACTATCCACACCGCACACCCCATTAAATGGCTTTATATCAAACCATACACTCATTTGTATAACTGGGATTTTAATGCGAATCAACTACCCCCACCGCACCAAACAAACGACACTCATGACAGCACATGCGTGTCGAGTCAAGCGACGCATATAACGAGTTGGGGCGCACCTATACAGACACGGTGTCTGCGTTCAGAAGTGCGCAGTTTCTAACACCCTCTTCCATTTGAATCACATGCTTGCTCCTCTGTGTGTAATCTGGTTAAAAAGAACGTTCCTAGCCCTTCGTTTGTACGATCACCTGATGCACACAGAAGACAGAGCAACAGAAAAGTGCTGATTCCTTCACTCAGGTATGTGAACATTTGCAAAAGCTCATTTTGATTTGCTGGTTGTACTAATCAGTGTAATTGTATGATTAACTCCAGAGAAGCATACATTACGTTTTATATGCCATATGTTTTATTTGCATGAACTGCTGGCGTGTATATAACATAATGTATGGATGTACAGCTCTTATATTTTCGCAACGATTTCAATATATTGGCATTGCACGGCTAATTACATAATTACATATTACATAATGATAGTGTTGCTCATGCCGCATATCTACCACAATACAATATCGACTGCAACCTAACAACATACACTACCCAACATCTACCTCCACTCCACTCCACATCGACCACAACCCAACATCTTAAACAACCCCACATCGATGTTCAACCCACATCCTACTACCCTACATCGCCCGCTATCCCACATCGACTACTGGCCACGATCAACCTCCACCCCATATATACCACCTCCTCACGTCTATCACAACTCCACATCGACCAATACCCCCACATCAACTGCTTATCCTCATTCAATATTGACTGCTTGCCGCCATAAACCACCACCCCACCCCACATTGACATCCACCCCACATTGATACCGACCCTATGTCGTACATCGTCCAACATCTACATCCGCTCTACATCGGCAACTGCTCCCATCGACAACCAAACCTCACCATCCAAAATTGTACAATGATTGCCACCCGTCATCTACCACCACCATGAATAGACCCTAAACCACATGCAGTAAAACCAAAGGATGGTGATATGATGTTGTCAGTTCTCATGGACTTTTTGTCATCTTTTCTGCCACATCTCAAGTATAAAAAGCGAAAGAAAAATGCAACTGTTATTCGGATAATCACTATGACTTCTCTAAGTACTGAGCATTTCAGCGTGCTCTTTGTGGGTGTTTGGGATGTTTGTGTGTTTGTTAACATTTTTTGCCGACACTAGTCGCAATTGCTTTTAAAGTTTAATTTTTTTTTCAATAAGTCGGCCACAATGTTGCGCAGAACCCAGACGCTTTTTTGAAATTTTGAAAATCTAGAATACCGAATATCTCCATGGATGATAATTTTTGTCCAACCGTTGCACAATTTACACCTTGTTATAGCTTAATTCAATTTTGAAATACATGATTTGATCTAAAAAAATCAGCGGTTTTCCCAAGCGCCCAATTTCGAAAAAACGTGGTATCTGTCAAAATGTTAGCAACATTAACATAACAAATACCATCGTTAATAACCGTCCGATGGCAATAATATTTGGGTTGTAGGTTGTCTGTGACATCTTAAGCCAGTTCCCGTGGTCAACTGCGTCGCCTTTCGACCCACAGGTTGTGGGTTCGATACCAAGGTAAGAAAACCTGACTGCCTCCCTGTGATTCGGATGATCACGTTAAATGGCGGTTCCATCTCTGAAAGGGGATGCACCCGACCCGGCTCAATAGTACCGTTATGGACTTTCGTCCCAGCGGCGTGGGTTTTGTGGCCCGATCTAGGCAACAGGTTTGTGGCAAGAAGGCGCTGGCATTTAAGGGAAGCTGTCCAAGCATCTTAATCATCCTCATCATTCACCGTTGTTGAAAGTGACGTTAAACCCCAATATTACCATTACCATTAGTCAGTGACATCTTTAGTTGCATCGTAAAATTTCATGGATGTTGATGACGTCATTTCCAATTCCGAAAGTGTATAAAAATTACCACAAGTTATTCTGGAAGTTTCATTCAATTGCAAACTTTTCTCAATTCATGCAATTAAAAATATTGCATTGTTGAACAAATTCCAGAAAGTCGACAATTTCTGGTGGCAAAAACCTGTAAAATTATTTCAGTTCGTAATTGACATGCCAATTATCGTCCGATCGTAATAAATATATAAGTAGTTGTAAGTCCGTTGCTTTTATCTATTATTCGCATTCGCCAAGTAATGTTGATCAATGCAGTTAGTTATCTTGGCGAATTCGCATTCGCCAAGTTATCTTGGTCAGTCGAGTTTGTGTCTATGTATGTATGTATGATTGTTTGCTAATATTCTTTGGCACGAAATACAGGTCGCAATGTTCGAAATTGTTCCGAATTTTTCCATTTTTTGAATTTGTCGGGACGAAATTATGCACAGAATCCAGAGGTATTGTTTTTGCTTGACCGGACACTAAGGTTAAGGTAATCGAAAAAGTGAAAAATTAATATATCGAATAACTCCGTTAATAATGTTGATACCAAATTTGCACAAATTTGTAGCTCGTTTTAATTGCAAACTTTTTCTAAATATATATGTATCAGACCAATAGCTTTCCCAAGCGCCCCAGGTCGAAGCAGCGTGATTAATTCCAAATGCGTTGTTTCACTACATTTTTCAATCGCCTAAAAAAATGACAAATTGGATCGATGATTATGAAAATAAGGTCAAATGTTGTAAGAGACAGCGTCTAACGAATGGTGGGTTAGTTAACGATATCGATGATGTCACTTCCGGCTACGAAAAAAAACCAATTCAGCTGTGCAATCGGAAGTCAAATCGTCGTTGTCCCGTCGTTAAAAGTCGTATCGTAAAAATGTTCGCGCCTGACGATAGCCCATGCTCTTCCAAACTTGTAACTAATACATCTAATTGTATGTTCCCAATAGTAATCTTGCAAATTGAGCTTTAAGTCCAACAACGCTCTTCAAATTGCATTAACACCCCGATTTGTTTATTGATACTGGGTCGATTTTGAAAATGTTTCCATGAATTTGTTCTCTTCAAGTAACTTTTCGTTGACCGCATGTCAGCACGTATTTTGTCTCATCGTTGAAATAAAAATTAGTTGGAAATTTGTTAGGTTACGCCACAATCGGCTTAAGCATCAACTGAGTTCTTGCAAACTGAACTTCAGTGGTTAAAGGGTTAGAATATTTGAATTGGCATAATTGATTGATGATTAAAGAATTAGGAAATTGAACAAAAGCATACGAATACTGTCAGAGCAATTTCAGTTGTGGGGAAACCTAGTTTTTCCGTCCATAACAAATCGTACTGCCGTCTCATTTAGAAGTTTGTAACACCTGTTGGCTAAATTTCCCAGCTAACTCCATCAACTACTTGCCAATATATCTTCACTCGTTAAAGTTAATTACCGTGCTGTCAGGTCGTTTATTGTCATTAACTACCTGCCAATATATATTCACTCATTCAAGTTAATTACCGCCGTCTCAGGTCGTCTATTGTAATTACGAGGAACACCTGTTACACTCGACCGAATTTGGATTATAATATACTATTCAATCGACTCGGACTACCCCAACTCCGCTGGTGTATGCCTTGATGGATATGTAACGCCTTTGCCGAAAGGGAGGCTGACGTATAACTTGTGACGTGCTCTGGGACGGTTAATTCACTGCATGCGAGTATAGGTCTGTTATTCCCGTTCACTGATTGTGTGTATCTTTCTATCACTTCTCTTCTCTGCTTGCGTGTATCGGTCTGTAACTACCATTCACTGCTTGTGTGTCGGTCTATAACTACCAAACACTGCTTGTGTGTATTGGTCTAAACTGCTCATGGGTATCAGTCTATCAGTCTCCTCATCGCTGTCTGCGGGCGTTTGTCTGTATCTACTCGTCACTGGTTGTGAATATCGCTCTTTAACTCCCAGTTACTGATTTGGAGTATTGGTCCATAACTTCACTTCTCTACTTAAAATCCCCCATCACTGTGTATATCAGTCTATAAATCCGTTTCGCTTCTTATGGCTATCTGTCTATAAATCTCCTTCACTGCATTCGGGTATCGGTCTGTAACTCGCCATCACTGCTGTGTGTATCGATCTTTAATTTCACTGCACTTCTTGTGAGTATCGGCCAATAACTCCTTTTCACTTCTTGTGACTATCGGTATATAACTCCTCTTCATTGCTTGTGAGTATTGGCCTATAATTCCACTTCACTGCTTGTTAGTATCGGTGTATAACACCACCCCACCTCTTGTGAGCATAGGTCTAAAATCCCCCGTCACTGCTTGTGTGAAACCGTCTACAAATTATGATCGCTGCTTGTGGGTATCGGTATATATATTCACTTCACTATGAGTATCGGTCTATAACTCTCCTTCACTGCTTGCGCGTATCAGTCTGTAACTCGGCATCACTGCTTGTGGGTATCGGTCTATAAATCCTGTTCACTGCCTGTGTGTATCGGTCTACAACTTCACCTCACTACTTGTGGTTATTGATCTATAACTCCCCATCACTACTTTTCAGTATTGGTCTGTAACTCCCTATCACTGTTTGTGAGCATCTCAGTTTGTCTCCAACTCCCCTTCACGGCTGATGAGGATCGGTCTATAACTCATGCGAGTATCCTTCAATAACTCCCCATCACTGGCTCTGTATCGTATTATACCTGCCTTGCCCTGGTTTTGAGTCTCTAGCAATACCTCACGCCCTTTCATTCATATCTCTGTCAATACCGCCATCATCCTTGTGTTCGAGCCCTCTCCATCTGTGTGTATACCTGCTGTTAACTGGTTTTGTAATTCTGTTCTGAACACTTCATCTTTACATACTGGTGATCTATACGAGCTTCTAAAAAGTTCGAAAGAGATACGTGTCACTTAATTAAAAATGTTTCAGATGCGACATAGCTCAAGTCACATGCACACATGAACTCACAGCACACTGATTGTCATGCATCCTGTACATTACCGCGTTTACCTTTACAAATGTATACACTTCTGGTACTCACAGGTCGATACTCAACGTTCACGTTTCTCAAACACACCCAGGCCGCAGTCAACAATACAGCCTCTACACCACCAATGAACCCCCATAAAAACCTCCATTAATACTGACAGCAAGACAACCAATAACGTATGGACATTCTCGCCGAACTCATTAAAACCTGACTTATGATGATGATGATGATGATGATGATGATGATGATGATGAAGATAATGATGATGGTGAGGAGGAGGAGGAGGACGAGGAGGACGAGGAGGAGGAGGAGGACGAGCCATTGTCCCCATTGTCGTTTTTTTTTCTATTTGATATTTACTGCTTATTTTAAGAAAGGCTAAACGGCTCAGAAGTTAGATTGCTACGCTTGCATAAGATTGCAAATATCCCGGTTTCGAGCCCCAGAACCTATAAGCATTCTTTGATAAAGGCTACATCTCCATTAATAATGGCAGCAAGACAACCAATAGTGTATGGACATTCTCGCCGAGCTCATTAAAACCTGAATTATGATGATGATGATGATGATGAAGATGATGATGATGATGATGATGATGGTGAGAAAGAAGAGGAGGTTGAGGAGGAGGAGGAGAAGGAGGAGGAGGAGGAGGACGAGTCATTGTCCCCATTGTCGTTTTTTTTTCTATTTGATATTTACTGCTTATTTTAAGAAAGGCTAAACGGCTCAGAAGTTAGATCGCTACGCTTGCATAAGATTGCAAATATCCCGGTTTCGAACCCCAGAACCTATAAGCATTTCCGATCTATTTTTAGTCGTTCTATGATATTTGTTTGGGAGAGAAGTATTAAGAATATGCTTCTAGATGTATTTTTGACACTATCCTAGCCAACGTTAGGCAACCAATTTATAGCACGGACGCATTGGTAAGTTATAATAAACACAGACAGCCAGGCGAGCCTTTCGTTTCACGTATTGGCTATCCCTACACATTACTAACACCTATCCGATATTTACAAGTCGACTAACAACGCTGCGTTGTAATTGGTGTGAGATATTTTACAATATGACATTGAGCGACCCATAGCGTTTAAAATAGCCACACCGGCCCCACCATCACATTCCAACGAAAAGTTGCCTTCTTAATCGTCTCGTGGTATCAATTGCATTGGTAAGCATGTGCAGCATCCTGAAAGAGCGAAAACTCGCACTATATATATACTGAAACTCCTGATCACTACCTATTAAGGCCTTTGCATGATGGTCAATTTTGAATAATAACACTTTCAGGCTATGCTGAGAATTTCGTAAATATATACCTCGGATATTCACAAAATTCACAAAAAATTTACGGTCGCCCAACGATGGACGATATACAGCAGTCTTGTTTCGCTCGGTACATTAAGATTAGAGCAACATCAAATGAGAGTTATTATGAAGAAAAAAATATTTTTTGTCTTTTGTTAATAACAATCTGGGTAAATATTTGAAAGCATCAAAATTCAAATAAAGCAAATTTCGCTGCATGGAGAATAACAAAACTGATCGCCAGACCTAAGTAGCACACAAACTACAGCTTGACAAAACAGCACAACCCATTTATTGCTTCATCCGAAACTAAGGTCAAGGAACCCCGGATAATCGTCCGATCTGTACACACCATTTTTTTAGCAAACGTTTTCTAAATATATGTAATTGTAGCAAATAAATATTTTTCCCATACGCCCCTGGTCGCAATATCGTGGTATCAGTCCAAATTTTATGATAGCATATTGGCACATTTGGTTGGCCAGTAGACCTTTTCTTATGACGTATATGTGCCCCGCGCACAGGTGAACGGTGCTGCTATCAGTTTTGTAAGGTGGGAGTCCGATTCCTGTGGTTGAGAAATAATATCTGTTCTTTGCCCTGTGTAGCCATGCGTAAGAAGCGAAGATAACAACCGCTAGTATACAACCTGACCATAGCATGAATTTTAAACGATAGCAACTTTTGACCGAGCACCAGTCGATACCTTCACCCATTTTGACATTGTCCTTTCAAATAATGTGTGTTTTGTATCTCGGCTAGTTCATTATAATCCCTCGAAGTTATTATCATCTGCTAAGTCGACATTAACATTCATGAACTGTATTCAAGAATGTACAAGTGTGAGCAGGGATGTTAATGAAGTTGTGATCACAAAGTGGGCGATATTTCCGAATTTTGTTTTACTCCAACTTGGTCCAAACAAGGAGTTATAACCAATAGTAGGAGTGGAAACGACGCCGAGATCAAAGACATCTCGCGCGCAGTGCCTGCCTCGGCGAGATCGCCATGAGATATGTGTCTCGCTCACATTTCAGTTCGGCAAGTAGAGGCGTTAGCTGCTGTGCGAAAAACTTTTTTCGAAAACTTTCACCAGTATCACCAAACCTGATGGATTTGCCCGACGAGGTAATTAATTATATATCAATAAACACGCTGATTATCATAGTTATCCTTTTTGGGGTAATCATTATGTTTTATTCGATTGAAGTTTGCAAGTGTTTATTCCGCATCGAGACGCCATATTTTCAGTTTGGAACTTCGACATATATTTTTTAATCTCTTGAAATTTGTGAAATATTCACATAAAAATATTCTTGGTATTTGTTGAGTGAACAAAGTCAAATCCTTTATTAAGCTGTTAAATGCGTACTTTTTATTGAATTGAGCTAAATACGTGAGCGATAATACTTTGAATTAGAACAATTCGTCGAATATCAAGCTTCCAGAATTTTTCAAATTACTCAAAAACTATGTTGTATTGTTTGACCAGATAGCGGCACAAATGCCCTAACCAATAACCAAACACAATCTTTTATCAATAATTGTAAATTCCCTTATAGTTTACCTCCATATCGCATCCAAGTACGACGTATATGTGTCAGTCCAATATGGCTGACAGTGGGCGATAATTTGGTGTTATTACTTACCGGTGGCATACTTATGCAATGTCAGAATACTTCTATGTAACTAACTATAACCTAGAATATTAGTCTTGCCCCAGCAAATTTGTACTTAGTGAATTTAATTTCGTTGAATGATTAATGGATATATATTAGGGGTTGGTAACTGAGTCTGAGAATATATTTTTAATCTTTACATATCCAGTTCAATTATGTTTTGCAGGCAAAAACCTCTCCAGTTGACAAGAATAGGAAAAGGTCCCGAAAGGTTTTTCACAATATATCAGCTCTCAGAAAGCGTTCCATTTCTGAACATGCCTATGCATCTTAATGTGAAGAGAAAAAAAAGGTAACAGCTTGTTGCCCGACTTTGTTGTTGTGAGGATAAAAAATATTAGATTTTTCTACCACTTATTAACTAAAAATGTGAATTTATGAGCACTATTTGTTAAATGATATACATTGGTGTAGGCTTGTTCTGTATTTTATTTTTGTTATTCTGTTTATATGTTTGTCATATTGAAGTTCGAATAAATTGTTCTCACTTTATCTCATTGTTTACATAAACCTACAGCTACCTGTGTTTTAGCATGAAGAAACATGACATCAGCATGTGGTTGTGACATGAACATGAATTAAGGATATACAGGCAACCAGTTTTTAAATATATTTGATACCATTCGTCTTGTTCTCAATCTCTAGAGTATAATGCCTGACATCTGCCGTCTCTATGCCTTTCCAAAGTGCGGATTTGGGCACCGCAACATCAGCATGATCACCGTCGTTCAACGAAGTCATGTATTCCATAAGAGTTACCATGTGCTCGTAGTTTCCCTTCTGGATCATGTAATTTTGTATATGGACATCCTGATTAATGCCGTAGCAAGTGATCGTTTTTTCATCGGACATTGTCACAGTGAAGTCAATTCCCAAGTCGCCCTTCTTCTCATTCAATCTCTTAAAGAAGTCAAACAAGCAGGTAGGAAAGTATATCTTCTGTCTCACAATATCCTCCTTTATCACCACGAGGTCAGCTTTTATTTCACAACTGGTCTTCTTCGCGAGGTGATTTTTGCACCATTGTGGCCAAGGAGTTTTGTCAGAAGAGGTCCCCATTTCGGATCTCTTGTTCCCACAATCCATAGAATCAAAAACAGAAATTTGATCTTTTCCATCTCCATTTTCATTTATCCTAGAAGGCGGCTGCTTAATCAGGTCAATCACACAAATTAAAAATCCATAACGAATGTAAATAACACATTGATTAATGCTGCGAATAAACAGTGGTACTTAACCAATATAAAGACAGACTGTCAAACTACCTAAAAGATTTGATAAGCTTATAGGACACATTCAACTCTCAAATTGAAAATTAATTGGCTCTGAGAATGATGTGATAAGCTTGAAACTTAGCTAACAGTACGAACACCTGGAAAAGATGAAACTATATACTATTTTCGTGCGCACAGTTCAATGAACAGTTGTTATGAACATTTGGGTACCGCAGGCAAAACGTCTATGGTTAGCAGTTTTTGCTGACGGGCGTGCGCTTGATGATTTCCATGTCACCTGCCCGCGGAATATCATATCTGTCAAAAACTTGGCCCAAATGCTCAACACCGATTTTCGCAATGGACATTGGATGTGAGCTTGGATACTCATTGCACGAATATTCATCATTACAGTGAGCATGCTTCTCCTTTACTTTTGGCCATGTCACATTGCCTAATAAACTCATGTCGGCTAAATAGTTACTAGATGTTTCCCCTGCTTCATTGCTCCTCTTGTAGATTCGGAGGGTCCAGTCAGGAAAGTGAATGAGAGAGAGCACAGCGTTACGAAAGGCACCTTACGTATATTTCGGCTAAATAGTTACTAGATGTTCCCTTCAATATGTTGGCAAGAGTAACATTAAGGATGGCGCAGAATGGAACTTGACGCGCTCCCCAGATAAACACTGTGGCTGGGATGGTCGCGTATACAGTGAAATGTTGAATTCGACTGCATCCATTCCTTGACGACAACCACGTCCTTTTCTCCAATACGACGGTCAGTGTTTCGAACGATAAACATGTCTACATCCGTCCCATCTGCTACGAGGAACCACCACATCATGGGTGTAACAGAAACATTGGACGTTACGTCGATCAATTCCACACCAAGTGATACCAGCTTCTTTAGCAACCTTTCCACTGCTTCATTGCTCCTCTTGTAGATTCGGAGGGTCCAGTCAGGAAAGTGAATGAGAGAGAGCACAGCGTTACGAAAGGCACCATACGTATATTTCGGGTTATTTCCATAAAGTGACATGGAAATGATTTTGCGATTGGATCCCTGTATGACGGGCTGGGTACGCTCAGCAGCACGCCACCTGGAGGCAAAATGCCATTGGTATATATACCATCAACATTGCTACATGTCTTTTAAACAAAAACAAATATTCATGCTTAGAGTTGCACATGTCTGGAAGCTACGAGTTGCTTAGCAATATTTGTGATCTATGTGCAATGGTGGAAAAGAAAACGCAAATGTAAACCGCTGTAGAAATGGAACAAGGGGGAGAGAATTATAGCGGTATATGACCAAGTGTTATGGTGATGCAGCAATTTTTGCCTTGGTGCGTCTTGCCATCAGCCCTAACCTTTATTAACTTGGCGAATGCAAAGTTACCTTGATCAGTCGCGTTTGTGGCTATGCATGTTTGTTAGTTCACTTTTTTTTGCACCAGATACAGAATTATTTTTTTCAAATGTTCGGCCCTATTAATGTGCAGAACCCAGAGATTTTGTTTTGACCTTGACTGCAAGCTAAACTTGTATTTCGAATAGCCACGCGAATAACGGTCGGATCGTTTCATAAGCTAATTCATTTTGTATCTCAAAGTAATTGACAATTTTTTCTAAAATATATTACGACATCAAACCAACAGTTCTCCCAAGCGTGCAAGGGCGAAAGATCGTGGTATCGGTCTAAATGTCAACAAATGATTCATGAATATTTTGAGCGCCTATAAAAACGTCAACACATGTCCGATGGTATTAAACATTGGGTCACATGTACTCCATGACAGCTCAAGTAGGATCCTGAGATTTCATGAATGTCGACGACGTCACTTCTGGTCACGAAAGCATCAAAGTTTTCAAAAAATGACACAAATTCAATGCTCAATACGTCCATGCTTTAGAATTTTTTAAATACAGTTTACATATTCTGAAAGTGTCATGTAAATGTTAAATTTTTCTTAATATATGTCGTTGAAAATAATGCATCGTTAAATAAATTGTAGCATGTCGAAAATTTCTGGTATCCAAAATCTCTAAACTTTTTAATTTCGCAATTGATTCACTAATTATCGTCCGATCGTAAAAGAATTATCATTTGCTTAAAGCTGAAGAAATTACGAAACTTCGATAATTGACATTCACTATCAAAATATCCGTTGTTTTCAAAGCGCGCTGAGTTGCAAAAACAAATTTCCCTTAGTCAATTTTCGTCAAATTTTCGATTGCTAATAAAATAGTTAATATCAGTTGAATAGTTATAAAAGTTAGCTCAGATGTTGACATAAGCAGTGCGAATCTAATCCGCAAATTTCATTGACATCGTTTGCCTCATTTCCGGTTTCGAGCGACTTAATCGCGGTACTATTTAATACACTATCATTGTCAATATATCATGGCACCGGACAGCATGATTTCTTTAATAAATTTGATTGCTTTTAAAATCATCAATATATATGCGATGGTCTTGAAAATTGGTTGAATTGTGGTTGCATAACATCTTGGCCAAGTAGTACATAAACCAGTGTAATATTTAGCATTTAATCATTTTTCTATGATGTTGGTGAAGGCGAACATGCTAATGATAACGACGACGATAATGAATAGGACGATTTTAATGATGCATATGATAATCAAAGCGCTTTGAGTTGAACATTTTTCCGCAAATTTCATTAACATTTGTTGCCTCATTTCCGGTTTCGAGCGACTTAATCGCGGTACTATTTGATACACTAAGCTTTTCTTTGAGTCAGCCAAATCATTGTCAATATATCATGGCCCCGGACAGCATGATTTCTTTAATAAATTTGATTGCTTTTAAAATCATCAATATACATGCGATGGTCATGAAAATTGGTTAAATTGTGGTTGCATAAAATCTTGGCCAAGTAGTATATAAACCAGTGTAAAATTTAGCATTTAATCCAATTTCTATGATGTTGGTGAAGGCGAACATGCTAATGATAACGACGATGATAATAATTAGGACGATTGTAATGATGTATATAATAATCAAAGCGCTTTAAGTTAAAAAAATCACAGTGACAAATTTCATTCAAATTGCTATCGATTACAATACGAAAATATGTATTCAATAGTCACAAAAATTGGATCAACTGTATTGTGAAATTTGATGGATGTCAATGACCTAACTTATTGTTCAGAACGCATTCAATTCTTAGCGAAATTAAATTCAGAAGATGGATGTCATTTGCTGCACTTCGGGTTAGTAATGCATTCGATTCATGGCAAAATCAATGGCTGTATCTCCTTGGTTAAGGGTTGTCAATCGCAACCATCCTTCGTTGCTGCGCTGTTAATACTGTATTGCATTTAACATAATAATGGTGCATGTAATATGTTGATGTCAGTTCTCATGTTTTTTTCATGATAATGTTACCAGTACCATTAGTGTATGCCTATGGGTATGCAGGCTGTTGTTGCACAGCATAAATAGATGGGCCATGATATATCAATAGAAAAATTAAGAAATCAGATTATTGATTTGCTAAATTTATTTCAATCATCTTTAGTTGTATACTTAGATAGGTGATACAGGAAATACATATGCTCCAAGAATCTATTTATAAGCTTTCACTTTGCAATGACTTATCATCTAAAGT
This sequence comes from Urechis unicinctus, assembly GCA_034190875.2. Lineage (NCBI taxonomy): Eukaryota > Metazoa > Annelida > Polychaeta > Xenopneusta > Urechidae > Urechis > Urechis unicinctus. Next base: position 52,014,004 of record CM067345.1, read on the forward strand.
ACAAGATACCAACAATTATTTAGACGTAATACTATAATCATAACTTTCTGATAAACCTTTGACAATATAAGCACAGGGGTTTGTTTTGTTTATTAGTAGGTTCACAATCACTCATTTTTTGTGTATTTTGCATTTAGAACAGCTCTAGTTGTGTGGTATTTTCCATTGCTTTAATTGACCAGGTACACACACCTAAGTTCCTTTTTGCTAGTCCCAGTTTGCAATTTGTGTCTGGGCAGGGCTGTGAATATAATGTGGTGTTGCATGCACACAGATCTCAATTTCCCTCTAAATATAGTCTCTGGGCAGGGATATGAATATATTGTGGTGTTGTCTGCACTCAGATCTCAATTTCCCTTCGGATATAAAGTTTCTGGGCAGGATTATAAATACAATGTGGTTTCGTCTGCATCCATGTCTCAATTTACCTCTGCATATAAAGTCTCTTTGCAGTGCTGTGATTCAATACAATGTTATATGCACCAAGATTGCATTACCCCTTAGGGTGTAACACTTCAGGGCAGTGCTAGGATTGTGATGCGATATTGCCTGGTCCTTGGTGTCAATTTCCCTTTAACTCTGGGTATAAAGTCTCAAGGATTATAATACTAACATACATGCAATTAAGGCTATCATCGTGGAGCGAATAATTTCTTGACATTCATTTTTTAGCTATCTATATTGGTCTACTTAAACTATCACAAATATACAGCTTAATTTATATCAAATATCACATACAATCATAGTTTATTACAGATAATGATTATTGCAAACTTCACATCACAACAAACTTATTATTTTATTTCAAACACTTAACAATTAGCATTTAAAAAAATCTTTTTGCATCTAATGTATATTACTATGTATCACTATAAAAGTAACGCATGTTACATGGAGAAAATAGAAATTCTGCAGTTATTCATTAAAGCAAATTTTGGTTTACATTTGTCATTTCAATTGCGTCTATTCTCATATAATCATACCTCAAATAATTTGCAACATTAATATTGCTTATCTGGGATATTTCTGCTGCTCATTGGTTCAGGGGTTGATTGCAACAGAGGCGGCATGTCGTACTTCTTATAGCAGTCGGATGCTTCAAGCTAAATATCTGTACTTAAGTATTCAATAGCACGTTTGGTATGAAAAGTGGCATGTTTATGAACCAATTTCGCATTGGACGATAAAGAAGTAAGCATTTCAGAGCAGTCACTTTATATTAAGATTATTCAAAGGGCCTACCTCACACCATGAGGTATTTCTTTGCAGATGATACAGTCTGGGATGATGAACACTTGATGCAGTAATTTTCTCTTTTCCTATGTTCATCTTATTTTCTGCAGCTAAAACAGAATGTCACTTTGCATTCATCAATGTTAAATTATAATACTAAAGAAAAGCCATACTACAAAGTCCTTGATTTACTTAGCTTACTCACTGACTCCGCCTCTATGCACCATCACCCCTACCCTTTATCTCCCGGTGTGGGTCAAGATGAAGGACTCTGACTTGTCGTAGATGGCGACTAATGGGGGACAGCCTGCTATTTAACAGGCCTTCCCAACACCAAGTATTTTTTTGACAGGGTGCATAGTAGTATATTGTCAGGGAGGAACTCTTGACAAGGATATTTTCCCTTTTCCTGTGCTGATCTTTCTTCTGCAGCATAAATAGAATGTCATTTAGTATTCATCGATGTGAAATTATAATACTTCAGCAAATCTTTACTACTCGCAGTCATATACATACCTTACGCACTGATACAGCTTCTGTACACCACCACGCCTAACCCTTATCTCCCCCTGTGGGTCCAGGGATAGGGCTCCGGCTTGTCGTAGGTGGTGACTATTACGGCCCATTACGGGGCAACCTATTATCTGTGAGTTGCGTCTTGGCCGTTTAGTTTTTGCCTGGTTTACTGGGTGGGATGGTGGTGCCGTCTCTCGGATGGTGCTTGACATTATTTTTCACTTTTTGTTCAATTTAACCGTGATGTACATGCGCAAAAAGAAAAATCTCCAACTACCATTCATAATACAATGCTAGTATCGGTCTATAACTCCATATCATTTTTTGGAGTATTCGTCTCCAATTCCCCTTCACTTCTTTGTGAGTATTGGTGAAAAACTCCCTATCACTAACTCTGTAAATAGTTATACCTGCTCTGGCTTTGTATCTCTTGTTATACTGCACGCCACTTCGTATATCCATCTGTCAATACCGCCATCATCATTGTGTGTGAGATTCAGCTTAGAACTCACTCCCCATCGCTATTTGTTTCGGTGTATACCTCCTCTGAGCTAGTTTTGTGAGTCTCTTTTGAGCACCTCATCTGTATATTCTTGTGATCTATAAGAGCTTCTACAAAGTTCGAAAGAGACACATTTTACTGAATTACAAATATGTCAGATGCGAAGCATGCGTTACATGCACATATGAACTCACAATACCACTGTCCTGCATCCTGGAGATAACCGCAGTCACCTTACCAACTTTTATACATTTCTACATAGACAGGCTTTTCTGCCACTTGGCAACTTAGATGCATCACTGACATAAGCAACTATAACATACCAATTTCACTTAATATAAATATATATATATATATATAGATATAGAGAGTATAAAAGGTGGATATAAAATGTTTATAGAGAAAGTATATAGAGAAAAAATAAATAGGGAGAGACAGCAATGTAGACAGAGAGACAGATATACAGAGAGAGATATCTATATATAGAGAGATATATAGAGATATATATAGATGTTAATATATATATATATATAAATATATAGAGAAAGAAAAATATATAGATAATATATAGATATATATAGATAGATATAGGGATATTAGAGATGGGAGAGAGATAGAGAAAGATCTATCTAGATCTAAAGAGATCTATCTATGTATATATATAGATATAGATCTCTATATATTAATAAATATACATACATCTACACACATATATAGATAAAATATATCTAGATATATAAATATATAGATATCTAGACATATCTGTATGTCCGGAATATGCATATCTATCAATAAAGTATTTTACCTCTCTCTATCTATCTATAGATCCATATTTATCTCTCTCCCTGTTAGATAGAGAGAGAAAGGGGATAAAGTGTAGATATATAAAATATACATAGAGATATACATCAAGATGAGAGATAGATATCTATCATATATAGAGATATATATATAGATTGATATATGTATGTGAGTAATATAGATATCTATCATGGGATTTAACATATCTATATATCTATATATAAAGACTCAATATAAATGTATATATAAACGTATATATATATATATGTAGATCATATAATATATATATATATATATATATATATATATATATATATATATACACATAGATATATATGTAGATACATATATTTATATAAATATATATATATATATATATATCATAAATATATCTCTATATATATAAAATACATATATGTATAAATGTGGATATAAATGTTTATATATATATGTATATATATAAAAATAAATATTATCTATACATCAATATATATGTATACATATATACATATACATAGATATTTATGCATATACATATATATAAATATATACATGTATATATTTATATATTTATACTATATATATATACAAAACATATTTATTTATATATGTGTATATATATATACATATATATATATATATATAATATATATACTATATATATATATATATATATATATATATATATATATATATATATATATATATATAAATATATATATATATATATAATATCCAGTATTAATAATATATAGTAAAAATCAATATAGTTTATTTCGGGCCCGGGCCCATAGAACATAAAACATGCATACAATTTGGCATTCGATGCAGAGCCTATAAAATTCGATTCCAATGGCGCCTGATCGTACTACGTAACAATTGTTCAAAGGTTTTATTAACAAGTTGTTGGAGAGTTAACATGATCATACAATCATTCGATGCAGAGCCTAAATTCCAATGGCGAATGTTGATATTAACAAGTTGTTGGAGAGTTATGATCTATTTTGAAATATTCCGATATAATTAAGGAATTAAGTTTTGGGCGAACACATGGCTTGCATTGTCTTTCTTTGACACACCTAAACAATTCGGTACCTGCAATTGTAAGCAACTCTAAGTGACAGTTGTATTGAAGTTCTAAATATAATGTGATTTTTAAAGCTCTCATTGGCTACAGCTAGATTTATCCCAGACCTGCATTTTGAAGGGGGCACATTCATGTTGCTCAAACCAACCCAAAACGTCTTTTTTTGTGTTTACAACGTGATCGTACTTAATCGACGTGCGATTTGCCTTTATTTCGACGTTGCTCCACGTGGAGAACACAAACCTTTGCGCGTGTTTTTAGATTTTAACGTCATGCGAATAAGGTCACGAGAATCAATCGATCTCTCTAGTCAGCTGACCTCACTCGCTCAATGATCTCTTTGTTTCGATCGAGTAACACGTACCTCCGTTCGTCGTATTTAGCTCGATTAGGGCACAACTTTTGATAAGTGGACAAGCAGACTTGGGAAGACGTTTTAAGTTTCATGCATCACCAAAACTCTTGAGCGATTGGGGAGAACCGTCGTCATGACTGCGTCAACTGGAAGTGCAGCCAACCAGCTCCCGAGTGGAGGAACGCTTCATGCTTTATTTTCGAGGGAGATAACTGAACAAACCTTACATTTATATTGTTATATCAAAATTGAACATGATACTAACAGTCACAAACTTAGTGTAACTTACCTGCCATGTCTCCAAATTTCATAGTGCCCTCGCCGAATATACACAAGTAGAATAATTGCTGTTTTCAAACGAAACTAACAGTCATCTTCATGAATGGGGCCGTAATTGTGAATATTTAAACCTTATTGCACTTACCAAACGACAAACTTCTCCATGACAGATCAATAAAACTCTATAAGATGCTGGAGGTTTTGTTTAATTTGACGAGTTGATCAGCCATGTTTTTAAACTGCATGTGTGTCTAATTTTTTAAACAGCGATTGGATGCCGCAACCACACTTTCAGGACAGTCAGTCATTCAGACAAGTCAGAATAATATTGATTTTTGGACAATTACATTGCGTTGTCAAATATGAAAGCACATACCGTCTGCGTAATTTAGGAACAAAACCGTAAAACGCACCGAGGAAAAATACCGTGGTGCATCTTGCACAGGGTTAACCGTTTCACCCCTTAGTATCAACCGGTTTTTGGCGCATTTCGCTCATTTCCAAACGAGGCAGTAATACCTCCATCGAAAGATTTTGCCATGGCGTCTGCTTAGGCAGACCGTTTTGGTTTTGACATTGACGGTGAGAGTATTTAAAGTTGAGATGCGTTACCCTCATCAGCTCACATGTTGGACCATGTCGTGGCTTGCCCTCATTGCGCCAGCTTATATACTCACCTCGCTTTGGGTATGCAGGTCTTTAATGTAGTCATTAAAGCCAGGGACCATAAAATCGCGGCCGAAGTTTACTTAACAATCGCCCATGCATTTACTACTAGACTTGCGTACCGCGTTCGAAATCCCGCAATACAGACGAGCGATCTGCGCCTTGACATCAGCAAAGGATATTTTGCATTGACACAGTCCGGGAGCGCCACATCCATTGAATAACGTTTCGACAGCTTTTGATAAGCTGCAATATTCGCTGTTTAGGAGCCAGCTCACTCGGATGTTGAGTGTCAAAAGTACATTATGCTACAAACTTGTCCATCATCATACCGCGCCCGTATTAGCCATGCCCACGAGTGACCAACGCGTGACCTGCCAGCCCCCCCCCCCCCCCCCATCATCATGCATATACCATCTAAACCCTACGCCGGAAGTTCGTGTTCATTCAACAGCAACCTCAAATGCGTGACGCCCTCCACAGCACCACAGATCGCGATACGACATCTGGTGGGGAAACCCGGTACTGGGGGAGAAGCCAGCGGGGAAAGCGGACTGAGGGATAGAGATGATAGTGGGAGAACTGTAATTATACACTGCCTAAAATATGTATACCACATCTACAAGCATAATATACGCTCTATTATATTCAATAACATCACAACTACTGATAGATGCATAGCATTTGTTGTATATATAGTCTACACAATGTCTTCACAATGTGGACACTATATCTTGCAATAATTATATAAGATACACATATAACACACAGTATATATATCTTACAGTGAAGACCACACAGACATTTATTACAAAAATTGCGCATTTCTAACAGATAGGGCAACAAACACATAACACAGTGTAAACCTTTAACTGTTAATACATCAGTTACAATAAAGCGCAATAAATACTTCTATCTGTGAAGATAACAGATGCAAGAAACACATGGTGTATATATCTAACAGTGAATGTTTAACATACACATATAATACAGAGTGCACATATCGTATAGTGAATACATAGCAGAACCATATCACATACAGTGTATACATCTTACAGTAAATATATAACAAACACATACACCAGTGTATACATCTAACAGTGTAGATAATAGACATATATGGCACACTATGTATATATCTAACAGCAAAGACAACTCAGACAATTATAACTCGTAAAGCATACATTTTATAGTGAAAACGTCCGACACATATAACCATCAGACACATAGATAGAACTCAGCGTATATGTCAAAGAGTGTATATATATATATATATATATATATATATATATATATATATATATATATATATATATATATATATATATATATATATATATATATATATATATATATATATTTATATGTATATATATATATATATATATAGAAAAATATCGGCAGAGCATATAACACATTGTGTATACATCTAACAGCAAAGACAACTCAGACACATAAAACACAGTGTATATGTTTAATATTAAGAATAACAGTCACACATACCGTATCGTAACATTTTATTGATGTCGATGACGTCAATTCCGGTTACGAACGTATTAAATATATAGCGGAAGTGAAATTGGAAGTTGACACGCCTAATCTCCGTGGTTAATGGTCGTATCGTAGCAATGTCGATCGATGGTAACAACATTGTATTCTGAGCGAAAAACTAATTACACGTAGTCGTAAGTTCTTAATAGTTTTCTCATAAACTAAGCTAGAAGAAAAGTCGTGGCAGGAAAAGTGAAACATCGAATTTTGGAGTCGAAAACCAGCCTCCCTCATGGCAGGAGAACTCGTTACCCCCGTGCCACGACGTATTTATGCTAACATTTGTTGTATTATACAAGAAGTACAGGGATAAAACCCTTCTAGGATAATAACTTGGAGCTCTTCTGTATGATAATGATCAGTATTACTCATCTGTACTGAGCATTGCCTCCTCGCTAATGATGAAACTGGAGATTAAGTTGACAGTGATCATGGTTCATCAGGATGTGGATAGAATTGTAAAATGTTTACATATTCAAAAAAATGCTTAATATAATTGGAGTTTAAAAAAACTAATTACATTACAGTTCACCAAATTCATCAATCCCCTTATTGACCCATTCGCATTCGCCAAGTTTTCTTTGTCAGTCGCGTTTGTGACTATGAATGTTTGTGGGATGTTTGATAACAATTTTATGTCTCGCATTACAGGTTGCATTTTCAAATTTCAAATTTTACCATATATCGCAAGTCTAGCTCCCAATTAGGAATACAAATTAGTAGAACTATTGTCTGTATGGTTTCTTTTTATTAACCTTCCGTGCAGTTGTGTTTCGATTAAATCATGACATATGTCGGTCGGCATATATGACATAATAAAGTATTTATGGGGCTCAGCGCATTAAACAAATAATGTCGATGTTTGTTTCCAGCTAGGAACGCCGCGAACCGAACAATATGCGCAAGCTCAGTAAGTACGAGTTTTTTTGCTTTATTATTTTTTTGGGGACCGATTCTTGCCCCATGCTTGGATATCGCATGTGAAGCCAGTTGAAGCATTCAACTATAATAATACTAATAATCACATTTGCTGCACCTTAAAGGTTTGTCTCCAGGTGAGCTACTTCTCGGTGAGATCTCTATTTTATTTTTGCCCATGAACAAACTGAACAGTATCTTGCACAGGCACTGGCAATCCGCCAACATGGCCTGTTACTTGGATAGTCACAGTTATTTAGAGTAACACCTCCCAAAATATATGATCGGATATTTTCACTTTTCCGAAAATTAACAAAAATTATAATCTCCAATGGGTGTCTTTGTTATCGCTTATATCCATTAAAACATTCAGTCCGCGAATTATATATGTTGAAGATTTACATGAAATATTATGCAGTTGAAACATAGATTTGATCGAATCTTAGACAGATAGCACTAAATCTGACCCTACTGTTATATGTTTTGATGAATCAAACTAAGATATAATTATTAATTATAATAATAATTAATCTTAACTGTCTCTATATTACAGTGTCATGCTTGAAATGGGGCTTGATGGTTGCCATCTTTGTTCTTATCATCTACATCATCATGTACGTACCGGAAGTAAGGCAACAACCTGCGGACCCCAACCAAACACCGTCTTCTCCTTGGAATCAGATCAACAAATTAATGTTCACAAGGAAGTCCGGTTTAGAAGGCCACGAACAATCAGCAGCTACACAAATTTCGAAGTACACCTCTTTTGGGAATGCTTTAGCAGAAAAAGCAAATAGAAGGGGTGAAATAATTCTTATATCCGCTGATTTTGGCTACGCTTCCATGGCTTTGAACTTTTATGCGACATCTCTGGCGAAACTTAGCGTCAAAAATTATCTATTTGTTGGATCCGATGCACGAGTTTGTAGATTCCTCAACATTCATGGTGCTGATTGCTACGCACACTTTAAGGACAACATAGGTGATATGGCGAGCAGCTGGGGCACTTCTGAGTTTAATCATAAAACCTATTTCAAGATCAAAATTATTCTGGAATCTTATATTGTTGAATTACACCGTTCTCTTTTCAGATGCGGATATAATTTTCTTCAAAAACCCTTTCGAGCATTATCAATGTCCGAAATGTGATGTTCAAATTCAAAGTGATGGTTCCCAGGGAAACAGTGGTTTATATCTCAGTCGCCCAACCAAATCAAGCATCGACTTGCACAAAAGAGCATGGGAACTCTCCCAGAAATCAAATAAATCCAACGATCAAGCACTGCTAAACAGGGTTATGAACAAAATGACGAAAGCTAAACAGCTAAAAGTTGACACTTTAAGTGATGTGACATTCCCCAATGGTCGTGTTTATTTTGAGACGGGAAAAAGAATGTTTCTTGGTGATAATCCTTGCAAAGACTGTGTTGTTGTCCATAATAACTGGATCCTTACATACGCCGGGAAAGAATTAAGATTTAAAGAAAATGGTCTTTGGGATATAGATATCGATGGTTACTACAGTAACCCTGATACACGCTATATTCTGTACAGTAATGGGAAGGATAGTTCAACCAACAACACGCTTCAACTTGAATTGAAAGCACTCAAGAATGCCTTGTCAATGGGGTTTCTTTTGAATAGGATAGTAATAATGCCATCATTTACCTGTTATAAGTGCACACATTCCGCATGTAAGGCTCCTCATGGCAGATGTTCTTTCATGGCTCATTTCCGAGTGGCAACTTTTAACCAACACTTCCAAGGCAAATACAGAGAGCACGTATTTCTACAGCACCCCAAGGTCCCTCAGTCCGTTAAACAGTCGATTTCTCCTGTTTACATTATACAATCTGGTGAGTTAGACACAGCCAACACCACTTCTCCCCACCCCGCAATTTTCACCCCACAAAACGCAACAAAAGGCGCAAGTGCCAATGAACTAAAGTTATGGTTTGGGGACTCCAAATTTTCGGTTCTTCAATTTAAATCTCTTGATGGAATATTCAGTGGTTTCCCTAATTCATCTGGACAATTTGACGATATAAACGCAAAGCTGGATGGTGCGTTTACAGCCGCAAATTACAGGCAGTTCTGATTTGTGAAGCCATTCAGTTTTGAATGCATAACCAAACAGACTACATATTGGCTAACTGTAGTGTAAATAATTGTAAATTATTGGAGAAATAGTTCTTTGATCCGGAGTAACAAAATTTTGTTAAAATAAATTTTGTGTAAAGCTTCATTTACTATTCGTCAGTAAACTTAAGTGCTTCCATTATTGCATCTGTCAAACAAACGTTATGTGTGATGTTTTCAAATAGTTTGATTTGATTTATTGAATATATTTTACGTGCGCTAAGGCATTATATTTGTTTGCACAATTACTATTACTCTAATACTAGTAAATACAATTGCGCGTATATGTTCATGATATGAAACTGTTGGCGTTAGATTTGCAACTGCAAGATATGTTGTCTTGTTGTTTAGGTTAAGTCCCCTTTCAAGATAAATATGTCTAGAATTGTAGGTGCATAAGTATCTATCCTAGATAGACATTGAAGTGAGTATAAAGGCGCATCTGTAAGCTGCATATCTTGTGCAATTTAACGAAACTTTGCCAGCTTATGTATAACCAGTGAACAGGTGAACAAACTGTGATACATATTAACAATGCTATGCACTATTATTACGTTGATCATATGTAATCGTAATGGTGATGGGTTCTGTACCGGAAGGTATTACAATTCTATATTAAAATAAGTGCTTGAAATCCCATTTGTTTCTCGATTTAATATATGGTATTGTGCTTTTGAATCATTTTCCGGTTAATATATTTTCAAAGAATTGTATCAGCCATGCAAGATCATCGTCTCACTATCAAATTTAGGCCACAGCTGACCGCCTTAATTAATCTTTGTCCAAATGCGTGCTAGTTGGTTTACGAACGTATTAAATATATAGCGGAAGTGAAATTGGAAGTTGACACGCCTAATCTCCGTGGTTAATGGTCGTATCGTAGCAATGTCGATCGATGGTAACAACATTGTATTCTGAGCGAATAACTAATTACATGTAGTCGTAAGTTCTTAATTGTTTTCTCATAAACTAAGCTAGAAGAAAAGTCGTGGCAGGAAAAGTGAAACATTGAATTTTTGAGTGGAAAACCAGCCTCCCTCATGGCAGGAGAACTCGTTACCCCCCGTGCCACGACGTCTTTATGCTAACATTTGTTGTATTATACAAGAAGTACAGGGATAAAACCCTTCTAGGATAATAACTTGGAGCTCTTCTGTATGATAATGATCAGTATTACTCATCTGTACTGAGCATTGCCTCCTCGCTAATGATGAAACTGGAGATTAAGTAGACAGTGATCATGGTTCATCATGATGTGGATAGAATTGTAAAATGTTTACATATTCAAAAAGATGCTTAATATAATTGGAGTTTAAAAAAAACTAATTACATTACAGTTCACCAAATTCATCAATCCCCTTATTGACCCATTCGCATTCGCCAAGTTTTCTTTGTCAGTCGCGTTTGTGACTATGAATGTTTGTGGGATGTTTGATAACAATTTTGTGTCTCGCATTACAGGTTGCATTTTCAAATTTCAAATTTTACCATATATCGCAAGTCTAGCTCCCAATTAGGAATACAAATTAGTAGAACTATTGTCTATATGGTTTCTTTTTATTAACCTTCCGTGCAGTTGTGTTTCGATTAAATCATGACATATGTCGGTCGGCACATATGACATAATAAAGTATTTATGGGGCTCAGCGCATTAAACAAATAATGTCGATGTTTGTTTCCAGCTAGGAACGCCGCGAACCGAACAATATGCGCAAGCTCAGTAAGTACGAGTTTTTTGCTTTATTATTTTGGGGACCGATTCTTGCCCCATGCTTGGATATCGCATGTGAAGCCATTTGAAGCATTCAACTATAATAATACTAATAACCACATTTGCTGCACCTTAAAGGTTTGTCTCCAGGTGAGCTACTTCTCGGTGAGATCTCTATTTTATTTTTGCCCATGAACAAACTGAACAGTATCTTGCACAGGCGCTGGCAATCCGCCCACATGGCGCTGTTACTTGGATAGTCACAGTTATTTAGAGTAACACCTCCCAAAATATACGATCGGATATTTTCACTTTTCCGAAAATTAAAAAAAATTATAATCTCCAATGGGTGTCTTCGTTATCGCTTATATCCATTAAAACATTCAGTCCGCGAATTATATATGTAGAAGATTTACATGAAATATTATGCAGTTGAAACATAGATTTGATCGAATCTTAGACAGATAGCACTAAATCTGACCCTACTGTTATATGTTTTGATGAATCAAACTAAGATATAATTATTAATAATAATAATAATCAATCTTAACTGTCTCTATATTACAGTGTCATGCTTGAAATGGGGCTTGATGGTTGCCATCTTTGTCCTTATCATCTACATCATCATGTACGTACCGGAAGTAAGGCAACAACCCTGCGGACCCCAACCAAACACCGTCTTCTCTTTGGAATCAGATCAACAAATTAATGTTCACAAGGAAGTCCGGTTTAGAAGGCCACGAACAATCAGCAGCGACACAAATTTCGAAGTACACCTCTTTTGGGAATGCTTTAGCAGAAAAAGCAAATAGAAGGGGTGAAATAATTCTTATATCCGCTGATTTTGGCTACGCTTCCATGGCTTTGAACTTTTATGCGACATCTCTGGCGAAACTAGCGTCAAAAATTATCTATTTGTTGGATCCGATGCACGAGTTTGTAGATTCCTCAACATTCATGGTGCTGATTGCTACGCACACTTTAAGGACAACATAGGTGATATGGCGAGCAGCTGGGGCACTTCTGAGTTTAATCATAAAACCTATTTCAAGATCAAAATTATTCTGGAATCTTTATTGTTGAATTACACCGTTCTCTTTTCAGATGCGGATATAATTTTCTTCAAAAACCCTTTCGAGCATTATCAATGTCCGAAATGTGATGTTCAAATTCAAAGTGATGGTTCCCAGGGAAACAGTGGTTTATATCTCAGTCGCCCAACCAAATCAAGCATCGACTTGCACAAAAGAGCATGGGAACTCTCCCAGAAATCAAATAAATCCAACGATCAAGCACTGCTAAAACAGGGTTATGAACAAAATGACGAAAGCTAAACAGCTAAAAGTTGACACTTTAAGTGATATGACATTCCCCAATGGTCGTGTTTATTTTGAGACGGGAAAAAGAATGTTTCTTGGTGATAATCCTTGCAAAGACTGTGTTGTTGTCCATAATAACTGGATCCTTACATACGCCGGGAAAGAATTAAGATTTAAAGAAAATGGTCTTTGGGATATAGATATCGATGGTTACTACAGTAACCCTGATACACGCTATATTCTGTACAGTAATGGGAAGGATAGTTCAACCAACAACACGCTTCAACTTGAATTGAAAGCACTCAAGAATGCCTTGTCAATGGGGTTTCTTTTGAATAGGATAGTAATAATGCCATCATTTACCTGTTATAAGTGCACACATTCCGCATGTAAGGCTCCTCATGGCAGATGTTCTTTCATGGCTCATTTCCGAGTGGCAACTTTTAACCAACACTTCCAAGGCAAATACAGAGAGCACGTATTTCTGCAGCACCCCAAGGTCCCTCAGTCCGTTAAACAGTCGATTTCTCCTGTTTACATTATACAATCTGGTGAGTTAGACACAGCCAACACCACCACTTCTCCCCACCCCGAAATTTTCACCCCACAAAACGCAACAATAGGCGCAAGTGCCAATGAACTAAAGTTATGGTTTGGGGACTCCAAATTTTCGGTTCTTCAATTTAAATCTCTTGATGGAATATTCAGTGGTTTCCCTAATTCATCTGGACAATTTGACGATATAAACGCAAAGCTGGATGGTGCGTTTACAGCCGCAAATTACAGGCAGTTCTGATTTGTGAAGCCATTCAGTTTTGAATGCATAACCAAACAGACTACATATTGGCTAACTGTAGTGTAAATAATTGTAAATTATTGGAGAAATAGTTCTTTGATCCGGAGTAACAAAATTTTGTAAAAAAATTTTGTGTAAAGCTTTCATTTACTATTCGTCAGTAAACTTAAGTGCTTCCATTATTGCATCTGTCAAACAAACGTTATGTGTGATGTTTCCAAATAGTTTGATTTGATTTATTGAATATATTTTACGTGCGCTAAGGCATTATATTTGTTTGCACAATTACTATTACTCTAATACTAGTAAATACAATTGCGCGTATATGTTCATGATATGAAACTGTTGGCGTTAGATTTGCAACTGCAAGATATGTTGTCTTGTTGTTTAGGTTAAGTCCCCTTTCAAGATAAATATGTCTAGAATTGTAGGTGCATAAGTATCTATCCTAGATAGACATTGAAGTGAGTATAAAGGCGCATCTGTAAGCTGCATATCTTGTGCAATTTAACGAAACTTTGCCAGCTTATGTATAACCAGTGAACAGGTGAACAAACTGTGATACATATTAACAATGCTATGCACTATTATTACGTTGATCATATGTAATCGTAATGGTGATGGGTTCTGTACCGGAAGGTATTACAATTCTATATTAAAATAAGTGCTTGAAATCCCATTTGTTTCTCGATTTAATATATGGTATTGTGCTTTTGAATCATTTTCCGGTTAATATATTTTCAAAGAATTGTATCAGCCATGCAAGATCATCGTCTCACTATCAAATTTAGGCCACAGCTGACCGCCTTAATTAATCTTTGTCCAAATGCGTGCTAGTTGGTTTACGAACGTATTAAATATATAGCGGAAGTGAAATTGGAAGTTGACACGCCTAATCTCCGTGGTTAATGGTCGTATCGTAGCAATGTCGATCGATGGTAACAACATTGTATTCTGAGCGAATAACTAATTACATGTAGTCGTAAGTTCTTAATTGTTTTCTCATAAACTAAGCTAGAAGAAAAGTCGTGGCAGGAAAAGTGAAACATTGAATTTTTGAGTGGAAAACCAGCCTCCCTCATGGCAGGAGAACTCGTTACCCCCGTGCCACGACGTCTTTATGCTAACATTTGTTGTATTATACAAGAAGTACAGGGATAAAACCCTTCTAGGATAATAACTTGGAGCTCTTC
The DNA here is from genome assembly GCA_034190875.2 of Urechis unicinctus. Taxonomy (NCBI): domain Eukaryota; kingdom Metazoa; phylum Annelida; class Polychaeta; order Xenopneusta; family Urechidae; genus Urechis; species Urechis unicinctus. The sequence continues at coordinate 52,029,070 of CM067345.1, forward strand.
TGTATGATAATGATCAGTATTACTCATCTGTACTGAGCATTGCCTCCTCGCTAATGATGAAACTGGAGATTAAGTAGACAGTGATCATGGTTCATCATGATGTGGATAGAATTGTAAAATGTTTACATATTCAAAAAGATGCTTAATATAATTGGAGTTTAAAAAAACTAATTACATTACAGTTCACCAAATTCATCAATCCCCTTATTGACCCATTCGCATTCGCCAAGTTTTCTTTGTCAGTCGCGTTTGTGACTATGAATGTTTGTGGGATGTTTGATAACAATTTTGTGTCTCGCATTACAGGTTGCATTTTCAAATTTCAAATTTTACCATATATCGCAAGTCTAGCTCCCAATTAGGAATACAAATTAGTAGAACTATTGTCTATATGGTTTCTTTTTATTAACCTTCCGTGCAGTTGTGTTTCGATTAAATCATGACATATGTCGGTCGGCACATATGACATAATAAAGTATTTATGGGGCTCAGCGCATTAAACAAATAATGTCGATGTTTGTTTCCAGCTAGGAACGCCGCGAACCGAACAATATGCGCAAGCTCAGTAAGTACGAGTTTTTTGCTTTATTATTTTGGGGACCGATTCTTGCCCCATGCTTGGATATCGCATGTGAAGCCATTTGAAGCATTCAACTATAATAATACTAATAATCACATTTGCTGCACCTTAAAGGTTTGTCTCCAGGTGAGCTACTTCTCGGTGAGATCTCTATTTTATTTTTGCCCATGAACAAACTGAACAGTATCTTGCACAGGCGCTGGCAATCCGCCCACATGGCGCTGTTACTTGGATAGTCACAGTTATTTAGAGTAACACCTCCCAAAATATACGATCGGATATTTTCACTTTTCCGAAAATTAAAAAAAATTATAATCTCCAATGGGTGTCTTCGTTATCGCTTATATCCATTAAAACATTCAGTCCGCGAATTATATATGTAGAAGATTTACATGAAATATTATGCAGTTGAAACATAGATTTGATCGAATCTTAGACAGATAGCACTAAATCTGACCCTACTGTTATATGTTTTGATGAATCAAACTAAGATATAATTATTAATAATAATAATAATCAATCTTAACTGTCTCTATATTACAGTGTCATGCTTGAAATGGGGCTTGATGGTTGCCATCTTTGTCCTTATCATCTACATCATCATGTACGTACCGGAAGTAAGGCAACAACCTGCGGACCCCAACCAAACACCGTCTTCTCTTTGGAATCAGATCAACAAATTAATGTTCACAAAGGAGGCCGGTTTAGAAGGCCACGAACAATCAGCAGCGACACAAATTTCGAAGTACACCTCTTTTGGGAATGCTTTAGCAGAAAAAGCAAATAGAAGGGGTGAAATAATTCTTATATCCGCTGATTTTGGCTACGCTTCCATGGCTTTGAACTTTTATGCGACATCTCTGGCGAAACTTAGCGTCAAAAATTATCTATTTGTTGGATCCGATGCACGAGTTTGTAGATTCCTCAACATTCATGGTGCTGATTGCTACGCACACTTTAAGGACAACATAGGTGATATGGCGAGCAGCTGGGGCACTTCTGAGTTTAATCATAAAACCTATTTCAAGATCAAAATTATTCTGGAATCTATATTGTTGAATTACACCGTTCTCTTTTCAGATGCGGATATAATTTTCTTCAAAAACCCTTTCGAGCATTATCAATGTCCGAAATGTGATGTTCAAATTCAAAGTGATGGTTCCCAGGGAAACAGTGGTTTATATCTCAGTCGCCCAACCAAATCAAGCATCGACTTGCACAAAAGAGCATGGGAACTCTCCCAGAAATCAAATAAATCCAACGATCAAGCACTGCTAAACAGGGTTATGAACAAAATGACGAAAGCTAAACAGCTAAAAGTTGACACTTTAAGTGATATGACATTCCCCAATGGTCGTGTTTATTTTGAGACGGGAAAAAGAATGTTTCTTGGTGATAATCCTTGCAAAGACTGTGTTGTTGTCCATAATAACTGGATCCTTACATACGCCGGGAAAGAATTAAGATTTAAAGAAAATGGTCTTTGGGATATAGATATCGATGGTTACTACAGTAACCCTGATACACGCTATATTCTGTACAGTAATGGGAAGGATAGTTCAACCAACAACACGCTTCAACTTGAATTGAAAGCACTCAAGAATGCCTTGTCAATGGGGTTTCTTTTGAATAGGATAGTAATAATGCCATCATTTACCTGTTATAAGTGCACACATTCCGCATGTAAGGCTCCTCATGGCAGATGTTCTTTCATGGCTCATTTCCGAGTGGCAACTTTTAACCAACACTTCCAAGGCAAATACAGAGAGCACGTATTTCTGCAGCACCCCAAGGTCCCTCAGTCCGTTAAACAGTCGATTTCTCCTGTTTACATTATACAATCTGGTGAGTTAGACACAGCCAACACTACTTCTCCTCACACAGAAATGTTCACCCCACAAAACGCAACAATAGGCGCAAGTGCCAGTGAACTAAAGTTATGGTTTGGGGACTCCAAATTTTCGGTTCTTCAATTTAAATCTCTTGATGGAATATTCAGTGGTTTCCCCCTAATTCATCTGGACAATTTGACGATATAAACGCAAAGCTGGATGGTGCGTTTACAGCCGCAAATTACAGGCAGTTCTGATTTGTGAAGCCATTCAGTTTTGAATGCATAACCAAACAGACTACATATTGGCTAACTGTAGTGTAAATAATTGTAAATTATTGGAGAAATAGTTCTTTGATCCGGAGTAACAAAATTTTGTAAAAAAATTTTGTGTAAAGCTTTCATTTACTATTCGTCAGTAAACTTAAGTGCTTCCATTATTGCATCTGTCAAACAAACGTTATGTGTGATGTTTCCAAATAGTTTGATTTGATTTATTGAATATATTTTACGTGCGCTAAGGCATTATATTTGTTTGCACAATTACTATTACTCTAATACTAGTAAATACAATTGCGCGTATATGTTCATGATATGAAACTGTTGGCGTTAGATTTGCAACTGCAAGATATGTTGTCTTGTTGTTTAGGTTAAGTCCCCTTTCAAGATAAATATGTCTAGAATTGTAGGTGCATAAGTATCTATCCTAGATAGACATTGAAGTGAGTATAAAGGCGCATCTGTAAGCTGCATATCTTGTGCAATTTAACGAAACTTTGCCAGCTTATGTATAACCAGTGAACAGGTGAACAAACTGTGATACATATTAACAATGCTATGCACTATTATTACGTTGATCATATGTAATCGTAATGGTGATGGGTTCTGTACCGGAAGGTATTACAATTCTATATTAAAATAAGTGCTTGAAATCCCATTTGTTTCTCGATTTAATATATGGTATTGTGCTTTTTGAATCATTTTCCGGTTAATATATTTTCAAAGAATTGTATCAGCCATGCAAGATCATCGTCTCACTATCAAATTTAGGCCACAGCTGACCGCCTTAATTAATCTTTGTCCAAATGCGTGCTAGTTGGTTTACGAACGTATTAAATATATAGCGGAAGTGAAATTGGAAGTTGACACGCCTAATCTCCGTGGTTAATGGTCGTATCGTAGCAATGTCGATCGATGGTAACAACATTGTATTCTGAGCGAATAACTAATTACATGTAGTCGTAAGTTCTTAATTGTTTTCTCATAAACTAAGCTAGAAGAAAAGTCGTGGCAGGAAAAGTGAAACATTGAATTTTTGAGTGGAAAACCAGCCTCCCTCATGGCAGGAGAACTCGTTACCCCCGTGCCACGACGTCTTTATGCTAACATTTGTTGTATTATACAAGAAGTACAGGGATAAAACCCTTCTAGGATAATAACTTGGAGCTCTTCTGTATGATAATGATCAGTATTACTCATCTGTACTGAGCATTGCCTCCTCGCTAATGATGAAACTGGAGATTAAGTAGACAGTGATCATGGTTCATCATGATGTGGATAGAATTGTAAAATGTTTACATATTCAAAAAGATGCTTAATATAATTGGAGTTTAAAAAAACTAATTACATTACAGTTCACCAAATTCATCAATCCCCTTATTGACCCATTCGCATTCGCCAAGTTTTCTTTGTCAGTCGCGTTTGTGACTATGAATGTTTGTGGGATGTTTGATAACAATTTTGTGTCTCGCATTACAGGTTGCATTTTCAAATTTCAAATTTTACCATATATCGCAAGTCTAGCTCCCAATTAGGAATACAAATTAGTAGAACTATTGTCTATATGGTTTCTTTTTATTAACCTTCCGTGCAGTTGTGTTTCGATTAAATCATGACATATGTCGGTCGGCACATATGACATAATAAAGTATTTATGGGGCTCAGCGCATTAAACAAATAATGTCGATGTTTGTTTCCAGCTAGGAACGCCGCGAACCGAACAATATGCGCAAGCTCAGTAAGTACGAGTTTTTTGCTTTATTATTTTGGGGACCGATTCTTGCCCCATGCTTGGATATCGCATGTGAAGCCATTTGAAGCATTCAACTATAATAATACTAATAACCACATTTGCTGCACCTTAAAGGTTTGTCTCCAGGTGAGCTACTTCTCGGTGAGATCTCTATTTTTATTTTTGCCCATGAACAAACTGAACAGTATCTTGCACAGGCGCTGGCAATCCGCCCACATGGCGCTGTTACTTGGATAGTCACAGTTATTTAGAGTAACACCTCCCAAAATATACGATCGGATATTTTCACTTTTCCGAAAATTAAAAAAAATTATAATCTCCAATGGGTGTCTTCGTTATCGCTTATATCCATTAAAACATTCAGTCCGCGAATTATATATGTAGAAGATTTACATGAAATATTATGCAGTTGAAACATAGATTTGATCGAATCTTAGACAGATAGCACTAAATCTGACCCTACTGTTATATGTTTTGATGAATCAAACTAAGATATAATTATTAATAATAATAATAATCAATCTTAACTGTCTCTATATTACAGTGTCATGCTTGAAATGGGGCTTGATGGTTGCCATCTTTGTCCTTATCATCTACATCATCATGTACGTACCGGAAGTAAGGCAACAACCTGCGGACCCCAACCAAACACCGTCTTCTCTTTGGAATCAGATCAACAAATTAATGTTCACAAAGGAGGTCCGGTTTAGAAGGCCACGAACAATCAGCAGCGACACAAATTTCGAAGTACACCTCTTTTGGGAATGCTTTAGCAGAAAAAGCAAATAGAAGGGGTGAAATAATTCTTATATCCGCTGATTTTGGCTACGCTTCCATGGCTTTGAACTTTTATGCGACATCTCTGGCGAAACTTAGCGTCAAAAATTATCTATTTGTTGGATCCGATGCACGAGTTTGTAGATTCCTCAACATTCATGGTGCTGATTGCTACGCACACTTTAAGGACAACATAGGTGATATGGCGAGCAGCTGGGGCACTTCTGAGTTTAATCATAAAACCTATTTCAAGATCAAAATTATTCTGGAATCTATATTGTTGAATTACACCGTTCTCTTTTCAGATGCGGATATAATTTTTCTTCAAAAAACCCTTTCGAGCATTATCAATGTCCGAAATGTGATGTTCAAATTCAAAGTGATGGTTCCCAGGGAAACAGTGGTTTATATCTCAGTCGCCCAACCAAATCAAGCATCGACTTGCACAAAAGAGCATGGGAACTCTCCCAGAAATCAAATAAATCCAACGATCAAGCACTGCTAAACAGGGTTATGAACAAAATGACGAAAGCTAAACAGCTAAAAGTTGACACTTTAAGTGATATGACATTCCCCAATGGTCGTGTTTATTTTGAGACGGGAAAAAGAATGTTTCTTGGTGATAATCCTTGCAAAGACTGTGTTGTTGTCCATAATAACTGGATCCTTACATACGCCGGGAAAGAATTAAGATTTAAAGAAAATGGTCTTTGGGATATAGATATCGATGGTTACTACAGTAACCCTGATACACGCTATATTCTGTACAGTAATGGGAAGGATAGTTCAACCAACAACACGCTTCAACTTGAATTGAAAGCACTCAAGAATGCCTTGTCAATGGGGTTTCTTTTGAATAGGATAGTAATAATGCCATCATTTACCTGTTATAAGTGCACACATTCCGCATGTAAGGCTCCTCATGGCAGATGTTCTTTCATGGCTCATTTCCGAGTGGCAACTTTTAACCAACACTTCCAAGGCAAATACAGAGAGCACGTATTTCTGCAGCACCCCAAGGTCCCTCAGTCCGTTAAACAGTCGATTTCTCCTGTTTACATTATACAATCTGGTGAGTTAGACACAGCCAACACCACTTCTCCCCACCCCGAAATTTTCACCCCACAAAACGCAACAATAGGCGCAAGTGCCAATGAACTAAAGTTATGGTTTGGGGACTCCAAATTTTCGGTTCTTCAATTTAAATCTCTTGATGGAATATTCAGTGGTTTCCCTAATTCATCTGGACAATTTGACGATATAAACGCAAAGCTGGATGGTGCGTTTACAGCCGCAAATTACAGGCAGTTCTGATTTGTGAAGCCATTCAGTTTTGAATGCATAACCAAACAGACTACATATTGGCTAACTGTAGTGTAAATAATTGTAAATTATTGGAGAAATAGTTCTTTTCCGATCCGGAGTAACAAAATTTTGTAAAAAAAATTTTGTGTAAAAAGCTTTCATTTACTATTCGTCAGTAAACTTAAGTGCTTCCATTATTGCATCTGTCAAACAAACGTTATGTGTGATGTTTCCAAATAGTTTGATTTGATTTATTGAATATATTTTACGTGCGCTAAGGCATTATATTTGTTTGCACAATTACTATTACTCTAATACTAGTAAATACAATTGCGCGTATATGTTCATGATATGAAACTGTTGGCGTTAGATTTGCAACTGCAAGATATGTTGTCTTGTTGTTTAGGTTAAGTCCCCTTTCAAGATAAATATGTCTAGAATTGTAGGTGCATAAGTATCTATCCTAGATAGACATTGAAGTGAGTATAAAGGCGCATCTGTAAGCTGCATATCTTGTGCAATTTAACGAAACTTTGCCAGCTTATGTATAACCAGTGAACAGGTGAACAAACTGTGATACATATTAACAATGCTATGCACTATTATTACGTTGATCATATGTAATCGTAATGGTGATGGGTTCTGTACCGGAAGGTATTACAATTCTATATTAAAATAAGTGCTTGAAATCCCATTTGTTTCTCGATTTAATATATGGTATTGTGCTTTTGAATCATTTTCCGGTTAATATATTTTCAAAGAATTGTATCAGCCATGCAAGATCATCGTCTCACTATCAAATTTAGGCCACAGCTGACCGCCTTAATTAATCTTTGTCCAAATGCGTGCTAGTTGGTTTACGAACGTATTAAATATATAGCGGAAGTGAAATTGGAAGTTGACACGCCTAATCTCCGTGGTTAATGGTCGTATCGTAGCAATGTCGATCGATGGTAACAACATTGTATTCTGAGCGAATAACTAATTACATGTAGTCGTAAGTTCTTAATTGTTTTCTCATAAACTAAGCTAGAAGAAAAGTCGTGGCAGGAAAAGTGAAACATTGAATTTTTGAGTGGAAAACCAGCCTCCCTCATGGCAGGAGAACTCGTTACCCCCGTGCCACGACGTCTTTATGCTAACATTTGTTGTATTATACAAGAAGTACAGGGATAAAACCCTTCTAGGATAATAACTTGGAGCTCTTCTGTATGATAATGATCAGTATTACTCATCTGTACTGAGCATTGCCTCCTCGCTAATGATGAAACTGGAGATTAAGTAGACAGTGATCATGGTTCATCATGATGTGGATAGAATTGTAAAATGTTTACATATTCAAAAAGATGCTTAATATAATTGGAGTTTAAAAAAACTAATTACATTACAGTTCACCAAATTCATCAATCCCCTTATTGACCCATTCGCATTCGCCAAGTTTTCTTTGTCAGTCGCGTTTGTGACTATGAATGTTTGTGGGATGTTTGATAACAATTTTGTGTCTCGCATTACAGGTTGCATTTTCAAATTTCAAATTTTACCATATATCGCAAGTCTAGCTCCCAATTAGGAATACAAATTAGTAGTAGAACTATTGTCTATATGGTTTCTTTTTATTAACCTTCCGTGCAGTTGTGTTTCGATTAAATCATGACATATGTCGGTCGGCACATATGACATAATAAAGTATTTATGGGGCTCAGCGCATTAAACAAATAATGTCGATGTTTGTTTCCAGCTAGGAACGCCGCGAACCGAACAATATGCGCAAGCTCAGTAAGTACGAGTTTTTTGCTTTATTATTTTGGGGACCGATTCTTGCCCCATGCTTGGATATCGCATGTGAAGCCATTTGAAGCATTCAACTATAATAATACTAATAATCACATTTGCTGCACCTTAAAGGTTTGTCTCCAGGTGAGCTACTTCTCGGTGAGATCTCTATTTTATTTTTGCCCATGCACAAACTGAACAGTATCTTGCACAGGCGCTGGGAATCCGCCAACATGGCGCTGTTACTTGGATAGTCACAGTTATTTAGAGTAACACCTCCCAAAATATACGATCGGATATTTTCACTTTTCCGAAACTTAAACAAATTATAATCTCCTATGGGTGTCTTCGTTATCGCTTATATCCATTAAAACATTCAGTCCGCGAATTATATATGTAGAAGATTTACATGAAATATTATGCAGTTGAAACATAGATTTGATCGAATCTTAGACAGATGGCACTAAATTTGACCCTACTGTTATATGTTTTGATGAATCAAACTAAGATAATAATTATTAATTATAATAATAATTAATCTTAACTGTCTCTATATTACAGTGTCATGCTTGAAATGGGGCTTGATGGTTGCCATCTTTGTCCTTATCATCTACATCATCATGTACGTACCGGAAGTAAGGCAACAACCTGCGGACCCCCAAACCAAACACCGTCTTCTCTTTGGAATCAGATCAACAAATTAATGTTCACAAAGGAGGCCGGTTTAGAAGGCCACGAACAATCAGCAGCGACACAAATTTCGAAGTACACCTCTTTTGGGAATGCTTTAGCAGAAAAAGCAAATAGAAGGGGTGAAATAATTCTTATATCCGCTGATTTTGGCTACGCTTCCATGGCTTTGAACTTTTATGCGACATCTCTGGCGAAACTTAGCGTCAAAAATTATCTATTTGTTGGATCCGATGCACGAGTTTGTAGATTCCTCAACATTCATGGTGCTGATTGCTACGCACACTTTAAGGACAACATAGGTGATATGGCGAGCAGCTGGGGCACTTCTGAGTTTAATCATAAAACCTATTTCAAGATCAAAATTATTCTGGAATCTATATTGTTGAATTACACCGTTCTCTTTTCAGATGCGGATATAATTTTCTTCAAAAACCCTTTCGAGCATTATCAATGTCCGAAATGTGATGTTCAAATTCAAAGTGATGGTTCCCAGGGAAACAGTGGTTTATATCTCAGTCGCCCAAACAAATCAAGCATCGACTTGCACAAAAGAGCATGGGAACTCTCCCAGAAATCAAATAAATCCAACGATCAAGCACTGCTAAACAGGGTTATGAACAAAATGACGAAAGCTAAACAGCTAAAAGTTGACACTTTAAGTGATATGACATTCCCCAATGGTCGTGTTTATTTTGAGACGGGAAAAAGAATGTTTCTTGGTGATAATCCTTGCAAAGACTGTGTTGTTGTCCATAATAACTGGATCCTTACATACGCCGGGAAAGAATTAAGATTTAAAGAAAATGGTCTTTGGGATATAGATATCGATGGTTACTACAGTAACCCTGATACACGCTATATTCTGTACAGTAATGGGAAGGATAGTTCAACCAACAACACGCTTCAACTTGAATTGAAAGCACTCAAGAATGCCTTGTCAATGGGGTTTCTTTTGAATAGGATAGTAATAATGCCATCATTTACCTGTTATAAGTGCACACATTCCGCATGTAAGGCTCCTCATGGCAGATGTTCTTTCATGGCTCATTTCCGAGTGGCAACTTTTAACCAACACTTCCAAGGCAAATACAGAGAGCACGTATTTCTGCAGCACCCCAAGGTCCCTCAGTCCGTTAAACAGTCGATTTCTCCTGTTTACATTATACAATCTGGTGAGTTAGACACAGCCAACACCACTTCTCCCCACCCCGAAATTTTCACCCCACAAAACGCAACAATAGGCGCAAGTGCCAATGAACTAAAGTTATGGTTTGGGGACTCCAAATTTTCGGTTCTTCAATTCAAATCTCTTGATGGAATATTCAGTGGTTTCCCTAATTCATCTGGACAATTTGACGATATAAACGCAAAGCTGGATGGTGCGTTTACAGCCGCAAATTACAGGCAGTTCTGATTTGTGAAGCCATTCAGTTTTGAATGCATAACCAAACAGACTACATATTGGCTAACTGTAGTGTAAATAATTGTAAATTATTGGAGAAATAGTTCTTTGATCCGGAGTAACAAAATTTTGTAAAAAAATTTTGTGTAAAGCTTTCATTTACTATTCGTCAGTAAACTTAAGTGCTTCCATTATTGCATCTGTCAAACAAACGTTATGTGTGATGTTTCCAAATAGTTTGATTTGATTTATTGAATATATTTTACGTGCGCTAAGGCATTATATTTGTTTGCACAATTACTATTACTCTAATACTAGTAAATACAATTGCGCGTATATGTTCATGATATGAAACTGTTGGCGTTAGATTTGCAACTGCAAGATATGTTGTCTTGTTGTTTAGGTTAAGTCCCCTTTCAAGATAAATATGTCTAGAATTGTAGGTGCATAAGTATCTATCCTAGATAGACATTGAAGTGAGTATAAAGGCGCATCTGTAAGCTGCATATCTTGTGCAATTTAACGAAACTTTGCCAGCTTATGTATAACCAGTGAACAGGTGAACAAACTGTGATACATATTAACAATGCTATGCACTATTATTACGTTGATCATATGTAATCGTAATGGTGATGGGTTCTGTACCGGAAGGTATTACAATTCTATATTAAAATAAGTGCTTGAAATCCCATTTGTTTCTCGATTTAATATATGGTATTGTGCTTTTTGAATCATTTTCCGGTTAATATATTTTCAAAGAATTGTATCAGCCATGCAAGATCATCGTCTCACTATCAAATTTAGGCCACAGCTGACCGCCTTAATTAATCTTTGTCCAAATGCGTGCTAGTTGGTTTACGAACGTATTAAATATATAGCGGAAGTGAAATTGGAAGTTGACACGCCTAATCTCCGTGGTTAATGGTCGTATCGTAGCAATGTCGATCGATGGTAACAACATTGTATTCTGAGCGAATAACTAATTACATGTAGTCGTAAGTTCTTAATTGTTTTCTCATAAACTAAGCTAGAAGAAAAGTCGTGGCAGGAAAAGTGAAACAAACATGAATTTTTGAGTGGAAAACCAGCCTCCCTCATGGCAGGAGAACTCGTTACCCCCGTGCCACGACGTCTTTATGCTAACATTTGTTGTATTATACAAGAAGTACAGGGATAAAACCCTTCTAGGATAATAACTTGGAGCTCTTCTGTATGATAATGATCAGTATTCTCATCTGTACTGAGCATTGCCTCCTCGCTAATGATGAAACTGGAGATTAAGTAGACAGTGATCATGGTTCATCATGATGTGGATAGAATTGTAAAATGTTTACATATTCAAAAAGATGCTTAATATAATTGGAGTTTAAAAAAACTAATTACATTACAGTTCACCAAATTCATCAATCCCCTTATTGACCCATTCGCATTCGCCAAGTTTTCTTTGTCAGTCGCGTTTGTGACTATGAATGTTTGTGGGATGTTTGATAACAATTTTGTGTCTCGCATTACAGGTTGCATTTTCAAATTTCAAATTTTACCATATATCGCAAGTCTAGCTCCCAATTAGGAATACAAATTAGTAGAACTATTGTCTATATGGTTTCTTTTTATTAACCTTCCGTGCAGTTGTGTTTCGATTAAATCATGACATATGTCGGTCGGCACATATGACATAATAAAGTATTTATGGGGCTCAGCGCATTAAACAAATAATGTCGATGTTTGTTTCCAGCTAGGAACGCCGCGAACCGAACAATATGCGCAAGCTCAGTAAGTACGAGTTTTTTGCTTTATTATTTTGGGGACCGATTCTTGCCCCATGCTTGGATATCGCATGTGAAGCCATTTGAAGCATTCAACTATAATAATACTAATAATCACATTTGCTGCACCTTAAAGGTTTGTCTCCAGGTGAGCTACTTCTCGGTGAGATCTCTATTTTATTTTTGCCCATGAACAAACTGAACAGTATCTTGCACAGGCGCTGGCAATCCGCCCACATGGCGCTGTTACTTGGATAGTCACAGTTATTTAGAGTAACACCTCCCAAAATATACGATCGGATATTTTCACTTTTCCGAAAATTAAAAAAAATTATAATCTCCAATGGGTGTCTTCGTTATCGCTTATATCCATTAAAACATTCAGTCCGCGAATTATATATGTAGAAGATTTACATGAAATATTATGCAGTTGAAACATAGATTTGATCGAATCTTAGACAGATAGCACTAAATCTGACCCTACTGTTATATGTTTTGATGAATCAAACTAAGATATAATTATTAATAATAATAATAATCAATCTTAACTGTCTCTATATTACAGTGTCATGCTTGAAATGGGGCTTGATGGTTGCCATCTTTGTCCTTATCATCTACATCATCATGTACGTACCGGAAGTAAGGCAACAACCTGCGGACCCCAACCAAACACCGTCTTCTCTTTGGAATCAGATCAACAAATTAATGTTCACAAAGGAGGCCGGTTTAGAAGGCCACGAACAATCAGCAGCGACACAAATTTCGAAGTACACCTCTTTTGGGAATGCTTTAGCAGAAAAAAGCAAATAGAAGGGGTGAAATAATTCTTATATCCGCTGATTTTGGCTACGCTTCCATGGCTTTGAACTTTTATGCGACATCTCTGGCGAAACTTAGCGTCAAAAATTATCTATTTGTTGGATCCGATGCACGAGTTTGTAGATTCCTCAACATTCATGGTGCTGATTGCTACGCACACTTTAAGGACAACATAGGTGATATGGCGAGCAGCTGGGGCACTTCTGAGTTTAATCATAAAACCTATTTCAAGATCAAAATTATTCTGGAATCTATATTGTTGAATTACACCGTTCTCTTTTCAGATGCGGATATAATTTTCTTCAAAAACCCTTTCGAGCATTATCAATGTCCGAAATGTGATGTTCAAATTCAAAGTGATGGTTCCCAGGGAAACAGTGGTTTATATCTCAGTCGCCCAACCAAATCAAGCATCGACTTGCACAAAAGAGCATGGGAACTCTCCCAGAAATCAAATAAATCCAACGATCAAGCACTGCTAAACAGGGTTATGAACAAAATGACGAAAGCTAAACAGCTAAAAGTTGACACTTTAAGTGATGTGACATTCCCCAATGGTCGTGTTTATTTTGAGACGGGAAAAAGAATGTTTCTTCGTGATAATCCTTGCAAAGACTGTGTTGTTGTCCATAATAACTGGATCCTTACATACGCCGGGAAAGAATTAAGATTTAAAGAAAATGGTCTTTGGGATATAGATATCGATGGTTACTACAGTAACCCTGATACACGCTATATTCTGTACAGTAATGGGAAGGATAGTTCAACCAACAACACGCTTTAACTTGAATTGAAAGCACTCAAGAATGCCTTGTCAATGGGGTTTCTTTTGAATAGGATAGTAATAATGCCATCATTTACCTGTTATAAGTGCACACATTCCGCATGTAAGGCTCCTCATGGCAGATGTTCTTTCATGGCTCATTTCCGAGTGGCAACTTTTAACCAACACTTCCAAGGCAAATACAGAGAGCACGTATTTCTACAGCACCCCAAGGTCCCTCAGTCCGTTAAACAGTCGATTTCTCCTGTTTACATTATACAATCTGGTGAGTTAGACACAGCCAACACCACTTCTCCCCACCCCGAAATTTTCACCCCACAAAACGCAACAATAGGCGCAAGTGCCAGTGAACTAAAGTTATGTTTTGAGGACTCCAAATTTTTGGTTCTTCAATTCAAATCTCTTGATGGAATATTCAGTGGTTTCCCTAATTCATCTGGACAATTTGACGATATAAACGCAAAGCTGGATGGTGCGTTTACAGCCGCAAATTACAGGCAGTTCTGATTTGTGAAGCCATTCAGTTTTGAATGCATAACCAAACAGACTACATATTGGCTAACTGTAGTGTAAATAATTGTAAATTATTGTAGAAATTGTTCTTTGATCCGGAGTAACAAAATTTTGTTAAAATAAATTTTGTGTAAAGCTTTCATTTACTATTCGTCGGTAAACTTAAGCGCTTCCATTATTGCATCTGTCAAACAAACGTTATGTGTCGTGTGTGATGTTTCCAAATAGTTTGATTTAATTTATTGAATATAATTTACGTGCGCTAAGGCAATATATTTGTTTGCACAATTACTATTACTCTAATACTAGTAAATACAATTGCGCGTATTTGCTCCTGATATGAAACTGTTGGCGTTAAATATGCAACTGCAAGATATGTTGTCTTGCGCTTTAGATTAAGTGCCATTTCATGATAAATATGTCTAGAATTGTAGGTGCATACGTATCTATCCTAGATAGACTTTGTGCATATTAAGGCGCATCTGTAAGCTGCATATCTTGTGCAATTTAACGAAACTTTGCCAGCTTATGCATAAACAGTGAACAGGTGAACAAACTGTGATACATATTAACAATGCTTTGCACTATTATTACGTTGATCATATGTAATCGTAATGGTGATGGGTTCTGTACCGGAAGGTATTACAATTCTATATTAAAATAAGTGCTTGAAATCCCATTTGTTTCTCGATTTAATGTATGGTATTGTGCTTTTGAATCATTTTCCGGTTCATATATTTTCAAAGAATTGTATCAGCCATGCAAGATCATCGTCTCACTATCAAGTTTAGGCCACAGCTGACCGCCTTAATTAATCTTTGTCCAAATGCGTGCTAGTTGGTTTATATAACTAATATGTATTAGGGTTCACTTTGGCAAGATCAATGTGTGTTAGGTTGGGCTGACAAGATATCATTTTAAATTGTCGGTGCAATAATTGCCATGAAGGTCTACTGCCTTCAATTAATTTTGTGCTCGTCCGTAACATTGTATAACATATGAAGCCAATCGAGGCAGACATAAATAATTCTATGTATGTATGTATGTATGTATGTATGTATGTTTGTATGTATGTATGTATGTATGCATGTATGTATGTATGTATGTATGCATGTACGTGCGTACCTACGTACCTACGTACGTACGTATGTATGTATGTATGTATGTGTATGTATGTATGTGTATGTATGTATGTATGTATATATATATGTATGTAAGTATGCATGCATGCAGGCATGCATGCAGGCATGAATATGCATGCATGAATATGTATCGTGGGGTCAATAAGGTGGAGTCGATCTATTGGTGATTCGGATTGTCATTGAGATTTATTTCGAGGAGGAGTTTGGGGAGGTCGTTGCTAGAAATAAGATTGGTGTTAGTATACATCCATCAATGTTCTCGTCTGTTGTCAGATATGCTCATTAACCGTAGGCTGTGTATTTTGGTGCTCATAGTGCTTGATTGGTTTTCTTCCTCATCATAATTTGTCCATACATAGATCGTAATCTCAATATGTCACACAAATAAACAGGTGTTTACCTGGCTTCATTTTTGAGCACGCATCGACTACACGTTGCTCCTCCTGATCTACAAGGCCCTCCATTACCTGGACCCTGATACATGTGCCAGCTGCTGAACTTGTACTGGCCCCCTTTGCTTACGATCAGCATGCAAATGTGTCCTTGCAGAGCCCCAAGCGAACCTGTACACGGTTGATGACAGGGCCTCGGTGTTTTTGATCCTTCAGTGCGAATCCCTGCCAGCGCCAAAACGCACCTTTTCCGGATAGCAGGTCACGAAGTTTGCGTTGCATTGAATAAAAAAGGGTGCATGCAATAATACGCTGCATTACAATGGCACATATCGTATGGCTGGTTGATGAATTATCGGAAATGGACCTTAATCGAATTACTGTTGGCTTGCACCGTGTTGACTCTTAGCCATATGATATTGTGTTGCCAGTGCACTGATTATGCCAAACTTGCGGGATATCGCTGATCAAACCACAGTAGAACTCCGCCTCTTGCACGTTATGATCGCGATATTGGTCATTTGACTCCTTATGCTTAAGTTACAATTAATGCATGTGCGGTCATGTGTTAATCACCACACAGCCCTAGCACAGCTATAAATTCTTTGCTCGTGACTTTCACATGCCCTAGACAAGCCAATAAAAGTTAAAGCCTACCTCAAGCCAGTTCCCTTGCTCCAGACATTTAATGACAATCTTAAACCACCATCAACTGCACGGACGCTGTGAGAGGCGAACTGTTTTCGAAAGGTGTACTCCAGACTGCGCAATTTATAAATGCGACATTTATTAAATAGTGTGCTTGTTATTTGCGTTATGTATAAGCACATTGTGTTTAAGAATTTACCATCGGCTGCAGCTGGCTGGTAAACAACACAATAGAATGCGTCTCCAATGTTCGGCCCGCTCGCAGCCAATAGGACAAATATCAACGATTCCATAGGCGATAAAAATTTTCCTGACAATATAGCTGTTATGTCCAATTTTCATTCTGCTGCTATCTGCTCTCTCAAAGTAAGCATAAATTAACTAATGCTCCAAATCTAGCAAAGCTACATGGAAATCTAACCAATATAGATGAAGATATAAAGATGGAAAGGTATTTGACTGAACAAAATCAAAACTTTGTTTGACATTGAAAATTACTTAAAAGTTAACGATGGTCAAGCAAATTATAGAATTTCATAACGATGGTTAAGCAAATTATAGAATTTCATTTGCTAGTGTCAAAATGGTCATGAAAGTTCTTGAAAGTTCTTAAGCTTTTGCACGTAAAAGAAGTGCGTTTTCATCAATGACAAATACGAATCTTGGTCATACTGCTGGGAAGTATCGTCTAACTTTATCAGCCTAAGAATGATACGAAAAAAGGTTAAAAACTGAAAAATGGCTGTCAAACGGTGTAAGATTGGCGTATGCGCACCAAACCGTAATCTGTCTGTAGGCGAAGCTTTGGGAAAAATTGTACTCAGTCACTATCACAGGCACTCGAGTTCAGACATAATGATTTGTTATCTCCCTTGCATTATGATAATGTATCAGAAGATAGGCAACACCCGCCGGTGAAAACGCGTGGGGTTGCTCAGAATCCGCTCCCCAATGCGCTATTTGTACACAACTGCTGCGCTACTGTTATGATTTTACAAACGAGTTACACGTTCACACGCACACATTATACACTCATGTTTTAATATATTCTAAATCTCACATAATCAAGACACTCTGTTCGCTGCCGTAAGTTTATTTGTTTCCAGAGCATTCCGCCGAAAATATAAAGAAAGATATGCTAACAGAGTCAAGTTCATGTCGCTGGCCTCAATTATATATATCATATATCATAATGCTAATGTAGGGAGATAATAATGTCCGAACATTATGTCCGAACTCGATTGCCTGTCGTGTGTATATAGGAGCATAGAGTGGGTGACTGCACACGTTGATCTGCGTGTGATAGCTTTTATGATTGAGTGGGTCGGTAAGTTAGCTTCCTGAATCAGTGATGGTATGAGTAAGAAAGCAAACACGGGGGTGGATGGTTTAGGGAGCTGGTTCACGGGTAAGCTGATGTATTGAGGTTTATAAAGACTGGTATGTACAAATACCTTACGAGGAGTAACTGTTTGATCTGATGTGTTTCGGACGTCTTCAGTTATGCCATGTGATCCTCAACTACATTTACGGTACCTCAGTACCATAACAAGATACGCACCAGGTCAATATAATACACTTACCGTAACAATTAACGTAAGTCCGTTTGATCTCAAACTTGATAATTATAAGTCAGCCTGAATGATCCAACGCACCCGATTAGCCAAGCACAGCTCACCACATCAGGCCACTCCCATTTTACATTTGTAAATACTGTTGCATCAGACACGCAAAATGATTACACTCAGAAGAGACACAGAAGCCAGAGAGAGAGAGACACGGAGAGAAAATACCACGAAAGAGCATGCCAGACAGAGCAACAATAAAGCTCAAATATAACTTCATTCAAGTTTCGAGTATCTTACTACAAGCGTCTACGGATATTTGCAGTGCAAGAGTCAACCAGATTAACCTCTCGTCCCTCATTATCATCCCCGACTTAACTGCAGTAACCCAGGTCATACATTCATTCATCAGATCAGTTATGCCCAATTGGATCACTCTGTCATCGCTAACACACCAAAGTGCGAATTCATTCACTCTGTACACCAACTACCTCACTCATTTACTCGCCAATACCGGCACTCGAACAATCACTATCACTCAATCAATTAATTGATCACGCGTAATCTGTTCCAATTTCCTATCGCTCACTTTTTCTATGGCTTTGACGTACCCCGAGTGACGCGCAATCAGATAAACGTACATAGTTAGCCACACCTACATACGCATACAAAGACACACATAAACCACCATACACAATCAAGCACATTTGGTCGCATATGCGCTAAAAAAAGGGAAGCAACGAGCAGCGCCCCCTGCGAGAGGTGGCGTGATCACATATTTTCTCGGGCAGAGGGCCTGAGTGAACGCTTTTAGTGAAACTATAGTGTCTTGGGCGACACCGCCGAACCAGCAATACAAAATAGTTGGATGGCTGCTTTCACTTAAAGAGTAAAGTGATATTCTCGGTAATCTTCGTTCGCCGAGCACAAACGGAAGTGAGTTTCTTTTTCCACATATTCGTTAGTGGTACAAAACACTATTCCGTTAACATTCTATGGTTCTTAATGCTGGTCAATTGGCCTGTAATATCCTTGTTCAGGTCACTGTGCAAATGCTACAATATCCTCGTTTGTTATATCATTCATTATCATCATCATCGTCGTGTTCATACCTCACATTATTGTCAACTTCATTAATATTTTCATTCCATTTGCAGCAGCAAGTTGCAACAAACTAAAAGCTTTACTTCGACCTTTACTTCGTATTCCGCTATGAAGACAACTCGGTGCTTCCGGTGGATCGTTTTGTTGGTAGTGATAAGTGCAGCTGCTCTGCTAATTTATATGAAATCGAAAAAGCTCATCGATGTGTTAAGCCCTTCAGCAGCATCAATTCTTCAGAAATATAAACCACAATACAATATCACCACCCCTGACTCCTATATCCTTGCTTGTACTCCAAACATACCTCATGAATTTAGAGAAGAATACGATTTTAGAATCATTGTACTCACATACAAAAGGACCGAATCTCTCCAAACATTATTGGAATCGTTGAATGGCTTGGTAATTGGAAAAGACACCGTAGTCCTTGATATATTTCTTGATCGTGACCAAAATAATCACGTTTCCAACGAAATTCTTCAAGCATCAATGAATTTTGAGTGGAAGCTTTTTGTATGGGAGGAACATACAGGAATTATCGGGCTATGGATAGATTCATGGCGACCAAAACCAGGTACCAAAGAAATTGCATTAATTCTTGAAGATGACCTTAGTGTTTCACCATGGGCGTATCAATGGCTGAAAGCAGCGCATGCGCATTACGGTGACAGGGATGATATTTCCGGTTACACTCTCCAGAGTGGAAACATTATCACAGCTATCGGTAAAAAGCCCATCAGAGCGTCACCAAATGACGTCACATTTCTGTACAAGATACATGGTACATGGGGCTTCTCCCCACATCCCACACACTGGGAACATTTCCAGGACTGGTTTCACGAAACCATTTCAAACAAAACGTTCCATCCCTATGTTCCCGATACATTAATGACGAGATGGTATAAAACATTTGAAAAGGCTGGAACCGAAAGCTCTATGTGGTCGATGTGGTATATTTGGTTTATGGACAAAAACAATCTCTACTGCCTTTTTAACAACATAGGCATTTACACAGGGAAATCGGAGTCGTACTTAGCAGAAAACAGACGAGAACCCGGACTTCATTTTGGAGGTAAAGGAGGAGCAAAGGCAAAAAGATTACTCAAGTACTGGGATGAAGCATTTGTGAAATTTGAAAACAAGACAAAGAAGATAGACTACAAAGGCAATGTGGAATAGTGAATATACAACTAACAAGAAAACCAATTGACCAATTAAATGAAACAAGGAATAATATTTCACCATTGGAAAAGAAGGCATAAGTGTTCAGTTTATTTGCCCATTAAGCAATCTCAAAAATAGTTATTTATCGATGTGAATTATCGATGTGTGACGATTGAACATGATTTGAATAATCTAAAATGGTAAAACATTCACCTATATGCATTCATTATGTAATACTAACTTTTTACATGCACAGGGCTAATCCTAATTTTACCAAAGTATAAAATTTAAATGTTGTTTACAATATGATTTAACTTTTCTTTTAGAACGTATATATTGTTGGTACAAATTTGATAATGCCTGAGAAAGTATTCCAAAGCTTTGGTCACGCCAAACTTGTTTTGAAGCGATTTGTCTGTCCGATTGTACGGCGTATTTATCTTTAAAACTCATGGGTAGAAGATACCTCTGAGTTTCATTGCCCTAGGGGCCTTGAAAACATAGACTGAGGATGTTTGTCTTTGAACGTTAAGTATAATTTTCAGGATTTTAATATTGCAATTATTTAAATAAGGTTGTAACAACCGATTGTAAAGTTTTAGCAACCAAGCTTTACTTAACTCTTGACATATTCCACAAGCTGTTCTTGCGGATTTTGATATTTGGTTCGATCGTTGCTAGTTAATTTGATTTCATGTTATATGGTTATATCAATACAAAGTGTATCCTCAAAATATGGCTGTCTCCAGAAATTACATTTTAATGTGATAAACAATGTCAATTATGTCCTATGAAGTCATTCAAACTGTTGGAATGACAGTTTATTAACACCTCCAATATATCAACATACGTGAAAGCACTCTGACCTAGGCATCGATAAGCGTTACATAGAAGAGCTGGACCTCAGACACCAGCGAGTGTAACTGTGTATTAAAGGAGTTCCTAATTAAAATCATGCAAATTCTACAATGATTGCCACCCAACATCTACCACCACGCATAGGCCACCAAGTGTTCTGGGCGGAAATGAAATGGCGTGTATGCTGCAGCAACTTATACGGGCTCGATGCCTGATACATCGTGTTTTTTTTTCTCAGGTGGACAGTAATCAACATTCTTTGATAAAGGCTACATATCCATTAATACTGACAGCAAGGCAACCTATAACGTATGGGCATTCTCGCCGAACTCATTAAAACCTGAATTATGATGATGATGATGAGGAGGAGGAGGAGGAGGAGGAGGAGGAGGAGAAGGAGGAGGAGGAGGAGGAGGAGGATAATGTCATTGTCACCATTGTCGTTATTTTTTTCTATTTTATATTTACTGCTAATTTTAAGAAAGGCTAAACGGCTCAGGAGTTAGATCACTACGCTTGCATAAGATTGCAAATATCCTGGTTTCGAACCCCAGAACCTACAAACATTTCCGACCTATTTTTAGTTGTTCTTTGATATTTGTTTGGGAGAGACGCATTAAGAATATGCTTCTAGATGCATTTGTGACATGATCCAGGCCAAGCGGTAGGCAAACTTATACGCAACACGGACAGCCAGGCAAGCCTTTCGTATCACGTATTGGCTATCCCTACACATTACTAACACCTATCCGATATTTACAAGTCGACTAACAACGCTGCGTTGTTATTGGTGTGAGATATTTTACAATATGACATTGAGCGACCCATGGCGTTTAAAATAGCCGCACCGTCCCCGCCACCACATTCCAACGAAAAGTTGCCTTCTTAATCGACTCGTGGTATCAGTTGCATTGGTAAGCATGTGCAGCATACCGAAAGAGCGAAAACTCGCAGAATATATATACTGAACCTCCTGATCGCTATCTGTTAAGATAATTCAGGCATTTACATGATGGTCAAATTATGATGAAGATTTCGACCACTTTAATACACGTCCGATTGCGATACAAATTGGATCTAATATTATCAGTGACAGCGTTAGCCGAATCGTAAAATTTAATGGATGGTCAATATCGGGTCAATAGTCCAAATACTAGGCCAGCTGTTATATCTTATTGTTTTTTCCTGTGAAGAAAGCATTAACGTTAAAGCAAAACTGAAATTGGAAGTTTATACGCCCTTTCTCCCTCGTTAATGGTCGTATCGTAGCCCATTTTATTCCTTTATTCTGACTTAATAACTTTCCCATGTAATTGTAAATTCCAGATTATTTTCTCATAAACTAAGCTTAAAAAAAGCAGTGACACGAAAATTGAAGACAAAATTTTAAAAAGATAAGGGACGGATTTGATTTCAAGTTAAATTTGGTTGTATACGCAAGAAGTACACATGGTGCCCACAAAGAATAAAGTCCTTCTTTCATCATAACTACGAGCTCTTCAGTATGACAATGTTCAGTATTACTCAACTGTGCTGCATTTAGCATTACCTCCTCACTGATGATTAAAACGTGCGTAACATCAATTTGAAAAGTGAAAAAATAAATATGGCCAAAAATGGCATTAAATTCAATAGCTACGGGGAGTTAGACTTTACTGTCTGGAACTGTAGATTTCTCCCCGGTCTGAGCGTAACATTCCTTCAAGCCTGGCTACGCCCCTGAAAAGTCGTCAAAGTTCTCCGAGTTCTCCCATATACCTAGATGCCTCTTGCTGTACAGTTTTACAGATCTATTCGTTTCTGTCTGGTGCGTTCGTCGGTGTAACAAAAGATATGTAAGTTTTTGCAAGTTGACTGACGCGCATTGTGTCTGGATTTCTCATTGAAAACATGTTGCTTACAAAACCCACGCCAATTCATGCAGTTCCCCAAGAGGTTACAAGATCACGATTCAAAGAATATCAACGTTTCACAGGACACTATGTCAATATTGGGTTAAAATGATTGCATCGATGACAGCATGAAACAGCGAATGAGTGCATGAATGGGTTAAAACATAAGTAATCAGCCACCAAATGACAATGTGAGTTAGGGAGTGAGCGGGTGACTAAGTGCAAGTGATTGAGTGAGTGAATTAATGAGTGAGTGAGTGGATGAGTGGGTAGTTAAATGTGAGTGAGTTAGTGAGTGAGTGAGTGGATGAGTGAGTGAATGAGTGAGTGAGTGAGTGAGTAAGAAGTTAAGTATCAGTGAGTGAGTGAGTGACAGGTGAGTGGGTAGGTAAGTGTGAGTGGGTGAGTAGTTAAGTGCAAGTGAGTGAGTGAGTGAGTGAGTGAATGAGTGGGTAGTTAAGTGTGAGTGAGTAAGTGGGTGAATGAGTGAGTGAGTGAGTGTGTGAGTGAGTAAGAAGTTCAGTATGAGTGAGTGAGTGAGTGAGTGAGTGAGTGAGTGAGTGAGTGAGTGAGTGAGTGAGTGAGTGAGTGAGTGAGTGAGTGACTGGTGAGAGGGTAGATGAGTGTGAGTGGGTGAGTAGTTAAGTGCAAGTGAGTGAGTGAGTGAGTGAGTGAGTGGGTGAGTGAGTGAGTGAGTGAGTGAGTGAGTGAGCGAGCGACTTGATGAGTGAGTTAGTGAGTTGTTAAGTGGATAGTTAAGTATGGATGAGGGAGTGAAGTTGGTGAGTGGTGAGTGGGTACTTAAGTGTGAGTGAGTGAGGGAGTGAGCGAGTTAATGAGTGAGTTAATGAGTAGTTAAGTGGGTAGTTAGGTATGAGTGAGGGTCAAGTAAGTCATTGTGATTAACTAAGTAACAGGGCGATAGTCAGTTAATCATTGCCATGAACTTTGAAACAGGACGTGGCTTGCTTAGTCATTCCGGTATCTGAACTTTAGCTGCCAACAAATCAGTCGACCACATCGCAATATGGTTGATGTGTTCATACTAACAGGCTGTCGGAGCAAGCAGGGAATAGC
The DNA here is from genome assembly GCA_034190875.2 of Urechis unicinctus. Lineage (NCBI taxonomy): Eukaryota > Metazoa > Annelida > Polychaeta > Xenopneusta > Urechidae > Urechis > Urechis unicinctus. The sequence continues at coordinate 52,053,187 of CM067345.1, forward strand.
GATTTTGTCTACGTCGGTTCATTGTGCAACTAGAAAACATTTCATAGAAGACGTATGCGAGAGTACAGGCAGCAGAGATTTGAAACAAGCCCTTCACTAAACGATAATATTAAATACTCGAGCGAATGTGCAGCAGAGAATATCGTGAATAGCTGAATAACTTATGCAACAAGAGTTACATGTTGCCACAGGCATAGATCTTAACGCTCGATATTTTGTTCTCTTGCCTAAGAATACATCATGCCAAACTAAAGAAGAGCTGCAAGAGATCGTGATTATTTCGGAGACCGGCCCTCATACAAGCTTTATCTCTATTAATCATAAAAAAAGTTTAGAGCATTCTACCACATAAACAGCTCTTATTATTATAGCACTCTTTAATCCTTCAATATTTGGAATAGGGTCTTGTCTTATGTTAAAAAAATGTCATTCAGCAAAAGAAAGCAGTATGAGCCCTAAACAATGCTACTCTGAAGCGGCTCCCTGAATAAAGTACTTTACATATTGAGAAGTACTATCCAAATTTATTAAATAACACCCTCAATAAACCCTTATCACAACCATTAATATCACAAAAATCACCGCATGCTTATAACACACCTAGTACCGACCTCCCATTCGTATTAAAAAATATGTCTGTCAATTCAATCAACTTCTAAGCTGAATAAGCTTCTTTCTTCAATCAATATCTCAGTTCTATCATACTTTGATTAATACATCTCTATTATGCTTCGATTAATCGATCACCCTGTATATTCTAACCAGTTTTTTATAGAAAAGTAATAAACTGTTTACGCCCTCAAAAGATCATCCGGTGTGCATGAAATGGGACAACGCTGAGTTAACCGCAAAGGGCTTAGCGCGATGTTTTTTCATCGGCACATGAACCGACGGTGACGAAATCGTCAACACGTTGACCATAGGCCAGTATCTGAGGTCATCACATAGTATAAGCCACTGTGTTTAACGATGTTTCTTAGTTCCTCAGAATGACTAACTGACCATCCCTTTTTTTCTAAGTTCATCATGATTACTACTTACTGACCATCGCTCTGTTGCTAGGTTTATCACAATGACTTACCGACCATCGCTCTGTTGCTAGGTTTATCACAATGACTTACCGACCATCGCTCTGTTGCTAGGTTTATCACAATGACTTACCGACCATCACTCTGCTACTAGATTCATCACAAAGACTAACTGACCATTGCGCGCTTACTTAGTTCATCACATTGCCATGCTTATACGGAGACGTATGCTAGGTTTCATTCGACAATGGTCATTGATCCTAGATAAGTTGTGTCAACTGGGAAGTTGATATAGTATCGAAAAGCTTCGCCAGTATTGTTAAATGCTTATCTGGCAGACCTGGTTAATTGATTGAAATGCTTATATCACAGACATGGACGATTGATTGAAATGTTTATCTCATAGACATGGACGATTGATTGAAATGTTTATCCCATAGACATGGTCGATCGATTGAAATGCTTATTTCACAGACCTGGTCAGTTGATTGAAATGCTTATATCACAGACACGGTCGATTGATTGAAATGTTAATCTAACAGACATGGTCGATTGATAAAAATGCTTATCTTACACACATGGTCGATTTCATGACAGTGTCGATTGATTGAAATGCATATCTCTCAGATATGGTCGATTGATTGAAATGCCTATGTCACAGACATGATCGCTTTATTGAAATGCTTGTCTCACATGCATGGTCAATTGATTGTAATGCTTATCTCACAAACATGTTTCTTTGATTGTAATGCTTATCTCTCAGAAATGATCGTTTGATTGAAATGCTTACATCACAGACATGATTGATTAAAAGGCTTATCTCTCAGACATTGTTGATTGATTGAAATACTTATCACACAGACCTAGTGGAATGATTGACATGTTTTATCATAATGATCGTTGTTCTCCAAGCGTGATGAGTTGAAGAGAACATTTCAAAGTGACAATTTACATTGAAATTTCGATAAAGTTGTAAATATCGGTTCAATAGTCATAACAATTGGCACAAAAGTCGTGGATGGCACAAATCGAATTTTGCAATTTTATGTATGCTGATATCTTCACTTGCGATTCGGGACCCATTAATGTTCTAGTGGAAGTGAAATCGGAAGTTAATGTGGCGTATCTCCGTTATTAATGGTCGTATCGTAGCAAAGTTCAAAATCGAGGGTAGCCCCCTTTATTCTGGAAAAAGTGGCAGGAATATGGGGAATGAATTGAAAATATCTGGGCGGGATTCGAACACCAACCTCTCTCATGTCAGGCAAACATGCTACCACCGTGCCACAACGTCTTATGTATTTTAAGCAAACGTTTGTTGTAAAGGACAAGAAGTACAGTAGGTGCTGTCGATGGAGAAATCCTTTCTTTCACCCTAAGTTCGAGTAATTTAGTATGATAATGTTCAGGATAACTCAAATTTACTGCGTTTGGCATTACCACCTCGCTGATTTTTGAAAATGAAGATTACGAAGACAATGTTGATGATGCTTATCATGATGGTGATCGTTGTCATGGTTACAAAAACAATGATGGGGATAATGATGGCTAAGATGGTGGTGATTACAATCATGATAATGACAATGATGATATCATAATGATTACAATGCATATGATGTAGATGTTGTTTATGATGATGATCATAGTAATGATGATGACAATGATGAAGATGATGATGATAACAACGTTGATGATGAACATGGCTATTAAGAATACAATGATCATGGTGATGATGATTGATGATAATGACGATTAGTATGATAAGGACAATATTGAAGATAACCTCGGTGATTATCATGACAATAATGATGATGATCAAAGAAATATGATCAGAGTTAGCCAAGTTCTCCCATGTAACCATGGGCCTCTTGTGTTGGTCAGTCGCGTTTGTGGCTATGTTTGTTAAATATTTTTTGTCGCGCGATACAGGTCGCAATTTTCAAATTTTTCAGAATTTTATTTCTAAATGGTCCGGACCAATGATGCACATAACGGAGAGGTTTTGTTTTGACCTTGACCTCATATTAAGGTCAAGGCCACGTTTGAAATTGTTCAACCCTTGATATCATCTTAACCCACGATGCGATTTTGAAGGAAAAATTGTAGTTCCTTGTAGTATGGTTTATTGGCCAACTTTTCATATCAAATGTCACGATAAAATATGCATATTTAGCCCCGTAGCCCCCACTCAAAAAATTGTGGTTTTGTTTTACCACATTTTTCAATCGCTTATACCATCAACAATATTCGATGAATGGTCATAAAAATTGGGTGGAATGTTGTTAAGGGCAGTGGCTGTTTTTTTTATGGATGTCGATGACGTCATTTCCGGTTACGAGTAAAACACCTTAATTCAGCTGTGCAATAAGAAGTTAACACGTCGATTCTCCGTCGTTAATGGTCGTATTGTGAAAAAATGTTTGCACCTGAAGAGAGCCCATGCACTTCCGAACTTGTAACTCATTCATCTAATTGTATATTTCTAATAGTTTTCTCACAAATTGAGTTGAGAGTTCAAAAACGCCCCCCAAAAATGCCTTAACACCCCGATATGTTGAATAATACTGGGTAGATTTGGAATTTGTTTCGTGAATTTGTAGATAACTTTTCTAGTAACATTTCGCATTTGCATATCAGCACGAATTATGCGAAGTTTTTCACGAATCGCAGGTGAATGTTCGTAAAGCAGCTAAAATTGGCAAGAAATTTTCGATCGCTTATAAAATCGACAATATGCGTTCGAGGGTCATAAAACGTGGGTCAAATGTTACCATGGAGAGCGTCAACCGATGTAAAATTCTTTTAGGGATGTCGCTGACGTCATTTCCGGTCACGAACGAATCAAAATTAAAATTGGACTGAAATCTTAAGCTATCGCGTCGTTTGCCCGCCGTGAAAGGTCGTATTGTGAATTGTTTTACTCTCGAAGAATTTTTGAAGTACAGTGGGTGTCATTTCTGCTGGCTCATCCCTTGTTTGATCAATGTTTGTTAACTATTGTGGTCTCGCGTTACAGAACGCAATTTTCACGATATTATTTTATTATTTTTTTACATTAAAGGCGTCAAAGATGCTCAGAACCCAGAGGTTTAGATTTGACCTTGATTGTAAACTAAGGTCAAGGTCATCGAAGGTAATATTAGATCATCAATAAATCCATCGTAATTTGGTCAATTTTGGACCGATTTTGATATTTTAAAAACTTCCACCTATAGTTCGCCAAGTTCACCCATGAACCCTTGGGCCTATTGGTTCAGCGCTGGTCAGCTTCGTTATAAATCTTTGTTAACTTTTTTTTGTCTCGCGATGAAGGTCGCAATTTTTAATATATTTTCACAATGTTTATTTAATATGGAAAGAATAATTGATGCCTAAAACCCAGAGATTTTGTTTTGATCTTGATTGCAAACTTAGGTCATGGTCATCGAATGTTTTTTAAATATCAATATCTCCCTGGAAAATAATTCGATCGTTATAGCAGATTATTGTAGCTGAATTGAATTGAAATATATATATTTATGGTAAGCATCACCTCTAATGCTATAATTTGCTATTAACAAACAATATATGTATCATGATGCATCCATCGAATTAACCCTGCATATATAAGTTGTAATTGCATGTTTGATATTAGAATTTAATGATAACAGATGCCAGTAAATAAATCTCTTTCGCTTTATAAGGTGTAATGTAAACTAATAGAAATTACAGACTTGAATCAATTTTAGGGTAAAGCTTTAAAATGCATTCGTCTATCGAGCCATGAAATCCATATCAGAACTCGAATGTCTCTTATAGTATTGGGTATTGACGTTTGCATATAAAATATCGATGGCTATGATTAAATTGGGTTCGGGTTGGATGGTGCTAC